>JAUMJJ010000040.1:719794-1422088 GCA_033556795.1 Tapera naevia
CAGGTACTGTGTGTATAATAGATCTGCTATGTTAGTACTGGGAAGGCAAAAGTTTTCAGCTGTATGATCGCTCAGCAGTCCAAAATTCAGTAATTGCAGTGGGTGCTCTGTAATCCAGATGTGTAAGAGTATTCCACATATGTGATTCCATTTGAAGAGTAAAAAAAAACCCATGGGAAAATACAACCTGCAAGCAAGAGCGATAGTTATCATGCTTCAAGTTCATTCCTTAGTTAAAGTTATTCTAATAAATATGTCTTTTGAAAGGCCCCGGGAACTGAAGCACTTTGTAAATTGCTTGCAAACGTTTTGCCTTGTATGGCACATGCAGGAGTGAGATCTGTGAGCTGACCTGGGTGTTAAATGATCTACACTTCACTGCAGCAGATATGGCTAGTGGGGTGGAGGAGCGACAAAGTACCTTTCCCCCATGGGGTCTTAGGGGCTTCATCCTCACAGATGACCCACAAAAATTCAGTCAGGCATAAATCTATGCAGATTCACACATACTTATTCTCAGCCTAAACCAGCATGCTGTCTTTTCCAAGCAATTTAGAAAAATCAGGACTGCTCCTTTTATCTGCATTCTGCCACAATGGGACACTTGCACATTCATTTAGAGAGTTTTACTACTGTTTGACAGGTTATTTGATTTCCTTCCTTAAGAGCACTGATCATTTTTGTTTTTCCAAAAGCAATAGTTAGTTCCCATCATCATTACTAGGTTCATCACATCGTGCAAGGTACTGTTGCAGCAAGCTACCTGCAAGTGACATCAATTGTAAAGTGGCAAGAAATTAGCTGTGAACAGTTTTCACTTAAGAAATATTAACACTGGGGGAGGGGGGAGAGCTTAGTCATCATCACAAGTTACCTTAATGCTGTCAGTCAGTGTTTCAGTAGAAACTAAATAGGAGGAAATCAGGAAGGTACAATTTACTTTGGAAATAAACAAGGTGGTCGTAAGTCTTCCAGACACTGAAGGAAAAGAAGGTGCAGGTAAAAGGATGCCTGTTTTACAAACACCAGCTGGACAGAGGGACTTCTTTCCCCAGCCATGATGACCACATCACTAGCAGGTTCTCAGATCAAACTGCTACAGAGGCTACACCAGGGAAAATTGCATTAGGGAAAATGCAAGATAGGTTCTTTGTCACAGTTGCAGTGACAGCAGGTACCTTCAGCCAGCCCAGCTCTCTCCTGTTCTCTTCAAATTCAGCAGTCTGAAGACTGCTTGGACCAAGCTTGAGAAGATTCCTTACTGTAAAATCTCACACCTAGGCCTCCCTGCTCCGTTTATGCAAAGTTGTGCCCAAGTGCAGACTTGGAGATGAAAACTCTCTGACCATGAGAGTCACCTGTAAGCAGCAAGGGTAACATCAGATCTGCCTTCTCAGTCAGGTGCTTCTCCTGCCTGGAGTAGCCACTTCACGTGGCAGTGGGACTTTCAGTGTCTAAGTTAGCTGCCATCAGCCAAAGGCTGCTGTGGGGGCTTCCAGAAAGCCTGGGTGCCTGCCTAATCTGCTACCTGAAATGCTCATGGCAGGCATGGGGAATGTCTCTCATGAGAGCATCATTTCTCTTTAGATATATAAGTAGAAATTCAGTGCCTAAAATGGAAGCTCCAGATACTCAGGAAGACACAACCCAGCCCTAAGTGTAGGGCTACTAGAAAGTAGGAGTCAGGCGTAAGAAATACGCTGAGGAATTCTGAGAATTAAAAAAAAAAAATCTGCAGCAAGCCAGGAGGCACAGGCTTGTCAATGTGCAGCTATGAAACACACTTCTGTAAATCTCTCATATCTACATCCACTGATGGGTTCCCACTTTCCTATGCAGCATTTCACAGGTCACAGACATGTCTAATGAATGAGAAACAAGCAGCAGGATGGTGTTAGGATTAGCTGCCCTGTCCCTGGGCTGAAAGAACCCTTCAGTTTTCAACCACATTCTCTTCCTTTGGCATTTTTTAGTTGCTCAGTCTGAAGCTTTTCTTCTTACCCATGGGAAGCATGTAAAAATAGTTCCTCACAATGAACCATGCATTATTGCACAGTAATGTTTAAATGATGCTGTCAACCCTCATAGGCAACTTCAGGTTCAGCTCCCTGGCTACACTTCTTCCAAATTTCTTTACATTACCAAAAAAGTAATGTTGTAGGAAAGGGCTATACGTCCTGTTTGAAGGCTCGTGCACCATGAGAAGCACTAGGAAGCAGGCATGAGGGTACCCTGCAGCATCTCTATGGCACGGTGGCATTGCTGGTCTTTCTTTGCAGGGCAGGTGGCTGCAGCAGAGCCCCAGCACAGCAGAGGTCTCTAGGAGATACTTGCCTAAAAGCACACTAAGAAGTAGCAGTCCAATGGAAGAGGACTGTTCCTACCACTGCATGATATCACCAGCAAATACCAGCTTTAACACCAATGTTCCTGCAGAGGATGGTCAGTGGTGGGTTTCAATTTACAACTCGCTTTTACATTTACACCTCGGAAACATGGTCTTATCACAGACCAGGCACGACAGGCAGCGAGGTGGGCTTCTGTGTATTAGCTTGCTTCTGCCTCTCTCCCATCCACAGGGAGCAGCCGCCAGGAAACTGCTTGCCTTGCCAGCCTTTGGTCTGTGTACCAAGGCTTTTTGCCTGCCGTGGTTTGTGGGCAGACAGCTGTGTGCTAAGACTAGTCCCGAGGTCATTTCACTTTTTTCATGCAGGTTGCAGAACAGCCGGCTAACAGTAACAATTTTCAGTCATTTCTTATCTGGATTGGATATGGGCCAGGAGTCTAGGAGAGTGCATAGTTAAAAGAGAAGGGCAGCCCCTTGCACAGTCAATGGCAGGTAGAGCTGGGCTGGTTTTGCCCAGTTTGGGCATCAGCCAGCAGGTGTTCAGTTTTCTTCCCAGAAACTACCATCAATGAAGCATCAGCCAAAGGTATAGCTGAGAGTAATGGTACGAACAATATTAAAGCAGCATCAGCTGTAATCACAACTAAATGTTACATCCTGAAGGGGCTATTGGGCAGTATAACAAGTGACTTAAAAACCTGGGGAGCCTATGAACCCCTGACTCCTTTTGAGCTTTGTGCACACCCTGGCACATATGAACAGAGGAGTTCTGCCATGTGCTGTCAGAGCATCACTTGGGACTTCACCACAGGTCTTTTTGAGCCAGTCTCTGGGGTTTGCTCTTGGAACACAGGAGTAGATGCTCCTGTAGCTCAGTCTGAGGACATCGAGATGTTTTACACTTACCAGTACTCAATCTTTTTATTATAGCCAAGTAATTTCTTCCATCTACTATTTTCCTGTAATAGAGATCTACTAAGGAAGAGGCTGAAGCTAGTACAAGAACTGGAGAAGTGGCATAGCTAGCGCATTTCCAATTAAGACGGGCTGCTTTGCACTCTGCTGTCACCATCAGCAAGAAAGGAAAATTGAAGAGGAACGTCAGCACGCTTAGCTTAGGGGAAGTGTGGCAAAACCATCAGAGGCTGGAATTTCCACTGTATTTTAAATGGAGTTTCTCCTCTCTTCCTGAGAGCCTACAATCACTCAGAGATCATTGTTCAAATCAGGATGAATAAATTCTCATTTTCTGCAGAGTGCTCTCTGCCCATTCACTCCTATTGTCTCCTCTCTTTTGTCCCAGGGCACAGGAAGGTGGCAAAAGAATAAGTGAAATGACCCACACTAGTCCTAGCATGGCTGTGCTACATACAGATGAGGCAGGAGAGAGAACCTTAGAGAAACACCAGCCAGTTGGTAGGCTCCAATATCAGCATCCACACATGATGAGCAGGAAAAAAACAAGACAGTCATTTATTATCTGCCTGCTTACTACATTGTTGTTTCACAGTGCAGGAGAAATAAACAGTCGTGTAGAGGAACATGGAAATGAAAAGGAGAAGGAAGGCATAGTGCATTAAATTAGAGCAATAAACACATAAAGACAACTTTAAGCATTAGGCTTTGACCCCCCAGCCCTATAAATGCTTCTGTTTATGGGTAGATGTTAGTAAGATCAGAGGTATAAACAGTAGAAAAAGAAACTTCTGGTAAGACAATTATTTGGCTGCAGTTTCAAGCTTTGACCTACAAGCATCCACCTTGCTGCTGGAGAAGCCTCAGTTCTCTCCACTCTTGATTTCCTTTCATCTCCTGGCCTCAGCTGCACCACTTAAAGCCTGTCCTACAATAGTTATCCAGGCACCAGACCCTGTAAATTGTGCTTGCTTTTTAAGTTGCTTGTTTTTGTTTTTTTAAAGGGGAAGAAAAGCCAACAGAGAGACATAATAGCCTCAAGGGGAGTTTTCTGTTAAAGTCACTGCCAAAAGAATGACCAATTTATAAGTGAAATGTTGACATTTTTATAACACAGCAAATGCCTTTCCTTTGAGTGAAGCTCTTCAAGATTTTTTTTTGAGATGAAATTTGTCAGGATATGAAATACTGAGGGAGGTGTTACAATACAGTAACACATCTTTCCCTTTCTCTCTGTTTCCCAGTTTCACACACACAGTTCCTTCAAGGCTCCACAAACAATTCCAATTCCATTTAGTAGAGCTATACTCAGAAAGAGCAGGTGAAACCCACTAGGTAAATAAAAATCTAGGTTAACTATATTAGTAAATACTATCATCCTCTTACCAGAACAGTACCTGCAAAGACTTCCTCACAGGCTGCTGGATCCAAATCACTGGTACCAACCTGCCTTCAGGGGAAGGGAATATAAAGGGAAGGGAATATAAAGGGAAGGGATATAAAGGGAAGCCAATTGGTGTCAATGTGAGTGGTTGCCCCTCCCCCACCTTGGTGAAGCACCTGGATGTGATTCCCTGGCGAGGAGGCTCTGCACCATCCTCTATCACTACTTCTGCTCACTGAGGAGACACCTGGCACCAGAGCAAACTGGGAAAAAGGGAGGGTGGAGTATGCTTTAAGTAGCCTGAAGTTGGCAGAGTGCACTGCATTTGGGTCTGATTTGAATGGAGGCAAGGATGGAGATCAGGTCTTTGTGTGCTATGGCATGGCTTTGCATCATTTCCTTGCTTGGTTTCCCCAAAACCCATCTCCAATAGCCCAAGATGATTCTCCTGTAGGCTGCATCCTGGCATGCTGTATGGACATGGGAAGTTACTGAAATGGTTTATACTCTTTGGTCTTCGGTCTTGCTAGAGAACAGCCAGTAAAAAGAGGTGAAAGCAGAGAGTCTTTTGAAGTGGGGAGATCACAAAGCTCATTTAGGACGCGTGTACCACCAAAAAAACCCCAACCACCAGACAGTAATAACTTCAAACCAGTGCTGACTGGAGTTGAAAACAGCAATGTACTGGCAGAAAAACTAGTGCCTAAGCCAAGTTCAGATGGGGTGCAAGATGAATTTGACTCCTTTTATGATGCTGAAGAGAGCTAATTGTTGCTGGCAGGCGAGTCTTGCTGTTAAAGAGAGGTACAAAACTTGTTAAAGGGACCTGTTAAAGGGACTTGTTAAAGACACACTTTCAGGCTCAACAGAAATCATAACCAACTCCATTGGAGCAGCAAAACCTGCTAGAGAAAATGTCCTGTGACCTATGGGGCCTCAACTACATGGACAGGACCCTTGGTGAGTTGTAGGGTATAGATCTGGGGCTGCACTTGGTGTACATGTGGCAGAAATCACCCAGAGCTGGACAAAGCAGAGGATGAGGACTTCTGAGGCTGCTGAGGGCTCAGGCTGAGGCGAGAGGTGAGGCAAGCTGCCTGCAAGTTGTTTGCTTCTGCTGCATTTGGGGGCACAGAATTGGGGACCATTCCTTGCAAGTGAACCAAATAACCACCTGCACTATACTACCGCCTTTCCATCAAAACTTCTCATCACCATCAGCCCTGGCCCAATGAAGCAGCATCATCACTGCGTTGATGCATCTTTGCATTACCGCATCCTTGTACAGGATATGATAACCAGGTCTTGCAACTGCTCATTGTGGAAAGCCCTCTGTACAGAGACAGCAAGGAGAGTTTAGGTTAAACATTTTATTGAACTCTCAAAACTTCTGCATAGGCAAAGTTACAACAGACCATTTGCTGAAGCAAAGACTGCACTTTCGGTCAACTTCTTTTAAAAATCCAGTTTTCTGGAAATTTTGAAGCACCTCTGAATTGCAGCATCAAAGTACAGTGATGACATCTGGGCTACCAGGAAAACCGTGGGCTCTGCCTTAACAAAGTGCCAGCAAGTCTGTGTTGGAAAAAGTCATGTGGTCAGCTGAAAACTAGCAAACTGGAAGAAATAACATGTGTGGTAGGATTTTAGTTTTGTTTGCTGACATTGTGTCTTGACTTGAGGCAGCAGGTCTTTAGACCTCCTTCCCTACTGAGGGGCTAGAAATGTCAAGGAAATTCATCAGGCCAGGAATGAGCACACAGGCAAGTGAGGGGCAATGTCCCAGGCTGGAGCCACCCCCATGGCAAGAAATTGCCCCTAGCAAATCCAGAAAGAGCAGCTGGGGGCGTCTGTAGAGGTGTGGATGCATTGGGACAGCTTATTCTCAAACTCCTCCAACCATGGAGGTAGCCTTAATCCTCCCATTTTATGCACCTAAAGCATCTCAGAGGGCTGGGATCTGCCCAGGATACAGCCCTACCTTAGTTTTTCAGCACACAGCTTGCACCAGGGATCAAAAAACATGCTGAAACACAGATGTCATGGCTCATGTGTATGGAGGAGGTCTCCTCATAGGCTCCCTGACCCTGGTTTTCTCTGCTGCTGCCTTCGGTATTCCCCTCCCCACCACTACTTAAACTTAACTTTGCATCATGTATCACCCCACTTTCATTCTCTGTGCTTTCACGACTGAAGGAAGAGCTGGAAGTGGGAGGTGGAGTCGGGGAGCAAAGGAAAGAAGGAAAATGGAAAAAAATTGGAAGGAAGTGAGATGCTGGAGGGTAAAGAGGGAGAAGGGCCTGAAAGGGTTGGGGAGACACGGGCAGGCCGGACCCTTGGCCACCCCACATTGCACTCTGCTCTATCCATCTAAATAAAGGGACTGTCCTGACTTGTGCCCCAGTTAGGAGAGGCTTTGTTGCCTTTTGGGTTTTGATGTCCTTCTCTCTCCCTCTTTGTTCCTCCTTCTCTCTCCCCCTCTTCATCCAGACTGCATCAAAGTGCCCCTGTCTCCCTGAGCTTTTCCTCCCTGGAGGCACAATATTCTCTTTTGGACATCACCAAGGGGACTTTTTCTACCTCCGTATCCTCATTTATCCCTGCACCTCTGGATGAATAAACCCTAGGGCGAAGGGAAGGTGGCAGCTAGGAGGAAGCATGCCTGTGTGCAAGGGTTGGCCCTGGGGCAGATGCACACTTTTGCACCTATACTTTCCCAGGTGAGCCATGGGTGGCACCAGGGATATGAGTATGGGGATGTTACGATGGGATGGTGCATGCCAGGGGGTTCATCAACCTGCTCAGCTCCCTGCAGTAAGCCATGGGGTGCAGAGAGCTTTTACAGATTTCACCCCAAAAGAGAGCACATCTGCTTTTCCACCTGATATAAATGCCCATAGCAGATGGCTCTGAGGGAGGGGACAGAGCCAGATTCAGGTTGGGGTGGCCAAGGGCACTCAGGCATGGGCGCATAAGCCTTCAAGGGGCAAATGTTCAGCCACAGCCTGCAATGAGGATGTTTGCTGGGGAAAACATCCCTTGCCCCCTCATTTGCTGGTCTGGGCACAGCAAGAGCCTACCAACAGTTTGTCCTGCTATGCCTGTGGACTGCTCGCTTCCCTTCTGGCTTTTCTCCTTCCACATTTGTTTCTCTCTGGTTGCTGCTGTTTTATCAGTCTTTATTGGTCTATGCTTGCTTTGGAGGAGCTTAGTCACCTGCTGGGGCTTTGGCTTTGCATAGAAGCTTCACCTTTGCTGTCTACAAGGGATGGCAGTGCAATGAATCCCTTCAGTGAGCACCGCAAACAGTCCCAACATTTTTTTTTTTTTCCTTCTCAGGTCACCTGAGAAACACATGCTGTCCTGCCAGCCCCTTGCTTCTCTGCAGGCAGGCAGGCAGGCAGTGAGGTGCTGCAGGGCACCTCGCTTTCCTGCTCATCAGGCATGGATGTGTCTGCCCATCAGAAGCTGAACCTGCTATCAGGAGTAATAGCACAGCATTAGATGTGGCGAAGAAGGTTGTCTTGTTCACAAGTGTTTCCCATGGGGCTATTTTTCTCCTAGAACAGGGTTTAAGCAGCTGTCATGCTGGGCTCTCCTGGCATATATTTTTTAAAGGTTGTGAAGGCATTCAGAAATGATACTCTGGGCCTGATTTAGGTCTGCTTAAGGAGCAATAGACACATTAGACTAATCAGCCAGAGGCATGGCCATGCTTGCTGCCACCTAAGCTGCATGCCTAGGATTAAAGCTCTGCGTTGAACAGTCAACCTTTTTCTCCAGGGTACTTAACAGACATCAAGATCTCCAGGAGATGGATAGGGACCTGTGCCCTGAAGTTTTTATAGTGGGTAATTATTTCAGAAAACCATGAGCACCTCTCTGCTTTGAACTCTGTATTTCGCAGCCCCCTAGCAGCCCAGCATGTGTCCCTGAGCAATCACAGATGCGCAGTGGCAAGATACAGTGTTCCAGATATGAAATCCCAGTAAAAGCCCTTATTCTGCTTATTTGATGCTCTCAGGCCTTGACGTTCAAGTGGCCATGCCTCTGCTGAGCTGTGCCCCAGCTGTGCATGCTGGCTGTCCTGGAAAGACAGGGCTGGGGTGAGCACACGAGCACCTCCTGTGCTTGGGGGGTGATCAGGGACTTCAGATTCGGGTTGATGGCTCATCCCAGCTTAGAATCTGGCTTGTTTTTCTTCATCCTCTTGATTTGTAAAGGGAGAGCTCAGATTCATGCAGTGCCCCAGGCTGTCCAAACCAGAGGAGAACTCTTCTCCCCCAAGTCCTTGTCTCTGTATGTTTCAGAACCTATGTTGGCTGTCCATGGTGATACTGTCAGATCTTAAATTAGCCTCTTATAATCTAAATTGGATTTAGACCCAGAAAATCCCCTGCTTTCAGATGTTTCTGGTTACACAATAATCCTGGCTCTCCTTCTCAGAGGAGTGAAATGGCAGTATTTTGAAATTCCTTGTTGGTTCATGTTTGCATATAAATGCTGATTTTATCTTTTCTGTACACAAAGTAAATACAAAGCTGTTTTACAATAATGTTGCCGTTGAAACATGCATCCAGAATGGCAAAACAACCCTGACTTAGAGATTTTTCCAGGCTCAAGGACCATTCCTCCCACTCTGAGATGCCCAGCCCACCCTCATCCCTGCTGATGCAGTTCAACAGGCAGATTTCGTAAGGCAGGAGCAAGATTCAGAAGTAAAAGTGAGGCAGTGATGGTAAAAGATGCCAATTCACCCAGGCTGCCCAAGCTGGTAAGCAAGCCTAAGTGCATTTTCCCAATGGAGACCTGAATTTTTCCATAGACCCTCATGAGCTGTGGATCAGGCTGAAAGTGCTCAGACCTACTGCAACTGGGCAATGTTGATTTTAAAAAGGATCTATATTTCTTATGTTTTTTTAATGCTGGCCTACACAGGAAATGTAATTCAGATTAAAATAGTGGCTTGAAATAAAGGAGCTATTGATGATTAACTTTCTGGGAGAAAATTCTTATCCTAAAACATCCTCATTGTGAAAGACCTAAATGCAGTCCTGGACAGAAGAAAAGAAAGAAAGAAGTGATGCTGGGAGGAGATAACTATCATTGATCAAGTTAATTCAGCATAATTCGTGAACCACTGAGACCTGCGAGGGGATCAGAGATGGCTATACTTACAAAAAAAACACGTCCACAAGTCTGACAGTCTTAATTATGGAAGGAATATTGTAAAATCGAAGAAAAATACATTTTCTGATGATTTCTTCTCTGTCAGTGAATGCTGCAGAAACTCCTCTGGTGAAAGAGGTGTTCTTGGGTGCAATGGGAAAGGATAAAAATTCATCCCAAATAGCTTTCTCCAGCCACTATTTTAAATTTGTCATTTGACTAGTCATCTACTTTAATAGTGCATGAAGAGAGAGGCATTTTCTGAAAGCAATTCATTCTGCTTGCTGCAGGATGACTATTTGACATGGGATCAACTGCCCCTCGGTGATGCTCATCCCTCCTGATTGCTCTAGGTGGGTCTGTGGTGAGTGGATGCATCCAGTTGTAGCCTGCTTTAGATGGTCTGAGTAGATGAATTGCCTCGTGCTCTACGTACCTGAGTGCTCATGGAGGCTGAAGCACTTCCCCTGTTCAAGAACTCATCTCTGAAATAACATGTATTCAGCCCAAAGTTCACTGAAGTCCAGGTTGCTGTATCTTTCAGAGACCTTTGCGTCATGCCTGTAGTAACATATCTAAGGCAGTGTCAGAAATGGACCATGCTTTGCTGCTGATGGTCACTGTACCTGATCTACAACACAGATCAGACTGAAAAAGCCTGCAAACCTCATCCACTGGCCATCAAGCCTTCATCTTTAAGTGGCACTAAATGTGTCCAGCAAAAGCAGGATAACATATTTTTCAGTCATATGGGATTCAAATGCTACTACCTTTGACATTGCAAGAGCAAAACCTGAAAATGTCACACAGCTGTCTCGTGAAACAATTAAAAAAATGAACTTGCAGGGTATTTCTGTTAGAAACCACATTTTGATTCTTGTTGGTTTGGACAAGAGGCTTAAAAGAAGTTTGAGTCTTGAGTCTCTGAATCCTGTGGCCAAGGCCAGGGACATCAGGAGGCGTAATGAAGAAGACAATTGAGAAATGTCAGATCAATTAGCAACATGAGCTGTCCTGCAGCCCAAGTCAGAAGCAATTGCAGCGGGACAAATAAATCATCCCAAGCCTCCTGGCACAGATACCTAAGCATGGGTCACACCTCTGAAGTGGAAATCACAGCTTGCTTCTGTGACATAGCAGGTTACATTGCAGTCGTCAAGCCCTGCTGCAAGCCCTCTATATCATTTGCAGCCAAGTAGTTAACACTGGTGGAAATGTCATTACTTCAGGCAGAGCCCCATCCTGTCCAGAAATGTGACCATGAACTAGGACCAGAATTAAAGAAAAAGTATATTAAATTGTCAGGAATGATAAAAAAATCACATGCTTATATCCCATCTCTAAATGGAGTCACTCACTCACACAAGCTTGTCATCTGACCTCACTTGGGTGGCTTTTACCATCTTTATTATTCCTATAAAAACCCCATGTAGATTTCAGTCCTGTGAGAACTCTATTATTCCCTTAAGCCTGCAAGACAAGCCCAACTCTACCTCACCCTGAGCCCTCCTCCTTGCCAGAATTCCAAATTCTGATCCCTCATTAAAAACCACAGGGAATTTTAAAGGGCTAGAGAGACCACTTTCTCTCTGCCTCTGCTTCTGTCCTTTGCATTGCAGGAGGGCAAGTATATCCACACAGTGAGTGAAGGGACAGATACGCTTCTCTGCATTGTACATATTCTCTGTAGGCAACCAAATACGGCAGCTGTTTGTCCTCCCATCCATGCTGGCTGGATATCACTGCTCCCACCCTGGTACCCTCACTGCAGCAGCCCCTGCCTTACCTCCAGCCTCTCTGGGCAGTGATTAATGGTGCCCATCAATCAGGCAGTGCTGCGATGAATACAGCAGGTAGTTTGCAATTAACCTTTGGGAACCTTGTCCCCTTCACTCCCCCTGAGGCTGTCCATCCCCCTCTGGAGTCCCCTGCTGAGATTATCAGGATGAGCTGGATTTTTTACATAGGGCCCTGGAGAACACATCTCCTGGCGTTTTCATATTGAAATGGCGGGGTCTCAATTACTTCTTTGAAGTTTGTTCTGCAGGGGTTAAAAAAAGCCCAGACCCCAGCGCTTTGCTTCACTAATGCAGGAGGGAACCAGGATTGGGACAGTCAGGGTTAGTGGCAACAGTGATGCCAAAGAGCCTTGGCTCTCTCCTGCCTTGTGCAGGACATACGATTTATTTGGGGAAGAGAAAGTGTAAAAACCTGGGGCAATTATCATAGGGGACAAAATTTCACTTGACCTGTCCATGTTTTCCCTCCTGTCTGGGTAGTATCAGACGACCCTGGCTCTGCTGGTGATGTACCAATACAGGATGAAATATAGTCCTTCTTTTCAGGAAATTACGGCAGTGATTTCTTACGTAGTTTGTTACAATGCCATTTAATGGTTTCAGCTGGCATTATTAATCTCTACCACTGGAGATGGGGGAAAGGGAAGGTGCTCCCATTTCTGCATGTTCCAAGTGCTTGGGGTTACTCAGCTGAACCCAGACTGATGTCCTTTCAAACATCAGCGTGGCTTGCCCCAATGCAGCATGGTGCACCTCGTCTGCTGTCAGGACAGAGGTAGAGTATCTTTATGAAAGCAAGCCTCCTGTGATATTTTTCAGGTTCCTGGCTAAAATGGAGCCACTGCCCTGAGCTCAGCCCAGCCTCAGCGGTGTGCACAGGGCACTCCTTGACATACTGCAGGAGGCTGAGGAGGAAAAGCCAACGAGACTGTTTGAACTACACCTGCACTGAACACCCAGCGTTTTGCTGCTGTGCTCCATGTTAACACAGGATATTTTTCATTTGAAAGTGTTCAAGGCCAAAGTTTATATCTCTGGGTGAGAGGGTTTGCTCACCTGCCTGCCTGCATGGTAGCAGCTCGTTGCTGGGGTTCACATTTCTCAGGCAGGCAAGCCTGTTGGTTTGAGGCAAACACTTGATGGGTCACATGCTGGCCGCAGTAGCAGGGGAGTATGTGAAAGAGCCAGCACCTCCAGTAGGGACCAAGCCAGGGCTTATAATCACAACAGGGAAACTCTGGTGGGAAAGACTAGGCTCTGACAGGTGGGATGCACTTCTTCTTTGTCTCATCCAGTCCTTGGCATGCCCTCATTTGCTTATAATTACCAAGAGGCTTTGTTGGTGAGAAATAAAGCTGTACATGCTCCCATTAGAGGCCCGTGGGGCCTTTTTTGGTCATGTTCCTTGCTGATAAGTATGCAAATTACCAAACAAACTGCAATTAATAGCCAAATCCCTTTCAAGAAACAGCCTTATGCTTCAGCATTTCTGAACAGGGTTTTACCAAATATTTGTCTCTTATTTGAATGGACATTATGAATATTTTGAACCATATTGTTCACATATATGTATATTTATATATGCAGTCATGCATGCATGCAAATATTTGTGCATCCAGTTTTCATGCTCAGGAGACGGGGAGGCTTGCTTTGCTCATGAATTTTAGGGGAGCAATTTGAGTCAGCATCAGCTTAGGGGACAACTTCCAGCATTATCCTGTTTCATCTTCTTCTCGGGCAACCCCATCCCTCCTCACTCCAGACTGTGGGTTCTTCAAGGGTGCCATGGTACTGCTTCTTGCAAGTGAGTGCTGATGGGGAGTGGGCTGACTTGTCTGCCAAAGAGACAGGAAAAGCAAGGCAGAACCTCACCACAGCACCCGGGGAAGTGGGGTGAGGTGCGGAGGGTGCACAGCTATCAAGATCTCCCTTCAAATGTTATTAAATAATATTTTGCTGCTGCGGCACGACAGGTGTGGAGGCCAGGCAGGTAAACACAGCCTGGAGCGGGGCAGCCCGCCAAGTCTGTTTCCTTACATAAATCTCTCCACTTCAAGGTATGCAATTAATCCCGGCTCCAGCCTCAGTTCACCACAGACCTTCTTTGTACACATCATGTATTAATCACCAGAAAGGACTTTTGCACCTCTGCTATCATTCCTGCTTTGTAGAATGCTGCAAGGATCTTCTAGGACCAGCAGAGGCCCAAGGACATAGTGGCAGATGTGGTTGGTGATGACATCTCACAGCAGAGGGAGGAGGGTGAGTGTGCGCACGTGTATGGATAAATACATATGGAGGTGTATGTATCTCTGCCCACTATGGTGTGCTGCAGCCCATCTCACACTAATTTTGCCAGCAGATCCACTGTTCCATTTTCCCTGGAGACGATGAATGTTAATAAGTAACATCTCCCCACCCTCAGTTTTACAGGGGCGATTACAAGAAGTTCTCATTAAAAAACAGGAGGAGAGCAGATCCTCATCAGGAAGACTGAGCCTGCAAGAGCCTGCATGTACCTCTGCATCCCTGGTGTACTCAGGCATCCAGATGAGCCACAGCCCTATCTCCTACATCTCAATGGAGGCAGAGGGCATGGCTGGCAGACCAGTGGATCCTGCCCACACCACACCAGTCCCCAGCACCCCTGTCCTGGCCTCATTTTGGCAAGCCCAGCCCTTTGTGCTGCCCAGGGTGAATTCTGCTGGGAAATGCCTTTGGGGCCACTGCAGTGTCTATCTGGGACTGAGAGCTGAACACAGCCAGAGTGTCAATAACCCTCTGTTTTTACTTATAGTCCCCATTTTGATCTCCACAATGCATGCTGCGTATGCTTTATACCTCTTTTTGATCAGGCAGGAATAGGACTTTGGGAATTACTCGCTCACTTGGACCTTGGTGCCAGCTCTGATGGCTACTCCAAACCATATTTCCCCAATAAGCCCTGCAGCAGAGCAGGGCATTTCTTGGAGACCTGAAGAATTAGGATGATGGCAGGATGAGACCAAGCAGGAGGCACCCAAGCACTGGCCTTGCTTGTCTCTTTGTCCTGCCACCCTTTCAGCTGCTGATGCTGCCTGGGCTCTCAGCACGGCTGCCCCTCCACTCTCTTCCCTTTTGTTTCCTCCTTCTCAATTGCCTTAAGGAAGGACCCCAGCATCTTGAATTTACCTGGATCACTGTTGACAGGTAACTGTCCAAGAAATCTTCACTGCAATGGCAACAACTGCAGCTTGGGATAGGTAAGTGGGAAGGGATTTGGAGAAAAGGAGAAGGAGAGGGGAGCAGACGGCCAGTGTGGTTTAGTGTGTACCCAGAGTGCTCCTATCTCCAAGGCCTCGTAAAGATTACACATGCGCTTCTTCAAAGAGACAGAGATTTCAGTGTGGGGCAGGTGAACACCACTCTGCCCCTGCTGGGGCCATGTGAGCCCATGGGGACACACTTCCACCACATCTACTTGTAAGGGGTCAAGGACTGAGCCTTCAGCTGCCTCGATAAGTGAGGTGGGGGGGGGGAGGGAGCTGTGAATAAAGCTGGAGCTGTCTTAGCTTGGTGTTTGGTGAGGCCTGTGCAAAGTCCCCAGTTGGAAATACATTTACAAAGGGTGGCAGGTCTCCTGCTTTGGAGACTTTATCCAAATAATGCTCAGAGCCCCTCAGAAACCCAGCTGTGAACTCAGGGTGAGGGTGAGGAGTTTTGTGGCTATTGTTTGTGGCTCCCCAGCTATACCTGAAGTCTTTTTGGACATCACCAGCCCATGCCTGGTTTATGCTGGAGAGGTTTTGCAGTCTTCAGGTAAACCCTCAGGCTCCTGAACCTGCAATACCCCCCTTTAGTGCTTGCTGTGCTCCTTAGGGGAACTGTGTAAAGTGTACAAAAGTGTGCCCCTTGCTCCAGGGGGCTGTCAGCATCTCACTTCAAGCCACGCATTATGTTATGGCCCTCTTTCTAACCCTGCTTGCCCAAAAGCTTTCCACTTCTTGTTTCCTTTGACTCTAGTGCTTGTCCCTGGATGTACTGAGCCTTTATTCCTGGCAAGGTAAAGATAGATACTGGGCTTTTCTGACTGCTATTTGTCTTGCTGTAGCCTGTATCTCAGGTGAGGAGGAACCTGCAAGATGCTGGTTCAAAGTCATTCAGTAAGAGTTTGGATGAAACTGAGGCTTTCCCATTTGCACAGCAAAGACTTGCCCACTCCAGCCATGGAGGGCAGGGCATAGTGCGAAAGCAGAGCACCAACAAAGTAGCCACTCACCCCAAGATAATGCTGCTAAAGATCGATGATAATTAAATGATGAGATTGTTTTTGTTTTGACATGTTTATTAATTATGATGATGACTATTTGCGGTTTGTATTGCAGTAATGCCTACAGGTCTGAATCAGCAGTGTGGAGTGACTGTGCTGTCCAGGGAGCAGGCACCCAGGCAGGCAGTCCCTTCCATTAAGACCTTATCCATGAAAACACCACAAGCTCAATGTAGCTTTCAGCCCAGATCTTGACAAACCACCCACAAACTGTTATTTGTACCTCAGGGTGCACCCAAACTGCCCTACTTTAAGCAGCAGGGGACAGAGTACCTCTGTCCATGGATCTTCTTCTGAGAACCATGCCGGACCGCTTCTGCCATGGGGCTACCACCAGGGACCCAGGGTGGGGGAGACCTGCAGAGCTCACCAAGCAGCTGAGAACAAGATCCAGAAAGGACACTGAGTTACCACGTCACCTATTTTTGCCAGAGTCATCACTAGCAAAGGTTTATCTCTTCAATGCAATGTTTTCTCCGCTCAGACTATTTTTCACTGGGTGGTGATGCAGATGTCACAGAGAGGGAGAATCAGGAAAACATGAAAAAGAAAAGGGAAAAATCAATGAGGTGTCATCTTCTAGGCCCTGCAAGCATTACAAAGTTTGGGAGACATTTCTCTCCCACCGCGGGAACCTTTTCTCTTTCCAAATGAGGCTGAGACAGGAGCAGAAAATAGGAGTGGATGTAAGGGCATCACAGAAGTGTAGACATGGTCCTCTGCAGTGCTCTGTCACCACTGGTTCCAATACAGGACAGGGTAATAGGGAGCACATTGCAGATGAGAGAGTTGGGATGAGGCTCTCTTACAGGGCAGGAGGTAGCCAGCGGATGAGCTAGTGAAGTCCCACAGGCTTGTAGGTCTGGGCAATAGCGATGGCCCTCTTGCAGCCTCTGAGGGTTGAAATAGCAATCCCAAATCTTGGGAGATGGCAGAGGTCATTTCTGGGCATCATTAAAGAAACTGGCGTTGTTTCCTCCATCTGCGAGGAGGAAAGGTGAGCCCTTATCTGACACCCTTGAGCAGTGATGGAGAATTGTTGTTGAATTGCAAAGTTCCTGCATTTCTGACCACTTCTTCCCATATTTCCCAATGAGTTGCTGCTATTTAAAAAGCAGGTGAAGGCCTTCATGGTGTGCTCAGGACAGCTGAGGTACCCGAGGGCATTGGCCACTCTCAGCACTAGGGCTATGGAGGCACCTGCAAGTCCTGCTGCTGCCACCCTCCTTGGAGGGGCTGCCTGAATGCTCCTCACCTTCCCCATTCTCCCTCAGGGCAAGCCCTCCTGCCCCACAGGGTCTTGCCACCTACTTTGGCCAATTCTTCAAATCAGAGTTGAGAGAAAAATGTCATCAGCCTGTACCTTGAGTCTCTCTAGAATAAATAGCTGTCAAACCTCAGGCAGATGTCTAGTGAGGCCAGCTTGAAAAAAAGCCTGAAAATGGGAATTTTCCTGATTTTGGATGGCATTTATTTAATTTAAGATTATGAAGAAGAATACAGCAGTCCCTGTGCCATGGCTTATGGATATCCTTGCAATTGGGGCACTGCTGGAAAAGGAAGGAATGTCTATGCTGTGTTAGCTGGGATCTGTGGAGGAGCGCCCAGGGCTGCTGGGATCATGGCTGCTGCGTGTCTCTGCACTCATTCATTGTGCATCTCTACATCCTTAGGTTCTCTGGTGGGACAGAGCAGATCATAGCCAGGGGGGCACCCACCAAGTCCTGGGCAATAGCTAGAGACCACAGGAGTGAGCAGAGTAAGCATATGCTTGCTCTATGTCTCCTTTGCCTCCCTTTGTCATGTTGACTTATTTTTTTTTTCTTTTGAAATCTCCTTCCTCCAGCCCCAAATAAGGCACCTCCTCACCTTGCACCCCTTCTCCCACCACCTGAGCTTTTCAAGCACAGCCTCTTGATCCATGCCCAGCTCTGCACCACCAGCCGTGAGTTGGAAGATCCCTCCTGCTCACTCCCTTGTGCTGCTATCAGGTTCAACCTGTTCAATTAATGGTGCCCCAGGCACGGCAGGTTCCAGCTTTCTCTTTCTGCTCCATTTAATTTGAACACACGCACACACGCACCTCTCCCTCCCTCCTCCTCCCTGCTTGCTTTGAGGCCCCGGGCTCTGCACTATGAAAGGCGCAAGGCAGGGCATCACTTACACCTGGAATATGTTGCAACAAGCCCAGCAACTTTTTACAAGGAAGTCTTGGGCCCAGATGATGAGTTAGAAAGTCTCTTGCAGAGCTGACTATCCTGGGTAAAAAAATACTCAAGTGAAACCCATCTACCAGTTTACATTGCTCCTAGAGGGACTGGTTTTCTGCCCTGCTTTCTTCTTTTTCGGGGTTGTCTAACATTCTCCCGCACACACATGGAGAGCCATCCAGATGTGCATGTACACAAACAACACATGCATTGAGGGAAGGACTAGCTGAAGCTGCTTGCTGGCTTTTTTTCTGTTTTCAAAGGAAGACTATTTCGGCTGCTGCTACTTTGCTTGCTTGCCTGGTTGTGGAGAGCCATGGCGATGCCTGAAGAAGAGGCAGGATGGGTGCTCAAAAGCATAGATCTGACTTGGCCAAATGTTTGACCCTAGGATTAAAGCTTTCTGCTCTGGCTTGCAGCCTGGAGGAACCCTATGCTCCTGCCAAGGGTGGAGGGAGGAGCTCCCTGAAAAACCTCACAACGTTTACAGCTTCTGCTCCTAGAAAACATCTACCCCTGAGACCCATGTGAATATGCAAATGGGTGAATGCACACACTATAAGTATGTAATGTACCTCCCTGGCATAGCCGGGCAGAGAAGTAGACCCTGTGTCGTATGCACAGTCTGTACTCCTGTCACACTGTCACAAATGGCACAGAGGAGTCTGAGCCTTGCCATTTCCCTTTGTGTGTGCACGTGGGCAGCACTATCAGGGATGGCATGGATACTTTTGTCCCCTGCTGTGACCATCCAAAGAGGTGGGAGTTGTGACATGGCAGCTGCCTGCCCTCTTGATCTCTCTTCCAGGCGTTATAGCTGCCTTCCTCAATGAAGACCAACATCTTAGTTTGAAAATGAACCTATCCACTTAGCAACAAATATATCTGCATTGCAACCAGCCTGTTTCAAAACTCAGCTCTCTGCAAAAAGAGGGTGAAGACTGCAAGAGTAAGGCTACCTAAACAATGGGCAGGTGCTACTGGCTCTGGCATAAGGAAGGATGCTGTTTCTGTGTGCAGTGTTGGAGCACCAGTGCTCTCACTGGGGGGGAACTGGTGGTGGTGGATGGAAGCACTGCCTGCTTCGTGTGAGCAACTCAACTTGACAAGCCACGCACTGCTGCCAGGGGCTTTGCTCTGCCACAAGGGTGTTCGGAAACACTAGGCTGAAGGAGGTGACTTTGAGCATCTGAGCTGTGCAGTAATCCCCCACAAAGCACAACTCACTGTGCTCTGGTATGGGTACGAAACGAAACTTAGAGCTAAAAATAAAGAAAATAATATGACCCGTGAAATTGCATGTTTAGGTGCTGCCCAGCGCCAGCAGGAAGGAACTGCTGGTGGCTTGAGAGCCATTTACCTTGAGAGCCATTTCTTAACACCTCGGAGTTTATTCTGCAATGTACAATTTTTTTCTACCAATCAACTTAAATGGTTGTTTGTTTGCTTATTTTACAGGAAGAGAAATATTTGGCTGATCTATGCTGCTGCAACAGTTTATCCAGAGCATCCTTTATTGTTTACCAAACTCAGTAACTGGAGGGAACAAGAGTTCAGTCCAGCAACTGTGGCTTGGAAGCCTGAAGGAGGAGCTGAGTGGACACAGATGCTATTCAGGGTCATCTTCTCCCCGTGACTGGGTCTTGGTGATGTTCACTCAGCATTTTGTGACGAACTACTTCAGACAGGGAACTGCTGGAAGCCCCCATCTGCACTGAAGGGAGCAGCATGAGCTGCTGCTGAACAGAGCTATCCCCAGCATGTGGGTTAAAGTTTTGGTGGGAGTGAAGTTGGTGGGAATTTTTATGACAGCACCACCACCAACTTCTTTCCTTTTTATATTTTTTTAAAAAATGTGTTTATGCCTTTTGTCTCAGTCTTTTGCAACCTTAAAACACTGCCTCAAACCTGTTTTAGCCACTCTCTGTTTTGAAAACGAGACAGCCATAAACTCTCTTTAATCTGTCTCACACGGGTGGGTGACTCACTCTGAAATGCCACAGGCGGAAGGTAGTGGCTCCGTGGTCCCGAGGGTGACTCAGAGTGAGGACTGGGCAGGGGCAGATGGGAGTAAAGGGTGCAGGGGTGCTCCTGAAGCCTCGAACCCATCTGCTTGGTGCCTGGTGGGAGTGATGGGTAGAAATGCGTACCCAAGTGAGCGTATCTGAAAGTCAATAAAAGCTTTTAATTCAGGAACTTGGATGATTTTCTTTCGGTAAATCCCTGGGTTTGCTTTACATACCTCTCAGGAAGGTGGTACAGCCAGCTATCTGATTTTTTCATGCATTTTACCATTAAAAAGGCATGCTTTTAAGACAATTCAAAGAAAAGAGGCCGTACTTATTCCATTGACCCTGTGCTATCTCTTTATAAACATTGCTGAAAGATTTCTATGGCTGAGATGGGTAACAAAGGCAAGTGAAAAGTGCTGCAGAGCCACAGCTGGGATTTTAAACGCTCCAGGGAGAGACAAGCATCCTTGTTTTTTTGGTTGAAGATTTTGGTAGAAGCTGGCCTGTTTGTTCTCACCTCCTTTCTCTCTTTTTCACCTGTGAAAACACATACTGGTGTTCCTCGAGCTGGAGGAGGACGGGGAGAGGAGGAGCATGCTGATGTGTGGTGGGGTCTTGAGGAAGAGGAGAGGAGGAAGGGCAGGAGGGACTAGAAGGAAGCAGGCAGCCTGAGCACATAGCAAGAGAGAGAAGAGTGGAAGGGGTCCATTGGGTAGGGCAGGAGTCTGCAGTGAAGCAGAGGGGATGGGGAGCAGCCCCTTTCATGGAGAAAGAGGCTTTTCAGATGGAAATGGCAGGGTCAGCAGCAGCCCTTGGACAATGACCCCCTTTGCTCCCCTCCCCTCTAGCTTCAATGAAATGGAGAGGTGCTTCTGGAGGAACCCCTCTCCACTCTCCCCCAGCCTAGGGCAGAGTAAGGGGTTGAGCCCTGCCAGGGCTCCCTGCCGCTTCGCTTCGCAGGCTGCAGCCAGGCTTGTGGCTCAGGGCCTGTGGGGCATGAAAACTGGCTGGAAGAATGCTAACAAGATGAGAGGAGGGAAACGGGAGGGGAAAGAAAAGGAGAGAGAGAGAAAAGCCAAAAGATTTCAACACAAATAATCTTCAAGGAGTGTTCTGTAAACAAAATGGAGGGCATCGTGCCAGGAGCACCTGCCTCTTCGCATTGACATTAATTGTTTGGGGAAGGAAAAGAAAAAAATTCCTCTTGCCGTGTGTGCGACCGTGTGTCTGTGCTCCAAGGGGCTGGGGAGGCGAGCCAGAGCAGGCTGCACTGTGGTGGGTGCTACAAGCCTGCGGAGGCAGAAGGGGTTGCAATGCAAGATGCAGGACATGCAAGTGAGTCTGTGGGTGCTGTGTCAAACCCTTGCACCCAAACCCATCAGATGCCAGCTCCGCATCTGCTCTGCATTTCCCCTATTGCTTCATTCCTGGATGATGCATGAGGATCTGCATGTTTTCTAAAGCTCTTGGTCGCTTAAACCTCTTAGCATCTTGTATCGCTTTTGGTTCCTGCTATTGTTTTCTCTCCATGTACCATGTGTAATCCCTTGCTGGGCGCTGCCAGGCTCCTGACCTTGTGGCTCTCCTGCATTGCCAAGTTCCTCGGGCACAAGTTCTGTCCTGTTCTGGGGGTGGGTGTAAAGGAGCTGGAAGGTGCCTGCACCCACACAAGCCGTGGAGAAGGATTAGGCTGTGCATGAACAAGTCCCTAATCATCGGGTTTGGCAATCTCCTGGCAAAATACCTCACCCCTTCCGGTACGGAGTTACTCTCTGGGTCTCGAGTGTGTCGCACCTCTGGCAAGTAGCATCAGCACTTGCAAAGGCTCAGGGGCAGATGGTGCTCTGTCAGCCTCTGTTGAAGAGCTCTCCATCTCTCACAAGCATGGCTCCAGGAAACCAAAACATTGATGCACCTCTGCACACATTTTAACTTAAGACTCCAAGGGCGCCAGTTATGCACATCATCTCCAAGCAACAATAAACTGGGAGCTGCTTCTTCCCTTTTAGCTGTGAAGGATATCAAGGCACACAGGGTTATGTGGTGGCAGTAAGGATGTGGATGGCTGGATATGATGCAAATGCAGATGAGGCACAGGGCTGAATCCTTGTCCCTTGTGTAACTGAGGCTGGCAGAGCTGCCTTCAGGGCACCTCTTGTCTCTCTGCTTACACAAATGATGGGTGCCTGAGGCACACAACAGGCCCAAACCAAGCAATCAAGAAATCATCTGCTGGTGTTGATGGATTTGTTAGCTGGTGTAAATGGTTTACTGGTTTCATCTGAACACTGTGGGGCTGATTACAATTGCTACAGAGCTTTCCTAGCTATTACATTCAAAGATCTTCTTGCAGATGCAGCTAATACCAGTGAAGGGCTGATGGCTCCTTGTTTCCTGCTCTACCTTGGAGCTGGACTGCATGACTGAATTTTGCAGGCATTGCTTAATTGCCTTGACACAGCACATAAAACTCACTGCATTTGCTCATCTTATGCACACAGAAGAGTCTGGGTAGCCTGTGTCACTGGAAGTGGAAAAGTGTCGGAGACTGGTTTGACAACACCAGCTGAAAAATAACCAGCCAAGGCCCTGTGTTATAGAGCAGTTCTTGTAGTGCTTCCTCAGGGGAGGGAGATCTGCAGCAAAATTATACTCCTGGTGGCATTACCTACCTCAAAGTATGTTTATGTGTGTTCAGCAGAGTGCAGGGAACTACACAGTGCTCTGTTAGTGTTACACTAGACATAGGTTTCAGCATTGGTAGGTCTCTGTTGCTGGAGGAGAGCTGCTGGAAGAAAGTCAAATGTCTCCTGCCCCTTACTTCAAACCTAGGTTTTATTGTTTTATGCCCAAGCTTTCAGTTTTCTGTCTCAAATATTGTCCTCTTGGTAGTCACTCATCCGTACTTAGAACACTCACTTTCTTGGCCTGTTCCACAGTCTGCTTTAACATTTTCTCTCCTGCCTAATGCCCTCCTTTGTACAACCTGAAAATGCCTCTTCCTGCCCCATCACTCCTCTTTCAGTGATGGTGGTCCTACCCATGCCCTGGCATTAGATGGTCCCGAATGAATTGCATGTCCCCAGGCAGTCAGAGAACATGCTCACAAGCCAACAGCAGGGACCAAGCAGAGCTGCAGGCATCAGCAAAGGATGAGGAAACCTGCAGATTTGAGGGGGGGCAGTGGAAGGTCTCCTCCTCCCCCCCATCCCACCCGCTCCCAGTTTAACCATTAACAGGCTGTCTGGCCCCGCTGAGACAATGGTCTGTTTGTTTAGCACCAATGGAGCTCATATTGGGGGCTGGCAAATTTATCAAAGCAGAGCGATTAGCTGTATTAGAGAAAGGATTTGTATAAACACAAAGACAGGTGCAAAGAGATGATTCCAGCTGGCAAAAGCTTCACAGAGCTAGAAGCATATTAGTTGCAATAAAACTCCTTCCAGGAAACAAGAGTCAGACTGGAGAGAGTGTGCGTTTTTAACTTATTTGTCTTGTCCTTACAATCGCTGTCCCCGCCAGCTTGTCTTCCCTGGCCCAAGTGAGAGGGATGTGGCCTTTGACCTCCACATCCCCCACTGCTCCCCTTACTTTGCAGGCCTCTCCAGGCTTCGTAGGTCCTCTCCATGCCAGGTGGGAGGAGTATGGGTTGCAATGCCAGTGTGAGGTAGCATAAGCTCTCCCTTGGGGACATAGCACTTGAGCCAGATGATGGACACCACTTTGTAGTAGGAAAGCTAAAGCTCATCCTGCAGTCCCAGCAGTCTTCTTTCCTTCATCTGGGGAGTTTTTTTTTATCCTCACCCCAGTTGCATTGTGCTGGAGTGATACTGGACCACTATGGTCCTATCAGTCGTCAACAAAGATGTTTGACATTTGCCTCACCTGTGCAATGTGATTTGTGACAAGCCTGATGTCAATCTCTGCAGGAAAGGATGAAGGTTGAACTCCAAAAATGCACAGATTTTGACTTATCTCAATAGCTTTCTTTGGAAACAGAAGTGGAAAGCCCTATTGACAGCACGAATACCATAAGCTACTCATTCAAAGTATCTATTTCCACTGCATTTACTAATTTACTGTAATAACTGCTCTGAAATTATTGTTCAGTTTGGACTACTGAGACCAGAATAAGCATTCTTTTTATCCCCATTTCCAAAGTGGATAAAACTTACTCATAAGAAACATTTCAAAGCAGAGCACACAGATCTTACAGGCCAGTCCTTTGGAGCATTGCTGAGCAAGAGATGAAGTTTTGATTATGAAAGGTTAGGTGAGCGAAGCAAACAAAGAAACAGGAGAAACCTCATTGTAGGCTGAGTTTCTGCTTCTCTGATTTGAGATCTCAGCAAATTTGGCCAAGGAATGATTCAGAGAAGAGAAATTTGACACCCCCAACTGCAGTTCTTTGTCATGGCAATGGACCGCCAATATGAGCCTGTCACTTTTTCCTTTTGCAACAGTCTTTTCTGCAGTAACAGATACCTTTTCTGCTCCCCATGCTACCTGTATCCTTAAAGGATCTCTTCAAAGAAGCTATATTCATGCTATAACATTTTACTGAGTGTAACATGGATGGATGAAAATGTTGCTTCAACCGTGTTGTACTCTCTAAGTATGTGTTAGCAACGCTGACTGAGGGCTGGGCCTGCTAGCTGATTCAGGCCCATAAGGCAGCTGATCACCTACTGAGTTTCTCTGGAGCCTAGCAGATTCTAATCTGTATTTTTAGGTACTAACTTGTCTGTGTCTTTAGGCACCCAAGTCAAAACTTCAGGCCTTCAGCCTCCTCTGAACGCTCCAAAGGCTTCTAAAACTTTCATGTGTTTGTGTGCATATATATAAATCTTTCTATATAACTCGGTTTCAGAATTTTAAGAAGTTCTTTAAAACAATTTCCCTCCACTTAACCCCAAACCCAGGTAATTTCCCATTGCTTGCATGTTCTGCTAGGCTAAGAGAGAAGCAAGTGCATCCTTTTGGAGGCAGGCTGGAGGGCTGCAGCGCTGCCCATCTCCATCTCTCTTGCAGAGAGTTATGGTACTTAACGAAAGACTCTAGCAGCTTTATTAGGCTAGAGCAATTCAGTGGATAAAACCTTATCTACCAAGGGGTGAGGCAACTGTATTACAAATATGCTCAAGCCTTCCTAATGAGATGGTTTCAGAAAGATCTCTCTCCATGCTCTGGTGCCCAGTGGAAAATCCATCTTATGGGTGGCTCCTGAGACCTTGTCTGCACACAGGTCACTGGGGGTATCAAAAGTCTGCAAGCAAGGTACCACACTAAGCCACCAGTGTACTGCCTGACCTTTGGGACTTCATTCCACCTTCCCTGGCCTTGGCTTTTTTCATATCAACAAGGATGATACGCTTGGTTTCTGTTTGCAAATCAGCTGGAGATCTTTGGGAGAGCATACTCTATAAAGAAACTTCATGAGCTATTGCTCTGCTTGCAGCTGGCTAGACTTACAACTGCATTCTTTTGTGGGTTGGAGGTAGTGTTTATAACCAAAGGCATCTATAAAATAAAGCCCTGGGGCTACATTTTAAAAAACAGGTGCCTTAGATGTGGTCACAAAATATGCATCTCCTAAAGAGAGCTGTGCATCAAGAACTGGGCCCTGTGAACTCATTAGCCACATTGCTTGAGCAGGATGTGTTTTGACTGCCCAAACTCTGATACCACTCAAAGTTACCCTTTCAGAGTCTGGCTTCTCTCTGAAATGTACAGTTTTGCTGAACATTACTTTAATAAGAGGTATCACTGCTTCTGTGCCTCTGTTGAACTTGCTGAATGGATGACTTACGTGTTTAGGTACCTGTACCAGAATGACGTTGATTTGGCTTGCTGCAATTCCCCATCCAATGGTGGCCTGCTAACATCTTGCTCCATGCTATTTCTCTGTTTAAGGGATAAGTGGCACTGATGCTAAAATTAACTCTCAAAGCCTAAACAGGTCCCAGCCTGTGATTTCCCTCTGCCAGGTCTGCTGTGGTGCCTTTTTCACCTTTCTTCATGCTAAGACTGTTTCACCACCCCAGAGTGTGCATGCCTGTTCTCCTTTTCCCTTCTCATCCCACCTTGCTGGTTTGTGACCATTTGGTGTTGTTCATCTTGACTGAAAACTGAATGGAGAGTAAACGCATGTGTGGGAAATCAGAGGTTCAGGCAGTGAGAGAAGAGCTGATGTCAAACCAAGGCATGACCTAAGAAGAGTTATGGTGCTCATGATTTCCACCCAGCAAACAAGCCTCTCCTGCTTATACCTAAAATCTTTCCTGTAGACGTGTTTCTGTTTTACTGGTATCACATAATTTGCACTGACAATGAGAAGGGTCAGTTCCACTTTGTTTTAGCTGTTCAAAACAGAAAGATCAGAGAATCTGCTCTTGCATCAGTCTTCAAGGAACAGAGCATATTTCACCCCATTAATGTGAAAACGTCAGTTCTCTTCTACGTTCAAATGACAAAACAGATCCGTCAGCATAACGGAACTATCTGAGAGATCTTTTATGCTTCTTCCCCAAGGCTCAAATAATCGAGATAGTCAAGAACAGAAAGAAAACTGAGCTCATGAAAATTCATGCAATTATTTTTCGGCAAGTCATCACTGCTATTTTGCTTTTGGGTCAGGAGAATGCAGAAATGCCATTGGCTGGGCAGAGACCTTGCAAACCTGGGCTGCCAGCTGTCTTGCACACCCCACCAAGGAGTCTGAACACAACATACCATGGTGAAGAAATGGCATGAATGGCAAACTTGTGATTTCCCCTGGTCTGCACTCCTTCTGGGCTATGCTTTGCCAAGGGGGTCTTTCATTGCACCATCAGTCAAAACCTTAGTTTGCACAAAGGCAGGAAGTGAAAAGGAGGAGAAGGCAAATGAGAAGTTCTCTCTCTGGCTTCTCAACAGAGAAGCTTGAGTTTACTCTGCCACGTAATCAAATCCATGCAAATGCTGTATGTCAGCTGTGTCTAATGGTGGCTATTTCATAGAAGGACAAGGCACTGTTTACTGAAATGTGCGATTGCACCTGTATGTTATAACCTATGGATGGCCTATCTGCAAGCCCAAGAATTGCAATGCATTTTGCATAGCCTGGATGTCAGAGAACACAGCGCTTTGACAAAACGACAGTGGGAATTCTGGGTGTAGTCCTGGAGATGAGTCATGGCTGACCTGGCTCTGGGTGGACCTGGACTATCTGAGACAATGCCAATGGCCCTGCGCAGCCTGTGCTTGATACCTAGTGATGTAATGTACAGCTTGATCATGTCTTACTCTGAGTGCTGCTACCTCCTTCTCCCTGTTCCTCCAAGGTATTTTGGCATTTACAGGGTGCAAGTGAACTGGTAACCTTACACATGGTGACAGATAAGACTCAGGACCAAACCAATATCTCACTGCAGTCAGAGGACTCTCAACCCAGGACAGTCCTTGGTCTACGATCCTACTGCAATGTGTCACTCATTTTGCCCTCCCCATGTAAGACATCAGCAAAAATGTGATTCACTCTCTTTCTAGGAATGGAGCAGTGCAAACCTGTAGATGCTTTATTTCTGGGTGCCCTATTTGTAATTTAGCTCTCCTCAGGCAGTGGCAAACAACAAAGCGTAGACTGAGACTAATGCAGCCTTTCTTCTTAGAAGCCATCCTGATGCTTCCCAGCAGCATGGAAGAGTAGTGAGGCTCCCAGAGACTTGCACACCTCTCATCAGGGATTCATACTTATATAGAGAGGTACAAGTGCTTCCTATTCAGTAAGTGCTCTTAAGAGCTGATTAGAGCTCTGGGAGGATGAAGAGGGAGATACCACCAGAAACACTGCTACTTGGGATTAATTCATGCTTTGTGGCATGTTCCCTGATGGAGTAGCAGTGACCCCAGGGATTCATGCTGCGCTCACTGAGCCGCCAGCTGGCCCTTGCCCCATTCCTCCTGCAGGCAGGGCTGCTGCCTGGCAGAAGAACCTGCCCCTGGTTGTTCCATGGCCCACAGTCCTGGGTTTCCATCAGAAAGGATCAGCTGTGATGTATGAGCTGCAGGCGGGTAACACAGCAAATTAATACCTTTCTCTTCACTGCCTCAGAGGGATGAGCGTCTCAGAGCTTCCTAATGGTGCCATCAGGATTTACTATAAGAAAACAAACCTAAGAAGATCAACAGCCACAAAAGCAAATGCATGCCCAAGGGAGAAACAAAAACACAGCTCATGTGCCATTGCAGGCTGTGAAAGTCCTTCAAGGACACACCTAGGCCTCAGCCGCCTGTGGGGACATTCACAGTCATTCTTCTGTGAGGACATCCTGGGTTTCAAAAGGGCACCAACAGCTTTGTGATACACGAAGTGCTGGGCACTCAGCACCTTTAGGCGCCATGTGGAGACCTGCCTAAGTTATGATGATTAGGAAGAAAGACTTTAAAAAGGTTTATGCATGAGGGAAGACACAGAAATCATGAAGGGTTTCCTCACTATCTTTTATTTGCTGGCTTATGAGTCTGTGTTGGCTCTTCAGATGGTCTTGATAAAAGCCTATAATGACTTTCTACCCTTGCCTAGGCTTTCCTTTCCCTTGTCTTACTTACTAGACATATTCAAACAGCTTTGCTTTAATCCTACATACCAGTAGCCAACCAGTAGCCAACCGACAGAGAAAGATATGTAGCAGAAGAGAATTGCAGCCCAAGATCCTTACGCCACAGTGCAGCATCAAGCCTACCAGTGCAGCAGAGCATATCTTCTGTTTAGAGAGGGCATGTTCCTGAGTTCCTCTTCCATGCCACAAAATCACAAAGAGCCAAAGGTAATACGTGGAGGCAGCCTCCAAAGAAGAGGATAGCAGTGTCCTCCTGCACAGCAGTGATGGAGACACTGGTAACACAGTTCTGCTTTCACAGGTGTAAAGTTGTCTGGGTGAAGTGGTGGCCCTTACTAAGGTGGTGGCCAGCCTCTCCTTGCTGCAGCATGAGTACTTGGCCAGCTACTCATCCTCAACAACCCACAAACCCCTGTGGGCCATTCCATCTTTGTCCCTCCATGAATGGCTGCAAGCCCTTCTCATATACATCTGCTGTTGGCTTACAGGCCTTTTTAGGTTTATTATTTTATTTTACTTTATTTTATTCGATTTTATTCCATTCCAAGAAACTTCCCTATATTTTGACAGCATCTGCAGTGAACCCTGGCTCATGCTGGGGCAGGAGGGTCCCTCTGGTGAGGGCTTTGCTGGAGCATTCCCTCATCCACCCTTTCCATAGAGGCATGCCTGCCTTTTGTTACCTGCCAGGGAAGGGGAGGAAGAGTATTGCTCAGTTAACCTATATGTACCTTGGCAGGGCACCAGCCTGAATCAGTGGCTCCACCCTGCCTTCCCTTCCCTGTAGCCATATCGTTTCCCCCCCCCCCTTCTTTGACATACCATTCCCCCTCCCTATCTAGGCTAATCTTCATCAGTCATTGCCCTGATGTTCTCCTGCTCTGACATGCTCAGAGTTTCAGTACAATTCCTGCGGCAGGTCATGTCATGTTCTCTCATGCCGGCTGCTTTACATGGATCCCCGCCGAGGCACTGCACAGCCTTGAGCAAGACTTCTGCTCACAGTAATTTAGGGAGTCTTTCTTTATTGCTAGCTGTTCATCTCCCTGGGAGGAGAAGCCAGGGATTTTGGTTTGCTTTGGAAAGCTGGCTAAAACATGGTGAAGGACAGAAACCAGCTAGCAT
Organism: Tapera naevia; assembly: GCA_033556795.1. NCBI lineage: Eukaryota > Metazoa > Chordata > Aves > Cuculiformes > Neomorphidae > Tapera > Tapera naevia. The sequence continues at coordinate 749,665 of JAUMJJ010000040.1, forward strand.
GTTCCAGCTTGATCTCCTGCCTGTGTGATTTAGACACTGAGGGATGCAGATTTGTTATTTCTGGAACGTCAGAGAGTTTCACTTGGGGTGTTTTTTTGTTTGTTTTCTAGAAGATCCTCACTGATACTCTGTTTATTGCTAGCACATCGTGCTCTTTTGAGTAAAACGGGTCTGCTTACACAGTGCTTTCTGCCCCATCTCTGCTGCTGCAGGAGGTACATTACTTCCCTCACCAACCCATGTATGTGGAAGCAGTGATTGAGGGTCTAGAAAGGGAAGACACCACTCTACACTATTTTTTCCTCCTTGCACTTCCTATCCTGTCCTGCCCTGTGCCTCCTGCCCACCTTGATGGGGTCATCAATCCCTCCAGGCCACACTAGCCCCTTTTCCCATCCTTCACTTATGCTCTCTGTTTCTGTACATCCTTCCCCTTTTGTTTCACATCTTTGTGTGGTTGTGCTTTATCATGTTAGATGACACCTTGGCTTGTCACTTTGCACCTCACTCAGTTGTGCAGCCCTCGGCATAGCATATAAAGAGGTGACACTCTTTTTTTTGGTAAGAGGTCTGTGAAAATCCCCCCAGTCCACTCAAGGCACATCTTGTTGGTGGGGGTGAGTTTTACAGAGCACTAAACGGTGCATCACACTGACGGGTTGGTGACAGGGGAAATCTTGGTACTTTAGGTTGTGCAGGTGAAGGAGAAGGATGTGAGTGTGAGAAGACTCACAGTTCTGGAATACACAGAGGTGAAATATCTCTTAGCACAGGCCACAGCAGCAAATCAGGAGGCTCACTGAAACAGAGTTGCTGTGCCTGTGTCTGTGAATGCTCTGACGGCTCAGTTAACAGGCAAAAGAGATTGTGCTGCCTTTGTATTACATCTGGTATCGCTTCCCCTAGTAAATCATAAGGCTGGGCAATGCCCAGTGTCGTGGACTGTAATCTGTGGTCTTCGTGCTTTGTTATATAGCGGTTACACGAGCTGAGGGTGCTTTGAATACTAACAACATGTTTGCATGTTATCTTTTGCCCTAAGTAATTGCAGTGGACCTGACAGACAAGACATGGTGAGAAAAGACTCTTTTGGAGAGAGGAAACACTGTGCAGAGAGGGGTGCAGGCATGGAGATAAGGACTTGCCCTTACCCTTTGGTAAGTTCCCAAAGGACTTTCAGAGCCAAGCTGAGAAGTGTAATCAAACCAAGTTATAGCAGATCATACCACACCCACTTTAAATTTTGAGATGTTTCTTTCTCAGGGGTGTTACTGCTGCTGTAGTAAATAAACTGTAGACATCCTTTTCATGAAGGACTTTGAGTTTCTCATGTCTGTCCACTCTATGACCCGCAGCCTTTCTCCCTGTGAACTTTTTAGCTCAGCTGAAACGTTTTACATTTAGGCTCTTTAAGGTTATATATCACCAATGACATGGAGCAGACCCAAGCCCTTGGGGTCCCTAGCTGTCTTACCTGCTCAATAAGGGGAGGGAAGGAGCAGAGCAATGAGGGAGAGGACATATCATCCCTGATGAGCTGTCATTTTGTGCCTCCCCCCCTTATTTCCACCCCAGCAACTGGTGTTACTATTCTTTTAATTAACAATAAACAAGGAAGAAGTAAGTTCTGAATGCAGGCATATAAAAATGCTTGGCCAAAAAGCAGAAAACAGAGTGAAATTAGTTCAAGGAACTAACTTCTTTTCATAGTGACAGTTTTATTCCCTCTTGAAAGAAAAAGGCAAGAACGAAACATGTCTAGTGCAACCACTAAACAACTAAAAAAGGCCAAGAAAAACCAGTTACTTAAGAGCTGGTCTTCAAATAAAGGTGGAACAGAAGTACGCTTGTTGCAGGATCAATTCCCCTATCTTTGCCCAAGAAGACTAAGATGTTTACCACTCATTAACCCCAGAGCAAGCTACTGCTCTGCAAGAGCAATGATAACCCTAAATCCAGAAGTACTGTGTGGTGGTCTCTTTAGACCTGCAGTCCCAAAGCTAGCCTGATGTAGGTGCTTATCTTGGGTTCACTGAACTAGCCCTGAAGACCTTTTGGGACCTGCATCCAGCTTGGGCTGCAATCCCAATGACAAGGGACCCATTGAATGCTGCTCCACTTGTGCCTGCTTGAATTTTGGCCAAGCCTGCGCAAGGGGCAGCCTGGATTTTCTCCCCAGTCCCTCTACTCCCCTTCTCTGTGCAACTGGCCACTGCCAAGCCCCTACGATGATCAGGGGAGGAGGAGGGCATTACGCAAATATCCCCAGCTTCTTAAGATTCCTGCTTAATGAGCACATTTGCTCTATAATGCAGTTTTACCCTGTATCAGTAATCTTATCAGGCTGAGCCTGCCTCTGCCACCTGCAAGCAGAGATATCAGGAGGTGGAGGGGTGGTCATAAACCAGTTTGCTTTAAGCTCCTAGGCCCTAAAGTCAAGAACAAGTTTCAAAGTGAACTTATCATTTTATTTTTGTCATAAAAAAAAAAGGGATAAAACACAACCGGCTTGCTTTATGATTCACTGATTGCAGATGTTTCCTGTTGGGTGGCCAGGGTGCTTTGCTTTCTGTTTGCTGCTACCAAAAGGCAAAGGTGCTTGGCACCATTTTGGGCACGTGTGGTGCAACTGTTGAGCCATTGAGCATTGCATACCACCTCCCTGGGATTTGCCGGGTCCTACAACTTCACCTCTCTACGTGCCTGCTTGCACATAAAAGGACTTTTGTATCTGTACTTGGGCTAAAGCCATGTTTCCAAAAGGATTCGTATGGACTAGCTGAAGAAAACAAGGTGTGGTGAGATGTAACTGCCCACTGCCACTTCAAGTGGGTTTTAAAATATTTTCTAGCCAACTGCCCAGACATGTTACTCACACCAGGTCCAGGCTAGATCCTGACCAGCTAACAGGCAGAGGATTACGCTTGACCTCACCTGTGAGCTCACTTAGTCCTGCAGCCTGAGAACCTGGACACTGCCCAGGGGTTCAGTGCTGGCCCACTTGTGACTGCATTTGCCTTTTAGCCTGGCACAGGGCCTATCACATCGAAGCACAAACCAATACACTGGCATTATCTTTGTTGTTAAATAACAGAATGAGATGCATATCCCTTATTTCTACAAATATATTAAAAACATGCAGGATCTTGAATATTTGAAAGTAATCCTGACTGTTTTTTTCATGCCTTAAACAAAGGAAATTTCTGTTTTTTTAAGAAAGTTTCAAAGCCCCATCCTTTTTTCAGGTGGCAAGTGTCATCAGACATCTCAGAGATCTGGAGTGATAGAAATCCCAGAAAAGGCATATGCTGGACACAATGCTGGTGACATGAAAAACATAATTTCTCTCTTTTGACTGTTTATCTTGTGGATAACAACAGCATCACATCCAGGTACTGCCTGCCTCCCTCACTGAGCATGCCATGCCTGTGTTGAAGGAATGTAGATACATGGTAAATGGAAAGAGTGCATGTTTCTAGACATATATTTGGCTGAGCAGCAAAGCTCAGCGTTGTCCAGCAAAGCAACACAGTACCATGTATGTATCTAGCAAGCCTTGAAGGCATCGCAGTATTCATGAGCACAAAACTTCATGTGCTTTGAGCTCTTTAGTGGGGTCTACCTGAGGATGAGCAATGTTGTGCAAAGCTGGATGAAGAAGAAAGTGGAGGGTTTTTGGTATCCAGCCCTAACCAGTGTCCTGAGCCTCTGCCCGGGCTGGCATGCCAGTGCCAAGCAGCCAGGCTGCAGGTATGCTGGAGCACTTGCAATGCCATGCCTCTGTTTGTGTGTGTACTGAAGTTCCTGGTGTGAATCAGGTTGAGTTGCCAGTCTGATTTTGGAGACAAGGAGAGAGGCTTCTCATCTTAGGGATCGCTGTGAAGCAGCCTTCACACACAGGCTTAGGTCTAGTAAAAAACCCTTCAGATGAACACGTCACTGAGTTCTTGTCTTCGAGCTGAGGTCTGCATCCAAATGTCATCTTGCTGGTTTTGAAGGGGAAAAAAAAAATCCCTGAAACAGAAAAATGCAGGGCTTTAAGGGTTGTTTTCCCCCCTCTTTCTTCCTTGCTAAACCATAAGGATATGGGTAGCTGGAGGCATAGCTAGCTCAGAGTCTGTCAGCTTCCCAGACCTACCCCACACTTTAAACAGGACAAACAGGTTATGATACTGAAGTTTCAAAACCTAAAGGTGTTCCTTGCACGGGAGAGGTTAACACAGGGCCACTCCTGTCCTCCAGAGAAGGGGAACAGATGCTTTCAGGTTTGAAACACAGACACAACTTTTCCAAAATCGGAGCTGTCTCAGAAGAAAATCAAACCAGCTCTCCCTACCCACCTGCCTCCTCCAGCAAAGCACTGTACCTTGGCAGGTGGAGGCTCAAAAACTCATTGCCCCAGGCAAGGCTGTATCTTGCCCTGATACAAGAATCCCTGGCTGGGGCAGCCACTGCCAGCCTGTGGCCAGGTTTCATGCATCCAGCTGGGGAGTGCTTCAGCATCCAGCTGCCAACCACCAGCAGGCAAAACAATGCTACCCTCCACACAATGAGTACTATCTGAAATATCCCAAGCATACCCAAAGAGCCTAAGAGCCTATAGAAATGCTTCCAGACAAGTCTTTGCACCATTTCTCTTGTCATGGTGGAAGCAATTTTGGAAGCTTATGGGAACAAGTGGGTCTCGGTTTTATCGCTCCAAATGCATTTTGTTGTGGGATGATTGTGGACAACCCCCGGGGCTGCAAGATGAGGGATCAAGGGGAAAGCAGGTGCCCTGGGAGGTGGGGAGGAAAGTTCTTGCCCGTGGGCCTTCCACAACCAGCAGTTTATGAACGGTGAAAAGAAGGAAAACTGGTTTTAGGCCTGGGGAGCCCTTCAGCTTTTGCCTTTGCCTCGTCACTGTGGAGTGCTGGGGCACAGCAGTGAGACCCCCAAATTCAGGCTGCTCCCATGGCCCCAGGGTAGCACCAGTTACTATAGTTCAGAGCTGCCGTGGTGGGGCTATCAAGTGTGTGCTGGATGCCAAAGCACTTATTTGTAGGGTGCATCACTGTGCCCATTCCAGCAATCCCAGAGCAATCTGCGAAAGAAGGACATTCTCACTAGAAGATGAGAAAAGTTTTGGAGAACTTGGAAAAGTTGCTTAAGAGACATTAAGCTGAATTGCACATTGGGCGACACATCTAAAAGTGGCTGCATTGGGAAGGACCTCTTTGGAGTCCAAATCACCCTCTAAAAAACATCCTGGGAACAGCAGTGTTCAACCAGCCAGCTGATGTAAGCATACGGCCAGCAGCTTAGGAATTGCCTACACTGCCTGTGACCAAGGGAGAGTGGATAAAGAAGTTTTTTGGGATAAGAGTAAGCACTGAGCACATGCATACTGAAGGCTACAAGTAGTACTTATTACACTCCAGCAACACTTGCACTATACTTTGTTTCCCTAAAACTCCTAGGAGCCTTCCTTTGGGATTTAATATACAACTTTACAGGAGCATATGATGTTTCTACCAGTTTAAGGTGCAAAGGTGCATGACATCAGGAAAGTAACAGGTGTGCATGGTCTCAGGACTGTTTGGTGCTCAGAGCATTGGGTGTAGAGCAGAAAACACCCAGGGACTCCTAATAGGAGCCCCAGAGGCTGGTCCCTCCCAGCTCTGACACAACTCCAGGCGGGCCCCTCCTATGCTCAGTAGAGAAAGAACGTTTCTCAACGAAGAGATGATGTGGCGGGGAGGGAAGGTCTGTGTGTGGTGATCTCTCATCTTGCCTTCACCATCCCTGGGAGCAGGATGCTATGCATGAGCTGGCTGAGGAACTCAAGAGGCTCCAGCTGCTCTCAGTCCAGTGGTCGAAAGGGCAAGCAGAGAGAAAGCTGTTACCTTGCTCAAGCTCCTCCTGCTGCCAGTGTTCCCCATCTGATGGGTCCCTAGGCTCTGGGATGGTGACACCGTGACAATTCTCCTTCTCCTTCTGTCTCAAAGTGTCACTTCTCAGCGCAGCCAAGAAACTGCCAAGCTCCCTGTTCTCCATGGTTCTTCAGAGGGCATCCACCACAGCTTCTGCACCCTGGTGTGAAGAAGTGAGAGAAATGGGGGCAGAGCAGGGAGGGGGATGGAGAAGACAGTGGCTGGGAACCCCCCATCTGCAAGTAGACCAGGCTTTCACTCCTAGCCATTGTGAGAACTTCCTCATGGATCTATATATTTTTTTTTTCTTTAAATAATTTTTTTCTAGCTTCCAAAGCCCTCCAGTGCCAAGCTGTCATTTTGCTCTTTTAATTGTATTTGGTGCCTGCGCTGATCTCTAGGCAGTATGCAAGCTGCTTCCAAGCTCTGTCAACACTTAACTATTTATAGACATGGTGAGATGTTTTTGTCCTTTCTGGAGAATGGATCCTTGCCTCCTTTTGCCTCCCTTTTAGAGGCTACTGAAGTTGGTGCTACAATTGCATTTTATTTGCAGCAATATCCCTGTGAAGGAGCAGGAAGAGCATTTAGAGAAGGAATGAAATGAAAGGAAAATGAAAGGAAAACCATTTGTGACTCCTAGTTTAGCTCAGACCTAAGGCCAAAGGATGCAAAACCTAAATATTCTCAAATCTTTGCTGTTCTCAGCAGCTTTCCAAAGGGGGCCAAAGCGGTCAAATGGTGATATGGAAGAGAAAGCTAAAACTGATCAAGTAACACATTTTCTGTTTGGCAGGCAGCAGTTACCAAAAGACCCAAGGTAAGGTACCCAGCTCCTGGCATCTCCATGTTCCTTCAGCTGGGTTTGCTCTGCTGCCATCTGTACATTACCAGCAGAAATTTTTGAAGCCCAAAGGTCTGCCAGATCACCTGGAAGCATGAGCCCTTCCCAACAAGCCTACGGGCAAGAAGGCAGGATGATATTTTAACCCAGAAGATGCTTTTAACACAGCATCTGCTTGAGCAATCTCCTGAAGTGGCAGTCAGCTGACCTGGCACATTTGCAAATGCCAGGGAGATCCTAAAGAAGAGATATTTTAAATGCTGGAAGAACTACCTCTTTCCAGGTGGAAGGCAAGCAAGGAGATGGCCCTGCTACCCTAACGTTTTGTGCAAGTAAGTGGCTAGTAGGGCAGCAAAGGCCACCTCCTGCCTTCTGTATATCCACAGAGACCCCAGTTGCTGGATGAAAGCAGGCGAAGCACATTTGGAGCTGGTGTGAAGCAGAGCATCCTGCACTAATGATGCCCAGGCTAACCCATTTACATGCTGCAGAAAGAAGGCTCTGAGGGACTTCAAAGAAGCTGCTGCAGTGCCTGGAAGATATTTGGCGGAGTTTTTACCTCCCTCACCTTCCCCTTGCTCTCACTTTTCCCTTCTTTCAGGTATAGCTCCTCTGCAGAGTGGTCTCTGCAAAGGGGTGCCTCTGAAACAAGAGGTCTTGCAGCATCTGCCTGTCAAAGTCCCACCTACTGACTATATCAACAGTGGTGTTTAGTGGTCTCCAGTCTTATGAAGATGACACTTTTGGGTTTCAGCCTCTCACATGGATCAACCAGGGGGCTTACGCTACCATAAGCAAGGACACACTGAAGATGAACATGTTGCTCAGCTATGACCAGCAGCAGGAGGTGATGAGAAAGGTGGTGCACCAGTGCTGCGGATGATCTGCTACAGGAAATAGTCTGTAAAAACCTCCTGTGTGATCCAGGATGAGTTTGCAGCATTGGTGGTTAGATTAATAATGTTCTCCCTCACAGGACAGGAATTTGCCCTGTGGCACATCCCAGCCTCTTGCCCTGAAAGATGCACATGCATCCAGCCATGTAAAATGCAGCTAGGTTGCATCCTTGCTTGGAACAGTGGCAGGGCTGGCATACATGCCTGGGCTGCCAAACCACGATGCGTTCACCTGTTGTGCAGCATCACTACAGCATCTGCTGCCTTCCCACTTCTTTTAGCTGTGTCCCACATGCTTCTCCATGGATCTGAGAACATCATCTGCCCCTCTGACTCTAAAGTGAGCAGCTCCTGTTTACTCTTCATTAAAATAATTAATGCTATTACTTCTATTACAGGGCTACCTAGAATCTGACTTCGAGAGATGTATTAGAGAAGATGATGGTTGAACACAATGGATAGGACAGTCTCTGCCCTGCAGAATTGATAGCCATGGGTGTAAGTCTTCCTAGACTTGGAAACGTGCCAGTTGCTCTTCTAATTAACTGCAGATGCCAATTTGGTAAAACCAAGTTGTTGAACACGGCTTTATGAACATGTCCCTCCTTTCAGATTCTGTTTCCCACTTTTCTGAAGGAGTCACAGATAGGAAGACCTTGTCAATGCTTGCCTGAGACTTTCCAAACCTGTTTATTCTGGTCTCATTCTGGTCATCCAACGGAAGCGCAGCTGGGATATACTCCATTTGTAAATACATAGAGCAAGAGCAGAGTGAGAGCAATGGCTATCTTTAGACCCCAGCCACTTCTGCAGAAAACCAAAGATTTAAAAAGAGTATTTTTAGCAAGCCCTGAGTTGTGTTAGGGCTTTCTTTGTGACATTATTGGAGCCTGTTTGCAGTGCCCGAGCATTTTGCTCTCCAAAGAGAAGGTAAAAGAAAGAAGAATGTGCTGGGGGCAGGGGGAAGAGAGGGTGACAGTGTTGTGAGGACCCTTGGCTGTCCCTCTCTGAGGAGCCACATGTTCATTAGCAGGAGCTGATGCTATGCAGTGACCATTTGTCCCCTCTCCTGGGCATATGATAACGGAACTGCATGCTTCCCAGCAGGCCCTGTGCTCAGAAGAAAAACCGTGACACCATTGCATTCATGGCAAATTCGACATAGTTTTCCCTTTGATGATTTCCCCCTTCCCTCCCACCTGACCTCCCTGCAAGTTGCATTCTCATGAAACAGGCTGCTCTCCTTCCCATAGCGCCAGGAGAAGAAATGCAAAGAGGTGAAGAGAAGCAGCCAGCACCTGCCACAGCCTGGCAAGCCTGTGTGCCTGACAAAAATGGTGTCGGGTTTTCCTACAATTCTTCAAGCATCTAGACTGAGACTGTGAAATGCTGTGACCAAGAGGAACAAGGGTGTGTTAGTACCATAGCAGGGGCTGAAAAATACATCAGTGAGTGAGAAAGGCTCAGATCCTGCAGTGACAATGGCGTGGGACAGACTGGGAGCATGGTTAGAGCTGACTGCTGGGACTGAGGGCCCAGCCCTCAAGACAACCTTTAAAACTTCAAAGCATCTTTAAATAAACCCTAAAACATTTTAGGCCAACAGTAGCCCTGTCACCTCTGTCAGTGTCCTGACAGAAAACTTGCCCTCTTGGGCAGGTGCCCAGTGTGTTTATAAAGCACCAGCCAGTCCTGCTGTCTTGGCAGATAGAGGTGCTGTGGCCATGTAGCCCCAAAGAAAGCAAAACCCAGGAATATCCATGTTTCAGGTAAAAGCTGCTTTTTCTTCGTGTTCAGAGGGTAAAAGAATGAGTTGCAAAGGGCCAGAAGCATCGAGAGAGGAGAGGTAGCACGGGGCATGGCTCATGGCCATCACTAAAGTGTCCTTCAGTGATTGCCCAGGTTAGCACTGCTCTCCTGCGGCTGGCCCAGGGTAAAGCAGGTGGCTTTACACAGGGCAGCGCTAACCCGTGTCAAAGCAGCAGTGACAGCCTTACTCAGGGGGGAATTTGCTGTGACAGCAACCAAGAAGGGACTAAGGGGTGGCTGAGACATAGACCTAGATGCCCACCTCCTAAGAGCCTGAACTGCTGAACATCATGTCTCAGTTCCTTGAAGCCATTCACCCCAAGGGATGGGAGGGAGCCAGGTTGCTGCAATTGGATCGATTGAGTGCTAAACCCCCCAACTCCCCTTTCAAGGCTGATGGAGGAATCATGGGGCATCCAGAAAAGCGACTGCTGTAAATCATTGCCCTACTACCTTCTTGAACAGCTTGTCACCTGTATACTGCTCAACTTTTTGCAGGTCCCAATTTATTAGAAACAATGGGAGCCCAGCAATGGCATGGGGTGCCCAGGGTGGGGAGAGAGCAAAAGGATAAGAATTGGCTGAATTTTTTAGGAATTTTGTTTAAATTGAATTCAGATTAAAATTCCTCGAAGACTTTAAGGCAGACCATCACAAACAGGAGATTACTGTTAACTTCAGGAGGCTGCCATAGTATTACCAATACTTTGTATTATATTTTAGAAGTCTGTCACTGTTGAAGTGAGAAATCTAGTCCTTGGGTTATTTTCCATGTGAAAACAATCAATTCAAGCGCAAGCTGTGCACTAGAGCATTCACAGCTTTGAATGTGCCTGGAGAGGGGTTTCGCAGGTGGATTCTGACACTGACAGCAAGAATAGCTGAGGGAGACTTAGATGTTACCCTCTCAGGAGCGGCTCTGCGGCGTTCTCCCGGCTCCCTCGGCCGCCCTTGCAGCTCCCTTAGGCACGGGAAAGCGGTACGGGAGATGCTGGGACGGAGAGGGTGCGGCGGTCCCCGGCGGACCCGCAGCGCCGCCCGCTCTGCTGCGTTCGCACTGTGGCCGTGCGGCTACGCCCCGCTCCACTCCGCCCCGCCCCGCCCCGCCCCGGCTCTCCTCGCCTCGCCCCTCCCCGGTTCACCCCGTCCCGCCCCGGTCCAGCCCCGCCTCGCCTCGCCCCGCCCCGCTCGGTCCCGCCCCGCCCCTGAGGCGCGGAGCACGCGGCTGGCCGACCGTGGAGGATGGAAGGTAGAGTTCCCGACGATCGTAGAATTGTAGAACCATAGACTCATAAAATCGTTTGGTTGGAAAAGACCTTGGAGATCATGGAGTTCAACCGTACCTGTTCACTACTAAACCTGAGCACCTCATCTACTCGTCTTTTAAACACCTCCAGGGATGGTGACTCAACCATCTCCCTGGGAAGCCTGTGCCACTGCCTGATAAATCTTTCAGTGAAGAAATTTTCCTAATATCTAATCCAAACTTGTCCTGGCTCAGTTTGAGCCCATTTCCTCTCATCCTGTCGCTTGTTACTTGGGAGACCAACACCCACCTCTCTACAACCTCCTTTCAGGGAGCTGTAGGCAGTGATAAGGTCTCCCCTCAGCCTTCTCTTCCCTAGCCTGAATAACATCCATTCAGTGCCAAGTGGAGGCCACAAGGTGATGACATCTCCCCTTTGTACCCCAGCATTTCCCTCCTGCCCATGGCTTATCTGTCACAAATGCTCTCTGCCTTTGTCCAGCTCCACCTGGGCAAAGCCTGTGAGGTCCAGGTGCTGCTAGTGGAGCCCCAGAGCAGAGCACAGACCACTCAAAGAGCAACCTTGGCCCCACAACAGGGGTACCTGCCACAGGAAGCAGTCCATAGGAGCAGGAGAATTTTAGCAAAGATCTCCCTGCTGCTGGGATGGTACCTTTCAACTCCTGCTCATTTCTCTGCAGCTTGCAACCCCTCATGGTGCACTCTGCTAGAAAGTCACTCGTTCATCATGGCCAGCTCCCTCTTGACAGCCTCAGATATGCAGAAATTATTGCTGTCTATCCGTTTTCCATCTTAAACCACTCTGCACAGAAAATTACAGTTCTCTCAGTACTCTCTGCACCACCAGTTCATTCTGTCTGCAAAGCTTACCAGCAACCATCAGTTTATTTCAGGCCACCGGCTAAGATATCAAACACTGCTGGCCAGAGAGGTTACCAACCTCTTTCTTACCGGGTGTGTTTTGATATGGGCTAGTTCTCCAAGGTTTTCGTACTGCACATCTAACCCTTCTTTGCATTTCACCTCATTTCCCTAAACAGAAAAGCTTTCAGCCTGTCTTTTGGGGTACCTGAAGTTAAGATTAGATTATTTGAAGGGGTTTTACCACCGGACTGCCCCAGAACAGCTCAAATGTGCTGCTGCCCACAAAGTGGTTGTGCAATGAAGACTCACCCTTGCACTGGGGCAGCAATCTTGCCTATTTTCAAAAAGAAATCATGCCGTCCTATTTTCTTGTGCCTCCCAATTCCAGCTGCCTCTGGTGTCACTGCAAAGTGCCATCAAAAATCTATACTTCTTCAATACCCTGTGCATCACCCAGGAAAGGGCTAATAGGAGAGGCAGACCACTTGAGAGGCCAATCGATAAGCCTGCCTGATTTTGACGGTAGGTGTCTTGCAGAGTGAAGTGCTGTCTAAACCCTCAATTACCCTTCCCTCGCCTCTCCCTGCCTCCTGACAGCCACAGCCATTAAGCCATCTGTAAGTAGAGGGCTGCCTAATAAAAGACTGCAAAATGCCAGCACATCGCAGAGCCACTTCAGGAGGTCACTATCTAATGCTGAAAAGAGAAGCAGTGGAGGGAAACTGCCCCATGCCTCCAGTTTTAAGGAAAACAAGGAAAACAGGGAAGAAAGGAAAAAGCAGTTTTTCAAAATACATTAAAAGCAACAGGGCAGTTAAGACATTTTAGAAACAGTTTCAGGTGAAGCCTGTGACTCCAGCTTTTCTGAAAATCAGGCCCAGATCAGTCCCTTCAATACAAGTGTCTGAACTGAAGCCTTTCAGGGTAGCCTGGGTTTTGACCATGGAGAACAAGAGTGGAGAGACTGCAAGCCCGGTGCCGTTGCGGGGCACGCATGGCTTTGGAGATGTTCCTGTCCCCTGCTGTGACATATCCCAATGCTGAAGGTGCGGCTGATGGGGAGGGAGCGGCAGGCACCCATTCACAGAGATTGTTGACAGTCGCCCTAAAGTGAAGCAGGATCTGACTGGAGGAGTGAAAACAAGGGAGAATGAGGGTAAGCAAACATGCTGTCATGAGCAGATGAGGGACAGGAGACTTCTGTGGGCTGGGACTGCAAGTCCAGCTGGAGTCAGCATGCTCAGCTTCCTGGAAATTCAGCAAGGGAATGAGATTTCAGGCTCCCTGGTGTCATTCTCCACCCATTAGACAAATGAGTGTTTACTGAAAGGAAGGGAGCTGTTCCAAGCCCCTCTTGTTTCAGGAAACCACTTCTTCTTTATGTACATCTCCTGGTCGAAGCAGCTGGAAGAGGAGAGGAGCAGACCTGAGAGCTGCTGAGGTTTTGCAATCCTCCTTTGATGTGTTCCACCCCAGGCCGATCTTGTCTGGAAGGAGAACACATGGGAGCAGCTCTGGTTTTCTGCCTCACCTCCCAGTTCAGCCCCTGGTTGACCACCAGCAGTCTGTCCTGGGGCAAAGGGAAAGCTTCAGAAGAAAAGTAAAGAGGGGCTTGCAATATCAGACATTTCTATGACCAGTTTTTCTTCAGGCAGTGTGTTGCAATGGAGAAGGGAGCTGAGAGGATGGTTTGGATTTCTCTTCTTCCCAGATGCACCTCTGATTACATTTGGGACCTAACAGGGTTTTGATATCACTGACCAAAAGGCAGGGTGGAGATGGCTATAGGACATTAAATCTACTTCACGTACAAAGTAGGCAGAGAGGTTTCTAGACCAGCTGTAGCTCCTATTTTAAGGCCAGTTGGTCCTCAGAAGAATATTTCAGGTTCAGGGCCATCTCCCAGACCTCTCCAGACCACCACTTCTAAAGGAAACAAAAGAATGGAGTTTCTTTTAGCCATGCATTGGGTGAAGTGTGCAGAAATAAAGCACTTCTATTGCTCTGCACAGCAGTGGACTCTGGGAGAAGAGGAACTGCGTTTCAGGTCTTACAAGCAAGAATAGAAGCAAAGAGACCAACCTACCCATGGTCAATCCTACCACCTACAGGGAGATAGGAGAATAACTGAGGGATTATGAGAGCTGATGAGACAGTGGTGGGAAACACAACCTGTTTTGCTTACTGCATGTCACATGCTTAATGGAGAAATCATAATGGGAGACAAGAAAGGGAGCAGCAGGTGGTGTTATAATTACAGAAGAGCCTTAGAATGGACATGAATTTTCATGCTACTATTGAGCAGAAATGCAGCATCTTCCCATTTTAGGACCTCTGAAGCACCTTGCAGAGGACAAACAGGTGGACAAATAGCTGTATTCTGGAGAGGTTCCATATGGAGAAGGGGAACCTTCTCCAGAGATAGGATCAGCCACATGAGGACTGTTTCTCCTGGTCTGCCTGTGCCAACAATGGCTGGAGGATAGTTCGTCTGGTCCAGCCTTCTGCTCAGACAGAGAAGTTGCATGGGGCTTGGTCCAGCTATGTCCACCAGGGCCCCTAGGTCCTTCCATGCAAAGCTGCTTTACAGCCAGCTGGCTTCCAGTATGTGCTGGTACAACGGATTATTCCCCTCCAGGAGCAGGATTTTGCATTGTTGCTTGCTGGGGTTCCAATCTGACCATTTCTCTATCCTTCCACAGTCTCTCTAAAGGGCACCATGGCCATCTGGCCATCCAGTATGTCATAGGCCATCTGAGGAATATAGGCTATCCTCAATTTGAGAGTAACTTTCAAATTTTCCTGGGCATGAGGAGTACTCCTTGTCCTTTTGGGGGCCATAGAAGTGACTAAGGTCCAAAAGGAGACCAGTGGGAACTACACACAAGGTGTTTTTCATCTTAAGGCATGGACTTATCTAATAGAAGAGCTCAAAACACATTCTTGCCTGACCAGCCCCAAACGTACTGTAAAAGCTGCTGCACAGAAAGCCTTTCAAATAGACCTGGACTGGGGAGAGATATTGATTTGGCAAAACAAGAAGCTAGGAAAAATGCTCTAAGGATAATCGGTCTTACCCTGGCACCCAAGCCACTATTATCACTGTGCCTAAGCTACACTGCTTTGACCATGCTTTGGTGGCTGCCTGCTGCTCTTTGGGAGGCAGAATAGTGCCAGAAGAGGAAGTCTTGTGCCCAGCTAGTGCACAGTCATACCCTGAGTTATGCTAGAAGAGAAGAGCACGCTATTTCTGCAGAGTTTTATTCTCAAAATGGTGAGTAGTACTGGATTTCAGCCTCAGATCTTCATTTCTTGGCAGCTACAAATGCCATGAGGACACCCCAGGAGTGGAATCAGGTGCCTCAGGTTGCAGGGGGATCACAAGTTGCAGACGGAAACTAGGTTTTCTGCCCATCTGAAATCTGGTGTGATCTCTATTGCCCCTGCCCTAGATGGTGTCCCTGAGACTGACGGCTACAATACAAGGAAGATCTGGCACTGGAAGGGAGGATGAGAGGGTGGAATGGTGACCCAAAGCAAACAGTGGAACCACACAGTTCTGCACTATTTTCTCACTTAAGGTCTCCAAAGGTGTTGGCCTCCCGTAGCTGGGATGCAGTCCAGCACTGGCTCTGATCAAACAGGGGCTTAACAGAGACCTTCTACAGGCACCGCTGGGGCTGAAAAGCAGCCCTGCATCATGGGCTATGGGGAACAACAGCCTCTGCACCTGCCCTGCACTGCTTATTGGCAGTGCATCTCCATTTAGGGATGTGTTTGCTTTGTCTAACTGCAGCAGTGTGATAGGGGCCGTGATGAGACATGGGGGCCCCTACAACTCCCCACTGCCAGTGTTAGTTCTATGGATGTCTGTAGGAACAAGCAGACCCTCGGTCCCATCCCAGACCTCCACCAGGTCCAGCCCACAGTCGTGGCCCACCTTCTCTGTGCTTTCAAACCTGTCTGCACTGCCTAAATTTGGTCAGCCCACCCCACCCTAACTTTCACTACAGAGCATGGAAAAAAACTCTTACCACCTCCTAATGGTTTCACCTTTTTGAAAAGAAGAGAGAAACACTCAGATTTTATTCAGTCATTTGAAAAACCCCAGTGCCAAGGCCAGAAGCTGGTCCGGCATGCAGCAGTGGGATTGCATCTCAGCCTTGGCCCCTTCATGTCATCTTCAGCAATTTCTTGGCTAATTTCTGAAATAAATGGCTGGTTAATGGCAGGGCATTGGAAGGACTAATCTGGCTTAGTGCACGCCGTAATGACAGTTTACCAGGCACATTGATCCAGCTCCCACTTCTGAGCACTGGCAAGAAGGCTGCAGCATCCTACAATCCCTGTAACTGAGCTCTGTGGCAGCATCCTGGAACCAGTGTGCTCTAGGGCTGCCCTGGGGCATCCTCCAGGATGTCAGGGCTCACTCAGGATGACCCAGGCTTGGGGATGGATGACTGTTTTGTGTTGTCATGAGGGGGTCTGGCTTTTTTGCATTTTGGATGCCCCTGTGAAGTGTTGAAATGGGGGCTGGTGAGATATTACTTGCTTGCAGTGCTATCCTTCACCTGCCAGGTGGTTTCTGAACTGATGGAAAGCTTTGATTAGTGCATATTCTCCCCCAGTGCTGCCATACTTGTGTCTCTTGGGGATCAAAAGGTTCCCTGAGCTTTCTATAAGTTTTCTTTCTGGAGATTCTACTCAGCATCCCTACAAAATAATATCTGTTTTAGTACACAGAAAACTACGGTAAGATGCAGTATGTAAGGATCTGGAGGGATAAATTGAATGCAGTTGTGCGGAAGCTAATGGGACAAGTCCTTTTACACCCAAAGTAGCAAATATCCTAGTATGCTAAAGCTCGTGGTGGAAAAAAAATGGAAAAGATGACAATCCAGGGAGAGATCCTTGTGTTCTTAAATCATGGGAACCTTTGTTCATCCCAGTCATGCTAAATGACTGACCTGGGAAGCAGTGATTTGGTTATAGTCCTGAAGAGTGCTGGATCTGTAACTGCCAAACAATCCCTAGGAAAGTGTTAAGCTAACCTTCTGCCATCCCATTATCAAAAAGGAAAGAATAAAAAAGGAGATAATCCTTGTTTAAATATCACAAGCAGCAGCTGAGTCAGTGGGAGCTTTAGACTGGAAATGTCAGGGAGGAATTTAGATTTTTAGAGCAGTTGCTGCTCTGCAATTATCATAAGTCACTTACAAGGACCCCTTGTCTCTTGTTGCCCTCAACCACGCATCTGCAGGGAGGGAGAGCAGAGACAAAACACATGGCCCTACTGGGGACAGATAAGGGAAACAAACGCCATCTCACTAAATGCACAAGGTCCCTTCAGGCTACAGCCAGGCTTCTGCCACTGTGATGGTCAGACAGTGGAGAGGAGGGGGATGGGGAGCTGGGGGAAGGTGGGGAAGCAACATAAGGAAAAGGAGACTGCTGGAGAAAAACGGACACTGAGTCCCCCCAGAGAGGCATTTATTTGCTTCTGGTGATGTTTTGGGGATAAGAATGAGAAGGGAGACAGAACAATGAAGATGGGGGAGAGGGTACTGGGTGCGTTATCCTTGTTTTCTTCTGTGACGTTTTTCTCCTATACCAACACAGCTCGTTGCCATCCAGCACGTCCCTGTTGTAAATTAAATAAGTGAAAGCGCTATTAAATCTCCTCAGCCAGGCGCTGCCTGCACCAACAAGGGAAGGGGAAAGGCTGAGCCCTCAGAACACAGAATCTCCATCACATTAAGTGATGCAGAAACATGCATTTTTTTTCCCAGCTGGAACACCTGGGAAAGCTAAAGATTTCCTCTGCAGATATGGTGTTTTCTTACCTTTCTCACCAAAAACATGAGATTTCCAAGACCAGTCTTGGTTGGGTGCAAGGTAGAAGGGTCTTAGCCATGCTGTGCTTACAGCAGTTGCTGAGGGTCTACCCTGCCTTCCTGAATGGGGACAGTGGGTACCCCTGCTCTGGGTTTATGCTTCATGGCATGTGTCAGCACAGTCATATCACGTGGGTTGTGCCAACCCCATTAGTCTTACCCTGTCCTCTTTCTGTGTCCAATGGACACAATCTTCAAGTGAGGTACCCAGTCTCATTAAGACACTTCAAGAAAAGGGGAACTTGGCTTTTCTGATGCCCATTGGGCTTGCTCACCATCACAATTAAAAAATACATGTCCTGCTGCTGACTTGAACTTTTCTTCTTTGCCTAACTTTCAGCTACTGATCTTTTTGCTCTCTTCTCCACTAGATTAAAGGATCTGTATATGTAGAGGAAATTCTTATAATCGGGAGGATAGGAAATTTAATCTTGTAGACCCTGCTTTTCCATTGCATCATCCCAGTAGTTTAATGGCAGAATTACTGAAGTCAAGCATGTTGTACAAGTATAGATCCTACACTCTTTTCTTTACTTTCTATGACTGTGGATCAATAAAACATTGTTATTACATCTTGAAGATCCAGAAGAGAAGCACAGGGCTTTGATGAGTCATTCTTTTAAGCCTGCTGGGTGGAATGAACCTTGCCACGGGTGATACATTTACATTCATCCTCTAATATGAGAAAAATATTTCCTCCTGCTCTTTTCCGTGTATTTACTTGATGACAATCTGTTAGGAATAACAGATGAGATCCTGAATCAATAGGAAAACAGTGTCCTCACTGTGAAATGCTGGTGACAATTTCCAATTCAGAACTGGTTGTTTCTCCATAATAGATCTGATCCATTTGATGCTGAATGCAAAACGTCTTTCTGCCTATAAACAGAACAATGAATAAACATTTGTATGAAGTCACTATTGTGGCATTTTCATAGGTCTGAGACCCTGTATGTGACTCCTAATGTTAAAATCACGTCAGACCTTTTGTTTGACAGGCAGATGGTTTTTATCCTCCAGTGCCTGAGGAGAGAGGAAACCAAGTGGGTAAGAAGTCTGTGATTTTCTGTTCACACAGAAGTAACACTGAGCTGCATTTCACTGGTCCTGTTGACCTGGAGCTGCTGTTATGGAAGATGACAAAGAGGGGGTTAGAGGAGGAGGAAGGAGATGTATCTGCGTCAAAGAAGTTACATGTTCATGAAAAAGGAGAGTGTTTGGCAAACACTGACAAAGCACTGATGGAAAATCATTGTCTTCTAGCACAATATTCTTCCACAGCTAGAGCAGTGAGTAGTGGAGTGACCAGGAAACTGAGGAGAAAACAACACTCAGGGGAACGGCACAAGAGCAGATGTGGGGTTCAAACCCATCCCAGCCACAATGTGCAGCCTTGAAATGCGGGTCCTAACAATCACAGGGAAGTGATAGCAATGGGTCAAAGTCCCTTTTGGTCGCACACCGTTGTCTTTGGTGGTGCTAAGACAACGCCAACACACAGCGATGTGTTTCCAGTCCTTCTGAAAGAGTGGTGGGAACTTACTTTGAATCTTTCTCCATTCTGATGGCATCATGAGTTACACATAATGTCTTACTCAATGGAGTAGGTGGATAAGCAAGAGAAATAAGCACTTCAGGCCTGACACCATGGCCACTAGCACTGAGGAGACTTATCACCCCAAATCTCACTTTCAAGAATGGCAATACAGTAAGACTTGGACTTAATCAAATTGTCAGTAAAATAGGGACATGCCCTCAGCCTTTCTCTTTTCATCTAGAGAAAGAGTTGGAGGATCCAGATCACTGAAAATCTCTTAGTGCTGGGATTTCCAAGAGTCTAAAGAAGAAATATACAGCAGCATGAGTCCCTTTTCCACATGCATTCAGTAACTCAAAGACCTGATGGGCAATCAAACTACACGTGAGAGGACTGAAAGGAGGGGAGAGCCAAATATTTCCATCAATTTCTGCATCTGTTGCCCACTAGTACATGGTTCTTCACGGCTGAAAGTTACAGCAATTACCAGCCTCAAGGCAAAAGGCCAATGAGTTAAACAACAAAGCCAATGAGTTAAACAACTTGCCCACTGCCATACAGTCAGCAGTCAGAAAGGCAGTCCCATTATTTCTGCTTTTGTTATTGGCAACAGGATTAGTGCTGGACATTTGATTTTTCTTGTCATAATGTTTCTGATGTCTTCAGGCAGTTGTTTACCTCCACAAGCTTTTTTTTTTTCTAGAAAAAATTCAACGTTAAACTCAATGTTCAAAATTAATTGTTGACCAATGAGAGGAGATTTGATGGATTTTGAGGCAAGATTTGAGCAGCATGAGTACAAAATTTTGAATCTGAATGTGGAGATGAACACAGTTGTCAGAACAGCCGGTCTCAGGCTTCAAAATGGTGGGCAGAAGGTCATTTTTTGAGGGTAATCAATAAGAACATTCTCAGATTTAGATAAAACCTGATCTAGCCTCCTGAAATGTGAAATCTTGGACACAGGGGTTTACACTTAGCTTCTGAGGGTATTGGCCTTGATCCTTAAGTTGTTGGTTTGCATGTGTAGAGCAGATCTATCCTGTATACCGCATTGTGAAAGTGTGCTGACACATACCAAAGAAAAAAGGCGCTGGAGGAGGTTGCACAGCTCTAGGAAAGTGTATCTTCTGTCACTTTTCAACATAATTGGCTGTTTTAATTTTGCCTTGGGATTTACCCATTGTCCGTAAGAACAACCCCTGCACCAGGGCGTGTCATGTCCCAGTGGTCACCTCTGCAGCAGGGGAAATGGAGGGACAGGACCCCACCTTTGGCCTGTCCACCACACCAAGTCTGAAGTTGCTAAACCATATCTGACAGACTTTTTCTCACAGGGTGGCAGGAAATATCTCGCATTTCTTACGGAAGAGCTAGCATATCTCTGCTGCTTGCAACCCTCCCTTCCCTAGACTCATCACTTGGTAAAGAGTGAGAGAGCAAAAGTCATTGTTTTCTAGATAATAGGAAGCTGCAAAGTTAAGAGTGAGATGTAGATTTTAATTATCTTTTTTTTTTTCCCTCCTGCTGTTGCCCCAGTCATAGGGAAACTGCAATGACGTGCAGGCCTGAGGTGTCATTATGGGTTATTAAACTCCTTTGTGGCACTCAGGGATGCTGAATAGAGCTGTGAAGGGAGAAGAGAAAAAACGCATCTCTTGATGGAACTGGCTAACCCACCTCTCTCCCCATAATTGCTTTGTGTGGCAGACTGTAATTTTTCCGGCTGTGGAGGGAAAGAGGGAGAGAAAGCAGGTGGGTGGGAGAAAGAGCAACACGGGGGCCTGGGCGCTCCACATGGCCATCAGGGTTGCCTTGGTTGTGATGATAGATGGCATCTTGCCCTGACATCGGTGTATAATACCTTCCCTTTATTTGGGCCTTGGTGGGGCACTCACAGCACAAACCATGTCCCAGCAGCTACCTGGGCCACCAGAGAGACACCCCACCATTACTAGGTTGGGCTGTAACTGCCCTAGCCCCTGACTCTCCCTGGGACTTGTATCAAAACCACAGGTTGTTACAATGATATTTCTCTATCTCCCAGGATGAAGAACGGTAATTTGGGGTTTTCCTCTTGGTTCCCATACCCAAGGTGCTAAGGAATGCTGATTATTGCAAACAATGTTTGAGGATGCACGAAATGACCACATGGATTCATACAAAGCCATTATCTTGCTTTTCTCTCTGCATTGACAATTCTGAATCAAAACGCAGGTGAAACAAGCCTAGAGAAGACCAGCATTAATGCCATTTCTGTTTCTTTGGGGGTCTTCTTTATCCTTCAGGAAGGCATAGTCAGAGCTGTCCAGTTTAAGGGGTATTCTGTCACAGGAATAGTGCTGTAACAGTGTCCAACAGTGTTTGCTGTTTCTGCTTTATGTCAGTTTAATCCCTTAAAACACACAGCTGGATACACATGGCACTCACACACATTGAAAGGTGGTTGTGTGGTTAGAGTGTGAGAAACAAAGCAGTGATGAAGACCCATCCATCTGTTGCATCTTTTTAAAGGCTTCTCTTCCTCATTAGCAAATCTGATAGTCCAACATGGCAAAAGCTGAGACAAGCCTGGCTTGCCAAAGGAGGCTCACATCTCCTCAGAAGTCATGTCTAGTATTAGCAGAACTTAAACAGACAACAAAGAGGTGGTTCATAAAGATGTAGACACACGAAGAGATGGAAGTGTCTGAGCTGTGTGTGATCCAAAAAGGTAGGACTTTGCCTGAGAAGAACACAGGTGGAAAATATGTTAAGGAGCTTTGCTCTGGATCAGCTTGGAAAAAACACTGATAACTCTGCTCTAGAGGACATCCACCTCCTGCCCACCTTCCTGCCCAACAGGAGAACCTGTTGCCATATGGTTTCTCCCAGCTCACTTCCTCTTGTCAGCTTCTCCAGGACAGGAAAACCACCTGATTTTCCCACTGTTGTCGGAGAAAGTCTTACCATCACTCATGGCAATCTGGAAATTTTGCCCTTGTTTGCATGGAAAACAGGACTTCATTTTGCCTGCATTGAGCCTTCATGCTAGAGAGTGTTCCCATACAATGCAGGACTCTCATCATGAGGCAGGAATGGGGAATGACAGATTAGCAGGGCTTAAAGAACAGAAGAGTTGTACGCATAATTTATCATCCATGTAAAGAAGAGTGATTAAAAATCAAGAACTTTAAGATGAGAATCCTAAGTACAAGAACTGATAAGCATAAATAAAGTGCTGGATTTCATAAGGAGAGAAACAATATGCTTCAGGACAATAGGGAAACAGAAAATATAATCAAAGAAATTCCATCTATTCCTGCAATAGTTTTGAAAACTTTTTTGATGTTATTGACAATTTTTAAAACAGCTCTTTGTTGGAAGAGCCTTCATATGTAACTTCTGGATATTTTACAACCTGCAGGAAGGCTGAGTGACTCATTCTGTTCCTGTGTTTATCAAAGTACTTAAAAATTTTCTCAGTTCTTTGCATGAACTGACATTTTAACGCTATCCTTTCAGCAAATTGATTACAAATTTGGATAACTAGAACTTGATTTGATAGCTGATTTTAGGTTTATAATCCCTGGCAAATGCTGGTCTAAAGAGACTTTTAAGCTAAGTCAATTACCAAAAATTAAAGGTCTATCAAAAAGATTTAACTTTCTGATTTTAAGGTAAGAAAACAGTATGTAGAAGAAGAGAAAAAATTCATTAAATATTTTGAAATTGGGGGTTTTTTTGGTCCTAAAATTAAACTCAAAACCTCAAATAAAAAAATGCCAAAATTTCATATTCCACATGCCGTTTTAAAGGTAGTGCAATTAAGTGTTCATCTAAATTGAAAATTAAGTTTCTTTGATAAAAATATTTGAACACCATTCTTGTAAGTCTTCTCCTACTCAAGTCCCTTTTGCTTTCACAAATTAAAGCTGAGTGAATCTGCCTCGATCTTGGCAAGGCTGTCAATTGAAAACAATCATATTGTAAGAGTGTATCACAATGGCAAAATCTCTGAATGGTTTTAACTAAGTATTTCTTCAGTACTTCACCTAACTATAGCTTTCCGCCCTTCACACCTTTGTAGCTTCATTCTGGACTATCTTGCACCACCCTTGCACAAAATGGCCTCATGTGGCTATAAAGCTGCATAGGACAACTTCTTGAGCATAGCAAAGAGGCAGTGGCTGCAAAAGACATCTTCTTTGCTTTTTTATATGTTTACTGGCATTGATGGAGTTACAGAATTCCTGATGTGCGCACCTCATTGTTATATAACATGAAAGATATGTAAGTTTTATTTTTGCGGCCTCTTTTGGAATTGGTTCTTCCTCCTGCCAGTCTTCGTAGATTGTCTTCAGATGATCGACCCAGTCTTAGTTTGCTTTCAGCTTGTATATTTTCATATGACATCTACTTCCTACATACTAGGAAGCACTATCAGCCGAGTGGATTCAAGACAGTGGTGCAACCTATGTCAGACATCTTGTTTGAAGGAGCTGTTTCTGACAGTCTACTGATTTATTGCTTGTCTTTAATCCCCCCTACATAGAAAAGGTATTGAAGATAAAATTAAAATGCCACAAAAATCCAATATTTTCCCCCCTTGGTCTCTGGAGAGAATCAGATCTCTTGTGGAGTAAAAATCTGAATGAATTGCTGTTGTTGACTTCTGGAAAATTGCCTGGGGTGGAAAACCCTGATCACACTTTGTGACTTTGAACGGGCTAAGACAGAAATATTCCAGCATAGGAA
Source organism: Tapera naevia (assembly GCA_033556795.1). Classification (NCBI taxonomy): domain Eukaryota; kingdom Metazoa; phylum Chordata; class Aves; order Cuculiformes; family Neomorphidae; genus Tapera; species Tapera naevia. Next base: position 773,425 of record JAUMJJ010000040.1, read on the forward strand.
TGAGTATCATACTGCTTGGAAGTCCTGTCTATGAGATCCTTGAGGAAAGTTTTACTTACAAAAAGTCAAGACAGAATGTAGAAACATGAGACAGCGTGGGTAACAATCTGCACGAGATCTGAATATTCTTTAATTTAGTGGAAAGATTAACTTCAGCAGGAGCTGCCTGGGTTTTAAATTAATTCTGTCCCACAGTCATCCGCAAAACACTTCATTCCCTTAACAAGGAGGCAATCAATGCCTGAGCATGTTGGTGAGCATGGCCGTCAAAGACAGCCTTCCCTCCTTAGGTGACAGTTGTCTCAGTGGCAGCACGAAGCAATGCTGTTGCTCTATTCAGTACACCTGCTGGAAAAACAGAGCTCAAAATGATTATGAAAAAGTGCAGCCAGTAGTGAACACAGCTGGGATGCCTGGCCAAGGTGACAGTGTGGGATTGTGCACTGCTACCACAGAATGGTGTTCCCTGCACTTCAGCTTGTCCAGTTGCCATGGTCCACTTCAGTCAGTGGCACAAAAAAGTCAGAATTAGGATTGTGCTAGTTCATGCCCCCAGTTAAGGTGTCCTCAAGGCCACCTCACACCAGCAGCCTGGAGGTGATTGAACCTGCAGTGCTACTTCCTGCCCAGATGCTGGGCAATGAGGATGACTCAGAACCTGCCCCCCAAAATGTTTTCTGAAAATATCCTGCAATACCAGGTAGCATTCCTCTCCATCAGTTTGGTGGGTTTTATCTCATGTTTTGAGCAACCAGGGTTTAGCAGAGGGCAAACATGAAGTTTAGGAGATATGGAGGGGATTACAGATGAAATTAAAGCAAAGCAAGGGCCACTGTTGGTGTGACAGGAGATGGAGGCTGAGGAGAGAGGAACATCTATGTCTGCTTAACTCATTCCTCTGGTTTCCAATGTACCAAACAACAGGGTGTTCTCAGCACCTGCAGTAAGAGAAGTTGCTCCACTTAGGTTTAAATTATTTTTGGCTCACTACCAGACCAAATCTGTAGGTGCTGCCAACTGCTCAGTCCAGCTTCCACTTCTACCAGCCTCTAGCAAGCTGGGGCTTCCCAAACTGCCTTGGTGGGATGGGCTGTGTTAATCACGCTGTCTGCTTGCTGATGTTTGCAGGACATGGCAAACATCAAGAGCTTTGCAGCCTCAAGGAAGTTAATGAGATGCTGATCCTCTGGGGCTTTTGGCACTGTGAATATCATCAGCACACTGAGACAACTCAGCTGTCCTGCCAGGGGAAGGATGAGCCACCAGCACTAACCAGGTGTCTTCAGCAGACATCTTCCAAAGCAACACTGCAGTCAGTAAGGTTGTGGGTAAACTCTCCACCAGTCAGCTGGTGAAATTCCTCAAGCTTCCCTGCCACAGGGATTTGTGACTGCCAGTGGCCTGTCTCCAGTGTTACAGTGGCTCACACAAACAGGACCTGCTGTCACAGTCCCAGAGGTCCTCCGGCATTTTGTTTATTACATATTATTGCAAGAAGAGAAAAGCCCTTGGGAAGGAAGAATTGAGAGGGGTTTTATTCCAGGTTATTTTCTTTAAAGACTTTTTCATGTCTGAGGACTCAGGGAGACCCAATTCTGTGGTCCAGCTACCAGCATTACATGGTCAAACCAAGACATTAAGTGATGGGAAAGTAACAAAATGCACAGTGTTTGCAGGGGCTGGGTGTCAAGGTGTGCATGCAAGAGCAGCATCCAGTCCCACAGCTGCCTTTGGGAAATCAGTGTTATTTTCCTATTCATTTACTGCCTCAATAACAAGAGAAACACGGGGGGAAAAGAGCTAGAGAGGTCCGAATCTCTTCTTTCTTTTGATTTTGTCCTTTCACAGACAACAATCCTTTCATGCAACTCCCAATCTCGGAAAGCAAATGTGTTGGGCTAAAACACAGCACGAGCGTGAACTCTATCACAAGAAGAACAGAGGGGGAAAAAAACCGAGTAGAAATCTTTTAGGTACAGGCGAACAGGTGGGGGGAGTGTCTAGTCTGCAAAGGCAGGGTGTCTGCAATCTTTGTAGCGATTAGATTTAATGGGACAGAAACGTTTCTCTCCTTCACATCCCCTCCTCCACTCAGCCCGAGGGGGAGAAAGGGGGGAGGTGGTGATGGGGAGGTGGAGGGGGAAGAGAAGATTTGAAAGACTCTTTGACGTCAGCCCTGCCCTATAAAAAGCTGGCAAGGAACTGGAAAGCAGAGATCAGAGCTCGTAGAAGAGCAAAGATGCCAACCCCGAACATCTCCACCTCTGCAGCCAAAGGCTTCCGCAGGGCGGTGTCAGAGCTGGACTCCAAGCAAGCCGAGGCCATCATGGTAAGACAACCCTACCCAACTTCTTTACCTTCCCCTCCAAAACCTGCAGCCTCTCCTACAGCTATAGGCAGAGGCAGTCAGGGACAGATGGACCAACACTGCCTGCGTGGGAGTTCCCCCACACAGGCACCCCGGGCTCCAGGCTGGCAAAGGGAAATTACCCTAACAGTTCTCTCTATGTACTGGTACATGTAAAATGCAAACATTAGGAGGATGAAAGCTTGAACTAATGCAACATTCCCACTCTGCCCCCAACCAAAAGCAAGGTAAATAACCCATAGACCTAAAGCAGGAGTAACAAGGAATCCCCAGAGTGAAAGGCAATTTGAAAATTGTAAATCTCTCCTGATTTCAAGACAATAAACTGAAGAGATTTCACCTGTTCCAGCATAATGAGAAGTGTGGCTGTTATTTCAGACAATATATGAGGCACAGGCAATTTAATCAGTTTGTTCACTGCTGCTGAGTTCACAGTTTAATTTTCTCCCAGCACATCCTTCCTCCGTTTTTGTTCCCAGCCCTCCCTTGATGTGGTCTCAGCCCTGCGTTTAGCCCAGGGAATGCTGTAGATCTGTCTATGTCAGGGGAAAAAAAAAAAAGAGGAAAACTGTCTGTAGAGCTGCCAACTACCTTTAAAAAGCCAAGTCTAGCCAACCCATTGAATTGTAAACAGGGACAGGGACATTTCACCTTCTAACCCAAATGCCAGAGCAGGCAGGAGGAGCCTGGAGACAGCATGGGATATTTCTGTGGGTCAAAGATGTGGTCAGGCTGTGGGTGATCTTGGAGAAGCCAGAGCAGCTGGTGGCAGCAGGTGCACTGGGAGGGGACCCCATCAATGTGCTTGGCAGGAGGAAATCTAGGAATTGAGCCTGGTTAGGGAGCAGATGTGCTTGGCAGACATCTGCAGGGTGACTCCAGCACGTTGGTAATAGAGTTCCCCATTTTCTTTCCATATGCTTTTTTCCGCTATGACTTTTTCCCCTACTCTCCTCTTAACTCTGTGTGATGTTTTAACTTGGTAAAATCAGCCACTACATAGCCAGCAAGAGGTGTTTTGGAGAGTGGAGTGTGCTAGAAAAGAAGGGAAACATTTAGCAGAAAAGGAAGTAAGCTTGCTTTCTCTAATAAAAGAAAATCAGGCAAGGCTTCCCTCTCTTACAACCATTTTAATTCTGGCAAAACAATGAACACTTAAGTGATTCTATGAAAGCCTGGTATTTTCCAGACTGCTCATTAAATCAGTACTTGAGACATTCATTGCAGTCTAGAGAAGGGGCTAGTGTTTGGTTATTACACACTGAGGTGCTCCTTTGTGTTTGGAAGAAGAATTCAAGTTCACCAGGTGTGCTGGCAGGAGTGTCTGCTCCAGCCTGGGGTGGACATAAAACCTGAGTCTGCCTTTGCATCCCTTTTTGAATGGAATTTCTCAGAAAAAAAAAGTTATCCCTGTGAAGATCACTTTGAGACTGGGCTGCATGAAAGGCTTTGCCCTTTGCTCTTACCTAGCACAGATCTCCACATTCCTGTCACTTATTTTGCTTGCTTGAACCAAACAAGAGGCATGACTCTGCATTTGTATGAGACAATGTGTATCCCCAGCTCTTGTGGTGTCAGCAACTCAGTCCCTGCACAACACCACACCAGCTCTGGCAGGTCTGAGGTGTTCCCTTGCCATTAACCCGCAGTGACAGCACTCTGCTGCAGAAGAAACTGTGTAAACTGGGGGGGAAAAAGGCCTTTGCAATCCCAGAACTCATCTACAATGGCAAGTATTTTACATATCAGCTGGGCCAGACAAACATCAAACTCATACTGTAGAAAATTCTTTTGTTACATACCTAGTTTTTCTGCTGTTAACAGCTTTTACAAGAAACCCTGCGACTGTAGCTGGAACAGGATTTTGTTACTGGTACACAAGCAGAGCCAGACAGCAAAGAGCAGCTGGAGGCAAACCAGCTGGAAGGTGTGCTCAGGAAAGCAAGGGTGGGATGTTACTGTCCCCATGCTGCAGGGAGGGAAATAGTCTTTACATTTGTTCCTGCTTACTGCAAGAAAGAGCTGAGAAAAAAAAAAGCCTAAGTACTTCAGCTCAGAGCACAATATTTTTAATGACGCTGCCTAGGTAAGGTGCTCTGAGCTGCAGCACAGTCAAAGAAGGTAAAACAAACTAACCCTTCTTAAGAGGGTTAGAAGACTCAGGCTTCAGTTAGGGAAATAAATGCTTTGCAAAATCAAACTAAACTTCTTGTTGTAGCCAGATATGCACTCAGGGAGCTAGTTGGCAAGATGATTCAGAAGTACCATGTAATGGCACCTTCTAAAGAGAGGAAGGCATTTATCATCAGAGATCGGTTTGGTTAGTTTATATTCCCGGATTCCTAATTTCCAACAAAAGGAGGTAGTACCCCAATGAGAGTAAATGTGAGGGGCAGAGTAGAGGTTGATGAGATGGGGAGTGCACTGCCAGGCAGCCTTTACCCAGCAGAGGAGACTACAGGCAGGCAGACCCCTCCCAGCACTCTTCTCCCAAGCAAAATTCAGCCTTTTTCTTTTCATATTTTTTTAAATTTACCCTCTCAAAATATGCCATCATGGAGCTAAGCAGCTTCTAGGACCCCTCAACAAGGACCATAATCCCCCTATTCCTGCCTGCCATTGGGTACCCAGTCCCAGCACATAGTTTGACCAGTCAGGGCTGCCTCACCTAGCATAGCTTTCTGCTCCCAGTTGGATTTTAACCTTATTTACAGTCTAAACATGGGGCTGATTTCTCTCCTCTCCACCCTAGAAGTAAAATCCTGCTGCACCTCTATGTTTTGGGCACAATGCGGTAAAACATCCTTAGCTAACACACAGCCTGGCTTGGGACCACTGCAGAGCCCAGTTACTGTGTCTAGCACAGGATTGTTTGCCCTGCTTATTGCAAGCTCTTTAAAGTAAACACCAGCTTAGCTTTAAACACAGTAGTGACATAAAATACATGCTGAAAGCTAAGCACATGCTCACAAGACTTGAAAAGTTATGGCTGAGGTTACTTATTAGATGTCTTCTCTCTTCTGGCATGAATACTGTCCATTTAGACAAGCAGCAACACGTGCTTATTTGTTAGAAGGTGGTTTTCTGTGCCACAAGGAATAAGGGAGTTGAGGAACAGCAAGTATTTCTGAGGGATAACTTTACTAAAAAGGGACCAGATAGAAATATGTGGTCTGGTGCCTAGATGTGCAGCATTTTTTCAGGCTGTATTTAAAATGTCAGCTTTACACTGCTAAAGCATCCAAGAGGATTTTCACAGGAAGCATTTGTTACTGGTGGTAGGTTTTGAAAACCAGAGAGAAAATAGACTTTATTCAACAGGCAATCTTTTCAAAAGGAAAACACTCTCCAAAATGTTCACAAGGTAGGGAAGATGCTACTTGGTTAGCATATTTTCTAAATATTTTCAATATAATCAGAGAGAAAACTACAGCCAGTCCCACTCTGTATGCAGTTATTGGATGGTTTTATATGCTGCTCCTTGCTCAGTGCTGCCCCAGGTTTCTTTTAGCAAGTTCTGAGGGTTTGTCATCTGGTTCAGCTATTGAACACAGAAAATGAGAAACAGCTGAGCTGCCTCTGACTGAAAATCTGGTTGTAAAAAGACCAAGAACAAATAAGATAATATATGAGATATCCATATAACAAAAGGGACAGCAGTGATGGAAATAGTTTGTAGCTAACTATAAATATAAATGAGTGACCTAACAAGACCCCAGCTTCTCTGCTAATACACCTGCAAACAGTTCATAGTTCTGGGACAGGCCACAGCTGTGGGCTTCAGCTGTCTGTCACAGTACACCTTTTCTCAGACAACTTCACATTTATCTAATGTCTCTCCACTTGAGTTCATCAGACACCTGAAAACCGCATGAGACTGCTTCTGATTTTTATTTTTTTAAGGATATTCAAAACTGTTGCTAGGAAAGGTGAGGGGAAAAGTCCACTCTCTCATCAGGCTGAAAGAATATTTTACACAGAGGTTTCCTAAAACTCCACATTTCCAAAAGTCCAATTCTAAAGCCTCAGTCCTCATCACCAAAATTTCCTCTACAAAGGCAGGCAAGTCAGTTCAACTTTGCCCACTTTCCTCTGCTGAGGCATATTGGTCATTCCTTACCCAGCTACCAGGGATGCCTCTGATCTCCCCCAAAACTCTATCAGAACTGTTATTTATTTCTGTTCTTCCTTCAGTCTCCACGGTTCATTGGTAGACGTCAAAGCCTCATTGAAGATGCCAGGAAGGAAAGAGAGGCTGCAGCAGCAGCCACTGACGACACAGAGTCTACAGAGACCATAGTCTTTGAGGAAAAGGATGGGAGAGCCATGGTGAACCTCTTCTTCATGCTCAAGGGATCCAAGACTTCACCACTGTCCCGTGCATTTAAAGTATTTGAGGTGAGTACCTAACCTATTGTACCTGACTCAATAAATACACTACACATTTTATGGCTGTTCTGTGAGTCAACTAAAGAAGATCCAGATGAGATTTGATTACTGTAAATTATCAGTTAATTGTCTGATCTCCCGACAGTCATGCTTTGCTCATTCCCCAGTGTGCCCTCACTTTTCATCACTTCTGTTAGATAGGGCTGTTAAACCCGGGGCTTAACTTTGCTTCATTACTGGAGCCAAAACTAGAGTTTCACATCTATAATTCACTCCCTTGTGGCTTGTAGCATACTTTGATGGCCCCTTACACTGTTCAGAAATATCATGTGCAGGTCACTGATCCCACATTCAAAACACGCCATGTGCCCTGCACAACTACAGACCAAACCTGCCTCGCTAGTGGATTGAGGCTTTGGTAGTCTCTTAATAATATTGCCAAAATGATCCTTGGTCAAAGAGTCATAGGAACAACTTCAGTCTGGCTGTAAAGCTGGCATGTTGGTTTCAAAATTAAATCCTTACATCAGGTGTGAATTTGATTCAGATATTAAAGTTCTATTGGTTCCCCTCAGAGGTGCACCCTGTATATGGCTTTTATACCAAGGAAAACTAGTAATTCATTGAAATTTTTCCCCCTAGCCAGCAATATAATGTTGCATTATCTAGGATCTCAGTACCATGAATATAAAGACTGAGGTAAGTACTGACTATTTAAACAGTAATCAAAATAACACAACTTGCAATTATGCCGTACAATTTCATTCAGAAGGATTCAAAAGTGTTTTGTAAACTGAGGTCGTGAGATATGTTTTGTCTGCAGTAGTTAATTTCATTGACTTCAGCAGGGAGAGGACAATTTGTTCCTATTAATCAGTCACGTGGGTTGAAAAGGGGCCTCTGGAGCTCTCCAGTTCAACTTCCTGCTCACAAATGGTCCAGTCACAGCAGATTGCTTAGGGCCATGTTTGTTGTATTTTGAATATCACTGAGGGAGAGATTACACAGTCTCCTCAGACTCCTTGAGCAGCATTTGACTGCCTTCATTGCAAAAAGTTTATTCTCTTTTCTTTCTTCAATGTTCTTGCTTCCAGATTGAGCCCATTGCCTCATGTCCTCCCACTGTGTACTTTTGAGACAAAACTCTGTCTCTTTACTTTATATCTTTCCACCAAGTACTAGTAGAGAGTATTCTAATTGCCCCGTCCCTTCAATTCGTAAGGCTGAACAAATCCAGTTTTCTGAGTCTTTCTTCATAGATTGCTCCAACCCCCTCAAGCTTCTTGGCCAGCCTCCACTTATACAGTATCACAGTATCACAGTATCATAAGGTTGGAAGGGACCTCTGAGATCATCGAGTCCAACGTATAACCTATAACCCAACACTAACACCAACACTAACACCTTCGTCTAAACCATGGCACTCGGTGCCTCATCCAGTCTCCCCTTAAACACCTCCAGGGTCGGCGACTCCACCACCTCCCTGGGCAGCCATTCCAATGGCCAATCACCCTTTCAGTGAAGAACTTTTTCCTAACATCAAGTCTAAACTTTCCCTGACGAAGCTTGAGCCCATACCTGCTACAGCACATCAATATCTTTCTTCTCTGGGACCTGGTACTCCAGATGTGGTCTCCATCATCCCAGATAGATAGGAGGAATCACTTTCCTTGACCTGTTGTCTTCGGTCTTGCTACTACAATTCAGTATGTGATTGGCCTTTCTCGTCACAAGGGCATGCTGCTAGGTCATATATTAATAGATGTGATAATTATAGAATGTTTTCTTCCCCATGAAATGCAACCACTTCTGGGGTAAAACCAGATCTCCAGCAAAACTATACAGCAAAACCATCACCTAACAGCTGTAAATATATAAAAATGTTTTTGAGGGAGGAGGATTTCCCTGAAATTGTAGAGCACTCTAGCTATTCATTGTCCATGCAGTACTATCTCTGATAATCTTATGAAAAGGGTTGAAGATCTTCAGCAATTACAAAACATCTTGCGTTTCCTCTAAGAGGACTGTTGCACCTCTAAGTGACATATGGTTCTTGTCACAAGACTAAAAGGATCCCTAAGACAAGCTTGTCAGACAAAAGTCTTGGTCTTAGCATGCTTGAGGTCACCATCCCAGATGCGTACAGCTGCCAGAGAAGTCATGAAAAATACATTAGTGTAACCTTTTGAATGGAACACAGTACTTAGTGCTATGAAACATGGAAGCGTACCCTCTAGTACTTGGTAGATTTTACATTACACTGCATTTAAAGCCTATAATCTAAACAATTTTAAAAACATCAAGCAAGAAGCAGGAGCAGTTTATGTTAAAATATAATTTGTTTCTTCCCTGAGCAATTTACTCAAGGAAAAAAAAAAAACAAAAAGAGCAAGAGCTTTAAATATAATAAAAAGCCAAGCATGTCAAGCCACAACAGAAGATTCATTTCCCAGATCCCTCTGGCAATGCAGGTAGAAGATATGAAAGCAGTCGGGCATAATGACATTTGTTTCATCATGAGCCAGGCTGCAGGGAAGCTGATTTCACTCTGCTCTATGTGTTACATGCAGCCAAAGCATGGGTAATGCAATCACAGCTGTCAGATTAATGCAAAGGTATTGATTGTTGAGGGGACAATGTAATAGTGAAGTTGGTAGGTGTGTTCAAAAACACAGTCCTCAATTTAATTTACCTGTGGCATAGCATCTGTTCCTTCTCATCTTTCCACCTCTGATTAACAAAAGAAATCATGTCCTTTCCTCACCGAGACACTGGAAATGTTTGGTCGTTACCCAGGGATTTGTTCTCGTACTGCCGGTGTTCACTGAGCTAAAGGGTTCTCCAGCACCCTTTGGAGGACTGTAGAATCGATTTTGACACCTTCTAAGTCTTTGAAGTAAGTCAGTTATGATAATGAGCTCAAATTAAGTCAGTTCTGATACTGAGCCCCAAATTAACGCTGTTGCAGACCGGGTAGGGCTCAGCCCCTCAGGTTCAGCACCATGGCCAGTACTGCACCAACAGCCCACGCGCGGGCAGCGCCCGCCCCTCGTGCACCACCAAACCAGCAAAAACCTCCTTTGTCTTAAGCGAGAGGTTAAAGGGAAGGAGGTCATGGGACGTGGCATTTTGCCACATCAGTTTCCACTCTTGATGTGATCCTCTTTGCCACTGTGGGAGTCTTCCATTGATAGCTATTAATTAGTCTGACTGGTAGGCTGTCCAGAAGGAAAAGTGTGAAATTATGTGGAATTAGTGAATAAGCGTGCTTATGCTAATGTGGAGGGTAGGAGTGGGAAAGAATCAGAAAGAGACAAGGGGGAGTTCCTCCCTGGTGTTTCCATGTGGACATCTTTGGAAAGTACCAGCAGATGTTTCAAGTGTTGTTTAATGTTTTTGTTCTCCTTTTCCATTTCCCAAAAGACATTTGAAGCCAAAATTCACCACCTGGAGACCAGGCTTAGCCGAAAACCCCGTGAAGGGACTGCAGAACTGGAGTACTTTGTGCGCTGTGAAATACACAGCTCTGACCTCAGTACTTTCATTAGCTCCATCAAGAGGGTAGCAGAAGATGTGAGGACCACTAAGGAAGACAAATGTAAGGAACTTACAATATGTTTCAGGTTTGTGGAAAGGTTGAGCTGTGGAAACAGGGTGGAGACTGTTATTCCCAAACAAGGAAAGGGCTTTGCTTAGTTTGAGCGAACAGAAAAGACTGCCTCTGGGACACCTGAATCCTGAAAGACACTTCCCCACTTCCCTCCTTGCCCATTTCTCAATAGACTCCAGAGTCCATAGCTCATTCTTCTGATGCCATATTGAAAAAAAAAAAACAAACCAGAAACAGAAGATGAAATTTTGTGTTTTGTTCACACCTCTCAAACAGAGTTCTTCATTCCTATGCCTGTTTTATGTTATAATTGTAAGGTTTTTTTGTACTATGTGTCAGGAACACGGTACATGTTCAGCACTAAGCTACAAGATGGTCCCCATCACATCTTATTCTGAAGACAGGGTGATTCTTACTGCAAAATATCCCTAGCAATCTGCATTGATTGCTCTACAAACTGTTGGACCTCTGGATTTGTATTCAACATGAAGCCTGGAATCTTTAATTAAAATCCAATTTTCATCTTCTTGTTTAATTTTGCCACAAAATCATCTGTTGAGAGATGGGCAGGGAAGTAATGAGTTAGAGATCACGGCATTAGACCTTACTCTAAGATAGGATCATGGATGTCGTGGGACTGCTTCCAAGAAGGCATAGTTGTGTCATGCAGTCTTGTACATGTGCACATTTGGTACACCAAGTGAGATGTATGTTATTAAACTTCCCAGCCCCTTCTCAGAAGGGGTAGCTCCATCTTCACTTCCACAGCTAGGTTTTATCTTTCTCTTTCCCCACAGTTCACTGGTTTCCCAGAAAAATCTGTGAATTGGACAAGTGCCACCATTTAGTCACCAAGTTTGACCCTGACTTGGATCTGGATCACCCGGTGAGTTAGTCTTTTTGGGCTCATCCTCACTTTGAAGTTTTGAACTTTCCTTCTGAAACAGGGAGCTGAAAAATACTTACTAGTGCAGCTGATCATTGAACTGTAGTACAGTCACCACTATGAAAAAAGTTCCTCCAGCCAATGGTAAACTTCAGTGAGGAGTTTTAGTTACTGATTAAAAATCCTGTCTGTGTTCCTATTTGTCGTCACAGGGCTACTCTGACCAAGTATATCGCCAGAGAAGGAAATCGATAGCAGAAATTGCTTTTCAGTATAAGCAGTAAGTCTCTTTCCTAACATCCATGTAGGCATAATGCCGTGTCAAAACAATCTGTTGGCAAATCGTTGTGCTACTTGCATGATACTTCTCTTCTTTTATGTTTTGTCTTCCCTTTCAGCCTTGTCAGCTCTTTTTGTGTTCCCCTTGTCTCTATGTATTCCATTTTCTTCTTAATTAAAAAATGTCTGTGATCATTAATTTGTATATTGATAAAGCCAGAATAAATCTCCTGCAAAACAAAGGCCACATATAATTCCTTCAGACATCAGACTTCGTTTTGAAATGCAGCATCACTTTTAGAATAACATCTAGTCTCAACTTCAGTGTTTCAAGTACTGAAAAGGAGCTACCACATGCTGAGAAAGCCTGTTCCAATTTTCCATTATCCTAGCTGTGAAATGATGTGGGGTTTCTTTCTGAGCTGAACCTTGGTAGCTTTAACTTTCAGCCAAAGGATCGTTCTTGCCTTCCATCTGCTAGATTGAATTCTGCTATCAGATTTTTTTTTATTTTTTTTTTTTTTTCTGTGAGGGTATTTGTAGACTAAATTTTTCACCTCTTTACTCTGATAAATTAAATAGATTCCAGTAATGGTCTCATCATTGTCTTATATAGATTTAAGAATACCTCTTGTACTCCTACTTAATACTCCTGTTCTGATATATACAGTGATAGCACTCAGCCTCTTCACCACAACATCAAACAGAGCTCTAATACTGAGTTGGGTCTGTGAAATATTCCATAGATCCTATTCGGTAACACTGCCTTCCACCATAGCATCTGACTCTCAGAGCAGGATTTTAAATGTAGATTTCTGTAGTGAGCCATGCTGAAAGCAGGCTATGGAAATTATATGGGTCATTGTCTTGAGATACCCCTGCAACTGTTGTGATCCCAGCATGGCTTTCTGCTCTGTTAGGCTTCACATTCTTTGAGATTTAAAGCCCAAAATATAGACATTGATGTTTTTAACTTGTACTAATACTAAATGCACAGAAAATCACTGTGCCAACAAAAGAGTCCTGAGCGACATAGGAAGAAATATTCTCTAAGATGATGCACCCATTTAAGATGTCTTCTGTCACATTTGTTCTGCAGGTTAACATTTCTGAGCCACTGTGGAGCATCCCTTCAGGATACTAATAGAACAAGAACTATGTTTTAACACTGTAATTTGTGAATAACTCTTTTGAATACAGAACAGAAAGATTTAGGAAATACAATTGCTAATTGTGATGCAGAAAAGGCAAAAGTGTCAGTCTTCTATAGTTCCCACTTATATCAACATTAAGATTTTTTTTTCTTGCCATACTTAATCTTATTGACAATACAGTGTTCTGCAGTTCAGGTGCTTTTATTTTTTTCTTATTTGTTGATTTGATTTCCCAGCCACTGATTCATTCTTGTAACCACCATTTCCCTGCACAAGAAATTGTTCAGGCACAAGAAATTAATTTCTTTTCACACAAAGTTTCCGGTTTTGCCAGTGTAATTTTTTTTTTCTGAAAAGTGTTTTGCCTGCTAAGCTTTTGCTCATCCCATATTCATTTATAACCTCTGGATATGCTAATGCTTTTTTCTGTGTGCATGTATATTTTGCACCTGTACAAATGACCCAGTACCAAAACTTTGTCTTTCCTGTTACGCTCTTGTTTGGTTTAAAGAAGATTGATCAACATCATGCAGAGCTTCTCCAAAGTGTTCCCTTCTCAAAGGGAAGAGGAGTCTGGCTTGTGCTCTGCTGCTGTCAGTAACAGTGTATTTGCCTTGCAGTGGGGACCCGATCCCTCATGTTGAGTACACAGCAGAGGAGATCGCTACCTGGTGAGCACTAATTTAGTCTGCGAATGCTAATGGCATCATCAGTAGAGTCTGTGAATGAAAAAATAAATGCTAGGTAGGGTGTGACCTCTTGGAAATGTATCAGGAGTGCAAGTATCCTACTTAATGGTTTGTTGTAAAAACTGGTAACTCATAGCATGGCATTTTATGATGGGGATTGCATTGAGGAGAGCAAGCTGCCTTTCAAAACAGTGATTCTCTGCCTCCTCCTCTCTTGTGGCTGCACCAAGAGCACTTTCATGCTGCAGCCCTCAGGAGTTTCCTCCAAAGGAGCCTCCCAGGTAGATAATTCAAAGTCTTGCTTGTCTAATGGGACATGGTTTAGTAGCAGCCTCCAAAAAAAGGCCAGTTATCATACGTGTAGAAAGAAGCATGAGGCCCATGGTGAATATCTGCAGGGTACCTTGTTGGCTTCCCTTAGGAAAACACTTCCTTTGAATATGATTATTTCCAGGAGTGGCACTGCGGGAAGGTCTCTGAAAACATGGCCAGATCACACAAGCTGAGTAGACAGGCTCCTAAACAAGGTGATTTCCTGGTCGCATTGACTGTCTTCATAGTGCAAATTCAGGAGCTAACTTACAGGGAATAGTTTAATTCCAGTTAATACCTTTTATAAAATCTGGATCTGTGCAGATACAACTGCTGTCTTTGCAGTCTCATTTGAATGTGTGTGTATGTTTACATACCCCTATCTATGCCCATAGACATAAACTTATCAGTGGAGAAAGGTGAAAGGACAAGAAATCTAGAGGGAGGAGTGCTTGATAGTGTATAACCAGAGTATAGGAGAGGACTAGACGCACCAAGCCACTGATCATCTTCCACCTATTGTCCTAAAGGAAGGAGGTGTACAGCACCCTGAAGAGTCTCTACCCCACCCATGCCTGCAAGGAGTACCTCGAAGCTTTCAGTCTACTGGAGAAATTTTGTGGCTACAGTGAGAACAACATCCCTCAGCTGGAGGAGGTCTCCCACTTCCTGAAAGGTGTGTACAAGCCTGGGGGACCTGAGGATCTGCCAGGGCTCCAGCACGGTGGTGGTAGTTACAGCCAGGAAACATGAACCCTGAAGGAGAAGCACGTGAGCTGAGCTATGGGATGAGAGCTTTGAAGGCTTATGCATTGTCCATAGAGGACAGGGGTAGACCCTAGGCAGAAGGAACTGTGGGTAAACACGGTGGGCTGCAGCTGAAGGTCAAGCCAATAGTCAAACGATCCCACTGAGCACCTAAAGAATAGATATTGCTCCTTAGTAAGAGTGAAAAGATTAGGCTTGGCACAGCAGAATCGCTTTAGTTTCCAGCACTGATGTTCTTGCTGTCTGTGCTGGGAACACAGGGCAACAGCACTGCCCATGGGCCATGCACGCTCTCAAAGACAGTATGCACTGTTTTAGAGAGGACTGGCTTCCAGCTCCGGCCGGTGGCTGGCTTGCTGTCAGCACGGGACTTCCTTGCCAGCCTGGCCTTCCGCGTCTTCCAGTGCACACAGTACATCCGCCACGCGTCCTCGCCCATGCACTCCCCTGAGCCGTGAGTATCACCTGGCTGAGACAGTCTCCCCTGTCCAGACATCCCACTTGACCAGCAATTAGCTCTTCTCCCTAACCAGCAAACTCTAGCTGCTACTGACCGCGTTTTCCTCCTTTCGCCCCGGGCATTGGCAGGGATTGCTGTCATGAGCTGCTGGGGCACGTCCCGATGCTGGCTGACAAGACATTTGCTCAGTTCTCTCAGGTAAGATCTGCCTCATTGTCCCCAAGAGGGCATGGCATAAGGTGGGAACCCAAACTGACCTCAGTCTTGCCACCTAAAGGCTCCTTGTTTTAGGATTTATTTATAAGCCATAGTGACAGACTGAGAAACTTAATACAGAGTAAATATATCGGACTCTGTAAAAAAAGCATTTTTAGTCTGAGGACAATGGAGCCTCAGCAGATGCATGGCCATGCAGGACAACAATATCTGTTGTCTCAAGGCAATAAGAGAAAGCAATGCACGCATAAGAGCCTCAGACCAAATCTATCCTTCCCTTCTCTTCCCAGGACATTGGGCTGGCATCTCTGGGGGCAACTGATGAAGAAATTGAGAAACTTGCAACAGTAAGTTTTCCTCTCTACTGGATGGGGGCCCCAACCCCTCCAGCAGCACTTCTGTGGTATCAAGGGAACCGGTCCAGTCTGTTTTCCCCAGATTTGCAGGCTCAAAGTTAAACAGCAGAGCTTGCTTGCACATTAACCCAATTTCCTCAGACACCAGAGTATCACCAAGCATCATATTTCTAACAACAACACTGATGGGACTCTGTGGGATGGGATTAAATGACATCCGCTTCTTTGACTCTCCCTTGGCCAAGTGACCCACTGAAGGACACCAAACGGCAGCACCATGCTGTGTCTGGGTGCACAGAGGACCAGCCCAGGGACATCTGTCCTGGTGTGGCAGCAGTTTAGCTTAGCATTTTGCCCTGGCAGCAATGGGTGTAGGGTAAGGAGGGGGGACAAAGTGCCAGGCGTCTGTTCCTTTAAACAACCACAGACTCCCGCCATGATGCAAGGGCTCAGAAGTGACAGGGAGATGAAGATGAGGAGCAGTTCCCCCTATGCATTTTTCTTTCTCCTTTCACAGCTTTACTGGTTTACGGTGGAGTTTGGACTCTGCAGACAAAATGGGATAGTCAAAGCCTATGGAGCTGGGCTCCTGTCTTCCTACGGGGAGCTCATAGTAAGTCCCAGCATAAATTGCTTATGTCTCCTTATACAGTAAAAACCTTCTTCCTCTGCACAGCTCCAATGACTTTACCTGCTCTGTCTCCACCTATATCACGTATGTGCTCTCCAATCTCCTTAATTTCATGCTGTTTTTTTTCTGCTGTCCATAGCACTCCTTGTCAGATGAACCAGAGGTACGGGACTTTGACCCTGACGCTGCTGCTGTTCAACCCTACCAGGACCAGAACTACCAGTCTGTATATTTTGTGTCTGAGAGCTTCAGCGATGCCAAAAATAAACTGAGGTAGGACTGAACAGTGAGAGGGACCCAAACAGAAGGAAATGAAGCTGTAATATATCGAAACAGGGCTTGACACCATGGCTGCTTTCAGCTCAAGGTCTCAGAAATACTCTGGAAACTGTTGTCACGTCTTTCAAAGTAAAGTAATTTTAAACCCTTTAACATTTGACTGATAGAGGAAAACTTTGCCTACACCATTTTATTTTAGCTCAGGAAAGGGCTAGGATGAGGCAAAGTATTACACGATGTCCATGGCTTTACAGTTCCTGCAAGTGGGGTATTTTGTATAAATAATGTAGTAAGGACTACTATATTTAAACTTCTGTTTTTATTACCCTCACTTGCACCATTCATGTAACCCAGAGTCTAGCTGCTCAAAAGCAGCACCTGGGGAGCTTGTCCTCTCACACACACTAGGCTGCTTTAAAAACACCCCAGCTGTTGCCTAATGAGTCATTTCCTTGCATTTAAAAAGGAAAAATACACCACAGCCACAGCCAAGATTAGGCTAGAGGGTGTTAGACAGTGACAAGCTCTGAAAATGATCCTCTTGAAAGATCTCAGAGACCACACATACATTACTCTATGACGTGAAAACATTAAAACATCTACTTTTTTTGTTTGCATTATTGGCACCTTCCAGCATGAACCTGATCATCAGTGTTACCCCTCAAGAAAGGCCTCTTTCCTCAGAAAGAAAACTTTCCACCAGTTTTCTAGGGTGTACACATGCCTCCCAATGCCCTTCCAGGCAGCCATGTTGTACCTGTGTCCTTCAAAAAGCTGTCAAGTGAACACACCCATGCTAGGGGGCAAGTTTCTAACCATTAGCAGATGTGCTATGGCTGTTGCTGTGGCTGACGGCCTTAAGGAGAGGTGAGCTAGCCCTTGCCTGGGAGGGCTAGGGGCGTGAATTAAGCTGCATCTTTTAGGAGACAGACAACGTGAGTATGCAGAAAACCCCACTGTTTGCACTTTGTTTTGTTACCCTGCAAGCATGGCAGCAACCTGCAGATGCCAGCCTACCGCTTTGGCTTTCCTCAAGCCCTGGCAATTCAGAACTAGGCTTCCCCACGGCACCTGAGAAAGAAATGCGTCTCTCCGAGCCCTGCGCCAGAGCAGACCCATAGTAGCCACAAGAGGGTACCCTAAGCTAAGTAATTCAGGAGCGAAAGGGTTGAAGCCTCAGCAGAGGCCAGAAGCATGCCTTTTGCTAGTGCTGTTTGTCCCCACATCTTCCCAGGCCTTTCCAGCATGAGATCGTAACCGTGAGTACCTACATAGAGCTTTGCAACTCCATATTTACACAACCACTAAAGAGAAAAAAACTGCTCCACCTTGTCAAGTGTACAAATCTTAACATCAGAAATGGACGTTAGCAGCTTTGGAGAAACCTTTATCTTGATTTGGTTTTACTCAACCGTATTCTTTTCCATTAGAATGGTAAGAACAAGGTCTTGCTCTTGATAGGTATTGGGCAAAGTCAGTCTTATCACTGAGATCCAGACTTTGGTTGGCTTTGGGTACAATAATGAAATTTTACTCAACTGTGTGGCTCTGGTGACACTATCCCTGTTCCCTTGTCCAGGCCTGAGCCACTGACTGTCAAATCTAGCCGTAATACATCTCGCAGCTAGTTCTCCCCTCCCCAAGTAGAGATTAGTCAATAAGTGAATATTAGAGAGGATTTAGGAATGTAACACTGTAATACCACAGGCTTTCCCTGAAATTAGCTTCTATATCCCCTTGGCAATCTTGAAAAAGAAAGAAAAAGAAATAGATGTGGACGATGTCTGGCAACGGCCATGGAGGTGACCAGTTCAGTGCACCTTCCAGTTGTGTGCAATACCGTGTGTTCAGCCCACAGAAACCTGCATTCAAACTCATGGTCTTCTTTGCTGAACAAAAGAGATCTCAACTACTGCTGTAGCACTGTGGAGCTGGAAAGATAGGAAGCCAGAGCTTTTGTGCTAAACTAGAAACTGTGCTTAAAGGAGGCATTTAATCTATTGTGATCCGGTGAATGGTGATGGGTAGAAGGCAGACTCAGAACCCATGTCTTGTACCAAGCCCTCTGCAATCTTTCTTTGCAGGAGCTACGCGGCACACATCAAGCGGCCCTTCTCAGTGAAATATGAGCCCTACACCCACAGCATCGAGCTCCTGGACAGCCCTCAGACGATCTGTCACTCCCTGGAGAGCGTAAGGGATGAGCTTCACTCTCTGATTAACGCACTCAATGTTATCAGTTAATACAAGAACTGGGCTCTTTCCTTCTCCTCTTCCCTGGCAGCCCCAAAATGGCTTGCTCTGCCCTCACCTAGTTCCCAGCTGATAGCTCCTGCCTGTCTTCTCCAAACGCACTGCTGCCTGTCACCACGCGACCCCAACAGCTTTCCACTTTTGTATGTAGGGCCAGCTCGGAGGAGGGCAGAGGGACGGACGCAAAGTCTGCTGGCATTTTGGGTAGCTTTTCTACGACTGCTGGAAGAGGCTTGAAAGACCAAAAAGAATGGCTAAACCAAAAGCATGGCTAAACTACAAAGTTAAAGTCAAGAGTTGGGTGATAGGATCCTGGATGCAACAAAGAGGAGAAAAGCTGCTTTATTATTAAAAAAAAAAAAAACGACAGAGAGAATGAAAAAGAACTATTTTTTTGCAGTTTGAGAGAATAGATTAATCTGCTTCTTTAGCTCCAAAGCAACTCTTAAAGCAACTACGTGAGGGATCCTTAGTCCCCACCATCTTCTGACTCCTACAGCCCCATATGCTTGGAAGATAAAGAGGTGCTCTAGAACATTATCTGCCTGAACATTCCTTGTGAGTTTTGAAATTTAAGCTCCCAGTCTCCCCTCAGCTTCTCACACGGGGAGATGCTTGGGCATGAACCCCTGAGCTGCACCACCCCACCAGGCTGCAATAAGCACTATAGCTCCCCTGAACATCTAAACTGATTGAAGCTGGGAGTTGCCTGTCTGGCATAGAGCAGTCCTGATCTACCTGCATCCTCCCCAATACAAGCACCATGGAGCAAGCCCTGACCACCCTGGACCAGAGCATGGGCACCCCTTTCAAGACCTCTTTTAAAAGCTCCAATAGCAGGGTCTGCTCAAGGGCCTAGTTGCCATTGTTCATAGCAGATAACAGACACAGTTATTGATGTTCCTGCATGCTAGTGGCCTTGGGCAGCCTCTTGGTGTCCTGAATTTATTGATTATTGCAGTCTGAATGTGGCCACTGGTGTCCCAAGCTTGCCAGCCCTTCAGAAGTTTTCACATGCTTCTTCTTTTCCTGTCTGTTACACAGGCACAGCATCATCTTTTCCTTAGATATGCCAGTATCACTGTCACCTAATGTAGCTCAGGTATGAGACTAAACCTATTGCTGGCCATTTCTGAGAAAGATAACATATGCTCAAACCCAGTTTCATCCAGATTTCACTGTGATATTAATGGCTTAGCCTGACACAAAGCTCTCAGTTTTCCTCCCCCTACTTTTGCTCTTCTTATCTTCTTGCAGGCTCTCTCATAACTTAGCAGTTTGCTCAGAAGTTTGGCCCAAGGTTATGCAGCTGTGCAGTATCAGAGCTGGGCTTGGGATGCATAGAGGCAGCTAAACAGCTGTGGGGGACAGCAAAGGGGAGAATTACATGTAGTTGTTTGCATGGTCAGTTATAACATTTCTATATAGACTTTAACTATCCTTATCTACTACACAGGATTTTTATAATGTTCTCTTTAAAGAAATGCAAGGCTTATCAATTAAGTTTTGGCTATTAGGTATAACTATCCTCCAATAATTATACATACTGTTGCTTTCCAATGTTACTTTTACTTGGCTCACTCATAACAGTTTACAAGTCATTACATTTTATCCCAGTTCAGACCTTCACATATATATGCTTAACCCCTACCTCTCTAAAATTTTAACTACTTAGCTACTGACAGCACTCAGTCTCCCACCTGCTTCAATCCCTCCTTTTTATTTCCTTTCTTATTTTATCCCCCCCTCTTCAACTGCTTAAAAGACCATTACTGAAATCAGCTGATCAAGACCAGGGCTATCTGCTTCTCCTCAAGTTGCTCCTCCTTAGAGGATTGTCCCCCCTGTAAGTAAATAAAACTGAGTTAATTCAGTTATTGTAATTTTAGAATACTTTTTCCAAAGCTTCGGTTATGATTGCCCAATCTGGGTGGATTCAGATTTTGAGCTGTAATTCTCAAGGCTCCCTTAAGAGCTGTAACAATTTTCAGTTTGGGTTCTTAAATTATTACTATTAGATTAAGTAGCTGGAGCAAGCTGTGCAAGACTAAGGCAAGTTAAGTCATAGGTTAGCTATCTAGCCATGAAAATTTTATTGATATCTCCAGTAAAACAGACTAAAGTAAAGAAAATAAAGTTCTGAACAGGCAAGATGCAACTATTAAGCCTATATAGTTAATCCACAGCTTATGGCCTTATCAGCATTAGCGATGCCGTATTACTGGCAGGCTACTGTCACATTACTGCAAGTTGCTGTTCGACCTCTCCTTTGGTAGTCTCCAACAGCTATTGCTTAATTGAAGAGCTGTAGTAAAATCTGTTCCCCTACAAAAATAGAAAATAATCAAATCTTCAAGCATGAAACAGCCCTGACAGTATGCAGGTACACAAACAGATCTACTGTAGCCTCACAGGAGGTAAACAACATGCGGGCTGCGCCCCATTGCTTCTGAGAGATGAGGTTGTGCTGGGCGTACTGTGGTTGTCACACTCAGGCTAAACAGGCACTAGAGGTTCCTCTTTGGGTCATTTTTTGTGCCTGTGTTCTTGAGAAATTCATGACAGAATCCAGAATTACTCAGACCCTTAGGGGAATGCCTGAGAAACGTGAACCGTTTTGTATTTACAGTTGCCCTCATCTATTTAATATCTTAGACAACTTATTCTATTAGTAACATAATAGGTCCCCTTCAATTTTTTTTCTCAAAGACTTGCTCCTTTTTATCTGATTTCAAATACATTACTTGGTCCCTTATTTCATAAGCCATATATGAATTGGATTCTTCCTTTTTCATTTTACCTCTTTTTCTCATGTGGCTGCTTCTATCTGAGCTTTGATTTCTTTTTTATCCTGTCATAATATCTTAGGATCTCAGACACAGGGCCACCCAGGAATGGGCTATCCAAACAAAATATGGTAGGGCTGTAAACTGGTCCCTGACCTGTCACTGCTTCTTAAACCTTCCAATATCAAGGTTAAATTTTCAGCCCATTATTTTGGTATTGTCTACAATTTTCTTTAATCTATTTTTAATAGTCCAACTCATTGCTTCCTGCCAATCTGGAGGACTGCAGGTGATAATGTATATGCAGATCTCGCTTAACGCCCAGGTTACTCATTAAGGCTTGAGTTACTTTACTTACAAAGCTCCCTCCTCCATCTCATCCTACCTCAGCTGATGTTCCATATCTATGGACAGTTTACTATCACAGCATTTTTATAGTTCTGGCAGTTGCATTCCTTTTAGATAGAAGAGCCTCAACCCACACTAGAAACATCTTCATGGTGACAGAGATACCAATATCCCTCTTTAGTATGTGACAGTTTATCTTGCAGTATTTGTCAAGGTCTTTGGTTTATCCAATACAGTAGAGTTGGCATCTTCCTTTTACTAGTTCACCTTCGCATCATTGCACACCTTATGCAGTTTTTATTCATACGGTCTAAATCTTGCTTCATATGGAGCCAAATATAAATTCTTTTCACTCTTTTTAGAGTACCCTGCACTCCATTATGTAGCTTACTACAGCGATCTAAGATGACTTGCTCTCACTCAGTCAGCCACAGTATCCATCCTATCTTCTCTTTTAGCTGGACCCTGGTTGGGGTTGCAGAAAACAGACTTTGAGTCAGTTTATCTGCTTGCTTGCTAAATAGTTTCTCAGTATTTCTTTCAGTCTTCCCATGTACTTCAACATCCTTTACACATATTTTATTGCCACTCTTCCTCTAAGCTTGCCATATGTTCTTGCCTTTGCCTTTCTCCCTATCATGCATCCACTATTTTATTCTATTACCAGCGTAGTGACTCTCTAGACAGACATTGTGCAGAGGTGTTTTTGTCTTTTACTGAGAGACTGTAAGCTCCTTTGCATAATCTTTTCTCTAGTTTTCTCACTATTTATTCCCTTATTCAACTGATAGCAGAATCTTGGATTATTTTTCCTCCTTTTTTCAAATTTAGCATTCTCATGGGTGCACAATACCTTTGGTTTATTACTGGTTTCCCTTAATTGGATACCCATATTAATATCCATTTCTTCTCTTTGCGCTTAAGTGAAGAGCATAAGTAGGCTGGGGTACGACTGGGCTATTGAGGGTAGAAGTCTCAAAGACCATCACAGCCCAGCTTCTAACCAGACTTTATCATGGCGAAAGAAGTTTTGGTCCAGCCCCTGGGAAGGAGAGGACTCATGCTATTGGTATACATTTTCCTTCACTATTTTTCTGTAGCAGCACTGTTCCAGCAGAATCACCTCATGTTGAAATTCTTGTTACAAAAATCTTTCCTATGACTGGGAATTTTAGCACAGGATCTTTTCAAGCAGCTTCTTTCACTTTACATAAAGCTTAATCTTGCTCTTTGTTCCAGCTCCCTTGCTGATTCTTTTTCTGTTATCTCCATAATGCTTTGCTTGTCCTGGCTAAGATGGATACACTGCCATAAAATACTAGCACAGATATAGATATGCTGCCATAAGAAATTAAATCCTTCCAGCACCCTTCATAGTTAGGACTCATTAGTGGGAGTTTTTCTTTCGCAGAAAGCTTAACATTTCTAGCATCTGTCACCAGTTCCAATTCCCAAGCAATTAACTTGGGGTTGTGTTGATTTTGCCATATTCAAATTGACTTCAAATCCCATTTGGTCTATTAATTTTAAAACTCAGCTACTTCTCTCACGTGCCTCTTCTTCTGTAGCTGTGGGCCCCTGAATATCATCCGCATAAAACCATTTCTTGTCTTTGTCCCCTGGATACCATCATTCAAACACCTTCCTAAAACAAGTATGTGCAACAGGGCAGGTGCTCAGCCCTGTGGGATGCAAGTAAATGTATATTTTTTTTGTCTCTTAATGTGAAAACAATTCCATAAATTGCTTCTTCCCCTGCATTTTGCCGTATGGCACTTTGCTGTGGATCATAGGGGTATGTTTGTGCCACTAACTGTCCTAATTCATGTACTGTTCAAGGAGCCTGACTCAGCCTTGGCACTGCCAGGTGCAAAGGAGTTACCTGCGCTATATTGGGAGTGGTTGGTTGGAACATGGTATCTCCTGCTGACATTTGGGCAGTTCTCCATCAGTTCATTAAAGACTCTTCATCTTCCTCAAGACCATGGACTGATGTTAATGCTGCCAGTTGCATCCCTATCTTACCATTCTTCTGGGGAATTTGGTTTAATGCCAGTGGTGGCATAATTAAATGCTCATTAAAAATGTGCTCAACATGAAGCAAATGAAAGCTGGTGAAGCACATGCTCTAATCAACTTACTGCTTAGTTCCCATTTAGTTCAAAATTTAAATCAGTTTCCCTAAGTCCTACTCTTCACGGCTGCACTTTCTTTCAGAGGCTTCACATCTGCACTACATGTCTTGGGTCACATTTTTCATTGTAACAGCTACAGCAGTTTGATCTGCTGTACCTGTCTGCCTGGGGATGGCACGTGTAGTCTTTGTGGGATATGCTACTATTCTCAACTTCTGTTTCTTTTCCCATTTGCCCATATCATCCTAGAAATCATCTCCTCTGGTGGCTCCCAGTCCAGTTTTCTCCATCACTTCCTGCAGCCACAGCAGTTATTTTTAAGTTTTGCATCCCAATCTGCTTTTGTGAGTGTCTAATTTTAGCTTTGCATGTACTACGATCAGGTCCCTTTTGAGCTCTCCCTTGCTCCAGGGTGAATCACTGCACTATTTGTTAATCCGTCTCCTTATTTCTGCAGTTTTTCCTTCTCTTTTTCCAAATGAATCTGATTTTCTAATTGCCATTGCACCTCCCTTTTGCCTTTTTTGGGCCACTAGATGGTATTCCTTTTCTAACTACAAAATTATTTCAAGTCACTTGATAGACACTTTTAAAACACAATTTTCCTGTTGAAACATATGATATTCTGGTGTTGCCTTGGCTCAATTGGTTCAGATTATTCCTGCTTCCCATACCAGTCTCACTAATAGAAGCAGCATATCCTCAAGTCTCCCTTCATCTACTCTCCTATATTGGAGAACATTTGGTCTCTATCACCCATCGGCTTCCTGTGGGCTGGAGAGGCGCCCACAGCCCCTGCTGTAATCTCTGATATTGTTGGGATTTCCTGTGGCCCTCCAGTATTCCTGTTTGTAGGCATTTTTTTGAGTCTTTTTACATTCTTCCCATGCTTTCAATTTTGTCTTAAGGTATTCCTTAAGTATTGTACACAAGGCTGGTCAGATTTATAGAGTTGCCTTGAACAAGATAGCTTAGAAGAAAAGACTTGGAGGATCTCTTAAGTCACACTCTCCACCAAAAGATGTAATAAATTCCCTTTTCCTGACAGTGGAGCAGATTTGTAGGATTGCGTGGTTGCTTGGAGCTAAGCATGAGCACATGTCCTTTGGGTGGGTCATAGAAGTTTTCATGTCATTTCCTCAGACCTCACCAAATGTGGCAAGCTCTATAAAAAGTGACCTGGAGAAAGCTGATGTGATGGGTTAGCCCAGGTTAAGTTCTCATAGATGGAGCATGGACTGATGAATAAAGAAGAAAAGCCTTCCTCTGAGTCAGGCCCCACTGTGCCATCTGGTATCTGCGTGTCCCAGTCCCTTACTGAGTGGTCTCTTGCTGTTGTTGCTGCTTCTGCTGTGGGTGGATTTGTCTGTCTGTCTCTCTGTGTAAAGAAACATGAAATGGAATTATTTTTCCTTTTGGAATTGTGCTGCTGCTCACATGATATTAAGAATAAAAAAGAATATATTTCTGGTCTAGCATCCTGAGTTTGGCTGTTGCATCCTTCTGCTGTCCAGATTCAAAATGACCATCTTGCCTGCATGCAGTACACAAAATCCAACCTGGGGCCCATTGTGACAGGAGATCCGCAACTGGCACTCATGCAAAATGTTAACTCAGAGGTGGAAATTGGTCTCTTGTTTGCAGGTGAGCTGATCTAAGCCTTTCTTTGCTAGGGCATTATTCCAACAGTATCTGGAAGTCTCTTAAATAGTAATGCATCAGGGGTCTTGCCTTCACTATGTGCTTTCTGTCCCAGTATTTCTCACTATTTCTGTTCAGTTCTGGTAATCCAGGACATGTAGCATATGCACTGTGCCTGGTAATGTAGTCTGGTTTGCATGTAACCAGGCTATACTACCCCAATCCTAAACATGTTGAACATCCTTTTAAGAGTAATTAGAGGTGGACCATGCTTGCTTAAGCATAAGGACTATTTTAGATTACTTAAGAAGTCTGCTGCATCCATGTTGGAGTGCTGAATGGGATACAGGATACCGAGGAACTGGAATGCACCCCCAGAGACTAGAAGAGATGGCCAAGGCCAGAGAAGTATTTCCTACTCCAGGGTTATCCTTATGTTCAAGGAAACTAATTCCAGTCACTTCTGCAAGCTTGGCTTTTACGTGAAAGCCAGACTCTTGCTCTTGTTAAACCCCTTTCAGAGTCACAGACAGAAGTGGATTAATGTATTGCCGTCACAAGTCTGGACCATGCATCTGGGCACCCCAGCACTGTCTGAAGCACTGTCTGAGATGGAGTCTCTTAATTTAGGACGTGTAAGGATACCCTGTATCTTCATAGAGCTCGTTAAAGTGTTACAGCTGTAACGAATTCATCTTCATTACACACTTGGGAGGTAAAGGAGTTCTCTTGTCCCTGTAAAAGGCTGACAGATAAAAGGAGGAAGAGAATCAGAGAGACTCAGACCAGGCACAGAGCCTGAAAAGTAATTACATGCCTAAACAGCTTTAGGAAGAAGCGTCTAAGTGGCAGATCTGGGGCTTGAACCTCTGTCAGCCCCCTCAGGACCAAATCTTTCTTCTTGTGCTGTGATGGTACAAATCAGAGCTCTTCAATTATTTACAAATCCTATAACCACAGGTATGTATGCGCGCACACACTGCCTCCTGGAGATGGGAATTGATTCGGATAAGGCTGCGGCTGACCTGAGCTGTCATTTGTACTGCTAATCCAGCTCAAATCAGACTTTTTTTTTCCCAGGGACAATATAATGTACTGCACTTCCCATTGGAAATAATTTGTTTTCAGTTTTCCTATGCTTGTTCATTACAATGTTTGGGAGAATGCTAGGTTTTCTAGAAGAATGACAATCTCTGATGTTTTTTTGGCATGGTCAAAACCAGAAAGTTGACTTCTGTACTGTAAGCCTCCCAAAATCACTTTCATCCCAAGAGGAATGGGACCCAGCCATCCTGCTTGTGCATCCCTAGTCCTCTCCCCTAGAGTTCTAGAGGGTTTGTGTCCAGACCTGTATTTCCAGTACACAGTCCCCAAGTCCAAAATACTCCCTCTAGCTCCAACCAGCCACTATCATGTGTTTCTGCATATGACATTCACAAGTTTGGCTTGAGGTGGAACAATTGGTTTTGAAACTCGTATGAAATACAGGTTTAAATTAGATCTGAACTACAGCGATGCAAGACTGGACAGGTTCAGTGGTGAGCTCCAGGACCTGATGGGGTCAAGGCTCATCCTCACTGATTTTCCTGGAGGAATAATGATGCAAAATCCACTTTTTCACTCCTGGCATTGGTTCTACTTGGTCTCCTCACAATTATTTTGTCTGTGCGCAGCAGGGTAAATTGATCTAAAAAATATTCGTAGGGATGGTGGAGGATTAAATACCTCACAGATAGTTCAATACAACTGTTGTTATGCAGGACTGAGAAGAGAAAAACAGGGTGGAGTAAGAGAATTTTTCATTTTTCTTTGACTAAGGTCATCCTTAAATAACTCTCCCACCTCCCTTGGAGATGGAGACAAGGTAATAAGGACAAAAATGTCAGAGAAAAGCACGAGGCCCCTCTATTTACGGCAAAGGCCAAATCGCTAACCAATAGATTGGAGCTTGCTTTCTAAACACCGATAAGTGGCAACTTTGAATTACCAGCCCCAGTTCCTCAGCTGTTTTAAATCAGCCTGACCCTGACTGCCTGCAGCACCCCTATGCTTCACCCTGGCTAGGGGCTCCCCGGCAGGCGAAGGGAGCTGCAGTGGTGGGTTCATCCCTCCTGGCCCCTGGAGATCCCTGTGCCTGGCTCCAAACAGCCCCCTCTCCTCCCCCTCCACAGCCCCCTAACACTAACAAGCCTTATCAGTAGGATTTACACCTCCTTGTCTGGGAACCCTTAGGCAAGCCTGCAGATTGGTTACTGGTGTGCATCCAAATACTTAAAGTAGATTTAACTACTCAAAACAAACCACTAACCCAGTGATAGTTAATGCTTTCAAACCTGGAAGTCCCTATGCCCTTGCAGGGGGGATCAGAGTACTATACACTGGGGTCCAGCTGACTATGAGAGGGGAGGGGATCAGCCCTTCTGCAACTCCTCAGCACTTCCTAGCCCTGGTGGAGTGTCCTGGGAGATTATCCAAGAATAATCAGTGCAGCTAGCAACAATGCCAGGGAAATGGATGCTTGGGAGCAGACACCACTCACAAGAGAATTGGTGTGTTGTGTTGTATTTGCTGCCAGAGGTTGTGTTAGGAAAGCTCCTTTGCCACAGAGCTGTGCCAGTTGGTGGAACACCAGCTCCGACATGGGTGACACTGTGGGAGTAAGGGAGAAGGAGGAAGAAATCACAACTCCTGTCTCAATCTAGCTGGAGGCATCTGAACTGCTGAAGTTCAGAGCACCTTGCGAAGGCAAAGAACTGATCTACATCTCCAGATGGCGAGACACATCTTCTGGAGAAAAATGGAGCTCCGGGACAGCAGCATCAGGGCAGTGTTAGCCAAAATCTCCAAAAGCACCCTATCAGCAAAACAGAAGCTTTTAAAATAAAGTTTATTCTAGAAAATGGGGTCTCAAACCTTTATATTTAAACTCATCAGAAAGTGTTATGCAAGAATGAATACATTGTTCCTCAATGTCCTCTTATATTATCACTTGCAGCACCTAAATTTATCATTGGGGAAACCATGGCAGATGTCCACAGTGCACCAACAACTGCAGAGATGAGCAGTGGCAGAAAACACAGAAATATATGACACAGTGATTTATTTTCAATCCATGAGACAGCTTTACAGCAGGGGACAAATCCAGTCTGAGCCAGCGAAAACCATTCCTTCATTTTTTGGCAGAGTACGCATTACTTTCTGCTAGGTCTGCTGCTCTCTGGTGGCCTGCCCATGCTTTCCAGCACTGCGGCCAAGGACCAGCTCTTCTTGCCTGTTTTAACAAAGGCTTCTCAAGGTTATCCATGCCTTTACTTTCCAAGTGGTGCCTATGATGCCACTTGCTGTGGAAACTGTAACGGTGGCACCATGAGATTTTAGTGCCTACAGTTGTGCGCACTGGAGAAAACTCCCTGATGGGCTCAATGGACTCTCTCATGGTTGTTTGCTGAGAACCAGGTCAAGATCCTCTTTTGTTGTTCTCACGGACTTCTATGACATGAAGAAGGACAGGTGGGGCATCAGTGCTGAAAATTTGTATTTTAGGATTGGTGCTGATCGGGCTACTTTTCCAGCACTTATCCACTCTATGGAAGTTATTTGTTGCTTTAGTTACTCATCACTTGTCCTCTATCAGGGGGTCATCAGCTCATCTAATGTTTCTCTATCTACGCCAAGGATTACTTTTGGGTCATTAATAGCCACAGATTTCAACTTGTCATCATTGATAAACAAACTAATTTATTCTGCTGCCTCTGCTAATAGCCATGTCTAGAAACTATTAGCAGCTTTTAGGTGTTATTTTCTCCTCTACCTTCTCAAAAAATATATGGCCAGTAATATTTTAATGAGGTTAAAAGGAACATATGTGTTTGTTCCATCTATATTTATAAACTTACATATGTTCTTCCCAAGGTGGATGGTAGAGATTTTGGCAACTTTACTCTAGAGATGATTAAATTTGTTCCGTTTTGCTTGGGTAGCTGTACTTGTGTAGAGGTTTGAGCCTGCAGAGGTCAGGGGGGCTTGAGCAAGGTTCAGCCAAACCAATTTGCAGGTTCCATGGTCCCAGGTGAGCTGGGATGGCCAAAGGTCAGTATTTCCCTGATGAGAGATGTGACATGCCAGAGGGTAGCCAGAAGATTTGGGTTGCAGGAGGCCATTTTCAGAGTCACAGCATATCTGGGAAACTCCCTTATCCTGTAATGAAACTACTGGCTCTTTGGAGTTGCTCCCTGTAGCATCTTCTACCAGTAAACTGCATCTCCAGACATGCAGATGTCCTAATGACCCTCTCCACTGTCAGCAGCTAACCCAAAGGCAGCAGAAAACAATAGGTAAGACCTGGTTGGTTGTACTGGGCTTTGGGTTACACCCTCCATTTTATAAATCAACCCATTGTACTCTAAGCAGCAAGATAATGTCCCTGGCCTAGAAAGGGCTGGAATATTGTGAAATCCATGGCCTGGTAGGAGTGTCTTCTCTGGGCCTGGTGGCCAGCAGGGTGATGGGGACAGCTCACATACCCTGCATCCAGGCAGTCACCCAGATTAGTTCAGAAAAGCAGCTGAGATTACTTGTATCTCAGTGAGTGGTTTCCTTCTCTGCTTGCACAATGCCCCTATCGAAGCAAGGGAAGCTCGTATTGTGTGGCTCCAGATAAGCTGCAGAACCTCACCCTTTGCTATAGCAGCCCCCTCTCCCTGCTGAGCCCACGGCGGCTGCCCCATCTGCCACGTATCTCTGCAGACATCACAGGATTTGGTTTTAAGTGTTCCCATGATTAAAGATCCACCTTGGTGCCAGGTTCACCTCCCCACCCTTTGTCTTGCGCCACTGCCGCTGGTGGGGTGGTCACACACTGCTGCTCTGCAGAGGCTTGGAGAAGCACAGTTTCTGGAAACCACAGGAGGAGCACCAATGTTGCCAGCCTCTCTATTCCATGCCACGCCACCAGCTGGGTCTGCACCCTACATGGGAAACAGAGCAAAGCCTGGAGGCAGCAACTGCTGGGCCCTCAGATGTACCCATTTCCCCAAGCTGAACAGCAAACTACGTCTCTAGCACAAATGGCCCACATGCATGAACACGCTGTCTCAACTACCCGTCTCCAGCTACCAGTGGCCATTCTGGGGCAGCTGCCAGGGGATGGCGACCCTAAAAGCTGTTCTTGGGGTTGCAGACCCCTCTGGGTGCCCTGGGGCCACGTTTTAGCAGGCTGCTGTTGCAGCACAGGAGTGCATAGGCAGGCAGTGCCTCCTCCAGGAGCCACTGAATTTGCGCTGTGGTACTCTCTGCTCCACTTCTGGGGCAGCACATGCCCAAGGACAAGCAGAGCAACCCCGATGGTGGCTGCTGAGAATGAGAGCAGCAGTGGGGATGTAGGTGGCATTTTAGGGTTCCTGGGTGTCCTCTGAGAATTCGCTCACTTGCAGACTTGACCTTTGCTGTCAGTAAAACTTACACAAACTTGCAATTGTTAGCTAGTTCCTCTGTAGCGGGCTTGTTATTTTTTTCAGGACAGGGTTTGAAAATGCTAGACATCTACAGTAGTAAAGATTTTATCATGCTGGCAATGGACTGTGAAACTTGATTACATAACACTGGGGATTGCCTAAACCTCATTCCCACTGATGCAACTACTTGGGGTCGGGGGGATATAAGTGAGGGAGGTAGTTTTAAGTCACGTCCAGAGGTGGTTTAGCATGAGCGGCCAGAGCCAGGAGCAGCCCCCTCCAACCCAACCACTCCACCCTTAAGCCAAGTGAGCCCTACGTGGAGCTGAGGCTCTGGGAGGGAAATGGGAGGCATGTGTAACTGAAACAATGGATGAGCACTGGGCCTGTCACTATGTAATCACACGAAACTCATGGGGAAGCCCAACCTGGTAGGAGCGAGCTGAGATTTTTCTGTAGAAAAAGATTTTTTCAATGAGAAGCAGGCTCCCCTGTAGGCCCACTCTCTCAGTTCACTGCTGAAATGGAATCTTTCTCTCTAAGACAAAACTTTTCATGTTTTATATCTGTTATATATCTGTTTATATCACTGCTAGTATTTTTGTGTTCCAATGGACCATTTACGATAAGAAAATACGGTTTCCAATAAATAATCAAAGTGATTATATTTTGGAAGGGGAAAAAAATCATAGTACAAAACTTTTGCAAAAATTTGTCCCATGCTGAACTTTGAGCTATCATGATATCTTTTTTCCTCCTTGTTTTTGCACCCAAACTACAGTGAACCAAGAGGGATTCCTGAATGCCTGGGTACAGTCAGCATTTCCCCTGCTGGGGCAGGCTGCAGAAATACCACAAACATTTCAAAGCTACCTCCAGGATTTGGTTAGCCAACAGTAAGAGAAGCAACAGACTAATAACATGCACTTACAACACAAAATAAAACAGCTTTTTTTACTACATCAGTGGGGTAAGCCTCGGGGAAGGAGTGCTACCCAGAAGGGAGAAGATGGTAGATAGAGGAGCCTCCTTACAAAGCACAACTGTCAACAAAATATGAGTTCAGGTGAGCTCAGATAACATTCAAAAGTGCAAGAAGGAAAGCCCTAAATGGCAAACCTCAGCATGTGATTAACCTGGAGAACACCATGCTCTGGAGCCTTTCCATGGCAACTACTGGATTGAGGTCCATCAAACTTCAGGCAATGTGGTGACAACAGTAAAATGACTGCAAACGGGGTCTGGAGTGTATTCATCCGCTTTGTATGAGAGGCCAGGTGAGGACTCCCTGCTCTGGAGGAAGCATGAATGGCCCCAAGGCTTCTTCTCCTGCCTTTGACAACCTACTTCAAATGGGGCAAAATAGCAGGTTTCATCCTGCATAGCTGCTAATTCCCCTTCTTCTCCTGGTAGAGAAGAGGTCTGAGTAAGTGAATTCCCTGTACTCGTATCTTGCTGAAACCTGAGACCCTCTTCATGGGTATGCTGCTAGGTCATTCAAGTACATCCAATATCTTTTTTAAGGGGAAGGGAGACAGAGGTAGTGTTGCACATCATGCAGAGATGCTATTAACTGTAGTTGAGCATCACAACTTGGATTTATTAGCAGGAGTGAAAAGACCTACAAAGCAGGGGGTGTAACTGATAACCTGTCTCACATCTGTTTGAGCAAATGAGTCCCCTCTCCATATGTTCATCAGAGATGTAGCGCTTTGCACTAGCCTTTTTGCAATCACAGTCATTTAGCAAACATATGATACTTCACACTTAAAACCATGACAGGGGCATATGGGACTTCCTACCTCTGAGATGCTGATGGATG
Organism: Tapera naevia; assembly: GCA_033556795.1. Classification (NCBI taxonomy): domain Eukaryota; kingdom Metazoa; phylum Chordata; class Aves; order Cuculiformes; family Neomorphidae; genus Tapera; species Tapera naevia. Next base: position 806,260 of record JAUMJJ010000040.1, read on the forward strand.
TAATTGCTTTGGCTACTCAAGAAATCAAGGGTGTGGTTTGAGTCTCAAGGCATTCTGCTGATTTCAGCGAACTTTCTTCTGATTTATACTGTGCATGGAGGATCAGGTTCATTCTAAGTTAAACAAGCAACAGAGTTCAAACAGATTAAAATGCCTACTTTTCAGTAGTACTGAGCATTTCAGTCTCAAAATTGAGAGCAGTAGGAAGTTTGAAGATCATTTCCATCCCTAGCACTTAAAATGGGCCTTTTCAGGCAGAAATAGATATGTGTGTGCATATATATATATATATACACAAACTTTAAGCAGAAAAAGGTATGCACGTGTTATTGGTGGCAGAAAACTTGAGCACAGAGATATCAACAAATAAATGGGCTAATGTTGTGAAAGAGAGACAGAGCTAGATCTGTTGCCAAAATCAGACCAGTGAAAGCCAGTGGACTACCCCGGCCTACCACCTCCTATTAAAAGTGAGTTTATGAGCTAGAATGGGGATCATCATCTCCTCCTGATTTTCACTGGGATTAACCAGAAATGTTTCTTGGTGTCAAAGACACAATTTCGGGCAGAGTCCCAGACAGAACACTTGAGGTGCTCAGAGCTCTCACCCACAAATGGCAGAGACTGACTCTCTGCTCTGCTTAACGCCAAACAGGAACTTGAAGCAGGTGAAGAGGAGACCTGCCTTTCAGTGAGCAAAGGGGAAAGTCTTATTTTTTCACATACAAAATTTCAAATTCTCTAACTCTGGCCCTGCACTGAGCAAAAATGACCACCCAAGGTCTCCTGCAAAATGCAGGTGTTATTCCCAGCCCAAGCTGTGGACATGTGTCTCTCACTGTGTGCCACATGGCCAGTGAGTGGGGATGCAGATAGCCTCAGCGCAATAATGTGTTTTCCTTCCTCTAACACCTGACAGCAGCACGGTCTCACAACTTGCTCCCATCGTTGCATAATTTCCAAGGTGATATCAATCAAACAGATTAACATGTTTGCCTTTAATCTTACATTTTAGAAACAGCTGTTGAGCCACCTCAATGCCAGCAGTGCTTATTGCCAACATTAGTGTCATTAGTAATCATTGCAGCTGTAATAGCACCATTATCCTCCTGCTAAAAGGGTCACTGATGGCTCAGGACAGAACTTCAGGGAAGCAAAAACAGGTTGGATGAAATGAGATGGAAACTGCAAACTGTTGCTTCTACCTTAACTTTCACAAAGACTTGTTGACGTTTTGTAGAGGGAAATTAATGTGCACAAGCAGCAAAATTTTTGGCTAGAGAGTCATCAAGGAGGCGGGGCTCGTGCTAGCTTTTGTGTCACCTGGGCTAATGTAAAGCATATAAATATGGGAAAGAGAGAATGGAGATATTACTACCAACCAAACAGTCTTCATCTCTCAGAGCAAACTTTTCTCCATCTCTTGCTGCCACTTTTTGGGTAAGTGTATTTCCTGCCCTTTTAGCATCTACCTGTTTTGCAGAGATGTTTTCTTAAATTCATGTAGCTGGTGGTGACAAGTGCCTGCTCAACAGTCCAAGAAAATGCATCCCCCTCAGGTCCTTGGGCACATTGTTTTGGTTTGGGGCCCTTTCTGGGCCCCAAAGAACAGCCCTTTCTGACTTCACAGGGAGGGGTTTTCCTCTGAAGGTGTCAGCTCTCCTGGGCATATATGTTACAGGGCTCAGTGGGGCGGCTCGTCCAGTCTAGTTCGTCCGTTTGGGGGAAGACAGCAGGAACGCCATAACTGATGTGAGCATGAGAATGGAGATGGACTTCTGGCTGTAATAATTATTAATTTACCATTCTCATAAAACCTGACATAGAAATCTCTCCTTCTCTCTCAAGCTAAGACATCTTTAGGAGGTTCATCTAATACTTTGGTTTCATTTTCATGCTAAAGGAGCTGAAGGACACAAGATGCTTAACAACACCCTATTTCTGCCTATTAGACGTCCCTGTGTCCTCTGCCTCTCAACCCTACACCTTATCCTGATCACGATGGTACTCTGGATCCAATCGTTGCCTCTCCTGGCCCTTCTTGCCCTTTTTGGCCCCGGGACCAGCCAAGCAGCAGCCAACCAGCACCTGTGTGGCTCCCACTTGGTGGAGGCTCTCTATCTTGTGTGTGGAGAGCGGGGTTTCTTCTACTCCCCTAAAGCCCGACGGGACATTGAGCAGCCTCTAGGTAAGTCAGACTGACCTTGAATGCAGTTGTAAGCTATGCGATGCAAAAGGCAACAACCACCTATCTTTGACTGTGACACCAGGAATGTCCTTGATTTGGAATGCCAGGAATACCTTTAACATACCAACAGCATTACATTGCCAATGAAAAGCTCTTCAGGTTAAAAAGGCAGACGGGAAGGCAAGCAGGGAAAGACGGTTTATGAGGCAAAAGGAATTGCGGCTGAAATCTCAAACTTATTTATTTCTTTTTGTGGCCATTACACCAGCTTGGGAGTGTTCATAGAAAATAAAGGTGGAAGGAACCCAGGAAACCTCCTTCTGCCCCAAGGCAGGATCAGTTGCCCACATCCTATTCCTGATCCATACTTGTCTACTATATTCATAAAAGAAGCTTCTGCCAACTGGATCTGGCCATTACAGTGCTTAACTGACCTTTCACTTGAGTGGTTCTTCCCAATATCTAACTTGAATATCCCTTGCTATAAATTATTTCTAATCTTCTCCATCATGGACATGGGGAGGAATGTACTCCTTTCTTCTTCATGGCTGCTTTTCAAAACATTTGAAGACTGTTCCCATGTCTAGTTTTAATCTGCTGTCACCTAGATACCCTCTACACTCTCCCACATCTTTCTTAGGTCATATTTTCTAGATCTCTGTCCATGGAAATTGTTCTGCACCTACTCCACATCCTTACTTACTGGTGATGCCTGAAGAAGCACACAGGGCCCTAGCTCAGGCCTTGCCAGTGCCGAGTAGAGCCAGCAAACTGGAAGAATGATATTGTAAATTTTTCACACTCTGTTCCTGGCCACATAGGTGGTTTGCCTATTTTTAAGCAGCACTGCACTGTTGATTGATAGTGATCTTGGATGCCTTGGACTTTCCACTTCCTGTTCCACGAGTTTTGCCTGAGTTACCACCTCATTATCACGCAAGCTGGTTGTGTTTACACACTGTTCACAGCTGGCTTGATTGATGAAGGCAAGTAAATCCCAAAACACTGACTAGCTAGTTCCTCTTCTAGTTAATGTTGGACTAAACCTTTCCTAAATTTTCCTCCTGGTACACCAGCATAATGATTTCTCGTTACACTTGTGCCTCGTTCATTGCATCACACCTTGGGGGTTTGGGGATTTTGCATTTGTGCTGTACTTTCATATTGCCCTAGAAACCTTATCTCATTCTCTCTTTCCAGGCCTTTTTTATTGTTGTTGTTGTTAGGGGCCATTTCCTTCCTATAGGAAAAATCACTGGTTTGTTTACTATTTTCTGTATGGAACCACGGAACTAAAACACTTCTGTCCACAAGTTTTCAAGTTTCCATCAGCAAACAAGACATTCCTGAGATTTGTCTGTGTCCAAACACTCCAATTTATCATTCCTTCTGAAAATTTGTCCCCAACTGTGAACACAGATACACATGAATGCCTTTGCCATCAGCTTGAGGCTACATCCAGGCAGCCAACAGAAGCAGGCTGTTCAGGACCAGCTGAGAGATGTACCCAGCTCCAGGACTGGACTGTCCTTGCAGTCCCACAGACATCCCAGTTGTTTGCTCAGGCTCCCACAAGAGTGGGTAACTGCCTGAGGGGGGCTGCAACTCATCTCCCTGCAGCAGGTCAGCCTATTTTATCTTCTTATTTATTAGCTGTTCACCCCATGAAGGATGCAGCGTTTCTCTTCTCCGCATGCCTACTTTAATAAAGACCCTGTGTCTCCTTCTCCCTCATACTGCTGATATCCACTCAGCTTGACTTCTTCTAAGCACCCCAGGATTATTTTGGGAGAGGAACACAGAGCCTGTGTTTCCACAAAGAGCATCAACCTAGTTTTGCAACTTCCTGCCCATTTTCCAACCAAATCTGGTTTAAAAATCTGATGTCTGCAAAGGAGGTCTCTGTGGGATTCAACAGCTAGGGCTGATGCCGTGCTGTGTTCCATGGCTTATGTTTTTCTTCCCTGGCAGTGAGCGGACCCTTGCACGGTGAGATAGGAGAGCTACCCTTCCAGAAGGAGGAGTTTGAGAAAGTGAAGCGAGGGATCGTTGAGCAATGCTGCCACAACACATGTTCCCTCTACCAACTGGAAAACTACTGCAACTAGTGGAGATGCCAGTGGCCACAGATATAAACATGCACTTATGGTATTGCACCTTCAAAACAGTTGAATAAATGTTGTGGATCTATTCGTATGACTATGCCAGTTCATGCATTCATGTCTTGGGGAGGGGGCACTGATGTTTACTTTAGGGTGTCATTGTCTGCGTTTGGGTAAAACAGTTTTAAAAGGTCCTGGAGCCACCCATCATTTCACATTATTCTTCTGCCATCCAAATGGGCTCTTTGGGTGGGAGGAGGATTGTGCTACGCACTAGTGGGTATGTAGAGCACCTAATACAGCCAGTGCCCAGGGGATGAGACAAAGAGGGCCAAGAGGTTTGAACAAGATTTCTCTTTCTAGGGAAATGTTATGGGAAAATATCTGTGCTTCCTGCAGTTCACAGCCCAAATATAGCAAGGCAGCTGGGAGACCAATTTTCTTCAGCTATGTAATGGAAACAGTTCAGATTAAACAGAGAATTAACTGACCTATTAATTGTACCCAGAAAAATTGTGGACAACCACCATGACCAATTTAGAAAGTGTGTCCAGTTCCTCCTTCTGCTTGTGGGAAGCCCAGCCAGAGTCACTGTCGTTCACTAGTATTTGACATGTCACGCAGATTTAATCCAAAAGGAGTTATGAGTGTTACTGGCCAAGAGCTGGGCATTTCAGGGTTGTATCCCTGCTCCTGTCACTGTAAACCTTTCAAGTATCTGGCCCCAAAATTGCCGCTATCTGGGAGGAAAAGCTGCCAACAAAAATGGCACCTGGCAGAAAAAGTGGGGAAGGGTCGTACCCTCTTGCCAAAGGTCTCCTATGGTAGTGTAGTTAAGCCGTGCAGGAGGTCCTTGCGGATGCGTGCAGCCTGACAGAGGTGGCAGCAGTGGACAGAGCTGAATTTTTGCTGGTGATAGATTTTGAAATCTGGTCTGAGAGGAGGCTGTGGTTTTAACAGCCTGTTTCCCAAACCAGATCTGACTGTCTCCATTGGAAGCTACCATCTCATCCACGTCTGGATGAGTTGCTCCTGCTCCTATCATAAACACAAAACTGGCTAAACCACTGCAAACTCAAAGGCTGAAAGAGCAGCCAGAAGAGATTCTGAGAAGACACAGCCATAAAATAGGAAATTAGAAAGCACCAGTAATTCACTGCAGTGACCCTCCATATGGGCTCCCTTGATGCATCAAAGAGCCTGTGACAGGGCCCTCCTCCCCAAGAGAAGTACTCCCCTTTGTGGCTGAAATCCCAAGACTTGTTGGAGTCACTGAAACTTGCCCTGCATCATCTAGGACTGAGATCCAGGGGTCCAGGGAAAGCAAGCAAGCAGAGAGGCTCTTCTGAGATTGAGATTTTGTGTTGCAAATCTGAGATTTCCATCTGTACCTGCCTGACAAAATTGTACAGGTCTGCCCATGGGAAAGGCTGGAAGCATGTATACTGGAAGAGAAGGAGGTGGTGTAGGAAGAGCTCTGAGTGCTGAACTGCCATACTGGTTCTAGCACTTCTCCAAGTGCTGCTTAATGGTGATGGAAACAGCTGGAAGAAGAGTCATATAAGCCATATCTGTGGAGATACTTCTGGATTCTCTGCAAACGAGACACATGGATCATGCTGAGGACAGGTGCAGACCAGAACAGTTTGGAGCCCTCATTTGTAACAGCAGAGCCACATCTTGCATTACAGAGATAGCCTACAATTGTTCAGCACCAAAGACACTAGCAGTCACTTGCAGTAAAGTGTAGCTCCTGAAAGAGAGCATGGTGGTTCTTGTGTCCACCCTGAAGTTGTTTGTCTGCTGGTATTCCTGCCCTGGGAGTGATGCTTGGGTGAAGACAGCTCTCCGGAGGTGCCCAGCTTGTTTCCTGCCCTCTGCTATTGTTTAGTTTGCTCATTTGTTTATTTGCTTTTTCTGAATGCCCTCAATTAGGACTTGTTGGGAAATTGCAAATGCCGGGTTTTTTTCTAGAAAATGTTGATTCATCAAAATCAGCACTTCCCGCAGGACCAGACTGGTTTTAGCAAGGCAGGATTTGAAGGGCTGAGGGGATGCAGGAAGTTCAGGTGCCCACTCTACAGGCATTGGAGTGGGGTTTTCATCCTTTGTGTCTGATTACCCAAGACCACACACTAACCACCGGGCTCTTGGCTGACCTGGGATGGACTGATCTCCTTCTGCTGAAAAATTTCAGGAGGCTTCAGCAAGTACAGAGTGGGAATTGTTTTGAAATCTTAAGATGGGGCAGGTCTGTCCTGTCCTACCCAGCTCAAGGTGCAATCTGATATTCTCTCAGCAGGTTTGGCCGTTTAGTGAAATGGCAGTCTGGGCACAACAGGGGCCCTGCTGGTGGTTACTCAGGTCTAGAGCAGAAGAGAGGACAATGAGGAGCAGAAATGGGTTGTGATGGCCATTTCCCATCATTCCCCTGACTTTCAGCCTCCTGGGAAGGGGAAACAGCAAGTTCCGTGATGGAGAAGGGAAAAAGAAGGAGTGGTGAGCAGGGGATGGAGGGATGGTCCCAGGTCACTTTTGGGGACTCAGGCCCCTCCTGAGCTGTCCGTAGGTGCTGTTGCTCGCTTTCTCCTCAAAGAAGTCAGATGGCATACAGTGAGCCGCACCTCTCTCCGGGAAGTGCAGGAGAAAATACCACATCACTTTAAAAGCTGTAGAAAACCTAATAAATAAATAAATAAAAATAAAAATCCTCATGAACACACTTTGCTTTCCAGAACTGAAAATAACATAAAGGGACTGGACGGGGCCAGCACTTAACTTTCTAAAAGCTGCAGCAAGGTGAAGGCCAAAGGAGAACAAAAGTACTTCTTCCCCTTTTTCTAGGACCTCAGGGAAGGAAGCCTGAAGGCAACACTTCCACATTTTCCACACAGGAGCACATAGCTTGCAATCGTGATGCTGCCAGCTCACTGACCCTGCACTGTGGCAGAGCTGTCAGTGTTAGCGCCCTACTGCACACAAGCAATAGCCCAGGGTATCCTTAAATGTGGACCACAGTGGGACTTCTTTAAAAGAACCTCTCAAATCCCTGTGCATTTGCCTAGGCACTGCTTCAGATGTGTTTGGAAGATGTCAAACCTTATGAATTCCTGCAGGAGAAGTGACTCAGGGACAGGGAAGGCCACATCCACTGACCTCCTTCCCCACTCCTCCTCCTACTGGGCTTTGCATTGTGATCTTTGGGAAGCAAATGCATTCAGCTCCCTTTATTCTGACTCAGCATTTGCTTTGAAGTGATTTTTGTGGTAATGTTGGGGCATCATGCCCAGCTAAAATATCTTGGCTCCGCTACTCTCACAACAAACTTTCAAAGGTCTCATTCTAGTGGTGGGGGGCAATTTGAAGAGAATGCAAATAAAGGCTTAGGTTCATTCATGCTGCTTGAATAGAGAATTGAAAACTGAGCCATGGAGGGGATTGCAAGACAAACTCTTTGGGCTGCTGAGTTGTTAATACTGCCTAGAAAAGAAAGGTCCGAAGCTGCAGCCTTTCCCTGCACTCATGGTCCCTTATCCAAAAATGCTCCAGTTCTGAGGAAAGAGGACCAATGCACACAGAAACAGGAATGGAGGCGAGCTGCTGAGCGACACTAATTGGTGGGGTCCGTGGTGGCTGGTTGACAGACCATGTCCTCCAGACTGCTGGATGGGCTGTGCTGCTCCAGCTTATCTGGAGATGAAGGGAAGGTTACCACCTTCCCGGAGATAATCTCACTGTATAATTTCCTTTTCTGGGAAGCCACCGATAGAAGAATGCTGTCTATTACCCTGGGAACCCACAGATTCACTTTGTATAAGAAATAGCCAGACTATACCCTGGGCTTTTCTTCTTTTTTAAACAACTTATCAGAATTTTGGTAAATTTTAAACCTGCCTACAGCCTATCTCCTTATCTGCAGTGATTTCTTAAGGACTGACTTGCAGCAACGACTTGAGTTCAAAAGTATGCATTGAGCAGATTCATTGTTGGCACCCCAAATTTCCTCTGATTTAGACCGATCTCACTGAAGACACCTGTTTTGAACCAAAAATACCCTCTCTTCCTCTTGTTTCACTCTGGAAGGAGGAAAGCTTTAGGTCAGGCTATAAATTGATCTTGAAAGTCATTGCCAGTGAATTGTCTCTGGGTGAATTATCCCTGCTTGTGACAGGGAGGAAGGAGGCTGTCTTTTTCCAAGCCTAATGCCAGGCTGGCTCTTGGATCCCCCCTGGGTCCTGTTGGGCAGAGCAGACAGGAGCAAACCTGAGACAATAATGGGAAGCAAAGTAAGCTTGTAGGAGCACATGAGGAAATGATCCAAGCTTTAATCCTTTCCCTCCATACCGGTTTCAGGACTGGCGGCAGAAGATGAATGAACCATTTGGCTCCTCTGTGCTCCATTCTGTTGCTGAAAGACCTGGTCAAAATAAGGCTTTTTTTTTTTTTTTTCCTACCTGGTAAATGCCAGATTCCCATGATGCCCGTGATTGCTCTCACTGAAATATCCAATGAAATGTTTTCAGATTTTGGAAGAAAAACGGATAACAGAAATAAATTTGGCTTTTGATTTCCAGGTGGTTGTTGTCTGGGCTTTGTAATGTTAGATTTTGGGGTTGGGGGTGTTTTACAGTACTACTAGCTTCTGAAATGTAACTTTTTGTCAGAAAATAACACAGCTTCCTCTTTTCTAATCAGAAAGTGGAAAATCAAATATATATTACACCACCCACCCTACACTGATGATAAGCCATTCTGTGGAAGTTTCAATGGAAAAAAATTCTACCTTTTTTTTCCACTTATCAGAAACCTCCTCCTCTTTGGAGCCTGGGACCCAGCAGAGTCCTGGCTCTGTAGACATGTCAGCTGGCAGATCCTGTACCCAAGTTTCCAGATTTTCCTACCCGAAATGGGAACATCTGAGGGGATTCTTAAAACTTATGCCCAGTAAATGTTGTCTTGGTCCCTGGGCTTCCACTGATCTCAGTGGTGAGAGAAAAATCATGGTGAAACAGTTTGAGACCTGACCCAGGCCTAGTAAAAGCACATCCAGTGTGCAAACAGTGGCATATGCCTATCTTGCCTCAGAAAGTGCCATTTCAGTCTCTTTTAAAAAATATCTGCAAGCTAAACCTGACTACATTTTTCCAAATGCTGGAAACTTGTCCTGAAATGAATTCTGACCCCAAATGAGGAAAAAAACTAACCCCACAAAATTGTGATGTAACGAAGACAGGTTATTTTTCAGTCCTAGTCCCAGTGAAGATGCTACAAGGTAGGTGTCTGAAGTTGCTCCCTGTGCACCCACGTGCATTTTGGCTGATGAAAGTGTGGGTACTTCTTGGCAGTGAGGAAATGGTGACAGGGAGGGGTGGATGTCACTCTCCAGCTCATGCTGCTTAGGTGAGGAGGAGACAACTGACTCAGCCTAGCTTATGCCAAAGAGACAGGAGGATTGCCACAGGCTGAAGTGTCTCTCAGAAAGTGCTCCTCTAGCAGCTCCTTTGCTCCCGCATGATTGCTTACCTCACTCCGGGGGCATTAAGCAGCACTGAGCATCATGCCTATTTTTCCTTTATGGTTTTGACTACAGAGCCCTGATGTCATTCTCAGGATGCTTTCCCTTAATCTTCACTCTGTGGAGGCATTGCTTTGACTGCCCTGTTTCGTTGTGCATACCATTTGAGAATTCAGGATTGGGAGCAACTTTCAAGCCATTCACCTTGGCCTTTGCTAACCTCGCACAACTTGCCTTCTTCATCTCCAAAAAGGCCTTTTACATTCTGATTTTCTACTTTAGCCTGTGTGCAGCTTTAGTTTCTGGAACCTTTCCTGAGGAAATCATCCTCTCCTGTTGGGCTTTACAATCCTCACAACCTGGAAAAGATCCTGAGGTTTCACATATCTGTTCAGGGCAAAGCAATTATCTGTGGCTTTGTCACCGAAATAGGGCACCACAAAAATGCCCAGAATCTGTTAAAGCCAGATTCTCGTGATGACTTTCCTTCTCCTGCAGTCCCAGCTGCTGCCAGGGGATGGAGCGCAGGGCAACCCACAGCTGGAGCCGGCACACCTGCCTGCAGCTGCCTGGCAGCACGGTCTAAGGTACGGCAAGGTGTCATGGGCACCAGGGACCACCAAAAATAAGATTAATTTATACAGACAAGATGTTGGAGGAAAGCTCGCTGGAGACGTGATGTTGGAGTAAGACTTTGCATCAATAGAGCTGGAACAGCAAGGAGATGGCTGAAACACTGTGAGCAGGCAGTGATGCCAGCCCTCATCGGCATGACCAGTGACTTGGAGCCATGATGAATTGGGTTGCTCTTGCTCTTGCTCTGGTCTTTGTTTAAAAGTGGTGTTGGTCCAAGGAGGATTTTGGTTGTGTTTGTGAACCTCTGTGCTCTTGAAGCTGGGACCATCAGCCTGGCTCTCACACTCTGGGACACCCTCACTACCAGTTCACTTGCCACCCTGGAGTGCACCTTTCTGCAGTATGCTCTGGGGAAACTTTACCTGCCCAGTATTTCCTTGGACGCAGCATGTACCTATGGAGTGTTTTGGGTTAGATGGGCATGTGTCTTTGTGCCAGAAATCCCTCTTTGAGCCAACTTAGGTTTAGGCCTGCAATACCCTCCTGCCTCAAAGAGCCTGCACTGTGTCAGAGGCTCTGGGCGCTTCTGGCTCTCCCTGGCACTGAAGGACTGCTGGAGCGTGGATATAAATCCTGAATATAAACATTACCATTTCAAAGCAAGCTAGGACATCTCCCCATCCAGCATTACCAGCAGGCCGGCGCTCAAATCCCCTCTCTGGCTTGCTCACAAGGCATTTCATGGCGTTGTGGTCCTTCTCGGCCGTGACACAGCTTTGCTCAGCTGTTCTGCTGTTGGGGACAGCCGCCACCCCGGGCGGCACCTCTTCCCGACACAGAAGAGGCCCTAACGAGGCAGTATTACGAAATTATGTTGCCGCCAGCAGAGGGAGCGCTCATAGCTTCTGCCTCACTGGAACAGCTTGGCTGGAGCGATAGGGCGCTGAGACAAAGGTTTGCCCTGGCTCAGCCACCAGGCTGGTGATGCCCAGCGGTGACAGGATAAGGGAATGGGTAGGAGAATGGATCTGCCAAGGAAGAACACACTCGAGCCACTTAGACTTGGGTCATTCTGCAGAGCCTGCTCTAAGCTATCAAGTGAAATTCCATTAATTTAGTTCTAGGTTTTGGCTCTTACAATTGCTTTCAAACTCAAGTCATTGCTTCAACTCTGTTATTGAGTAATCATTCCTATAGTATTTTATTTCCAAAACAATTTATACCTCCAGCCCAGCATCAGCTTATTTCTTGTGCCTCACATCAACACTGGAGGCAGGAGGTACCCAGCAAGCAGGGAGCTGAGGGAAGCTTGGGTGTTTTAGGCAGAGCTTCATTTGAATTTAGGCCAGAGCAACACAAAGCTAATTTGTATTACATTAGTGAACTGAAGACTTAACATCTGGCAGTATATATAACAACCTCTTATCTTAGGAAAAGGGTCTAAATTATTCTCCACAAAATCCTTCAGTGGTGGTGGGACCTCTCCACTCACATACAATAAAAGAAATTTAATTAGTTACCCAAATGCACATCTGCAAAGACTCGTGACGCTTAACTGTGTAGATCCCACAGGTTTTTAAACCGAGGCTCTTCAAGGGTCAATGGACAATTTTGCAACTTGTGTCTGCACAGATCAGTAACTAGAGAGAGAAATATAACCAAGTCAAGTGTCTCTGGGATTGAGTTAGGACAAGCCCATGACAGGATCCTGACGTGGGTGAGATAAATATATCATTAAATCACTTGCAGATTGAGGTTACATAGGGAGCACTGAGTGTTGGGAAGATGCTGCGTAGGGTTAGTACAACCATGGGCTGATTAACACCCCTTGGAAAGCCTATTGAGTGTCTGATGAAAGACAACAGGACACTAAATACATCAGAGATGAAAGGAAGCTCTGGGAAGAAGCTGAAAAGATAAGCACGAATGACCTGACCTGCCAGAAACCTACCTTTTTGTTGGAGAGGGAGGAAGCTCACTGTACTTATCAAAAAAAAAAAGGCTGATAGAGACTTGTTAGCAACCAAGACAGTGGGTATGAGAAGCCTCATGGTGCACAGCGGCCAAACATCTTAAGAGATACAATGTCTGGAAGGTGAAGTTAAGCCTATCTGGACAGGAGTGGTGTTTGGTGGGGAAGAGATGACTACTCAGTGGGACAGTTTAGCTGTGGACATGAAAGATTTGCATTGTTTGGATCAATGGAAGATGAAGCTCATTCAATGGGACCTGGTTGCTCATTTCAGCATCAGTTGCTTGTTCTAGGGGGTACAATTCTTTGGCTGTGGCGTGTAGAAAATCCCCCTTCCTCTACTGTGTTTGAGGCTTCTCATGTGCCTGATGCTTTCCGTGGTCCCTGACCTATTGCCCCTCTTTTTGGCTTCATACTCTGAAAAGAAGGTGGGGATGGCTGTGAGTATTTACACTCTACAAAGAGGTGGGGGGTGAGAGCCACCAGGGAGTGATGCTATTGCTGTGAGGAGCCCCTGTGCAGGGCAAAGTAATACACGGATGAGGGCAGAGCCATGGACAGTGAGGATCTCTGCTGGAAAACAACATCATTTTGCAGCCTGTACCCCCTCACAGCCAAGATGAGCCAATAAACCTTGCCACCAGCCCAGGAGCCTGCTGATACAACTGTTACATTCCCAAAGTCAGATTGAAATGAGAATAAATGCCTGAGAAGGAAAAGAGAGGTTCTTCTTCCCTCCTCCTTGCACTTGCTCTCCAATTAATCTTCTGCCTGGGTCAGGAGAAATCTTATGCAGCACTGTAGCAGGAGAAACTTTCTGCCTCACCATGTCATGTGCTGGTAGCTGGTCCCAGATTTTACGTGGCAATGCCTTGACCCAAGGCAGGCTGGTATTTCCAGTTTATAGCTAGTCAAAATAAAATCTGAGAGGACTGACAGCAGAGCCAACCCTTCCTTATGATGTGGGTGACACCTTCACATCCTAAGCCAGTCTTGCTCACAGCAAACTGGGACAGGCAGTTTCTCAGAAAGATGGGGTGGCAAAAGCTGCAATGGGTTTAGTGAAGGAATAGGGAAAAAAATCAGTGCAAAATAGCTCAAGCAGTGATTTGTTTGGACTTCTGTTATGGTTAGGTCTAAACCAACAATCACTAGCAAGCAGTCAAAAAATCCATTTTAGATATGAGCAGCCCTCTAAAATTTCCATCAGTCTTAGCCTATAATATCCTCCATGCTTGCTAATACAAATACCCTTTTGAAAGCACCCAATTCCTGGTACAGAAGTGAGAGAAGAATTCATCCCCTAGCATGATGGGAACTCTGGGGTGATGCCTTTTCCCTTGGCTGCTATGTCATGCCTTCGTAACAAAACCTGTGCTGCAAACCATTTTATCTAACTCTTTCTGATTACCAAAGCATGTATTCTCTGGGTAGACCAGCAGAGACATGAGCGCTGGCACACACACTCTGCTTGAGTATTTGCTGGAGTATGGCGAAGTTCAATGCACTGGTTAAGGTCTTGCAGAAAACCTCTCACCAGGGTTGCAGGTTCCCTGACTTGATCGCAGAGTTGTCCTTCTCCACTCCATTCAGAATCCTGGCTTGCACACTTTGCTTTCCTTTCTGAACAAGATTACAAACCACAGCAGGGTGATTGCAGAGCCTGGGAGCAGCCCCTGGGAGGAAGCCCTTGGGGGAAGTGGTTGTCAGAGAGCCCTGAAGCAGCTCGTATTATATATATTAAAAAAATCCCTGTGGTTGGGAGACTGGCTCCCCACAGCCTGCACCATGACAAAGCTGGAGAAGAGGCAGGTGAAAAAGTAACTGCTGTTTCAGTAAACGTGTGGTAGCAGTGCCTTCCCAGCCAGGCATCAAAAGCCAAAGCCGGCTGGAGCACAGCCAGGTTAAACGGAGTGAAGTGCTCACACTCCATGGCCTGCTGCATCTGGTCTGAATGGCTCTTGCAGCCTTGTGTCAGTATCTTTCACTTCCCACCCCACAGCTGTGGGAGTCCCCATACCCAGGGCAGGTGGGTTTGTGATGCAGGGAAGCTGTTGCCTGCAAGGGAGCTCCATCCTCCTACTCTGCTTAGGAGCTTGCAATGCCCTCACCCCTAGCAGGTCATCTTTTAAAAGCATCACAGGATCAATTCCGGTGCTGGAAACTGGTGGGCACAGAGAAGTAGGACACAGGGGCCAGCACGTTTGGTAACTGGAGGCTGTGTGCCAGTGGCAGGGAGAAGAGCAGCCCAAAAGGCGACAACCACCACCAAAACCCTCTAGGCATGGTGGAAATACTTTTCTCTGCCCTAGTCTGCCCTAGCAGTAGCCTCATGGAAATCACTCCCCCTTGCAAACTAGCACTGTTCTCTGACTCTTGACTCCCCATGAATTACCCATCAGCCAGGGCAGACCCTCCAAAGCAATTAGTGAAGTTCAAGGGCTGTTTTCCCCTTTTATATTGGGGACCTGTGGCTGTTTTCACTCCCAAGACCCAAACCTGCCTCTGGGCGTTTCCATCCTGGCAGAATCATGCCCAGAAAAACATGCTTACTTTAAAAGCCAAGTGCTAACATCCCAAGCCGATTGTTAAGACTAAATGAAAGATTTTCAGAAAAAAATCAGTCTGACTTAAATTCCACCCTTTTTCCTCAGGAGATTGCTCCCTATCTGATTGCCTCCCAAAGGTGAGAGCAAAGGCTTTACAGTGAGTCATATTTTACTTTGTATACCCCAACAGTGCTATTACTGCTTTTATGTGGGTCTCTGGGTATGCGAGGGTGGTGGAAAGTGGCCATGAAGCAGGCATCAGCCACTGGAGGGGTTTTGTGCCTCGATTGCATTGCTGTGGCTGGGATGACCACTGAGACATGCCCAGAAATAATGCCTTCCTTAGGGTAGTTCCGTCTTGGACCTGATCTGTGCTGGTTCTGGCAGGACCTGCTGCCCTTTACAAGTCAGGTCTCAACCAGGGATTGGGATGGGAGCTCTTGAAACACTCCAGTGATTCCAGCAAATGTGAGATGATGCTCGTGTAAGTTAATTAGGGAGCATGAGTAGTACTCAGCCTGCCCAAATGATCCTGAAGCCGCTGGGCTGACTCACTGGGAACAGCAAGGTTCGCCCAGAAAGGGATACTGAAATGGCCTGTAAGAAACAGCAGTTGCAGGCACTCATAACCTCTGATGACGAGAGACCTGGCGCAAGACCCAGCAGGTCTGGCTTCAAATCATTCCCCAGCTCCAGCGTTAAGGTTTCTTGGAGGGAAAGCAAACTTCCTCTGAAAGTTCTTTTTAGGGGATACCTGCTACCCATTGCTAGATTTTTCTCTCTCCTTATATCACACCCAGAGACAAAGGAATTAAATCTACCCCTGGAAAACATCTTCTTCTTTTTTTTTTTTCCATTTGGATTAGGTGTAGAAGAGGTTGTTCCAGTCTGGCACCTCTTGTGGTTATCGTGCTTGTTTTGACTAAAAAACACCCGTGTGATCTGTACATATTTGAAATGGTTGCCTTTAATGCAAAAAAAATCCAAACAAAAATTTTTGCAATTCACTTCTACTCAGTGGACTGAGATGGCTCAGCAAGAAACCCATTGAGAAAAATAAAGAGAGGAATGGCAGGTAAATTTGAACCAGGGATTTGCTGTAACTACACTTGCTAATCATTAATCATGTCCAGGTATTTGTGTAGTTACAGAGGCTCACCACAGCCACCTTTCATAACTAGGGATGCCCTAAACTAGGGCCTGATAAAGTTGAGAGCATTATTTCCACAATTTTTCTTGTTGCCCCATCGAACATTGGTTCATGCAGGTATTTTAAGTACTCTTTGGCTACTATAGCAGATACAAGCAGCACTCAGCACTCAGCTCAGATTAAGGCAGAGGGACCACTGCAGGGTGAGGGAGGGCCAAGCCATTCACACAAGTAATGTCACAGGGGTGGAGGAGCCACCTTCAGCTTAGGTGGGTCAAGGCATTAGGGGGTTGATTGTTTGGGGCTGTATCTCACAAACTTCACGCAGAGCAAACTCACTGAGGGTTAGAAGCCCAGCACCATGGGAGATGGCTAACGGTGTGTGTATCCACATATGGACTATGCAGGGAAAGGTTCGTGGGAGGTCTCCCTTGGCCGTACCAACATCTTGCACTGCAGTTTTCTTTAAACTGTGGGGAAGTTGGATTAGGTGAGGAATTCCACAATTTCTTAACTTTTCAAATAACATGTCTGTGATATCACCCAGTCTGACCCGCGCTCCCACCTGCCTTGGGAATTCAGTTAACCCTTCGCTTGTTGACTTCAGGGCTTGCATTATGGCTCCTTCTTGGAACCTCTTATCTTCAGCTGATGAAGAGATGGGGACACAAGTGGCACCGTCAAAGTGATGCCAGAAATAGAGGGTAGAATCTGAATCACCTGCCATTTGGCTCTACCTACTTAGCCAAGTACTCACTTCCCCCTCAGCACAAAAATACATGCGTACACATGCACACACGCCTGCACGTGCTATGCATACATGCCACCTGATGTTTTGAAAAGCTACATGTACTTTTTTGGTGGGGGTTTCTAGTAATGAGTAGCTAGTTTAGCAATCCCAAAGGCCCTACCCTGTGAGGTCTCCTGCTCCAGGAGTGCTGGGATCTGTACAAAACCCTTGCGTCTCCCACCAGAGCCTTCCTGGAGCACAACGGCCTCCATAAAAAACTTCCCCCCATCATATAGGACTGCATTATACCTATTTGCCCTGTGACACTACTTGGAGTTGCCAATCCCATCTATACACCTGCTTAAACAACCCCAATGTTCAACAGGAGACAGCAGAGATGAGACTTTCAAGGGTGTGTGGTCCTAGGTAGAGCCATGTGCTGGAAGTCCAAAGCTGTCCCTGTGCCTTTTTCCCATCACCCAGTGTCCCCATGTGAGAGACCCTGGGAGCCTCTGCCAGGACCAGCTGGTGACATCTCCAAAGCCCACTCTGACTGTGACCTGTCTCTGCTCTGCCAGTGCCACACCGCACTATCATGATACTTGGTGGATTTTTCAGCAGCAGACTTTAAACGTTGTTAGTGAAGTGCACTTAGTGTAAGTTGTTTTGCCAAGTGCTGTTGCTTCCCCTCCTTTGTTATGATTATAAGAGTGTGTTTTGTTTAAACAGGAAAACTAATTGCCTGCACCTCTTGCCTCCAAAGGAGTATTCATCATCCATGGTGTGGGCAGCATGGTCTGGAGGGGATGCTGGCAGCACAGATGGACATGGTATGTCCCTGTGTCATCTGCTTCAGGAATGGGAACAAGAAGAGGGTACAAGCTGTGGGGACCTTATTGGAAACTCCCATACACTCACTGCCAGCCACAGGTATCAAAAGTCACAGTCCTTGAGGGAATAAAGCAATGGGGGACAGATTTATTCCTGCCCTGAGCTGATGGATAGGGATATAACCCAGAGGGAAACCAAATGACTTGCCCAAGGTGACATGCAGATGTGGTGTTGAAGGAAGGCTGCCTGTATGAGATCAACTCTGCCTCTTCTCCTCATGCCTGCAGCCAACTGCCCATGGGACACTGATCCTGCATTGTCCTTTGTGGTCTTCACTGCACGGCTCAGCCCTGAGGGCATCAGTGGCTGAGTCCAGCAGCTCATTTATCCTGCCAAAAATGCCCCTGGACTGAAGGAGTGATGGGGTCACCCCCATCGGGGGCTCACAATCAGATGTGTACATGGGTGTCCCTGATAAGGGGTGAAGTATTGGCCTGGAAAAGATGCTGTCACCCAACCATCTGCTTGAAGAGAATGAAAGCTGCAAACAAAGACCCACACTGAAGCACAGCCGTAATGTAAAAAAGAAAAAAAACCGAAGAAACGCCTGAAAGATACATAGCTGGGATTCCTGAACCCCTCAGAGGTATTTGGGCTTAGCCAACAGGCTTGGGGTTTTTTTTAAAGCCATTAATTACACAACAGAGACATATTTGCACCACTTCACCTTTCTGCAGCAAGCAAGGGCCCTGTGTGTATTCCCTAAAATGCATCACCTTCTGCGCCTAATGCCATCGACTCTCTTGAGAACTTGGAAAAATTATCCATTAGAGACTGACACTTTCAGCTCGCTTCTGTGTCTGTTCTTCTGTGGAATATTGAACAGGTGTTCAAAGCATGCATCTCCAAAGGATGCATCTGAAGTATGTGAGCTGCATCAGTAGTGAATACTGGAGGACATTGCAAGGGGCTGGAAATACCACCCCACTCACCTGGGCAGCTTTACTGAGTGAACTGATTGCTCAACAAGGCCAAGGGGAAGCTCTCCAAGAAGCCGCACCAAGGCAAATCAGTGCAAGAACTGCATCGACCTCTGGCATGGCCCATTGCAAGCATTGCCATCAGCCGCTCAGAAATGAAGCTGCTGTAGAGGACTTCAGCAAAAACTGCAGCATCTTCTTTTTTTGAGGAAGAAGAATTTATTAAAGGCTTGTCTGCTTTCATTCATGAATCCAGTGACATGCAGCCAGACTGACCAGTTCATGCTGCTGTTTCCAGGAGCAGGATAGAACATTTTTAAGGGTGAACCCTGAGTTTTCCAAGTGAGGGCAGAGTAAATGTCATGCTTTGGGAGTGAGATGTAGACATACTTAGAGGGCATGGCGTGCTCCTGCTCAGAGGCAGGTGGCATCCCTGCAGCCTTTCTTTCTGTGTAGCTCCTCCCTGGACACAAAGATGCCCGCTACTAGCACTGCCTTCTCAGAGCATCCTCGTCAGGCCATCCCTGCAGCGACACAGCTATGGGGCACAGCCATCACCCTGAAAAGCTTCTAGTCCAAAGGGTTTCCCACCACCTCTTGCAATGCATTATGTTTGCAAGATGTTTTGACTCAGTTTGCTCCATAGATAAAACCATATTTGCACAAGGCTGTAAAGAGCCAACTTCATTCCTTGGTGCTTGGAAGAACTAATTGTACCTGCTGGAGCTTTTCTTGGTCCTTAAACCAGCTTGTACGTCTTCTTCCCCATGGCATTCCAGTGAATATTTTCATGGAAATGCTTTATAAATATATAAGGAAAACAGGAAATGGTAATGTGCTTATCTGTTAATATAGGCACAGACTCATTTTTCTTCTCTGGTACTGTATTAGTTACACATTTTTGACATAAATAATCAGACAAAACTTGGAGCTTTCCAGGCTCCTTCTGCAACAAAAAGAAGCTGGGGAGAGGTCAGACATTTCTTCATATCTACACCATTCCACCCTTCTTATAAATCCCTTTTGAGAAACCATTAACTGAGCTGAAGTCCACTTTGGCAACCTGGCATGACCAAGTGATGTTTGCTGTTCCATAAATGATGGGGAGAAAAGGGACACTTCTCTCCCCTTCTAGGTTCTGGACAAGTGTCTGTTTGGCTTCCTTCTTTTGGGCCATGATGGTGCCCCAACAAGCAGACACACTGAGTTTCACAGTTGTTTCAATTTCTGCCTTGCACTCAGTCACTGTGACACCTTCTACGTCCTTCTCCTTGCAACCCCTTGAGACAAGTGAGGCTGCTCAGGCTGGAGCTTTTCTCTAATTGTTGGGGACCCTGAACTTTAAAAAATGCTACAGGAATACTAAGTCAGTCTAGCCCACAAAAAATGCATAGTAAAAACTCCTGCATCTTTTACCGCTGTCACAAATTCGTCTGACACAGTGCAA
This sequence comes from Tapera naevia, assembly GCA_033556795.1. Lineage (NCBI taxonomy): Eukaryota > Metazoa > Chordata > Aves > Cuculiformes > Neomorphidae > Tapera > Tapera naevia. Next base: position 826,300 of record JAUMJJ010000040.1, read on the forward strand.
TACTTAAGTCCAAAGAGTGCTCCGAGGCATTGGTAGACCCGGGCAAGGGTTGGTAAAGGAGTCCCTCTTTCATTCTGAATATGCCAAAACCCATCCTCTGCTGATGCCTAAGGGCACCCAGCTTTTCCCCTGCCCATATAACAGTCCTCTGCCAGAAACCTTCTGGCCTGGGAGCACAGCCCTGAAATGCTCTCATCACCCAGGGGTGCCAGAAGCCCTGAGCAGACCTGCCCAGCCTCTGCTCCTGTTTGCTCCTTGTTCACTAGGGGTCCCATGTGAATTATTTCTCCCATTCTTAGTTCTTTGACTTCAGTTTCATGCAGGGACCTTCCATATGTCACATCCCCTTTTGCCAATGAATCTCTCCTGTCCCATCAGTTTAGTGTGCCCCATGATCAATATATTTTAGCAGCATTTGAGGACACAGTGCTATTGCCAGGTTCCTGGATTGTACAAAACAAAAGGTATCACTTTCTTAAAGCCACTGAAAACCACTCTGGGCCAAGTATGATTAGTCCTCTGTCATTTAATAGCTGTGTGTATAACTCTGGCTAATCACTCTCTCACTAGGGATGACTTTTTCTCCCAGTTTTCAATGGCAGGAGACCCAAACCCATAGCCCACCCACACCTTCCTTTTGTCTCATCTCAACCTGCGGTGCCCAGATCTGTTGGACAAGTCAGTAAAGCGGTCTGACTTCTCCTGGTTGTGCTCACTCTTGACATATGGGAAAACGAAGCACTTTACAAACTGGAGTACCTTCGTAATACTGTAGGTACATCACCTGAACCATGCACTTCAAAGCTCTGTTCTGCTCGCCTTGTCATTTGTGTCATAATTGTGAAATAAGCCAAACAAGCTACACAGAGTGTCTTGGTTGGCCTGAGTTTAGGCGACCTCTCCCTTCTTTGGATTGCAGTTGAAGAGGAAGGGAAAAGTCATGTAAACGTCCCCTTCCCTGAAGGTATCTGCTTGGCTCAGCTCACTGGCAGCATCGCTAGCATCCACCCTGGCCTGTGACCACTGCAGTTCTAAAGCTATTTACATTCCTCTGCCTTTGCTAGAACTCAAATCCCAGCCTGCGAGGTCCAGGCTGGTCCAAGGTTTCCTATTCTTGCCCCTTTCCCTGGAAAGCTTTCTGGCCCATTGCCACGTGCGGGTGGCCACCCACAAGCCACATTGATCAGCTCAGATGGGTAGCACCATCAGGGGGCTTCTGACTGGACGCCTCCCCAGCCACTGCAGCAGCAGAGGTTTTCTCTCTAGTCCTGGGCATCCCCTGGTCGTTTCAGGGCAGTCTTTAGATGTTGTTTTTATCCCAGTTCCTGTTTTGGATTAATTTATTTTCAGCTTGCCTTGGCTGACTTTGCTTTGTGAATGCTATTCTCACTTTTTACGAATTTAACTAGAAACCACCATGTCCCTCCTAAACTGTACTGATGACCACAGAGATCAGACAAATGCTAGACACGATGGGCTATTTTTATTGCATTTCCAATGATTCAGGTGATGCTTTGCTGCACCCCTGTTCACTTTCAAACCAAAATACATTCTGAGATGTTGTGCTTTTGCAGACCCCTTGGAGGTCAGTGCTGTGGTACAGAGGCGCTCCTCTCCCTCTCCTCCTGTCTCCCCATCCTCAGTTTACCTGCATCCTTGGCTTTACTGGTCCTCCTCCTGCTCTCCTTCAGAGGCCCTCCTTGCAGACAATGCCAGGGGCTGGAGTTTGTGGTGAAGGCAACTATTGTTCAGCTATCTGCAGCGTAATGTTCCTTATGACTGTATTAAATGAAGGGCGGAGGTTACACATCCCTAGTTTAAATTAGGTTTAGGCTGACCTTTAACAATATTACACTCGTGGATCCTCTCATAACTCACCGAATAAACTCCCGGAGGGTTTTAGCACCTCCTTCTTTTCTTCCCACCCTAAGGATGCCCGAAGTTTAACGTGCTTCTCTTCAACTTCTCTTTGATTTTTAATCCTATCCCCTTCTCCCCCTTTTTCTCTCCAAATACAGACATAGTCACTTCTTTAAAGGTGGGGGGAAAGAACCTGTTCCTTTTCTCTTCTGGGCGACAGCTCTTTCTTTTGTGTCTCTTTCTTCCCTTCCCCACCCCCCTCCTCTTTCTTGACACAATGCACTATTTATTTGCACTGAAGGATAACTAAGAAGCAATTAAAAGATCAAAAGGCACAAACACAAGTAGATCCAGTGGCAACTTGTGCGGTTTATTTTGCGCTGTTGCTGCTGCAGCTTCACCAAACTGCTGCCTTGTTTTTCTCCCAGCCAGAGAGACACCTCTCTTACTGGGTCGCCTCTTCCTCCGAGCAGACTTTTATGATCGCTATTTTTCACCCCTATTGTTTGCTATTGCAGTTGTTTACTGGAAAATCACTTGTTTTTCTCAGGGAGATTAACCCTCCAAGCTTTCTTTTGTCTACTCTCAGGAGGTCCTTGTGGTGAGCTGGGGGAAGGGAACGGAGCTGGACTCCTTCAGCTATTAACAGTAGCTTACAGCCCTGCTTACCCCCCCTGCCAAGGCTGGGTCCTTTCCTTTGATGGAGTTTTTCTTTTGCAGTGAGGAAAGGTGGTCGCTCTTTGTCAAGAAGACCAGCTCTGCTGAGTGGTTTGCAAAGACTCACTACTGGGGTTTACTAAGTCCTGAGCATCTAGGAGAAACCTCTAAAGCCAAAGGTAAGCATCGATGGAGATGCCTCTTTTGGGGAGAAGTCTGGAGCCCTGACAGATACTCGCAGATGCTCTGTCTCTATGATTGCCAGGCCACTTATTTACATGCTTAAATATTGATGTAGGAGTTGAGATTTGACGCATATGTTTGGGTCCGGTGTGTAGAGAACTGCTTCCTCAGCATGACTTCTCTCTCCCAGGTGTGCCGATGTTTCAGTTGAACCCTGACACCAGGTCTGCTTGGTGGGATATGCAGCAATAGAGCCCAGAGGACAGCTCAGAGAACAGGATGATGCTGGGGAGATAAAGAAAGCCTAGTGAGAAAGGACCAGTCCTGCTCACATTTTTTTGGACACATTGAGGGCAATTACAACTGTTCAGAGCTGCACTAGCCCCCCATCCTTGAAAGAAAAAAGTGCAAACTTGAAAAAAAAGAGAAAAAACGTTCTCTTTATTGTCTTTACCAGTGAGAGCTCATGCATCCTTGTCCTTTCACGCCACTACCTATGGCAAGCTCTTCCCGAGACAAACCAACCTGCTGTGCAATCTCAGGCAGTTCTGCTCCTCCCCACTCTGAGGAGGGTGTATGTCAACAGCACAACATGGGCTGAGTGCAGCTGCAAGGGGGTACCCACCCAGGCAGCAATGAGAGTACAGGCACCTGGGTGCTGGCCAGGACTGCCTTTGCTGCTGGCGGAAAGTGAGCCATGGTCTCTTGCCCTGGGGCAGCTACTTTCCCAGTGGGGCAGACTTGGCAAAGCAGGTCTTTGGAAGAAGATGAGTTTTGCTTAATGCAGCATAATGTGACTGCCATGCAGCACTGCTGGAGCAGCAGAAGCGCATTCAGCCCGCATGCTGCTGTACACTCATGGCAGACCCTGGAAAAAGTCCCTTCGGCTTAAAGGCAATATTGCTTGCTTGCAGAGCCCATGGGAAGAAGGGGTGACTTAGTGGGCAGGAATCGCTCCAGAAAGATGCTCTGCGGGGTGCAAAATCTGCGTGCTGCTGCATTGTGGAGGGGGATCATCCATATTGTCCACACAGACATGCTTGGGTGGACATGGGAGTTTGCTTCTGCTGAAGTAGGGGTTCACCCACGTGCACTGCGGTGAGTAACACAGAGAAGGGCCCCACCACAGGTGTGCAAGCCCTGGGGGTCCATGCAGCTGGCACTTCTGCATGCTTGCCCCTTCACCAGGGAGCCCTTAGGAGCAGTCGGGGGGCTAGTGCAAGGCAGGAACACATGGCATGGGCACCTGTGCATCCTGTGCACTTAGAAAGAACCCCGAAAGCAAGGTGGGCAGGACAACCTCTCGCTGCCGCCTTTCGTCTCCCCAGGGCATGCGGCTCGCCATCCAGCAGTGAGAGGCGCTCACAGGGATGCTTGCCATCCAGCATTTCTGTCAGGGACTCGGGGCGCGGCCCCTTACCTCCTCCCCTCACCTGCAGGGGCGGCAGGAGATGCTCACAGCCCCCCGCCCACACGGGGCTAGCTCGGAGTGGGGCAAAGCCCTCACCTGGGAGCAGCCCGCGAATGTAACCGTGCGGCAGAAACTTTCTCTCCCCTTTTCCCTCTCCGAGCTGGACTCCGGAGGGTTACGAGGGAGAAGGAGGGAAAATAGGAAGGGAGGGAGGGAAAGAGAGGGGGTTAGACCGCTCTGCAACATTATTGGCTGCGTGGCCGGGCTGGTGCTCGCTGGGGAGGTCAGAGCATGCCCATTGGGGGGGTATAAAAAGGGGGCAGCCGGAGCGCCCTGCCTGTCTCCTCGCTCGTGGGGCAGCCAGCCGGGAGCAGCGGGCAGTCAGGCAGCCGGTCCCTCCGCCCCTGCCAGAGGGACGCATCAGTAAACACAAAGTGAGAGCCACCCAAGGGGCAGTCAAAGCAGGAGGAGAGAAAGAGAAGGAAAACAAAAAAGAGGGAGGGGAAAGCAGAACAGAAGGTCGGGGGGGGGGGGGGGGGGGGGGGGGGAAGCAAAGAAAAGGGGGGAAAAAAAAGGAAAGAAAAGGAAAGCGCGCGCTCGTTCGCTCTCTAGAATAACAAAATACCTGATCGTAACAAAATAACATCCTCCAGACAAAATCAAGCAGGGACTTGACATACCAAAAAGGCAAGGCGAGGAGAGCCAGCCAGGTCGCGGCGAAGGCGAGCCAAAGCGGTGATCGCTGCCAGGGCAGGAGAGCAGCATGTGGAGCGCCGCGGCACACACGGATGAGCGCTGCCGGCAGCCGGCCTTCCTCCCCGGCCCGCCAGCGCCGCAAGAAGTTGAGAGCAGCGGCGGCAGCGCCAAGGTAAGCGCCGCGCTGCCCCTCCACGGGCACGGGCAGCAGGGACCCCCGTACCGCGCCGGGCAGAGCCGTGCCGCGCTGGGCAGAGATGTACCGTGCCGCCCTGTGCCATTCCGCGCCGGGCAGAGCTGTACCGTGCTGCCCTGTGTCATGCCGACCCGGGCAGAGCTGTCCCGTGCTTTGCCACGCCGATCAGAGCTGTGCCGTGCCGCCCTGTGCCCTTTCGAGCCGGGCAGAGCTGTGCCACGCCGGGCAGAGCCGTGCCGTGCCGCCCTGTGCCATGCCGAGCCGAGCCGCGCCGTCCCCGCTGCCCGCCTTGCCCACGCGTGTCACTAGAGGGCCCCCGAGAGCCGGCCGGGCCGCGGGCTGACAGGGTGTCCCGCAGCGGCGGGGTGCGTAGGGCATCCCCGAGGCGCGCCCCGCGTCTCGCCGGGCAGGGACAGTCCGCCCACCCTTCCCCGCGTCTCGCAGGGGCGGTAGTGACAGCGTGGCCACTTGTTTGCGCGCGGTTTGCGGTCCCGCGTGGAGAGCGGGGCCGGGCTGTCCGCGGCGGGGCCGGGGCCACACGAGGTCACGCAGCGCTGCGCGGCCCCGGCGCTGTTCGGGGAGCGACGCGAGGAAGGGACGGGCGGTTCTCCGGCTTCGGAGACCGGGGAGATTGTTAACCTCTCTTCTGCAAAGCACTGCTGCTTGTTTGGTCTCGGAGGGATAAAAATACAGAGAGGAAAAACAAGAAAGCAAAGCCAAAATGGAGTGAGAGTTGATTTTTTTTTTTTCTTCCTTCGCAATTGCTTTTCCTTGCAGTAATTGTAAGAGCACAACTTGGAAAGGTTTTAGCACTCTGTTGAGCAGTAGGGAATTGGGGCACATGAGAAAACTCGGTATTTAGCGTAACTGTACCAGCAGATGTGACTGCCTTGCCTAGAGCCAGTGGTACTTCAGTGGGGTTTCTGAAACACTCGGGCAGCGTGGAGCAATCAAGTATAAAAACAAGATTTGTGGGGGTGGTTTTAAATAGACTTGTTGGGAGAACTGCTGCTTTTAACCTTTGAGTCAAAGTTTCTTATACAAAGTCTGCAGTTTTCTTCCAAATGCTGTGATGTGCTTGGGAGGCCAAGGTTTGCATTTCTTTGGGTTTATTTGTTGTTAGGTTGCATGTGTATGTGGTTTTTCCTTCGGCTTAGCAAGGTTCGGCGTGTTGGGTTTGTTATTCCTCCTCCTGCCTCGATTTAGAGTGGAGTTGAGTCGGAGTCATGGGGGTTTGTGAGGGTGACTTTGTGCTAAGGACATCTGGAGGAATAAAACTGATTGACACTTCAGATTTGAGCTTCACTGAGCTGTTTTGGACCCAGCTTGACAATTTTGGTGGGGGTGAATGGGTCAGAGCTGTAAATCTTGCTCCATGTTGTTGACATCCACACAAGTTCATTCAGCCTTTCAAAGGGCTCCTGTGAAAGTTCATTAAGGGATAAAAGATTTGACACCGCAAGTCCCCTCCCACTTCTACATGGAATTTGAGATCCAAAATGTGTCTATGTGTGTGTCCTAGTGCTTTTTCAGACAGGTGATCTTTCTCCAGCCTAACTGGAGGACTGTTGCTTTGACCAGGCAACCCAGAGGTGTCAATCCATGTCTTCCCATTGATTCCTATAGGCTTTGGAGCGAGCCTGGCTTGCCTCATGGAGTACCAGAGAGAAGCATTTCTGTACTTTTATTTTTCTAAATAAAGCAAACACAGCAGGTGAGATCTTATTTTTAGAGGGACTGAAGAGTTGGTGTGTTTCCAGCAGAGCATACGAATACTGTAAGTGGCCCACCCTCTCCCGGCTCGTGTCCTGGGACTGACCTCTCCAATACTGCTTCGGAGAGTCTTTGATTTTAAAGGCTACTGTGTGTCTTAACAGGGCAAAGAGATACCACCCTCCCTTGACATGTTTGCATGAGGGGTCAGGGGAGGTGGGGGGCACCGGGGGGAGGAATCAGCCTTGGGGTTTGCAGCCCTGCTCTGCAAGGGTTAAAGCCTCTCTGCCAAGACATAAAGTAAATTCAGTGTGTTGTGGGAATATCACTTGCCAGTAGACTCTAGTCACCACGATTTCTGATTTAACAGCTTAACTTGCTGTTAACTTTCCCTGATATACTCCAGGTTTTGGACAGGAATGTAGAAAGGAGAGAGGAACAATAAAGAAAGAAGTTAAGTGAGGCTACTAAAATGGACTTAAATCCCTTCCATGGGTCCTACGAGCTGTCTTTAGAAGAGTTAAGCAAGAATGCATTTCCTTTTTTTTTTTAAGCAATAAATCAAATGTTTCTGGGCTGCATACCAAAATCTGTGCAATACACTCTTACTCCCGAGTGGGGTGAGTAAATGGATTGAATACCCCATTCACCTTTTTCAGCTTGATTTTTCCACAGCTACAGTAGTCTTTGCTGTGGCACTGATAGATGAAGAGTGTGGACAATGCTCGTCTGCCTGCCCCGGCCCCTGTCCCGCAGGCAGAGGTGGAAAGGTGACCCCAGCACCAGGTGGAGTGGGCTGCTGATGGGGACAGGCAGTGATGACAAAGAAGTGAGGGCTAAAAGTAGCAACAGCATTGCCAACCTCAGCCATATGAATGTCATGCGAGCCAGGTGCCAAGAATCATGAGGTTTTTATTTTTTTCAAACCTGAGCTGAGAAGCAAAACTCCTAGTCCTGGGTTGATTTTATTCACCTGACATCTCAAAGCTTGCAAGTTTTGTGTTTTGAAGCTTGCTTCTTCCAAGTTGTGGGTTGGAAATCTTGTCATTTCTGTTTTAGAAGAAAAGGAAGGCTCTTCTGCATCACAGCCTGCGGCTCATCTCTCTTTGGATACTGCTGGACACCTCCTCATGTTGCCTCTGCTCAAGATGCATCCCCAGGGTGTTTTTGGCTGCCAAGGCACCTGCCTCTTCCTGCTGGCCTATGCTAGCCCTTTGCTGCTTGGCACCTTGGGGCATCATGGCCCGGTGTCCTGTGCGAGGTTCCTGTGGGCAGGGATGGCACTTGCTTGGCACGTGCAAGGTTGGCATGTGCCCATAGCCTGCCCCTTCAGGAGAGCCATGCTCAAAAACGGGTCAGCTCCCTGTCAGCTCTCTGCTCTCCTGGGACTGCCCTCCAAGACAAGTATTGCAGAGAGATATTCAGAAGCTCTTGCAGGCAATTGTTGGAGTGACGAATTTTTTTTTAAGAGCTGGAGGGTGATGGAGGCTGGAATGCACAAACTAGGGTTTTCCCCTCCTGCACATGTTTCTGCATGTGGGCTGATGATTTTTCACTATTCTTCCTTTTAAACACTGCATAGCTCTACAAAGAATTGAGATTTTTTTTTTTTGTATTTTTGCTGTCCAAATCCAAATTTTGCAGACCTGGCCATCTGTCAATTCCCTCCTATGTTGTTCTGTTCATATTAAATTGTAATGAAGTCCAGACTGAAGAAGGAATTAGGTCAGACCGGAGGTTTAGTCTCTGTTTTTGGGGAGATGTTTGTTGCCCAAGAGAGGCACCATGGTTTGGTTGGCTCAGCACAAGCCTGGATGCAAGCGATGCCTGAGTTGTCCTCTGAGATCTGGCAATAGGACGTTGTAGCACATTGTGGGCTCTTGGGCCCTGACTCCCCAGCAGCTGGACAGAAATTGCAGATCCAACTGATTCTGCAACAAATCCTGAAAAAATCCTTTAGTGGCCTCTGGCAGGAGAGTGGCTCCACGGCAGACCTGCCCTTGGGCTCGCTCCCAGCCCTTCCAAGAGGACCCTCTCTGTTGGTATGTCCCTGCTGGCTGGGGGCTGCAGAGAGATATTTTGGCACCATCCATGAGTGCAGCAGCCTATGCTGTGAGGGGGAAATACACAGGATCCCCAAGGCAGCCAGGAGCATCCTGTGTAGAGCAGCTTGTGGCTGAACTGCCTTCAGCAGCAGCCTGGCTTCCTGCGGGGACCTGGGGATGCACAGGAAGACAGGAGAGGGACATGAAGGATGGAGAGCAAAGCAAACCATCTACAGGGAAGAAGAGCCCAGCATAGTTCTCTAATGACCTGTCAGAACCTCTCCCACACTGGGAAGGCTGCTCTTGTGTGTGATTTCCAGGATGGTACAGGGCATCTCTGCAACCAAGAAATTCCTCTTGCATCACCCTCTTGCACACTACATGGGATCTGAGCCCTTTTTAGGAGGGGTTTAGCACTCAGATTGTTGGGCACTGGACAAGCCTTGTACTGCCATTCCCATGATCCCTGGTTAAAACCATATCCTGAGCCATTTAAACTTTCTGTGGGCACGTGAGGGGGAATGGCAACTGGCATGGTTGATACAGCCTGCTTTGTTGGGCACTCTCCTAGTGGACACAGGACCTTGTCCTTTAAAAAGACACCCCACTTACCACTCAGTAACTTATTCCCATTACCTTTCACATGAGAGAGGCTTTCTAATAGAAACTGAAGGGTTTTCCAGCCTTCACTGTGGATTTACTCCTGTCCCACAGCTGAGTGTTCTGTCTGTGTCCTAACACTTGGAATAGAAACTGAAAGCAGTGCTGTCCCACGTTTCCAGTGGAGAATTAAGGCTTAGGGAGGTTCACAGTGCTTCAGCTCATGATGCTGAGTGGGATTTGTCATGACAACTGAATCCACATGCAACCTGGGCAGCTGGAATGGTGCTTGCACGAAGTCATGGGCTGCGGATAATCAGCTGTGCTGTGTCACCCTGTTGTGGGGAGAAGTGCTTGCCTTGTCAGCTGTAGCAGGGTGCGTGTGAGGCTCTCCTGCATGGATGCTGCTCATCCCTGCTAAGGAGGAGAGGGAGAGGGGAAGGGTTGATTGAAAGGTTATTGGGATGCCCTGCAGAGGTGATGGCACTACAGGAACTTGTCTAGCCTTTGGGTGAAGCCTGGGGACTTTTCCTCCACAGGATACGTATGGCCAAAGCAAGAGGAAAGGGCTTATGGGATTGGGTTGGGTTGCAACTCTGTCAAGCTGGAGAAAAACTGCAGTGCCAGGTAGTAAATAAAGATGCTTTTTGCTTTGCTGCCTGGTTTCTCATTACACAGCTGCTGGAGGGAGCAGGGTGACGCCAAGGTGACAGCAGTGGAAAGGGCTGTTGTTTCATGGATGAGCAAAGGGAGACTTTGTTGCATCAGATACCTCCACATTAGTGCGGAATGACAGCTTCAGGGCATTGGGGCCATTCCTGTCCTTGTGGCTTCACGAGGGCTTCCTGGCTGGAGTTATGGGGTACATGGGCCCCCTAAAAGAGCTTGTGAAGGAGGCAAGGAGGGCTGCCAGGAGCCACCTTTGTGCCTGTGGTGTGGGTTGCACAGGAGCTGGTGTTTTCCAAGGAGCACAAGTTTTTTTCCACAAAAGGTATCAGGTCTCCCCAGCATCAGATATCGCCGCGCCAACAAAACTTCATTCTCTTCTTGTTCAGAACATCTCACTCCTTTCTGTCATCTAGATGTGGAGAAAAACTTGTGTTTGTCACCCATGCCCCAAAAAAGCCCCTTCTCAGGGACAAGCCTTCTTGTTAGCTGTGGTGCTCGCAGCTCATATCAGCCTAATTAGGGATGGGGGATTATTTGGGTGTCCTGAAGTCCCATGTCAGCATCTTTATTGGCAGCACTGGCTGACATGCATCTGCTGCCCCAGCAATCAGCTTCTGGAACTACCTGTGTCCTGAGGACACCAGCAATCAGAAGCTGCATGTCAAAAAAGGAAAAAATGGGAAAGAAAAGGAGAGGGAGTAAGATCACTGCTGTCTTGTTGGTTGGAGATCTGGCTGCTGATGCTGCCACAGGAGGGGCATGACTCAGGGAGTGCAAGTGGTGCTGGGGAGACCCGGTGAAAAAGGTTTTGGTGGCAAAACACTGCAGCTTGGCAGTGTGGTGCAGTCACAGCCCAGCTCTGTCCCTCTGCTTCTAGTGTAATATAGACCAAAGCCCCCGCCAGGTGGGCTGAAGAGACTGGTGCTAATGGAAAACCTGTTTCTGGTCCCATCAGTTGCTGATTTGAGCCCAGTTTTTACTCAGGGCTGCTGCCTCTCTCATCCAGAGTCCTGGAGGGTTTTTTTGCCAGCTGCAGTGGTCTCTGCCAGCACAGGCTGAGAAACGTGATGAGTTTTGAAGCTCATGTTGGAGGGATACCACCCTCAGCCCACCTAGCATTTGCAGCTTTCACTTTGGCTTTTCTTGCTGCTGATCCCTGTCCTCCTGCGGCTCAGAAGAGCTTGCAACTTGTAGATATGGAGCATTTCTAGCAGTTGCGATTTGAGCTAAGTGCTAGTAAAAAATTGGTAGCAAGGGTGGCTTTATTGCTGGAAGGACTGTAGCCCACGGGAGCTGGGCTAATTTCCTGGCTGCACTGCAGACTTCCCCTGTGACCTTGGGCAAGTCATTTAATCTATCCTGGGCTTCGGCTCCATCTCTGAGAATCCCAGGGGGGTGAGGTAATATTCATCAACTGATATTAAGCTTGAGCTGCTCAGATGCTATGGTGATGAAGGCTGGACGTGAAATCCAGCATCTCAGCTGAGTGCTAGCAGGGAGAGGAGGGGGTACTCTGCTTGAGATTTAGCATTGCCCCATGCTGGCTGCTATTTTGCCACACTTCTCTCTTCATTTTGAGCTGACCTGTTCGGCCACCGTTGTTGTTTGGCTGTATATATTCACACTGATGCCCATCACTGAGTGACTATAATATCTTGAACCATCCATGGGTTTTGCCTCATCCAGTGAGGCAATAGTACCCTCTCTTTATACCTGCTGGCACAGAGGTGAAGCTGTTTGCTGCAGCCAAGTCAGTTAGTTAGCAGATATCAAGGGAGTTTATTTTTTAATCCTCTGTGCTGGCTGATACTCCCTTGGTGATTCCTCAGCTGTGTTTCCTGTAGGACTGCTGTGCTCCTGAGGGATGTCTGCTCGGTCCTCGCTCTTTTCCGCAAACGTGACTTGTGCAATCAGCCTCTTGTTTGCCTGAGCCTCAGCCACATGGGTCTCTTGCACACCCAAAGCAAAGCTGTCGCTCCCTGGTAAAACTCAGCTTTCCTCAAAAGCAGCTCTAGGACAGGTGGAAACTTCATTTGTTTCTGCTTTCGAGGGACATGCGTTCAGGTACAGCATAAAAACCTGTCATCAGAAATGAAAAAACCCCGAAACCTCCCTGTAATCATTTGAATGATTTCCTATGTGAAAGGGGGAAAAAAATAAAATATCACACCTTTGAAAGAGCAGGGGCAATAAAAGCCTTTCAGAGGTAGGCTGAGGTGGGATTTTCCGATGGAAATAAAACGGCTCCAATGCAAACCTTGTTTGGCTGGAGTTGCTGACCAGCAGGGTAAGCATATCTGGGCATTAAAGCTCCTTCTAAGCAACATTCTGACATGTCTGGGCATTAAACTCCAGGCGTGCTGTGGGTGGGGGGCATTGCATGTGGGAGGTGGCAGAGAGGGGCCTCTTGCTCCATGTTAATGCTGTGTCTCTGTCCTCAGGTGCAGAGGATGTGTGCAGCAAGGCGGATGCTACTGTTGCTGCTGGCTTTCCTGGGCTACATGCTGGATTCGGCCACAGCATATGGCACGGCGGAGACCCTCTGCGGCGGGGAGCTGGTGGACACGCTACAGTTTGTCTGCGGGGACAGGGGCTTCTACTTCAGTAAGTGCCAGGCAGCTGCCAGTGGAGGGCAGGATGCTACCCCCAGCCCGCACATTGCTTCGGTGGAGCCAGGCAGGGAGGGGAAGGAGAGGTTTCCCAGCCCCGTGCTTTTTGTGATTGCATTGTACATTGTGGTAGGCCGGGAGCGAAGGGAGTAATGCAGTGTGTTCATGGTGACATGCATCTACCTCGTGCTTTTTTGGGGGACTGTGTAGTCCCATGGGGAAACAGAGTCCTGCATTTGATGCTTGGGAAAGTCAAATATCACTGGGGAGTTATAGGTGGTTGGCTCACTGGTAATGCAAGCAAGTCATTAATGTAACAAGGATGTCTACAGCCAGCTCTCTGCTGAGCTTGGGCCCTGGCTTATTTTTAAACCATCCTTCCCAAGTGTTGCATCCTGAGAGCAGCTGGGCAGCTGAGCACTCCCCCTATCTGGGCAGGCTTTACTTGGGTATAGCAGCATCTTCTAGGCTGTTCCCAAAATAGCTTTGTGGTCTCATGGCTACCTGCTGTTGAACCTTTTGCTTAAGAGTGATGTCTTTTCCAACCTTGTGATACTGTGATACTGCTAGTGTGAAGAAATGCAGCACTGCTTTTGTCCAGAGTGCAGGTGGCTTCAGGACATTTGGCTGGAGTGGCTTTCCACAAGGATGCTTTGGGGGTTTGGATTGTTAGCATTAGCAGTACAATGGCTTAATTGGTAACAGGGAAGAGGAGGAGTAAACCAGTAGCGATAGATGCTCAGTAACCAGTGGGCGAGGGTGCCTTGACTGTGACACCTTGTTCTGGTGTTTCAGACTCCTACTTTGCTTGGGAGAGGACGACCTTGTGTCTTGCTGCCCACTGGTGACTGAACTACGAAGTAACTGACTGTGGGAAAGATGCAAAGCCAGGTTGGGGGAAGAAGATGGAGATATCAGCTGCACGTGGTGTCATGCATTTGGCAATCTTTCCTCTGCCTTGGGAAAAGGAATTAAAAGTTGCTTTCAAGTAGCGGGATGTTGTTTGGAGTAGTGAAGTCAAGAGCCAGCCTCCCAGTCTGCCTGTGCAGGGAGTGAGGCTCTGCAAAGTTAAGAAGCAACCCTGGATGTCCCCTCCCAACCTGGAAGCTCAGACAGACTTGGCTGACATTGCCTGCTGAGGTTGGGCAGGGAGAGATGCAGGGATCCTGCATCCAGCAGCAGCCTTGGTTTAGGCTGTGTAATTTTGTGCAGGTGATTGGGCTGCAGGTGGCTTTGCAGCTACATAGGGGTAGTCAATGAGCCCTGTGTCAATTGAGCATCAGGATGTTTTCATGCCTGAGTGTTGTGGGCAGGCAGGCAGTGCTTTCCGGGATGCCCTGGGAATGTTTCCTTCCTTTCACCAAACCGAGTGGCAAGGGTTTGCATGTCAGCTGCCCTTCCTCTTCTCATCTCTTCCTTCCACCTTTCCTCTACCACCAAGCTCAAGGCCAGATCTTGGAAGGTCCAGGTCTGACCTTACTGGCATGGCAAAGAGGTGAGCTCCTCTCCCACACTCACACCTTTTCCTCTCCCCCTATATATAGAGGAGCATCTGTCTCCCTCCCATGGTTTCTCTTCCCCCCTCCCCCTCTCAGGGGATAAAAGGGAACAAGACTTTTGTTTTACAGACAAATTGACCTCCTTTCACCTCAAATAACCCAGCCACCAAGGCCAAAATAACAACACTTTTGAGGGGAGACAAGTTGCTTGGTGCCAAGTGGCTGGGCTGGTGCTTGCAGTGGGATTCTTGGTCGTTTTCTGTCTTCTTCTTTTTGAATATTTCTGGAGAGCCTAGGTGCAGGAGGATGAAGTCCTTCCAGTCCCATCTTTTAACCCCTTCAGCATCTCACCAGCTTGGGGCTGTGCAGGGCTGAAGATGTTTGAGCTATGGCTCGACTTGATGAAGGGTTTGGATGTTCCCAACTCACTTTGTTTTTTCACTCTGCCTCCATCAGTTGGCCTCATAAAGTGATTAGTTCTCCTGACCATATTAATCCTCACTTCTAAACTCTCATAGCTGCTATACTCTCACTGTATAGATTCGATAGGGCATGCTTATGTCACATGATTGCATGTTTACATCTTAAAACTGGGCCTGTGTTTATCATGAGCACTTCTCAGCATGCGTTGTGTTACCTGGTGAGCGGCCTGCACTAACGCAGTCATTTGTATGGTTGGTAGAGGTGGGCCTCGCTTGCTGTACAGGGCTTGTTGCAAACATCCAACTGTGTTTTTCCATGTTGAAAAAACAAAACTGGTATGAAAATCTGTTATCGGTTTTCTGCTGCAGCGCTGATTTAAGTATTTAACCAGTGTTCTGTGTTCTTACAAAGGAGCACTTAGCTAGCGAAGTTAGTTCTGAAATATAGTGCTATTTACATCTGTGGAGAGTATCAACAATTTTTTGTCTCCCTAGCACCTGATGATGGGGAAATACGCAACCTATATTGGGGAGAGTGTGCCTCCTGATAATTGGGATGCCCATCTGTCTGCTGGTCTGGGGAGCAAGTCCCAGCTCAGATGTGCCCTTGAGGACTTCATGGCTGGCAGGTGCTTTGGTCTGAGGGTGTTCAAGCTGCCTCTGAGAGCTGGGGCTGCAAAAGCACTACACCAACAGGGGCAGAAGCCAGCAGCACTGGGGTTACCCAGCCATGGGACACAGGGTGGGCATGGCAATGTGCACCACACCAGCTCTGCAACACATTCTGGGTGTGCCTGGGCAAGCTGCAGCTGGAGCTGTGCATGCTTTGATCTGCTGTGATTCCTCCCCTCTATTACTTTTAAGGCTTTTGGGACTTGGCCACGGTGCCAACAAGGTGATGGCATCCCAACGTGGCTCTGTGGCGGCAATGGGATCCCCTCTCCCTGCTCTCCAGCACCCATGCCAGGGATGGTGGCACAATCTGTGGAGGGATGAAGAGCGCTGAGCAAAAAAGTGGGGTAGGTCAAGAGGAAGCCCCAGTCGTGAAATTACTGTCATGCACTGCCGGCAGGGAGGGGAGAAGGGACTGCAGAGGGAGAGACTTCTCTGTAAACAACAGCTCCTGTTTCCTCCTTTCCAACAGCTGATAAGAATTTAGCTCTTTGCAGCCGCTTGTGCTGACAGGGCACATTCTTGTGCGCCCTTCGCTCCTCTGAATAATACTAGGAAAAAGCAGGGGGGAAAGTGTGGTGCTGGGGTGGGGGAGGGCCAGGACGGGGGCACTGGGACGGGGCCCAGTGCTGCACAAAGGCCCCCTTGTTGCTCCCAACATTCCTGTGACAGGGGTGCGGGGACTGTTTACACCCAAAGTACCCTTCCACTCGGCTTGCTGCCTGATTGACTGGAGAAGAGGGGATCTGGCCAGGGTGGCATCAGCACTGTGCACCCCTCCCCGTGGCATCCGTCTGGACCCTGGTAGGAAGCCCAGAGCAGTGGAATGGCGATGCTGGGGAAGGGACCCTCTTGTTCTCCTTTAGCAAAGGTGATGCCGGTGTGTCTGGTACAGAGACATAGCTGCAGGTACACAGCCTCCGAGCTCTCCTGGGAGTAGGTTTGGCTTTGCATTGCTGCTGGGATGCCCAGCTCTCCCTGTCAGGAGAGTCCTCTGTCAGATGGGAATAACCCCGGGCAGCCAGAGAGGTTTGCATCACCAGACTTTGCATTGCTGGAATTAAAATTGCTGGGCTTTGCATTACTGGGCTTTGCACCCCTGGGCTTGGCCCCTCAGCAGAACTGTGAGAGGTTTTGGTGGAGCACTATCTAGGGGAAAAGAGTCCCCAGCTATTCATTGACAGCTGAGAAGAAGTGTATTTCTTTGGAGGAGGCGGTCATCGTTGCAATGGGAAGTGGCTCACATGCTGCCCGCAGGGCTCTGCCCTGTGGGCAAGGGACAAAGGAGCAAAACCCTCCCTGGGTTTGTCAGTGGCATTAAAATGAGATGTCACCCATGGACAAAAGCCAGAAAACTCAACCTTTAGTCCATGTGTAAATCATGTTAGGGAACAAGTGCTTTTCCCAATCCATGTCAGCAACAATATTGCTGTTAACTAGGAATATCTTGGCACTTCTTCCTTCAGTTGTTGTATCCAGGTACTTTCTGGGACTAAATCCCTGTTTGTTATGTGTACCTATTTTTTTTCTAAAGTAACTCTCCCACAGAGAATTGCATTGACATTTGGTGAGATCCTTACAGTTCATTATGTAATGGTAAGTGTGCCCTATTGACAGTGGTACCAGCAAGGGGAATAGCACGCAGCAGCTTAAAGTGAGAGAGAAGTAGCAGTGCATCAGGGATGGGGGCTGTGTGTGTGCGCCTGCTGGCTGGTCAGGGGCAAGAGGGGACTAAGGAGCCTACCATTGTGGTAATCCCTGCCCTGAGTTCACCCTGGGGGTGCCACACCTGTGCATTTGCAAACACGTGCTGCTGTGATCTTCCTACACAGTCCCAAACCAGGAAGTACCCTTGATGTCGGGTGGTGAAAATGGTCATGCTTTGTTGGGTTTTTTTTTTCTCCCTCTTCTTTCCAAACAAACACATAACCGCAAGTGGGCAGCTTCTGTTTTTGAGAGGAGTCATGTAACCTTTCAAAACCTCAGCCTCTTGAACCACGTGTGTTGTCACTTGTGCAGCCTTCTGTTCAGCAGGAGTGTGAATGCAGCCCTCTGGGGATGTGCTATTGAGAGGAGGTGACTTGAATTTTTTCTCCTTTCCATCTAAACTCTCCTTCTGCCTGTGCTCAGGATACCTTTCTGGAGCAACCTAATGCATCAGCAACCTGCCACACATGCAGGTTGGGACACTGCAGTCAATATTTGGTGAATGTGATTTCAGTAGAACCACAGGTCTCCCATGGACCTCTCCAGGCATCGCATGTGTATATAAAAATATACACCTAATCTCAGGCTGGCTTCTCTCCGATGTCTCCCTTGGACATTGCCACCAGGACTGCCTGCACCAGCATCACTCATACAACTGGAGTACCCAACACACCTGACTTGCCTTTATAGAGGGGGTCCAATCCAGTCTGTTTGTTGGCCACAAGCATTAATAAAGAGAAAATTAAACTTGTAACAGTGCTCCCTTCAGTGAGCCTTCACCTAGAGGGAACCATCCTTCTCTCCTTCCTGTGGACCTGGCTAAAGATCATGCCTGAAATTTTTCCAGAGAAAAAGAATAAGGAGGGTGCTGGTCCAGGAGATGAATGTGGAAAATAAAGTATTTTAAATGACTACTGAAGGCAGGCTGCATGGTATGAGTCAACTGCTCTATAGTCCTGTACCCCAACACTATGGTTGCTCTTGTGACCTGCGAACATGGTGACAATGCACCAGCATGGATCAGAGGGCTCCCCTCCGAAGGGGGCATGCCTGATTTTGAATGAGAATGGGTGCTGTGCTGCCAGGGACTTCGCTATTGCAGAGCGCATGGAGAGGTAGAGTCACAGGATTTTGAATGCGAGCATTGCACATGTGGGGCTTTGACATGCACACGGGGCTGTGGTGCATGTGCATGTCTGCATTGTACATCCATGTTGGCATTGCACGTAGGGGGCTGTTATAATGCGTGGGGTTGCATTGCGTGCACAGAAAACTCCTGCGCTTTGCACTTTGTCCAGAGGCGCTTTGGATGGACACCCAGATGAGATGTGCCCTGAGGAAGCTTGTCAGCACATTGCAAGTCAGGGCGCTTAAATCTTAAACAAGGCCAAATATTTGAGTGCCTGTTTCATTTGGAACACATAGAGAGATTGTGGGTCATGCACTGGGCCAATGTGGATCACTTTCTGTGTTCCCACAGTCCAGCTGGGAGGTGGGAGCTTGGCTGAGTGCAGCACTGTGAACAACATTAGGCATTGCACCTCCACAGCTCACTCTCAAGGTTTCTTGTGCCCAAATTTTCCTGGATGGGATGTGGTACCAGATTGCGTTTACAAACCCCACTGGCCTCTGCACCCCTCACTCAGAGTCCCCTACACTGGGAAGAGGTGCTTATGGCAGCGTGCAGAGCTCCTGCCGCAAACCACACAACAGCACAAGCATGCAATAGGCCATCTGTGAAAGTGTGGAGAAAATACTTTCATTTTGGGCCCATTTGCATTTTGGAAATGACAATTCTCAAACAAATTTGTTTTGCATCAGAAATTCAGATTTGCTCACCTCTTTTATTTCAAGAGGACGAAGAAACCCGATAAAACTTATATAAGCTTTTCGTCTGGAATGCTTTCGCAATCATTAAGCGGTGACATGAAATGTACTCAGTTGCACTGGACATGGGCTCTCACATCCTTCTGCAGGAAGAAATGGGAAAGGAACCCTTATTAAAAGATTACGTTTATTAGCTACTCTTGGCAGGTGCAGGAGCCTGTATTCTTTCTGCAGCTGTCTCAGAGCTGTCCCATCTGGTAAAATTTAGCTGCCTTGGTTAGCTTCACCTGCCTGAGCGTCGGCTCTGTGGAGGGAGGTTGGCAGCAGCAACACCGTGCTGCTTCTTTCCAGTAAAACTCATTTGCCAGGATCAACATTGGAGATGGTCACAGTAATTGGCACAGTGCTGGTGGCTGTGCTGTGCTCAAGCCTTCTCACTTTAGCTGTGCCTGAAAAGGCCGCCTGCACCGGCAGTATAGGAGGGGAATAAATCACCATCATATACAGCGCCTTTAATTAGCACTGCATACACGCAGGGGAGCCCTGTTGGCATCTACAGCGTTTGTCTGGGAAAGTCTTAAGGTGAAACTCAGATGGTTTGTGGGTGCCTGTTGGCTGGTTTGGGGGAAACATTGCTATTTTTAAAGCACATAGGACCCACTGGTCTCCGGTGGCTAGCGGAGGGATGCCTGCAAGGAACTGGGTGCCATGGAGCAGGGAAGAAGGTCTGGTCCACATTGGTGGCTAAAGTAAGGGTCTTTGCCATTGCAGGTAGACCAGTGGGACGAAATAACCGGCGGATCAACCGGGGAATTGTGGAGGAGTGCTGCTTTCGAAGCTGTGACCTGGCTCTGCTGGAAACCTACTGCGCCAAGTCCGTCAAGTCTGAGCGTGACCTCTCTGCCACCTCACTGGCAGGCGTGCCGATGCTCAGCAAGGTAGGGGGGATTGCGCTGGGATGGTGGCCCTTCTCTGAAACAAGTAGCAAGAGAAAAGATGGGAAGAGTGACAAACCCCAAGACCTGCTGCTTCTGCAGAGTCTGTGAGAGATGGCCACTGTTGGCGATTCATGCCAAATACCTTGTGGAAAGTTAGCTTTTAATAAGGTAGGAGACCAGAGGTGGGCTAGATCATAGTATCATAGAATAGCTTGGGTTGGAAGGGACTTCTAAAGGCCATCTAGTCCAACCCACCTGCAATGAGCAGGGACATCTTCAACGAGAATAGTTTGCTCAGAGCCCCATCCAGCCTGGCATTGAATGTTTCCAGGGATGGGGCAATGTTTCTGTGAGATGGATTAAGCTCAAAGAGGGGCACCCCTCTCTGGATGGTGGGCAGGCTTGTGGTGAGACTGATGCTATCCTGTCCCCTTGCAGGAGAGCTTCCAGAAGCCATTGCATGCCAAGTACTCCAAGTACGACGTGTGGCAGAAGAAGAGCACCCAGAGGCTGCAGCGAGAGGTACCCAGCATCCTGCGGGCTCGCCAGTACCGGTGGCAGGCGGAGGGGCTGCAGGCTGCTGAGGAAGCCAAGACGCTGCACCGTCCCCTCATCTCCCTGCCCAGCCAGAGGCCTCCGGTGGCACGGGCCTCCCCCAAAACAGCTGACCACCAGAAATGAACCCTGAATGGCCATCTCTATTTTTGATCTCCTTGGGGAGGGTGGAAGGACTGGCAAACCCAGCCTCCAAGCCCCTCCATCCCTGGGGCTGCCGTATCAAGGAGCGGGGTGGCGGAGCACCCGCACACCGCTCCGGCCCCAACCAAACAACTGACACAACAAGGAGGGGATGGCGGTGGCAGCGAGCAGCGCTGCTCCCATGGCATCATCCTTTCGGGGTGGGGGGGAGGGTTGTTTCATTTCCCAGGCCTGTTTCATCCCCTGTGCCCCCAGTATTTTGAAGCCTGTACTTGTAAAGGGACAGTTTGGCACTTGAACTTTTTGCTGCTGGGCACTTTGAGACATCCCCAGTGCTAACGCCAGAAGACGAAAGAGCAAGAGGGAAAAAGGATATGAAGTTAAATTTTCTTTTAATCTTTTTTTTCTCAAGAAGAGTCCATTCTGTGTCTTTCTTGACAATAAAGTGAAAAACGAATGGGAAGAAATATTGAGGGATATAATTTTTTCACCTCATTCCCACCCCACTTTTTTCTTCTTTTTTTTTCTTTTAGTTTTCTTATTTTTATAATTTTCTTTTGCACCTTTAAAAAAAAACAAACCTGAGAAGAAGTTCCAAGGAGCCCCCATCTGCATTTTTGTGTGTGTGCTTCATTACAAGATTCCAAATCGACTTGCACCTTTTTTAAATCATTGACGATGTGAGAAAGAGAGGAAGAGGAGAGAGAAAGCAAGAAAGAGAGAAGAAAAAAGAAAGGAGAAAAAATAAGAAAAAAGTGAGCTGATGCTCACTTTAAATGGAGGAGGCGTCTGCATTGCACATTTGCCACGAATTTAGTTGATTTATATATATAATATATTATATAACTTTTTTGGCAAAAAAAGCACTATTTTTATGGGACATTTTGTGTAGTATCTGAAGAGGGATTGTAATGTTTAAAATGTGTTATGGTGCTAAAGTAAGTTGGAAGGGAAAAAACCCAGAAATAGCAAGGGAGGGTGGGGAGGGAAGGACAAGATAGCGAATACTGAACTTGAAATTTTAGCTTTTCGTTTTAGGAAAAGTGTGATAAATGTGTTTCTTTTCTCTTCTGAAATATAGCTTGGTCATGACCGTATGAGCTAATCGGCTGTTACTCATGTACACAGATGCACGCACACACAGAAATACATCGACATGCATCCTTTCTTGTAAAAAAATAAAAATCAAACCCACCACAATTTAGACTAAAAGGGAACTGTTCTAGAGACAAGCTACTTTGAATGGTGAAAGTGTTGCCAGTTACAATTCGAGGCCCTGCTTCTGCACAGCCCCCCGTGCTGCAGGGGACCTACCACTTCCTCCCCACCCTGACTACTTGCTCGCATGCTGATTCTCTGGCGAGTGGACAAGCAGGGGAGCAGCCCTCACTGCAGAGCCCCTGCAGAAGCACTAGCTCCATGCCCCACCATCTCCTTTACCTTCTCTTGCCCTTTGCATCCTTCTCGCCTGACCTGACACTGCCCTCCCCATCCTGCACCCTCTACCCTCGTCTCCTCATCCCTGCCCCCCCCCCGGGCCACTGAGGAGGCAGGCTGCATCTGGGCGGCTGCAGGGCTGGGAAAGCAGTGGGGCAGAGGCAAGTCTCTGGCTTGAGACTTGGGACTCAGTGAGTAAATGGGTTTGAGAGGTGGGCAGAGGGCTGTAACATAGGTTGGGTTTAAAATAATATATATTATCTGTCTACAAACCGTAAAAAGGGGGGAATCAGTTACATCTCCCTATGATATACTCTCACTTGCTAATAAAATGGGGACACTCTGATAACCAGTTCTGTACTTGCTTTGTCTTATATATCCATACATTTAAAGCAAAAAAAAAAAGACTACTTGAATTGTATTCTATTTCGTGGTTTGGAGGGGTGGGGGGAGGATTTTAATGTATAATCTTTTTGTTTGTTATTACCTTGCAATGTTGAGCCATGAAACCTTTGTTTAAAAAAAATGGCACTGCAATACATAACAAAGAAAATCTTTTATTTATTTTATTAAATATATATGGAAAAGAATGAAAATTGGTCCAAATTAAAAGGGGGGGAAGTGGGTGGGGTAGGGAAGGCAGAATAAAACCAATTGCAAATAATTGACTTTTTTTTTTTTTCCTTTTCACGTGTCTTTTTTTAAAAGAAACCTAGTTTTTATTTTTTGAAAAGAAAAGCTTTCCTGGATGCTTTGTACTGAAAAAGAAAAAAAAAAAAGAAAATCTGTTAAGCAAATAAATATCCATCCAGAATATGAAGCCTGACTTTTTCTTTTACTTTTCATTTATTTTTGCATCTGGGGTGAGGCTTGGGTGGGAAGAAGGCCACACCAAGCACCACTCTTCATGGAGGAACAAAGTACATTGCAGTTACTCTTTTCGGGCTCAAACCTGCAAGAGAGTGAGGTGCCTCTAAATCCAACCCCGAAACCTCAGTCCTATGGCAGATGCCTCCTGAACCTGCTGAGATAAATATATACCCAATGATTCTTGGTGAAATTTGGAGATATTTCCCAGTGGCCATTGAGATTTGCTTAGCTTTTACTGGTCTGGGCTGTTCCCAGAGACCCAAAAGCTGGATGGGAGCTGAAGATGTGCCAAAGACAAAAAGGAGAAAAAAAATGATGTATCTAGGTTGGGATTCCTGGTAGATAGTGCTTCTCTGGTTTCTCGGGGTATATAGAGCCTGTCTTAAATTTTTAGGGATCCTGATGAGCTGCTTTTCACTACGTATGACCATCATGCACCAGTGCAAATGGAAGGTAAAATGCTGCGGTTCCAGTTTGTTAGTAGAGCAACTGCTGGGCAAAACAGTGGTCAAGCATCCCTAATCCTCAAAAATCAGGCTGACACAGCATTGTCTGCGCAGTCCCACTAGCATGGCCAAGACCTCTGTCCCACTGTGGGTTAAGGGACTTGAGTAAGGATCTTGCTGAACCCAACATCCTACCCAAGATTACTTGGAGTGGAAAAGAGTTTACACTTGAAAAGTGGAGTTGCTGATTAAAAATAAATATTTTAACTGAGTTTCTTCCTAAAATTGGCAGTAAGCAAAAGACATTTTTGTCTCAGAGAGTTTTTCCCCTTAGGATTTTTGTGTTTGGTCAGGAGGGGTTTTGTACAGATGCAGGCCTGGCTGCTTCCTTCAGACTGTACTTTATTGCAGGTGGAGAAAGGTTATGCCTGCCTTCCTATTCCCATTCTACAACCTGCCAAAGACCTCTGTTTTTCTTTCATCATTATTTCTTAGATGTCCCTATGAAAGGGTGAGGACTGGCTTCATCACAACTTCTGATGGCCACTCCTGCAAATTTTGCCTTTAGGAGATTTGGTCCATTTCTGCTCTTTGCTATGTAAACTACGATTGTGGGGGACATTTAGAGATGATTAAAAACCAAGCATAACTTCAGCTAAATCGCTTGCCTGCAATCCCTCAGGAAGTAAAACAGCATTACTGGAAACACTGAGAGGGTGATGGTGCTGTTCCAAAGCATGGCTCATCTTTAACCCTCTTTTCTAGCTCATCGTTTCCTGGATCACCTTGGGGCCAGATCAGACCAGCTCATTTGTTTTGGATACTAGGAGACTGTTCAAAATGTGCCATCCTGCCTTTTGACTTGGCCAGGACTGTGCTTGCAAAGACAGCCTCAAACAGCCACAGGGACCTCTGAGCCAGGTCTTGGCTAGTGGATGGAAAATAGGTGAAACTCGCCTTATGTTTCATTTCAAGATTCTTCTGTTGCCCACAAAGCAGGCTGGCAAATCACAGACTTAGCTTGGAAATCCCAGACTGTAGGCTTGAGAACAAGCCCAATATGCCATGTTTGCTCAGATGGATGAGCAGAATTGACTCTGATTTTTGTTATGATGCCTCTACACACAGACACAGCTCCTAGGGCTTAGCTGCTGGATCAGAGAAGCAGTGACCAACAGTGCTCCCTGGGGAGGGACAACTGGTCTGGGCACTCAGCTCACCTCTGTGTCCAGCCCAGCTGGTCCAGGAACCTCCACCTGCTGCTCTGCTGACATGCAAAAGGGTGCAGAAGCAAAAGATAACTTCAGCAGCAAAGCCTGAAAATGCTATCTTAGGGCCTCAGGAAGGACATAAATGCAGTCCCTTGTCCTAGTCCAGCCCCAGCTTTGGCCTCTGCATCTCAGTATTATCATGTAGCTCTGTAGGAAGAAAAGAGCAAATGATTTTTACATAAAGCATACCTTCAGAGAGCACTTTCCCAGTGCAATACAGACAGGGATACTTGGAAAGAGGGAAGGTGCAACTTGCTGTACAAAAATGGCCACAGTCTTTGCAAGGTATGTAAGTCAGTGTCTGTGGCTTTGTCTAGATAAGGAGAAATACAAGGAGAAAAAAATGCACTAAGCAACACATACTTTCCTTGCTTTTTCCCCTTCTACATTATTTCTTATTTTTTTTTAATCCAGAAAGCAACTGAGATTATTTCCTAGCTTTCAGTGGGTCTTACTAGTGGCATCGGGATGGACTGAGCTTCTAAACTCGTTCCTGTACCTCTGTATCTCATAGCAGCTTAATCCTTTTCATTCTGCCTGCTCTCAAAAGCTTAGTCTTTATTGAAGTAGTTGCACTAAATGAAGGGAAGAACTATCTTTTTTTTTTTTAAATATACCTGATTTCTTTGTTGCGTGTGTTATCATCCAGTGATATTTTATGTGGCTGTGGGAAGCTGTATCATGGATATTTCAGTCGTGTGCACTCAGTGGTAGGCACCTAATGCACTTCTCATTCATAATGCAGTATTAATAAAGCAAAGCAGTTATAACAACCTTCTGGCATTCAATAACATCTTTCCTCCCACATTTTATTTAGCAGGAGAGCCATAAAACACCCTGAGGCTAAAGTAGCACCGTAGTTCCACAGCTGCCATTGCAGGTGAAGGGGAATGCCCATTTGCAAAACCAAACAGACCCCATGTCCTAGGAGGCAGTCTGTCATTGCCACCGAGGGGCTGGGGTGGCTTTCACACCCCCAGGGCACTGAATGATGCTCTGGCTCTCAGTTAGCAGCTCTTTGCAGCAGACATGGCTTCAACCTGCCAGAAAGGCACAGGGTCCACTCAGGAATCTTGGCCCCCTTCTCTGCTGCACTCCCATCTGTGCACATCCTGAGGAATGCTCTTGTCGTTAAAATCACAACGGTGTTTGCAGAGAACCCTGTGAGAGCCTCTTTCCCTGCCTTCTGCTTGTATCTGCCAACAGTGAACCAAAAGCTGAGGCTTCCAACTTGCCAACCTTTGGCTTAGCAAACAGCAATAACATGGAGGCAGGACAGGTTTTTTTTGCCTTGGGCCATGTGGAACACTCAAAATGGGCTGTTGTGGTCTTAAGCCAGCTACTCGCAGCTCTGGGTTTGAGTTTCCAGGACAGGCACCGTAAGCCACAGTGACTGGAGGTGAGCATTCATCTCTGTGTGTTCTCCTGAGAGCAACATGGCAAACAGCATTGACTAGAAAGCATTAAGCATAGCACAGTTTTGGATGCAAAAAAAGACACTATTCAAATATTTGAGTAATTCATTGATAGCAGCAACAAAGACAAGTGTAGAACTTGTACTCAGTCACCAGAAATAAAATACCTGCTTAATTTTTCAAAATGACTAGAGATAAAATCAGCTTAACTTTTCAGAGCTCTTGCATCTATCTCATGAATGTGTTTGTTATTCTTTGTTGGACAGCTTTAGAAAGAGCATAGCTCACAGTTTTAGGACAGTGAGATGAAACGATACCAATGATTATAATGTAAAGTAATATATTTCCATGCTTTTCCATAGGAGAAGTGCTGGGACCATCTCTTTGTCTTTCTATTCTCCCACCAGTTTCAAACAAACTGAAGGCCATGTTCCCTCTGTATAAGACCAGATCCTTTAGCTGTGTCAAACTCAAAAGGAGCTGATTTAAGAAGGCAGTTAAGACCTGTGTGTATTGTTATAAATCTTGTTATTACAAACAAGCATTATGAAAAAAATGAAATCATTTATTAAATGAGATGTTCCCTAAAAGCACCCAGGTTTCTTATCGACTGACAGACCCATGGTGTCTTATTGTTTCCGCTGACTAGAAACCATCTCCTAATTATCAGACAAAGCCACCTGTGATGAAAACTCTGCTAGTAACAGCTCTGTCTTTTGCTTTCTCTTCCTGGATGGAGGAACCTTCTCCTTCATTTCACTGAGGTGCTAGTCCAAGCTTTGCTAGCATTTTGGGTACGATTTTCTTAAGCTCCATGTGAGAAACACAGGGACCTCTGAGAGTATGCCTTCTACTTCCAGGACAGAGCATCTCCCCATCGTTTGCCCTAACTGGAAAAAAATCATCACAAATAGGAATTTTGGAGACTTATCTCAAGCCAGAAGGGCACACTGATAATGATAATCTTTGTTTTCTTCACAGCTGGGATGGAGCTGCAAAGGGAGGGAAGCTATTAAGAGAATATTAAGACTTCATCTTTCAAGACGTTGCTGCTTCTGTTCCTTCTCCCTCTCCCCTCCGTTCCCCATGCTTAGCAAACAAAGCGGCGGGCGTATTATTTCTCAAGGCCTACACTGACGTCAATACGCAGGGTATTTATTTATGAAATCGAATCTAACAGTGGGGGAGAGAAGAGTGGAGGAAGATGGACGCACAGATCTAACAGCTGCCAAGTTATAATAGAGCAGCAACCTTCCAATATTTTTCTATCATCTTTCTGGGGGGAGTGATGTGGTGCCCAGAGGTTCAGAGGCCCAAGGAAAGCAAGACAGAAGAGAGAAACAGAAAAGGTAGGCTTAGCATTGAGAGCAGCTGAAAGGTACAGTAAGGGGAGGACCTAAGCAAGTTAAATAGCCCATTTTTCATTCTGGTATATTCAGTTTCAGTCCTTATGCAGTAAGGGTAGCCCTGCAGATGCCTTCAGAAAAGCTCTGGCCAGGCTCTAGCAGCCATTTCCTCTCAACCACTTTGTTTTTTACATAGAAAAATCAGAAAGGCTTGAAATTTGAGCCCAAGAAATAATTTGGTGCCCTTTCATCGTTCCCCATTTCAGGCTCAGGCAGCAAAATGGCTGTCTGGGAAGCCCAGCACTGAAGTTAACATGAAGATTAAGTTGTCCCCTGCAGTCAAGGAGAAACAGTTTTCCAGAACGGAAATTTTGGCATAGAAAGAAGAAACTCAGAAAAGGAAGTGTAGTTTCTTTTCTTCCTCAGGAAGGATACAAACCCAATTGCAGAGCATCCCTAGGTGGGAGGAAACCTGAGGAGACTGAGGAGCACAGATGATCATAACAACATGGTGCCTTCACCTTCAGCTCTGGCAAGCGCTGGGAGAAGATGGCTTTGGGCATCCCTCACCAGCCTGAAAGTTATGCATGGAAATGTGCTCCCTTGAGGATGGGAGTAGAGGAAGATTGCTTTTGCCTTTCCCAAGTACAGTTGTTTAACATAGGATAGAGCTGGGCAGGGGGAGGAGGGAAAGGAAAACACCCAAGTGAGCATGGAAATTTCTCCTCCTTAACCCTCTGGGCTCCTACGGGTTTATTGCTGGAAAATAAGGAAAGCCTTCATTGCACAGCTCCTTTTCCAGCCTGAGGGAAGCCCACTGCATAGCATGAGGTGCAGCTGAGGAAGCCCTGCAGGTTTGTTGTCAAAGTCCCTGTCTTTTTTGGGATTCCCCTGCTGACTTCCCATTGCCACACAAAAAAGAAGAGGCAATGCTCTGGACAAATCCCTTCCTGAAAAGGCTCTGTTCATGCACTTGCAAACAGCATCAAGGTGTCAGTCAACCCTAAGGTTATTATTTCCCCCAAATAAGGGAAGACAGACATGTTCTAGAGATCTGTTTACAAGTCAGACTATCTCCAGTTATATAATGACACAAGCCTGGCTGCCAGAAAATTGTTGCTCTGAGCTGGGGAAGACAATTAGATCGCCTCTCAAGGCGGTGAGCATACACAATACAGGCTTTGTGCCATCCTTCCACCAGACCCAGCATTTGTGAGGGAGCCCGGCTCACCCGCTACCTTTGGAGGAAGAAGTGGTGGAAAAGCCTCTGTCTGCAGAGAGGCAGCACCCACATATCAGGGGGTGAGACTGCACCAGAGCAAGGTTTGATGCCAAGGGCTGGAAGATACTGGGAATGGAGCCGATCTGCGAGCACTTTCCTGTCCTGGCAACAAAAGAATGATGGTAAATTCGTTGTCACGCCACAGGGCAGAGATATCTCTGACCCCTCTGCTGAAAATGGGATGGGAAGTTTTGGTATTTGGCTTCCTCTATTTCCTGGTGTGCTGATGGGTTTAGGCTTTGGCTGAAGATCCTGGCACTGCCTGCAGAATCAGTGGAAAAAATGTGGACTCTATAGATGGGAAATACCAAACTTGCTCAGAAATGTGCTCACTTAAAAAGGAAAGGTGATTTCTGGGTGAAGTTGCATTCCTGTTCTTAATGGATGTACATGAAAGCAGGGCTTTGGAAAATTCAGTCTTTGGAATGCTGCAATGCAAGTTGGGTCCCACTCAGAAACAAACCTGGGCCACAATACATTTCTAGTAGGGTGTTGCTGCCAAAACTGCATGCCTGGCCAAGGGGGAAGGACTGACCACTGCTATCCTGTCACCATGGTGGGGCTGGGGCACGCCATGGAGCTGCATGTGAAGAGCATTTCTCAGCTCTCCTCCAAACTGAAACAGTGGCCCTGGTTTCAGCAGGCAATGACGTATGGAGAGAAAAGATGGTCTGAAATAAAACACCCAAATGTCATCAACAGCCACAGATTAATTCAGTGAAATTGCTCATTGCTACAAGAAGTTAGTGAAAGAAAAACACGGGGAAGAGAATGCTATCTCTGTGATAAATAAGGATATGCGTAGCTGCATTTTACAGGCAAAATGTTGATAAACATAGCTAAACCCTTGTGCTTCAGAGGAGCTGAGTGCTGATAGTTCAGGAGGCAAGGGGCACTTGTGCTGGCAGCTTGCTAGGGCATGACTGCCCACGCTGAGCAATTTTAACTCATCCCCTGCAGTGTTGCCTCTTGCTTCATGGGAAGCTGGGTGTTTAATTAAATACTCTACTACTCTGGACCAGTTGGGAGGTTCCTACTTGCCTGAGCAAAGGTGCTCCATAGTCTTTTTTTCTGTCGAGGGTATGGCAAGTATCCTTATGTTAGTCACACTAGTTGCAAAAGTAGTGTGTACATCTACACTGCAGATGAACAGATGCATCCTCAGCTTGTAGAGCTCCCTTAACGTTCATGAAGCACACTTGCACTGCATCCAGTTTACTGGATGTCGAATCCATCCACACAGATGTCAGTAAAGCCCTAATGGCAACTGTGTACTTGTCTAAGACACAATGGTACCCCCAGCCCAGCCCAGCAAAAACAGTCCCCTCTGGAAGCAAGTCATATTTCTTCATCTTTCAAATCACTTCAAGCAGTTTGTCTTGCAGACTTTCTGACTACATTTACCTAAAATGCATCCTTCCTTTTTTTTTTCTATTCTTGGTTCCATGCATGGGGTTATTTTAGATGATGTACTCAGAGGTCACTGTGACAACACACACACAGAGCAGAGAGCAAGCTATGCTTTCAGTAGGTACTCAGCAACATTTATGCAGGTGGTAGGCTCTTGGTTTCCCTGGCTACTCACAACAAATTTACACATCAGCACAGTGAAAGAAAACGCTAAACTGCTGGTCACTGCCAGAAACTACATAAGTTTGTCTACAAAGTGCAGCTTGTAGATATGAATAGCCTCACAAGAGTCCTGGAAATGAAGCTGGGGGTATGGATTACTGGCAAAGTTGGAGACGCATAAGGGAGGATGGGAGTGTGAAGAGGCTTCCAGGAATGAGTTGTGCATGTGTACAGCATGGTTAGAAACTGTTCCTCCCTGGGATTTGAGTGCAGGCTATTATTTATATCCCCATAGCTCTGCCAACACATGATGCTTGCTGCATTAGAGCTGAAACTCAAGCTCTGGAACTCAAACTCTGAGCAAGTTAGAGGCTTTCATTCACAACTGCAAGATGCAACAAGACTCTCTGGAGCCTGAGGGCAATTGAGGCCGTCTATAAAAGTAGCCCAAGTCCTTCACAAGTTCCACCTTACAGCATAGTTTCCATACAAACTAAAACAGGTATATTCAAGTAGGAAAAGAAATGACTAAGAGGTCTATGAGGGAGATTTCTGAGCTTATGAGCAGCATGGGAGCAGGGAGAGGACAGGTTTTGTTGTCTCTTCCTGTACAGGAACAGGCAGCTTTACGAGAAGTTAGTAGGAACTGGACTTAAAAATGAACAGAAGGAGGTAGCTCTTCATGCAACAGGTAGCAGATCTGTGGATCTTACCAAAGGATGTTGTGGATACGAGAAGTTTACATAGATTCAAGAAGAGTTCACAGAAGAGAAATCCATAGAAACAGTAGAAATTACATAGAAACAGTAGAATTACATAGAAACAGTATCTGGCTCAGGAAGTTCCTGAAATGAAAATAGTTGGAGACTTGAAGAGCACTGAGAGAAAGTACTGTATATGTTTGCCCTTGTTCTTACTTCTTCCTAGGCTTCCACCCATGGGCTCTGTTGGAATCCGGATGTTAGGTTAGACAGACCGTTGGAGCTGTTTTTATGTCTTTATATACCTTCATATTCATGAGAGACAGCTTTATCCTGTTCTTGTATGGTTACTTCCCAAAGGTCACCATCTTCAAGGATCCTCGCCCACTCTACATTCACTGTAGCTCAGGCACTGCACAAACGTTTTTCCAGATTGCAGTTGACCCAGCAGTGTAAGATCCTGAGTCCTGGTAGGCAATTTTTTTTACCAAATTTTTTGTGATTCCTACATTATACATCATCCCTAAGTAGTCCATCACTCTCAGGGTTTGTTGTTATCAAGTGTTCGGCAATAATATTGATGTCTCACACTGCTGCCCCTCTTGCCTCCTTGTTGTCCCATTTGTTCTCACCTCAACAAACAATGTCAAAACTGTTGTGAAGCTAGATGTCTGCTGTAAACTAGAATTCTACTCTAGTCACTAGTTTGCTCACTTGGTTCCGAGTTTGGATATGGAAATTGAGTCTTTATAGGCATTTACGTTAAAACATGCCAAAGCTTCTGAGGCAGCATATATCTCAAATAACCTGCTTTGGAACTTTATTCATCCTACATGGGAGATATTTTAAAAGGTTTATTAGTAGCGATAACAGTCAGAGTCTTTCTTACTCCTCTCTTCCCTGGAAAAAAGTATTTGAAAGATGAGTCTCTGAATAACAACCTGGGGGCTAGCCTTTCCTTCACATCTTCCCAGCTACTCTTTTGAAGGTTTCCTGTTCTGGGTTTCTCACTATGACTTTGAGAAACTGCTGTAAACCTAGAGGATCAGGATGACAGTGATATCTGAAGGGAAATTAGGAAAAAAAAATGGAGAAAAGATACATACCTGGAGCCCATATGAATGTTCTCTCTCCCAGACAGTCAGATGACAAAGCATGCATGGCTATACCAAAAGCTATCTTCTGGGATAAATACATCAGTTCAAGATTTTGGGGGCTTCATAGCAAGCCATTTGTTGTGGAAATAATACACCAAGCTCTGCCACAGTTCAAAGCTATCTAGGGTTGATGGTGTCTTCTTATCAGTATATTCGCAGTATTGCAGGATTACTTAATGCAGAATGATTGTCCTGACTTTGCTATCCTTTTCTCACAGCCACTGTGGACCCCACTGAGGAAGATTCAAAACTAGCCAAGCACTACCAGGAGGTCTCCAAAAGTGTACTGCTGTCACAATGGGTGGAGCGGAATTTTTGCCTCCAGTGACAAACACATTGTTGATACTCTTCTATTTGTTGTTGCTCACATAATTGCAGAAGCTATTTTTAGCTTCAGGGAACCTAAGCTTTAAGAAAAAAAATAAACAACGTCCCCCTCTGTGAGACATTTCCACAACAATAACTTGCAGCAGGGAGGAAAGAGGCAGACCAAAATATGTAGCTCTTGTCACCAAATAAGGACCCTTGTAAGGTTGTCCCCAAGCACTGCAAGGCTTAGGAAGGACAGGGAGGACTTTGGAGTGGAAGAGTGAATCAGCATGGCCATCACGTCACACCCACATGAATAATACCTCTCACTTCCATAGAATTGTACATTGTGACAAAGACCTTGCTGCCTTTTTTGGTATTCCAGCATCTGCCTGAGAAGAGTCAGATGTGAAATTAGGTTTCCTGTGCCTTAATAGATTAATTTAGTTTAAACTAAAAATGAGGGCACATATACTGTCGGGAGCCAAGAGGCCTCAAGTGACATACATCTTCCTTTTTATCCTTTATTTGGTGTGTGTGCTTGGTGAATCTAAACATCAATTAAAATGTGTTTTCTCCCAAATTTCTCCAAGATGTTAGACGTTTACCACTAAAATCAATCCCACTTCTCACATGCAAGGGCACACAAATGTAAAGGTGATGTCCACAGTGCCATCTGCTCAGCTTCTTGGGACCCTGTGGAGGCACTTCTGTACCACTGGAGAAATATTAACTCCTTTTCTTGTCCTTGAAGTTATCTTTATGAACAGCTGTTCTAGTGCAGAATATATCAGTTCTCCTCGCTTCGTTCTGACCATTTGAAGGAGAATCCCCTGGCTCATGCTATCCTTCCAATGTGCCTCATGTCAGGAAAGATGCAGATCCTATGTCTTATCTACTGGTGGATGTTGCAGAAGAGATCCTGGGTGAGAACAAACAAATAAAGCCAGAGACAAAACTGTACTTCCAATAGGAAATCACAGAATCCTCACTCTGAAATGTTATACTTTCCTTCAGAGACTGGTAACAGGTTTCCCTCTCACAGAGGGGACACTGGTGGGAATTTCTATGGTGACTGTGAAGACATCATCTTTATCTGAAGGTAAATCAAGATAAACTTTTTCCATGTGACCTGGTGAAGGCTGCTAAGCATCTGGGATACTGAACTTACACTTCTAAGCTCTGTACTGCTAAAAGAAGCATTTGCAGTTTTGCCACAAGATCAGGTCTGTCCCTCTAGCATTACAGATACCGGATTGGCAGGAGACTGCTGTGTCTAGTTAAAAATGAACATAGAGTAGTGCTCGCTTCACTCAGAGGATGCCAACTTGAGCTTTTAGGATAAAATACAATGAGAAAAAGATGGAAGAAAGGTTGTATAAATAATAGGGTCACTGAGTGCAGAGTAAAGGAATTGTGTTACAATCTTCTTCAGGTCTAGATGCTTTATTGCAAACAATTCTATTAAGTAACAGTTGGTGCCAGCTCTGATTTATGGACAAGAGTCTATGGCATGAGGTCTTCGTGGAGTTTCCATACCTCAAATACCTTTGAATACCAGAAGGAGTAATAAGGCTTGCCACCGATTTTTCTGCTATCTCCTTTTTCACCTGTAAATCTCTGCTACATTCAGCAACTCAGTGGTATGTTCGTGACTGGACAGAAGGATATTTCCTGTCAAGCAGAGTCTTGAAATCTTGCAAATAAAACATTTGTTTATCCCACCTGTTCTATATTTTGGGAGGTGGCACTGCCTAACTCACTGGGTTTATGATATAGATATTATTGCATTTGTATTCTGGTTGCAGTCATAAAAACTTCCATTAAGCCACTGCTGTTATGATCAGCACTACCAGGCACCCAGTACCACATACTCAAGCAAATGGCACAGCACCAACTGAGGGGGCATCTCAGGTCTACTCTCAGGACTGTGTCTTATTGTTATATATTGACATTATCTCGTGAGACAGAGTAAACTCAAATCTAATTTTTAATAAAGTGTTACATCATGCTGTTTAGAAATGCACCTTCCCCAACGCACTGCCACTCTGTATCAACTCACTGCTTCATCCAGTCATAATAAAAGATAAAAAGTCCTAGCTCTTATGCTGCTTGTGGCTTTTGCTGGCCATGGTCATCTCCCCTGGTTTCCTCGCCTCTGACCAATATGTTGTTGTGGTCACCCACAGGATCAGCTGCTAAGCCCGCAGGGGCAAGGTCTTTCCGCCTCTGGAAATGCTAAGCAGACCAAACCCTGGGGCCACTGCAGGAGGACCTGTGTAGCACCACAGTCATTGCCACCACCTCCTCCTCCTAGCCAGCTGGAAGGAGCTGAAAGTTTTCAGCTCTCTTGTTCTTCTTCCTTTTGAAGTGGAATGTCAAGGAACTGTGTCAAGTTAACAGTCTGGGACAAAGACTGAAAAAAACCCCAACAAAAAACATCACCACATCAGGAACACCCTGGAATTTCCTAGTGATTGCTGATAGCAGATGAAAGCCACTGATTATCAATGATTACGATGATTAATGTTTCTTGCCTATGTGAATACTACCAAAGGAGGAGAGCTTGTGTGCCTTGATAGAGCTACATTCCTTTGTCTTGCTCATCTGCCCCTCATGCAGACCTTTCTCTGTTTTTGAAATCCAAAAATGGCTCGTAAGAAAATAAGTCCTCCCAGCCTCACAGCTTGTGTCGCTATTCTAAGCCTGTCCTCTGCAGGCTGGTCAAAGTTAAAGTGACAGTATTTCAGGTCTTTCCCCTCCCCTTTATTACTGCCTCCACTAAGGGGACCCCATTTTAATTATTATTTAGGAAAAGACAGCTGCTTCCTGTTTGTATTATTAATTTATTTTGTTTCCTGAAGGGAAGCTTCAGTGAAAAGAATCTGTGGGTAGCTGGAACGTCTCACAAAATATCACTGGATGCATGGGCCAAGGTTAAATACATTATTTTTAAATTATTTTTTTTTTTCTAAGTCTGTGCCAAAGCAGAGACTAAAATTCTAGAACATATAACTAAGATTTTACAGTAAGTTCTGCCTTTCCTACATAACTCCCCAGAAGGAAGACAGACATTCTTAGTTACAGCAAAAAGCTAAAACACCAGTTTTCCTCCAACTATTGTGAAAACCAAGGCTGGAGGGAGATGAGGTGTGGTTCCCTTTCTCCAGTTTCTCAAAACCTCACACTCTGGTGAATTTGATATGCTGAAATCATGGCTGGCCATCATGATAGCCTTTTACAATGAGATGAGTGGCTCAGTGGATGAAGGGCGTGTAGTGGATGTTGTTTACGCCAATTTTAGTAAGGCTTTCAACACTGTCTCCTATAACATCATTCTAGACAAACTGATGAAATACAGATTACATAAATGGACAGGGAAATGGCTTGAAAGTAGGCTGAATTGTTGGGATCAAAATGTTGTGATTGGTGGCATGCAGCCCATCTGGAGGCCAGTCATTAGTGCTGCACCCCAGAGGTTGATACTGGCCAGCACTGTTTAATGTCTTTGTTAATGACCTGGATGATGGGACTGAGGACACCCTTGACAAGTTGGTTTTTTTTTGCAAAACCAGGATGTGATACAGTAGATGGTTGTGGTGCCATTCAGAGGGACTTCAGGAGGCTGGAGGAATGGGTCAACAGGAATCTCACAAAGTTTAGAGGGAAAGGAGGAGGAAAAACTTCACTTGAGGAGGAAAAACTTCAGACACCAGTACAAACTGAGGACTGCCAAGCTAGCTGGAAAGCAGCTCTGCAGAAAAGGATCTTAATGCCCTGGTGCACAACAAGCTGACCATGAACCATCGGGCTGCATTAGGAAGAACAATGATAGCAGGCCGAGAGAGGTGATACAACACTGGAAAGATGAGTCCAGTTCTGGATGCCCCAGTAGAAAACATGGGTGTGTTGGAATGAGTCCACCAAAAAAATCTAAAGATGATTCAGGGATTACAGCATCTGTTATCTCAGGAGGAGCTGAGATAGCTGGGACTGCTTAGCCTGGAGAAGAAAAGGCTTAGAGGAGATCAGTTTCTGATGAGGTGGAGGAAAGATGGAGCCAGACTCTTCCCAATGATGGGCAGTGCCAGGATGAGAGGCCGTGGGCACAAGCTGAAAGAAAGGAAATTATATTTAAACATTTTATTTTGATTATTTTTTTTAACCTGTGCAGGTGGTTGTGCACTGACACAGGTTGCTCAGAGAAGCTGTGGAGGGTCCATTCTTGGAGATACTCAAACCCCAGCTGGTCAGCCTTTTGGACCCATTCTAGCTGACCCTGCTTGAGCTGAATAGTCGGAGTATATGATCTCATAAAGTGCCTCCCAACCTCAGCTACTATGAGATCTTGTGAACCCAAGCCTGCAACAAGACCATCAGGAGCAAATGAAGTGTCAGAGCACTTCCAGACCTGTTGTGAGACATGACTCATATCGCTGATGCCATCATTGACTACGCAAGGAGCTGTGAGCTCCACCTTGCACACAGTCAGGTCTGTTACAGTAGCTTTGAAAGGCATTGACACTCTTTTTCCTGGTTTCTTTTCTTATATTTGGTTCTTTCCTTCCCTAGGACCTTTCACATACCGAGTTGCTTTGATGGAAACCATTATTTAAGAAAGAAAAATTGTACAAGCTCTTTCTTCTACCCCCTCTTGCTATACTGAATATAGCTTAAAATTGAATAATGAGTATTTGTTTCCTTAAAAGGGTATTTATCGCTGAAAATTCAGCCAGGAGAGGTAGTATATGCTAAGATATACTTCAAAGAATGAGGTTGTGAAGGCTTAATAACAAAGTGGGCAAGATTTTAAATACAGGGAAAGCTGCATATTATTCCTTGCACATCCAATCACTAAAATGACTGAAGGTTCACTGCGCCCTTCCCTTGAAAAATAACTTCATCTTGAAAGTTCAGCAAAGTTAAAAACTATTGAAAATCAACCTTTTAACAAAAGTGCCAAATAACTTTTAGTCTATGCTAACATTGCTGACAGCAAGCTGGTGGAGGATTTTCAGCAGAAAATGATTGCTGCACATGGATGCTTGTATAGAGAAAGAAATGTAGGGTGAGCAGTGTGCCTGAGAGGGCATATCCTCTTGTCCTATGCCACAGAAACGTGGTACCCTTCAGCTGCACATGATGAATAAAATGAATGGATGACTACTGCAACTGCATGCAGAATTAATGTGCCACATCCCAGGAAATCGTTCTTTCCCCAGGAAAAAAATAGTATTACCATGTGCATTAATGAGCACTCAGTGCCGGCAAGAACTATCGTTTAAAATCGTGCTAGAATTTGAGGTTTGCCACCCTGGGGCTAACAGCAAGCAGCTGACATGCTTTCCAGTGTTGTCTGCAGTGAGTGCTGGGTTGCAGCTCACACCCTGCCAGTTAACACATGCTGTTCTGCTCAACCATTTTCCAACAGTGCTTGCGTCAAAGTCTGTGCTCCCACTCCACTGCCATGGCTGGGTGGGGCACTTCCTTTTTATCTAGGAGATGGGTGGGAGACTTTTGGTGATACCGTTTCCTGTTGGAGGGACAGAATTAAGAGAAAAAATAAAACTTTAACCTCTTCACTCAACTATGGAGAAGACAATCTCCCTATTGGGTAAGGTTTATTCTGCTGGGATATA
This sequence comes from Tapera naevia, assembly GCA_033556795.1. Taxonomy (NCBI): domain Eukaryota; kingdom Metazoa; phylum Chordata; class Aves; order Cuculiformes; family Neomorphidae; genus Tapera; species Tapera naevia. Next base: position 864,148 of record JAUMJJ010000040.1, read on the forward strand.
CACAAGGTCAACAGCAGCAGTCTCCAGGAATATTAATCCTTCACCCCTCGGACGGTGCCATGGGTAATTAATCACTTGATTGCATAACTTCTTGTAAGACAGGAAAAATAAGCTGCCTCTGCCAACTTTTTGGACAAGTTATTTCATATACATTTGAACTTTCTTCCAGTACTTGTTGGGTTTTGATTGCAATGAATGAATTGCATCCAAATCCTTTCCTGGCCACACAGGAGCCAGACAGCATGGAGGCATGAGACATCCCAACTCAACACTGGGGAGTGGGACACTGCACTGTTTTGGGGGGATCCCTCTGGCCTTCCAGGGGGTGAGGGGAGGTACAGCAGCCAGCAGAACAGCTCAGCCTAGGACAGATAGCAAAGCACCACTTTGCCCTATGTTTTACATCTGTATGTGATTAAAAGCAGGATCTCGCCAAGCTTCTGTTGAATTCAGAGAGCTGGAACTTGCCTAAGAGCAAGGAAATCCTGGAGCTTAAACCTAGAAAGTGAAGTTTTGTTGCGCTACAATCACCTGGGATGGACCCCTGGGGATGGACCCAGTTGCAGGAGACCTTCAGGACCTGGAGCTCACATAAAGCTGTGAGGGATGTTGAGCCAAGTGTATTGCTGGAGTGGCTGAGTATTAGCTAACCCCATTGCCCCAGCATGCTGTAAGACTTGCTCTTCCTTTCTACAGCTTCATTAAATGGGTCTGAAAAAGCAAAATTTTTCTTTAAAAACATCTTATGTCCTATGGGGTAATGAAATGGGAAACGACATCCCTTGTGCCTCGTGCTCATGCAGACATGAACCTGCCCTGTTTGCCCCAATACCAGTGTGCCCTTGAGCAGTCCTGAGCCTCTCATCACCCCACTGCTGCCTCAAAAAGTAGCTCCTTGGATTGCCACTGCAAAATATGGGAAGTCTCCCCTTCACCTTTGTGTGGCTCAGACCACTTTCTCCCGAAGTTATTCAGGCTGGTGGTGACACAAAGAGGTTAAACCATGGAAGAAGTCAGGAGTTATGTCCTTCTGAGTCCTAAAATGGACAGCCCTCAGAGACGCACTGACAGAGAAGATGAAAAACATTTAGTGGCCACAGGAAACAAAAATGGACTGGGGTGATGGAAGAAAACACTATTCTTTAACAGGTCCTGAAAAAGCAGCTGGGAAGATTGGTTTAAAAACATTCCTGCAAAGATCACTTTATCCTTTGGCTTTAGATAGCCCTTTGATAAAAACTGAGAGAAACATTTCCCTGGATTAAGTGTTTTGAGAGCATTGCAGGAAACATGCTATCAAAAAAGATGGCTTAGCACTGCATGCTATTAAGTACTACTGTGTGTTAGAAATGTTATGGGTGACGTGGGAAATCAGCACATTGAAATACAGTTTTTCAAAGCCATAATGAGCAGGGAAAAGATAGCAGAACAGAAATCCCGTGAATACACAGGCACTCAGCACCAGCTGCTGCACAGAATTCTTCTTGCACCTCATCTGCTTAGCCGAAGGCGTCTTGGTGCTCTTCCCTGCCATTCCACTGCCCCTAAATATCTCTGGAAAGAGGGAGGCAGAGAGCAGCTTCTCACCTGTCCAGGGTGCTGGAAACCTCCAAGAAACACCCTACACATTTTTAGTTGGTTGCTCTGACTTACGCTTTGTGGAGTAAAACTATCTATCAAGCAAGCTATGATGACAGCTCTGATGTCTTCCCGGCCATGCACATCAACATTTGCTTCTCACTGTGGAATGTGTGGCCACAAGCAGCTCATACTCCATCTGGCCATAGTTAAAGGGCTATCAAGAATAGGTCATTCACATGAGTTTCCTCCAAATCTGCTATTGCACCAATATGACATGATGCTGCTGAAATACAAACAAATTAAAACCAAGGGCAGATGCAGTTATTCCCCAGGTACTGTTCACATGAATAAACAAGATAAAGCCTGGGAAGAAAAGCACAGGAAATGGTTCTATTTACAGCTTGATCACACATCTTCCAAAAGCAACTGAGCCAGCTGGACAACTTACTATCTTCAACCACTCTCCTGCTGTGGATGCTGTCCTCCAGATTGGTTGGCAGCCAACCGAAAGTAGCTTAGAAAGCAACCACCCAGGCAGTTCAGAAAGCATAGAAAAAAAATTAATAACTTCCAACCAATGATGGTGAGATGCAGGTAAGGACAGAACAGAGGGATTGGTGTCTTTAAGCAAAAGTTGAGTAACACAGCAAGCAACTAGATGATTTTTGAGGCAGCAGCAGAACAATCAGCAAGAACCAGTTCACCCAAGTATCTCATGCCTCATGGATCATAAAGCATTCCAGTTTCCATCTGTGGAAACCTTGCTGCCAGCTTAGTTTCATGGAAGGAGAATTCACTTAAACCAAGGCTTAGATACTCCCGCAACAGGCAATGCAGAACCACTTTAGGTCAGAAATTAGGAGGCTCAAAGCAACTGTAAAACTTCAGAAGTAATAATACTTCATGTTCACTTGATCAATGCAAGAATGCTTTACCTATCCTCTTCCTTGCTTTCTCTATAGATAATGGAGGCAAATGAAAGAGGAATAGTCTAATCAGTGGAGGATCACCTTATTGTGAAGCAGTTAGAGTCCTTGGGCCAATAATATGCCATATATGGATGCAAATCAATGAAGTATTTTTCAGCAGACTGAATCAGGAGACAGTCATTTCAGTTTACACAGTTACAGCACTTGCACTTGGAGCATCCAAGCTGGGCAAGCCAAGGACTGGATTTTCCTGAAAAAAATTCAAAGAGGCAGCTGAAGGTGTGGTTGCTGGTCCCTGCTGAGAGTCACCCTTATCTTGATTCTTGACCAATGGTGTCAAAGGTGAATTTTAGCAAGGTGTCCATCAGTGCCAGGTCCCTGTGCCTCTTCTCTAAAGGGGCTGAATGTTAAAATATGATGATAGTGGTCTGAAGAAATTGCCTTTTTAAGGTCAGGAACTACTGGGATTTTCCTAACTGATAGCAAATCCAATATTCTGTTTTGATAAAGATTAAATTACCCTGGAATTTTTGCACATTCTTATAAGAGTGTGCAGATGTGTGAGTGGAGGAAGGAATTGTTGAGGATGGCATAATTAAGAAAGCTTCAGGTTGCATAAAGTCTGGAGACCGCAAGTTGATGTGGGACTGCTGCTGCCTCATGCATTACAACTTTTCCTGAGCAACTTTGTAAAGTATTGGTGGGGTAGAGGAAGATTTCACTTTTCCTATTAACAGAAGAGTTTAGCCGATGAGGTAATTAAATCAGTGGCTTTGATGGGACACCCACTGCCCATAGTGGTGTCTCAGTAGCAAGAATATCTCTAGAGTGCGTTTCAGAAGTGAGAAGAGAGAGAAGTGAGTGCACTGTAATGCCTGCTTGTGTCTGAAGATGACAAGACAATGCTGACTTTACTGATCGATCATTCTTTTTCCCATCTCCTCTCCAAGATGGTTGCAAAGAAATTCCAAAATCCCTAGCTTATTTATGTCTAAATACCTGCCAAATATTTTCATTGCTACTAGGGAATGGAGAATAAATACCTCAAGATTATTTCAAACTCAGACAACATGAAGTTGGGCATCTTCTATGGAAGACACTGTTTTAGTTGGATCTTTAGAGTGTATTTACCGTCTTCTCTTCTTTCCTTTGTTTGATCTTCTAACAAGTATTTTTCCCATTCTTCCTAGCGTTTTGCTGTTTATGTGAAGGTTTTTATACAGAAACTAGGAAGGATATGAAGAATTATTAGCAACCTGCTAGTACTAGACCGCTTGTCATTATAAGGGTTTTCCTCTCCCATGGTTTGCACAGAAGTGGAGAAGGGCCTTATGTGGCTGGACAGTGAATATTTCAGGAAATTGAACATCCCCATCAAACCAACATGTACGTCATTTAAAACAGCAACGTAAGTAGTTCCTTGAGCAAGACCTTCAAGGATGTTACTATACTAACAAAGGAGTGTTTGGGTCATGATTGTCACTACTAGCTTCCTTTCTTCAGGCAAAACTTGCAGTTAGCAATGGAATTCATGAAGGTGGAGGAGATCTTCCAGGAACACATGTATCTTTCCAAGGATACCATTACTTTTCTTCTTCCCTATATGTTCTAGGCCAGACAGTTGAACATAATAAAAAAACAAACCCTCAAACAACTTTTCTCAAAATGAACCAGTTGCTGTGAAGATATGAATACACTGGCCTGGCTGGATAAGTTCAGTAACCAAGAAGAATCAATATTTTGGTTGTTGGTTTGGTTGGAAACACTAGACATCCAGTTTTCCTGCTAGGTGCCATTAACCCTCTTACCCTTCACAACCCAGCCTACGTCCATTTGAACTGGAGGCCCAGTCTGCAAGTTGAATGGGGCACAGCTGTGCAACAGCATTGTGGGGTGGACAAGGTTGGGACTCCCCTGTTATCTTGGCCATGTGTTCACCCTTTGGGTGTCTTGTGGTCTTTAAGTGACACTGGCATTGGTGGCATGGTATTCTGTAAAAGGAAATGTATTTAGCTCACCAACCTGACCTTACAGAGCAGTTACTTCCTGTGTCCATTGCTGGCTGCTCATTAACAGGCTCCAAAATGAAAACAAAAAACCGCAAACAACTGCTTCTTGGGTATTCATGAGACAGTCAGTCATAAAATTGTTGAGATGCCCAATCAAGGGAAGCCTAGGGCCTAACCATAATCTTGGCACTGTTCTCCTGCCATAATAACCCCCACAACTCCAGGGTGCGGTGCCTTTGCGCTTCCAGCCCTTTGCATGCTAGGAAAAATGGAGGCAAGGAGAGTAAAAGTAGGCATTAAACATAGGACAATTGATGCCATTGCATGATAGCAACCTCAGCTTCCTACTGCTGTGGAGACAGAACATGGAGGAGACCTGGTCTGTCCAACAGCCTGCCTTGTATTACTTTGTAGGTCATATTTTCTGTGGAGTAATACACATGCTTTTTCAAGGAAAGAGGTTTTCATTGTCAAAATCCTTCTGGAGCCTGTGCAAACCTTCCTATTAACCCAGTTGCTCACATACATACTCACATTGCTATTCATATCACCTTGAAGTCAGTGCAGCTCCTATAGCACCAAGGACAGCTTGGTGTGCCAGGCTATCAAACATGAAACCCATCACGAGCAGTCTGTATGCCAGCAAATCATCTTTGACACAAACAACCTATTCAGTCAGTAATCCTGTCATCCTCTAGCTGTCAGAGCTCAATGTATCCGCAACCACTCATGAAAAAAAAGATTCTTATAATTATTTTGACACCCACAAAGAGCTAAAAAGTGGCCAGTGAAAGAAGAAAACTCCGCTTGGTTATGGATTTTCATCTTTTTTTCTTTTCAAACCATGTATTAAAAATGCCTTCTTGCTGAAGGACATTTAATACAAGGGAAAAGTAAAACTAAATTACAACTTCTTAAAAATAGGACATAGTGTTTTATAATTTCTTTCCTGCCCCCATTACTGTGCAGAGCCACCCCACCCACATGAAACTGCTGTCTGACTCACTCTAGTGTCTTGCTCGGACAAAAAGGCTTTCCACCAACCGGGGCACCTGGTCAAAACCATTACATTCAGGGTGGTGTTGCCTCTTCACAATTTGAATAATTTTAAATAGCTTTATGTCTATGACTACAGGGATCTTCACAGAGACTTAAGCATTACCGATGGAAGAGACGTCATATCCTTGCAGTAAGTAAAGAAATCAGACCTGGAAAATTAGTCTCCTTGGCCCAAGCTGAATCAATGGCTCAGACAATAAGACATCTCTTCTGTATCAGTTCATTTGCAGTGTTGCGCTCCTCAGACAGCAAGTTACCCTCTGCTATTCTGGGAACACATATTTGACCTCTGTTACAGGGGTTTATTGCCAAGAAGGCAACATCTTTAGGAAATGTCCCAGTGAGATCAGTTCAGTAATTTTCAGTTTCATAACATTCAGCCTCCAAACTGTGACGGGCAGAGGCCTGATTTTTGAGATGGTCCCACCACTTCCAGTTTACTGCTGCAGCCAGGCAAACATAGGGCATTTGCAGATGTTTGAGAAAGAGAACCAAGTTCCTCCCTATGCAAAGCAGAGCAGCATCCAGCATCCAAGCAACAGGCATGGATGAGTCAGCAGCTCACCCCTTTCCTGGGCCACCAGGCCTGAAAAAGAGGGACAGGAGAGGAGAAAATGGGACAACTAAAGACTTACATCAGCACTGCTGCAAGAGGCATCCTGTCTCCTCCAGTGGCAAGGAAAGGGACACTATATCGCTCAACAGCCACTGGTAGGTTCCAGGGCTAACCAGATGCCAGCTAGCTACAGTGCAATGCTCAGTCAGGGCAAGGGGAAACCATCACTATGAGCAGGGCTACACAAGAATTAAAAGAGCAGAATTCTTTAAAGAATTACTTCTAAAAAGAGGAAATCAGAGGAGAAACCCTAAAAGGACAGACAAGCCACTGCAGACTTTACCGACCATCGCTACCACTTCTCTTCCCACATGACACCATGGATAACAAGGTCAAGGAATAGTTTTGACTCTTTATTTGTATTTTTAATGCACTGGGTGCTCTCCTGCTCTTGGTGAAACCTTTGCCTTCCTCTGAGTGCCCTCAATGCCAACACACCACCTGATGATGCAATAAGCATCCTCACTACATGTGGTCAGTGATGTCATGCTTTGGGAGAACAGGACATGGTTACAGCCCTGGGCAGCCCTCCTGGCTGCACCGTGTCCTCTCCACTGTCCCTCAGCTGTTTACTGCCCATGATCATGCCTCTTTCACCAGGAAAGCAAAGGTTCCCATCCCAACAGGGAACATTTAAAATTTGCTCAAGAATCTGCAAAGGTTATGTTGCCTTGCTCTCTGAAAGCAAAGCAGTTTTAGCTGTAAAAGGAAGCAAACTACCCAACAATGATGTTTGTTTATAAGAGTGCATTCACTGGTGTCTGGAGGGTTGACTCAGTCTAAAATGAAAAGGGGTGTCACGAGGCAACCTGTGCTGATAAACAAATCCACCTCCCACCGTGAAGTGGTCTAAGAGCTGGCTTTCCTCAACTCACCGGGCAGCCCCAGCCTCCTCCCTCAATGGACCCTTCCCAACTCACAAAGCCCTATGGAAGCCTAGCTTTGGGATACTGATGTGCGAGCAGCTGCTACCCTTCACCATGCACCCCCTTTAGGGTGAAGGATTTTGGCATGAAGATCTGGGGTTGGTGTTGGCTTGGGCATCTGCAGGGCTGTGTTCCTCCTTGGTGCCTGGCATGACTGACTGCACAGAAAAGACCTAAGCTAAGCTTGCTTGTCATGGGACACAAATTCCTATGAAATATGCTTGGCTGCTCCTGGTGCATAAGGCAACATTATCATATCACGTAGTCTGGCTTAGTGATCAAAGGGACATGGAAAGACCATCAACACATGTGCTAAGATGGATACAGTGTATACGTAAGGAAGGTAAAATAAAAGCATCTAGGAGCTCTTCAAGTTTCAGAAATAGCATCTGTGATGGGCTGTCCATCCCAACATATAGTTGTACTCAAATACAACTCACCCAACAGATGTACAATTAATTCTATGTTCAAAGCATTTCCAAAAGATTAATACTCAGGCACTTTCTAAAGTGCTTCTTTTAGCTGTGATTAGTATCTGAATTTTGGAGTTACTAGTGACTGTTCTTTACTAAGTTGATTCTCAAAGCAGGGTCAACTTCCTTAGATTACGCAAATGCAGATTCGTCCTGAGCGGTGAAAAGAAAAACTATTAATTTTGCAGACTCGTAATGTTGAAAAAAACAAGAAGTCAAATAAAAGGATCAACTCTGTAGAGCCATCAGTATTGCCACACCTCACTGTATATAAAAAGAGAGAGGAGACCATTTTCTCCCTAAGCCCAGGTAACTGGAGCAAACCTTGTTGGTACGCCTCCCTCAGCAAATATGTCACATCCAGCCCAGTAGAAACTGTGTCCATGTCATGACAAGATGAGAAGGGTTTGGGCTTTTGGAGGAGAGATATTGCCTGGCTTCAGAACTGCTCCTTCCTTCGTGACCACCATATCACTCTCTGGTAAGTGGCTATTCCACTGTGATCCTACAGCATCATTATTCAGTTGATCCTTGCTCCGCTCTGATTTATCTTCTTCTTAAAACTGCTTTGCTATTAAACCATGGAAGTAAAGCATCTGTTCAGAGCCTAACATCTAAAATCTTCAAGAGTCACAAATCTTCTATTTATGTTTTTCTTACATGGTCCAGACACATTTTTCAGGCTTGTAGCATCATCTGAACCTTGTTTACCTTTATTTTGCCTCTGAAATTGGCACTGAAATCTGTTTGCACTATGTAATCAAAAGGTATATTTCTCGCTGCAGCACTACATCTCTCATGGAAAATGGTCTCTCATTTCTTCCCCCTGTAATTCTCAGAGTGGTTTGGCGCTGTTAGGGACAGTTGCTTAGGAAATGCTGATATATGGCAATTTTGTGTTGCTGCATGAAGCTGAAATTTATTTGCAATACTGATGTAACAGAAGACTACTATCATCCTTCAAGTAAACCTTGAATTTATTAACAGGACACAGGCTGGGAAAGTGAATGGCTGGCAAGCTTGCATCCTCTAGCATCTGTAGAAAGATATTATGAATTAAAACCACTTTATTCCATTAAGAAATGATTTCAGAAATCTGGAGCACAAGTGGCATGCACTGGTTGGCTATTAGCGACGTCAGATGCATGTCAACAATATTACTTAACGGGTTTTCCTTGTCTTTATTCATAAGTTCCATTTCATGCAGCTATTGCCCCGAAGGATAATCACTACACATTTTGGGTGGTTTTGCTCTTTTGACCTTTGGCCCCATGCCTCAGAAAGCCATCCAGGTTATTCAACCTCACAGAAGGTCTTTGTGATTCTGCTTTCTGGAGTGAGTCCTTTTTTTTTTTTTCCTCCCCTAACTTAAATAAGTCACATAAATATTTCAAAACATCCCTGTTTACCACCGGTCCTGTAATGTCATTGCCCACCCCAACAGAGAGCTATGCACTACATCTCTGGCTGGCTGAGGAAAACCGCACTGACAGAATGCTCATTTTTGTTGGAGAGGAAGAACAGATATGAGAGCGTGTTTTATGCAAAGGGATATTATGGAACAACTGTTTTACTTAACGTTGCACATTTACACAGTTCTAGTGCCATATGACATAGTCGGGAACCTCAGAGTTGATATTTACCTGATCAATACATCTGAGCATATACTTGCCCTTTTTTTTTTTTAAATTAATTTTTTTTTTAAATTAAATCTGCCTATGCACTTTCAGTTTGCATCAAATTTGAAGTTGATTTTTATACCATATTATAACCATATTTATTTAGGTTCCCACATTCTGTCAAAGTCTGTTTACACAAAGAACATTTGTTTTCAATACTACTTGTGAGGAACGAATATAATAAGTACCAAGGGATTTTAAGAAGTTGAGAGAATTAGTATTTGGAAACAATACATTCCGCTGTTTCTTAGGGAAAGATTCATGGAGCACAGATGCATTCTTCACTAAATCTATGAGGATGAAGTAGTTCTCTTGGAGACAAAGCATATCCAGTCTCTTCTCAAGTTTCCAATATTTAATAAAATAAAAAATCAAGAGTTTTTGGAAAAAACAACTGCTTTTCCTTTCTTTTTCCAGAGTAAAATGAATAAAGTGGGTTAAGATAAATTCGCTTGTTGAAATAAAAAAATTGTAGTCTGGCACTGAAAACTGGCTTCTGCTGCTGCTGAACAGCATCCCTTTCCACTTGCACTGCTTCACCATGATGTATGCTGAAATGAGAGTTACAATCAAATTATTTGTCAGAGGTTGTTTGCTGTAGCATTAATGCACTCCTGTATATTTCAGCATGTACAAGACTGGGTAATTGTGATTTTAAGACTATCCTAAAGAATATTTTAGCTCATTGAATGCTGCTTGCAGCTCTGAATATGTACAGATTTGCTTTAACACATCTGTGTCTCAGAGATTGATATTACAAAATATCAGTGGTAATTCTGAAACTTTGGCTTGCAAATAAGGAAAGGTAAAAAAGGGGCCTATCTAAGCCTTATTTTGTGGTATTATTTAGAAAATGAACACAGCAACTCTTGCAATGCTATCCTCATCTCATTTGCTATTGAGGTGCAGATTGAGTAATGGCTCCCCAAAAATCAGCATTACAAGTTGCAAATGCTAACATATCATCAAAATTCATGTAATTTGATTTACATATTATGATACCCTGTACATTTCAAATATTCCTAGGAGAATTCCTCTGCTGTCTGGGAAATAATGAAGTACGTAATGGGTTATTCCCTTCCTGACTGTGTCCTAACAAGCTACAAACATGGAGATATTTCCATCAAATCATTATGCAAAAAAAAGAAAAAAGAAGATAACCCGATTTTACCAAGCCTTTGATTGTAGATTTATTCTGATGCAAATATACATGTGAACTGATGTATTTAAGGTATATATGAATACCAGCAAATAGTTTCATATTCTCTACTCTATATGAATGTATTTAAACATGACTGCATTGTACTGTGATCCATTTACTTGCCTTCTGTAAGGGAGATCTCAGTTATTTTGTCATTTAAAGTCCCTAAGCACTAAACAAACAAAAGCTGTTTCTCTTGTTGGAGGGTAAGCTAGAATATATTTATGATCCTTTTCATTTCCTTGTCACCTTGATCACAAGCCAACAACATTTTCCTGCAGACAAATCTTTGTGGAAATTACCATTTCCTTTACTGGTTAATAGCAGTTTATCTACTTATCCCAAGCCCCGCAGCACTCTTGCCCTGCAGTACACTAATTTCTACCATTCCCTCCAGTACCACGTTCCCTACTGAAAATGCTTTTATCTTAAATTGGTTTGACTGTAAAACATGAGAAGTTGCAGGAGACAGCCAATGCTCCCTATTAAAGCACCTGGAGAAGACTAAATTATTATCTTTATCCATGGCCTTTCTTGGTTTGGAGAAGCAACGTGACACATCTCCTGCTTTTCCCAAAGGAGCCCCACACACCTGTAATTACTGTCAGTCTTTGCCCATGAAAAAAAAGGAAAATCATCCCTGCCTGGGTAGCCTGCAGAAAAGTAGGCATTGCAAAGGATGCTCACAATGGAGGAAGGCAGCCTCAGTGGCCCAGAGGAAGTTACCTGAGAGAGCATTAAGTCCTCTAGTCTTCCCATCTGAGGATGCTCAGCGTCATATTAAATATTCAGTGATCATTTCTCTCTGCACTCAAGACTTGGCCTCTCTCCTAGTCAAATTTCCTCAGGCAATAAATTAGTGACAGTACATGTGTCTCATTTTTAATATACAAAGAACATATAAATTTAAAGGGTTTCCTCCTCGAGTTGCAGAGTAAGAAGCCAGTTAGGTCCTGCTAAAGCCTTGGCCAGGGTGTCTTACGAATCTTGGAGATAAGCTCGCTCTATCATAGCTGTGCTCATGCCATTCTCATCCTGGCTCCTGGTCTGCAGCTTATTTGCTCTTCATTTACGGAAATCAGTCTGTGCATGTATCTGATATTTTCCACCACATACGCAGTACAAGATGCCTGAGATAGGAAGCCTTTTGAGATTGCAGAGGGTGCACAGCAACATAACCAAACTTGCCTGAAGTGTCAACTGAATTGAAACTTGCTGAGTCCCAGTCCTTAACTGAAAGCATTCACCACTGCTCAAAAAGCCAGTGGAGAGCCCTATCTTTCAATCCAAGTCACACAACATATTTGTCTCATGACTAGATTGACATGAGTCCAATTTCGGGAACTTTTTCCAGACCACAACCTGGTGCAAAGCAAATTTAATTGTTCTATGAACAGTCTCCTGCCTTTGTCTAGGGTTTGTCGTTTCCACAAGTCCCTCATTAATAAATGAGTGGGCAGGAATATTTATGTAACATTAATAGCCAGAAGGTATTTGCTGGAAGGTTTGAAGTGACCAGTCACAGAAAAATCACGTGGAATCTTTCCACAGGTTACGCGTTGAGTCTGCTGACTCCATGTGCCTGCTCGGGTTTGCTTTGCTATGATGCAGGTTTGTAGAGAGGTTGCAGTGCCCGGCAGAGCCTTGTGCTTGAAACCAGTGACAGCCACAGGAATAAAACCAGGTGGAAGCTGCATGGCTCCTCCATGGCCCTGGCTCCAGGGATAGTACTCTGAGAGGTTCATTAGGAAAGTGCTCAGCATCAGGCAAGCCTCCCACCACCCTCTTCCAGCCCTGAACATCCATCCCAGCCCACCCCGATAACCACAGCCACCTCTCAGTTATTGTTTATTTATCCTAGTTATAGCGTAAAAACTATAGTATAAACAGCCCAGATGGAGGGAAAGCAAAGCACTAAGCTCAAAGAAGAAAACTTTTCTCAATGAGGAGGGGAGAGAAGCAGAATCCTGCAGCTAATAATTCTCAGCATGGCCTAGAATGAGCTAAATCAGGGCCATCAGAAGGTGTCCCTGGGGGTCTGCATGGCCCGGATCTCCACACATGAACAGAGGCAAGAGAAGCCACTGATGAGCTCGTCTAGTAGGGGATATCCTATCTGTTGCTTTGTTGAAGGGCAAGACCTTCCAGTGCCAGAGGTTGTGTGTTGAAAAAGGGAAAAATATTTGGGAAATCCTCTTGTAGTGTGGCCTCAAATAGTTCAGTGTCCACTTCACTACAGCACTGGCTTTGAGACCTCTGGCAATCTGAAACAGGGCAACCACAGCAGAGGTGCATATTTCTCTGGGCTCAGCGCCCCTTTCACAGTAGCACAGTATCACAGTATCACAGTATCATAAGGTTGGAAAGGACCTCTGAGATCATCAAGTCCAACCTATAACCTAACACTAACACCAACCATCATCTAGACCATGGCACTCAGTGCCTCATCCAGTCTCCCTTTAAACACCTCCAGGGTAGGTGACTCCACCACCTTCCTGGGCAGCCCATTCCAATGGCCAATCACCCTTTCAGTGAAGAATTTTTTCCTCACATCAAGTCTAAACTTTCCCTGATGAAGCTTAAGTCCATGCCCTCTGGTTCTGCCACTGGTCACCTGAGAGAAGAGACCAACCCCTGCCCGACTACAACCTCCTTTTAGGTAGTTGTAGAGAGCAATGAGGTCTCCCCTGAGCCTCCTCTTCTCCAGGCTAAACAGCCCCAATTCCCTCAGTCGCTCCTCATAGGGCTTGTGCTCCAGCCCCCTCACCATCTTCGTTGCCCTCCTCTGAACACATTCCAGTATCCTGACATCTTTCCCATACTGAGGGGCCCAGAACTGGACACAATATTCAAGGTGAGGCCTGACCAGTGCCGAGTACAGGGGGACGATAACTTCTCTGGTCCTGCTTACTACACTATTCCTGATGCAGGCCAGGATTCCATTTGCCTTCTTGGCCACCTGGGCACACTGCTGGCTCATGTTGAGCTTCCTGTCAACCAGCACTCCCAGGTGCCAGCACTCCCAGGTGGGAGTCCCTACCTGCCACCTTATGGGGCTGCAACACTCCACTCTGAGATTCCTGTCTCTGCAGGGGTCAATCCTGGTTACAGCCTCTTGGGTTATTTCGGTAGAAAGTGAAAAATGGGCAATAGTGCTGGCAACTGCAAGGCAGATGCTGAAGAGAAAGCACGCTGAGACCAGGGCCCCTCCTGACACTGATGTTCCTCGAAATTGGAGGCAGCCACACCTCTTCCCACATGTGGGTGGACCCAAGGGCAGGCAGCGCTCCGCTTCCTGTTATTAGAAAACCTTGGGATGCTCTTGGAAGAAGTAAGATTATTACTGAGCAAGTCAGGAGAAAAGAAACAAGCATTTCCCCACACAGCCCTGGCAGCCAAACTGCAGGCTGAGCCTGCCCAATTCATCTCACTTGTGGGCTCGTGACCAAGGAGCAAAGGGGAAGAGAGGTAGCACGCGCATGTTGGTGGAACCCCCGTGGCCAAGTGTGGTGAACATCTAGCTGCATCAATCCATCTGAAATTCCCAAGAATAACAGGAAATCCAGACACTAATTTTCCATCTCACTTGCTTCGGGGTATGCATGCACACCACAAGGCCCAGATCCAGGGAACCCACAGAGCCTCGAGGCAGGGGACATGCAGATGAGATAATCGTGTTCTCCTGAGTTTCAAGAGAGGAAAATAATAATGAAAATTAAAAAAAAACCAAAAAAAGCAGCCGCCTTGGTAAACAATTATGGGGAGGCTGAGCACCAGTGCATCCACTGTGGGGAGGTATGACTCAAGCCCCAACCCCTTCAGAGGGGACTGGGGAGGCAGTGAACACCTTGGTTGCTGTCACACTTGCTGGCCGTGTACTCACTGTGCCTGCTTCTCCCCACGGCCACGCATTATCATCACTTATTCATTCCATGACCTTGAAATCCCTCTCCCTTACCAGAAAAACAATGAATCCCCATCAGAAAAGTGGGTTTTGCAAAAGAGCAGGCGAAAGAAAAAAAAAAAAAACAAAAAAATTAAAAACCATGCAACCTCTCATGTTGCTTGTATTAGGTCAGATGGGACAACTTATTTAATTAGTGACTTTTATAGGGCTTTATTATTCGATGCCCGGTGGAGTAGGTAAGATTGGTAATAAGAAAGAAGTCTGGTCCCATGCCAGCCCTCCTAAGACAATGGCATGGGAGGAAAGAGCCAAACAATATATTTTAATGTTTTTGATGCTTTGGGTCAATTTTTTTTTTAAATTTATTTTTCAGTGTTATATTCTAAAACAATTTGATGGTTATACATGGAGAGGAGGAGAAGGAAATAATTCAGGGCCTAAGGGAAGGATAAGGATGAATAGTGAAACCAACTCGAGGAAATAACTTCTTGCTTTGGTTTCTCAATGGCTGGGGAAATTTCCCCTGAATGAGACCTGTTCCTGCTCAGAAAGATGATGGCTGGTAAGTGGGCAGTCATCAGATTTTTGGTGTAGATGGAGGTGGGTGGGTCAGGTGCATCATCAGGACGGACAGCTGGGAGGAGTAGGCGTAAGAAAAGCACCAGTTCTCGCTCCACTCATGCTACTGTCCGTTCTCATGACCCATTTCTACCGCTCAGCCCCATCACAAATAAAACACTGAAAGCTTTTTCCTCTTGTACTTGCCACTGAAGGAACAGGGAAGGAGAGTTCAGATTTACAGATTTCCCATTAGGACTGTGCATTTCTCAACACATGGGACCATCTACAGATGCTGGGGAGCAGGGCACCTTCCCCAACAGCCCTAGATCATACCTCACACATCTTGAGTGGCTTGGGGCCATTCTCGCAGGCTGAAATGCAGCATATAGAGTATAAACCAAAACAGATGCTGTGTTAGAGATTTTACGACAGCGTGATTTTGCTTGCTTTGGGACCAAAGGCTGTGCTACCCACT
Source organism: Tapera naevia (assembly GCA_033556795.1). Classification (NCBI taxonomy): domain Eukaryota; kingdom Metazoa; phylum Chordata; class Aves; order Cuculiformes; family Neomorphidae; genus Tapera; species Tapera naevia. The sequence continues at coordinate 879,564 of JAUMJJ010000040.1, forward strand.
CACCTCCTGCTGATACAGGAACTTCCAGAGGCTGATGGCAAAGCTCTTTGACATCAAGTATTTGAAGGACATTCATAGACCACCATCTAAGACAGCAGCCTCATCAGTGGCCAAAAAACCCCATGCAGCCTGGTTGCTCAGTAGGCAAGCTTTGCTACTTGTGAGGGGAATCAGCCTGTTTCCTGACAGCAAGAAGAAAAATGTAACGACATTCAATAAATTCCTAGTAATACAACTCAAAAAAAGCCCAGAAAAAAAATTCCTGTTGAGCTTTGTCCTCTGCAAAATGAAAAATGTGGTTGTTTTGCTCCACGGGAGGAACAGCGGATTCAGCTTTAAAATTGACAGTGGATTTGGCCAGGTGCCAGAGCCCTTTTGGCTTCAGCTTCCTTCCAACAGTCAACTTCCTGCCAATTTGGAGTGCACAGGACATAGCTACACACCTGATGATATGCTGAGTAATGGCCTTGGCTTGCAGCTATCTATTCCATGCAGGAGGGAGGTGGGAGGGTGGCCAGTTATCAAAACTGTTCATCTGAGCAGTCATGGTTTCCCTGTGGCTGCACCTCCCACTGGGGAGGCCAGCACTGCATCACTCTGGAAGAGATGTAACTGTTGGTACATCTGTGGTACTGTTGTGCAGTGGTCCCTGGGGTCCAGCAGATGACTGGTTGCAGAGACACAATCTCAGAAATCACCAATGGCTCTACAAGCAAAATAGACTTCCTGGCATTTAAAAGTTAGGTGAATTCACACTGTAGGGATAAGATGATGTTTGGAGGGCATGCAGGAGTTCATCCATCTTCTGGACCTGTCCTTGGTGTAGGAGTTTGTGTCACTACAAGCTCCTGGGCTGCTCATTGCAATATGGTGACATCTCACTGTTAATGGGCTTCTCCCACTACCACGTTAGGGATCCTGCTGCAGTACTGGGTCATTTAAGTTTCTCCACCTTGATGTGCATGCAGTATGGGGGTCACTGCAGCCCGAGATCTGCACAGTGCCTGTGCTCCCTCCTAGCACCCAGCCTGCCCTTCACCAGTGCTTCACATACCCATGCCTTCTCTTACCCGACTCTTGCTCCATCCTCACCGACTGCAGCGCCATTGCAAAGCAGTGCCCGTAACACCATATTCTGGTCGAATCTGGAAATCTGGAAGGATTTGCTTGGGAGAGACATGAGGAAGCCAAGACCACTGCACTGTTGCAGCAGCTGAGAGGCCAGAAGGGCTCTTGTGCAATGACAGAAACTTTAGGAGCACGTCCTGGCACCTATATGGTGATTTGTATCAGTGCTGACAAGCAGGAGCTTTCAGCACTGCAGCTTGGGTGACAATATTTCTTTCCTTACTATTCTTGCCTTGACACCAGTGAGAGTTGGGGCTTCACAAGGGCAATGTAAGGTATAAAAGACAATTAGAAGAACTTACGAATGGGAAAGGACGCACAGTAAAACTCATTATGAAGCCTTCCTTTCATTCCTGCTGCATTTTTCATGGGGAAATTGTTCCCTCCACAAAAAGAAATTTGGAAAATTTCCACCTATTTTACTGACTGCATCCATGGGAGTATTTCTGCCTCTGGCAATAGATTCTGCTAGAGTCTCGCTGTGACGATGAGACATAAGGCTCCAACGTATGGCTCCAGTATCTTTCTTTGAGTAAGGGCTGGTGTGAGCAATACAGCAGTAGGTGCTACAAATAGGCAGAAAGTTTTGCAAAAACATGGAGTGGGAAGAGTGTGCTGTTGCAGATGAAACCTGTGCTTGCTACATCTAATGCAAACAGTCCCCTGTTCCCAAAATTGCACAAAGCTGGCAGTTAAAATAACTGCTTTTTGACCTTTTTATCTTCTCCCATCTCTCTGGGCATTGCCATTCTACTTTTGCCCACTCTGGCCTCCTGCCTTGTCATTAGCAATAATCAGCATCAATAAATAGGTGACATTTCATTGCTGCAGAAGCAGCATGAGATATTTTATGCCACAAGAAAAGACACCATGAAAGTCATGCCACCCATCCTGGAGTTACAAGGTTGCCTCAGAGCAACATGCCTGTGTACAGTGGCTGGGAGGGTCAGGAGTGGCCCAGCTGGAATCTGGCTGGGCTGAAGAGAAGCTACCATCTTGCAGCAGCTTCTGGATCAGCAAGGAAAAGGAGAAAAAAAACAGGTACTGTGGCTGGGAGAAAAACCCAATTATGAAGCAGCTCTGGTGGAACTAGTGGAAGGAAAGAGAGGAGAAAGAAGATAGACACTCAACACTGATCTGTACAGTTCCCTGTAGGACTTGCAGAAGAGGCAACCTGTTGCAGATAAGGGACTGAACCAGTGACCAAGAAGGGCTGGGATCCCATACCAGCAGAGAGGTTGAGTCACCAGGGCCATGGGATGGAGGTGCTCAGCTCTTTTAGGTGCCCATTTCCAGAGGAGCTCTTTCAAAGGTAAATTTGAGGTTCTGTGCCTCACATGCCTCAGTCATGTTTTAAAAATAGGACAGGAGGCTTCTACATCACTTAGATATTTTGGAAAATTTTACTCAGCCTTTGTGCAGCTGCTGTCAACCCTTCTCAGAATGGTGCAGAGACATGTACATGGTACATACACAAATAGCACACACATACACAAATGGCCACTCTCAATCATGGCTAGAGACACTTCAAAGGACTTCACCTCATCCATACCTCAGCAAGAATGATTTGGGGCGATGACCCCTCTGACTCTCTTGGCAGCATTGCCTCTGTGTCCCCATGGTGTCCAACTGGACACCAAAAAACCCACAGTACCAGGGTCATGAGTGTCATAGCAAGGAGATACTTCTACCTCAAGTGCAAAGGTGATGCTCAGGGTCAACTTCCTCTGGGTTTCCAGAGACATTCCTACCACAGCAGACACTGACACAATGCAGAGCCTCCAATATCTTTGCTCCAACCAATCAGAAAGATGATGGCATGTGTCATTCCATGGGTCCTTTCACCTGCCCTGCAGTCACTGCTGGACAAGAATATAAAAGTATGATTGTAGAAAAGCAGATCAGGGTGAGATCATTGCCAGGTATATTGCCAGCCACAGGGAGGTAGGCAATAGGTATATTGCCAACCACAGGGAAGGATGTTTCCTATTTGAGTTTCTTTAGATCAGAAAATTTCACAAAGTTCAGCTCAGACAGTCCTATCCAGAACGTAGGGACTGTTTGTTCCCAGTTTTGGCAGGGTTGTTAATGATGCATGAGTAACAGCATCTCTTAATTAGTGTAATATGCTGTACCAGGTTAGAAAGCATTCTCTGGTTTTATTTTTCCACTGTGTATGTATTTCTCTTTAAAGGAGAAAGGAATGAATAGAAAACATTGCAGTTGTGTTTTTGTTGGTTGGGGCACTGATGAACCCTGTTCCAATTGGGCTGATTATGAATCACTGGAGAGCCATATCCACACCAAACAGCACTGCAGCCAACTTGATGTCTCTTTGGCAGTTGTACCGAGCAAAAACTCCTTAATTATTGTTTTTGCTGCCCAAATCTTAGTGGAATAAAGAGGGGAAAAAAAAAAACAAACCACCTTTGAATTATGAGGCTGGGTGTGTAGAGGAGTGTGCATGTGTGTGCACCTGTGTGTGTACACATGCACTAAGACACATGCACACTTTGATTTGGCTCTTGGGATAAAGTACAAAGCTCCATCACCAGTTCTATTTTCCTTTGTCTGACTCCCTTTCTTATCTCCCCTGGCTGTTTTTGTTAGGGGCATTTACAAGGCACCCATCACATACCGGCCATCAGGAATGATGTTCTCATTACTGTGGCCACAAAGGACATTGCCTACCCTGTCTCCCTCCCGTGGCACATTCCCCCAGTGCTGCTATATCCAGGAGCTGCTCTGCCAGTCCCTCGGCCACCTCCTCTGCCCTTTGCCCACATGCTACTTGTGTCTGTCCTCCACCTCCTGCTCCTGCAACGAGAGTAGCACTGCCGCCCACCCCAAAACCCCAGGTTTAGCTCCTTCTTCTCTGACTCATGGTTTTTCCATGAAGGGATGCCTTGAAATCTCCTCCTTTTTCTCCTTTTCTCCAGGGCTTGCTGGAGACACCGGAAAGGTGCCATTGGGCAATGCTGAGCCTTGGCTTGGGCTGGAACTGCAGCTACTTTTTCCTGCTGGACTCCTTGACCTCCTTTTGCACGGGGACTGGGGCAGTGGGGGGAAATCACCAGCACCGAAGGATGAAGAGCAGAGCAGCACCAGGGTCTCGGACTGGTGTGGAAAGAGAAAGCTCTCTCCCAGTGGGTAACCCGGCAGCAACTGCTATTTCAGTAAACATATCATTTTGTGCTCAGTAAACACACATTCCAGAGGAATGCTCTCATTGTTTTTTTTGCTCTGTAATGCATTAATGAAGAAATAAAGTTTAGGTTGTGTAATGGTGACAGCTTGAAGTCATTTTGCCTAGTGTTATTTCTCAGCACAGGCTCAGCTCGGCTCAGCTCTCTCTGGAATGGGAAGAAGAAAAGATGACCAGATTTTGCTTCAAACTCATCAACATGTGCAAAAAGAAATCAAAGCACAACAGCAATTAACTCACCTCCACATGCCCCAATAAAACTGCCTCTTTTGTTCGTTTTGAGGTTTGTCGTGTATGGGGCTGTTTACGGAGGAGACAATACAAAGTGGATTTATACAAGGCTCTTGTTTTAATTTTCGTTTTATGTTCATTGGAACCCTCAAGTAATGAATTCATTTCCTGATATAGTAAACATTTCTGATGGCCAGGATTCTTTCTCTTTTCCCAAATGAACACAAACCCCTGGTCTAACTCACCCGTAGTACAATCTATTCAAACAGATCCATCAGCCACATTTTCAAAGATTGCATCTTAAGCACACATCTAGGAAAATAAACAGCAATGCCTTCGCGAAACCCAGCAGACTCTGCCACAAGAAGGAAGATTTCTCCCTGAGATTTGCTTGAATGCTCAACGGCATGTAGAAAAATGATCAGCTTTTCCGATACTCCAGGAAACAATTCTGTTCTTGCAGTTGCACACTGATGGCTGCCAGCTCACTGCTCTAAGATCTACCCAGTCCCTCTGATTTGTGGCCCTATTTGCACTATGCAAATGTCTTCTGACAGCTCTCTTCTCCTGTCATTAAAAGAAACAATGGCCCCTGTAACCAAAAAGGAAATCAGTAACAGGCGAAAGCTGTTCTCTCTTTTTCTCTGCTTTTTTTTTTTTTCCTGGTTCTGGGACTAATTGTTAGTAATTACCATGAAATTTTCACAAACTTTTTCTCTTTCCAAACTGTTTTAGTCATCCTAGTGGCCATCCTAGTGGTCCAATTCCCAATTATGCCTACTATAACTGCTCTTCTAAAAGATCTAAAAGTGAAAAAAAAGAACAATGATCAACCAGGTAAGAAACGCCTCATGTCTTTTTTTTTTTCAGGTACGTATCTCTCTATCCATACACATATAGACAAGAAAAATTACAGTGACTGATTGCAGGAGCTTTTGAAACAGTTACCAGGGTACCAGGAATAATTCTAATATTTTTCTGAGAACTGAGAAACATGAAATAATGAGAAATAGGAAGGTATTGGTGACTGGGGGATGATGGGCATAGGGAGGAAGACACATCTTTCTGTCTAGTTACCTCTCTATTCTCCAAAGCATCCATCCTGTCCTAAACTGCACAGCCCAAACCAGTGCATTGTTGGTGGGCATGCCTTTTCAATGGCAGGTAGGGGACACCTGATTCCAGCCCCTCCCAGTACACAGATGCTCTGCCTTTGATTTCGGTGGGAAAATGGCTGCATTCAGAGACTTCAGGGTACTTACACACTCATGGGATTCGCTTCTTTGTCTTTTGAATAATATGGTATACATAATCCTAAACTGGGCCAGTTTTCCACCCCATCACACATGCTTTGTGCCCGTAGGGCTCAGCTGAAGTCAATGGTGTTAATGTTGACATAAGATCATGATGACCAAGTGAGAAATTAATCCCATAGCACTTGATTGTCTTCTGCAAAAAAATCCTAAATGGTCTTAATGGTTTTGTTTGTGGTGTGTCTTGCTCACTCCTGATTGTACTTCTGCCAAGCTGTATTTTTAACTGTAAAATCTGGCCTCTTAGAAGATTTGAAGTAAAGCAAACCAGAAAAAAATGTTCAAAGCAATATTACAACCTAATTTAATTTATCCCTTGGTAATTGCATTTGTAGGAAATGAACAACACAAACAAAACCAAACCCAAGTCTTTCCAGCCATTGCAATTGCTTTCAAATGCAGACTCATTGGTTATAGCCAGTATATGGTTAAGCCTCTGACTGCATCAGAAGAAGAGAAATGGGGCATCTGGAAGCTGTGAGTTGACACCTGCCTTGGTTTCCTGCTATTGCCACTTTTTGAATGCCAGACCATCCATCTGCCCACCTCAGCAAGCCTGCCTGGACAACTCTCCATTTTCCTGCAGTTCTCATCCTTAATTCTTCCAGCATCAATTGATCCACTCCACGTGTCAGTCCCAGAGGAAATATAGCTGGACAACCACTTGCTAAACTCAATTAACCACACAAACTGTAGTTCCCTCTCTTGGTCCTGCTCCAATAGGGTATTTACACGCTTGCCTAATTTTAATTGTATGAACCATTCCAAGTAAATCCTGTTGAGCTTGGGCTTCTGTTTACAAAAGCTGCAAGAACTTTACAGATGTGTTTGACATGCCATTATTACGTGAATGGTTTCTCTGGCTATTGCTCAGTCTTTGGGTTGTTTGTAAACTATGCAGCCTGACTGCAGTTCAAGTATTTGTTATTTGCCCTTTTTTATTTTTTTCGTCTCATTTTTACTCCTCTTGGTGAGTTTATGTGTGTATTGCTGTGACATACCTCCGTCATGTGGCAGAGCTCCTCTGCTTTGATTCAAAGAGTCTCAAACACACTAGCTGCCCTCAAAATCAGTTATGCAAACCCCTCTGTGCACAGACCCGCAGGAGTATTGATTTGCACAAGCATTTGTTCAATGGTTCATATTTACACAAATATCTACAACACATCCCCATCCTCTGAATATTTCAGCATGTGCTATTGTACCTGCCTGACAGCTTGCCAGAAGCAATCACTAGGAGAATCAGTTTCACTGCCAAAATAAACTCATGTTTGTTTTTTTTATTTAAGGGAGGACTTGTAAACAGTATTTCTCTAGCATTCACCCAGTTCTAAGTGGAACTCCCTGTGTGATGAATGCTGCCTACAGTGCAGTTCTGTTTGGTATGAAATGAGGAAAAAACCAGTTTCTTGCACTTGCCGGCAGCACGCCAATGTGGTGGAGTAAGGTACATCCCCTACTGCTGTCACTGTTGCACGAAAAGCTGATGTCTCATTTCTTGCTGTGTTCACACTAAAAGCCCACGTGGATACACAGGATTTTCATGCTCTCAGAGTGGCAAACTCTAAGAAAGATGAAAGGGGAATGTCCTAAGCTGGGTAGAGAAATTTTGACATTTTCTCTACAAGTCTCACTATAACTTCACCACTCGAAGAACCATTAATGGAAAGACATGATATACCCTGCAAGAAATGATGAGTCACATATGTAAGTAGATTCAAAGACAGGAAAGCTCATTCCTAAATAGAGGAAATGCAGGTGCAGGACATGGTATAGCACAAGAGGAAGGTGGAACAGAGAGCCAGAAGTCCCATCCCCACTGCTTTGTCTCTCCAGGTAATCGTGGCTTCTCCTACACACTTCAGAAACCTACACTTCACAATGATGAAATCACACTTTTCTCCCACAAGGCTAAAAGGAGTATTTTTCTTTCTGCTTTTTCCTGGTTTTGTTGTGTTTAGAGTGAAAGGGAACTCTCTTCGCAGATGGAGCGTAGGAACAGGATCATTGCAGTGTCTCTGCAAATGTCACGTAGTCCTTCCGAAATCCTGCATGTTCATCCATTCAAGACCTTCAATTTTCTTCTCCGAACCATCCTCAGGGAGGAGGAATTAACATCTAGAGGCTACTGGTGGCTCCAGGGTGGTTTAGAAAGCTGAAGGATATGGAGGATTATACAAGAACACCAGTGTAATTAAGGCCAATGCCATTAGAAGTGTGACTCTGGCAGTGCCAATGGCATCACTCCAGGTTTCCAAGACCTGAAACTGCTTTTGTTCCTATCTTTGACTTTTCCGCTCTACTACACTCATGCCTTAAATGAGAGTTGGGTGCAAGATCCTACTGTTCCAGAAGTCCTTTGGTTCCCTGGCTGGAAAGTAGTTGTCAGCTTCAGAGACATTTTAATCCTCTTTTTCCATCTGAGGCGCATCCTCTCTTCACCTTCAATTTTTTGGGTTTTTTTTTAAATGCCCATATTTAAAGCTGATTACTTTGCCTGCTGCCATTAGCCATTTACCTGTTCCTAAGACTGAGGAATGGCTTAAACACTCTTTTGACACAGCCCCTTGAAAATGGATTGCTCTGCTGCAGTCAATGAACATAGCGTGGGAAAAATGCATTAATACTTTCACCTGTAAGACTAAGGATGGCTATAAATAAACACTCCATTACAGTATTTATATATTATTGCGTCATATAGACACTTAAAACAGAGAGCAATTGGAAGTGTTGAATAATGTAAGGATAATCGCCTCTACATTAGTTCCACTGTCATTGGCATTATGTATTGCTTGGTGATATTGCCATGCTTGTTACTTCGCCCAGTGTTGCGTGGCATTGGTGGTGACGTTAGAGTATCAACAGGCCCTCTGCAAATGACATACAGTACTTTGCACGGCACATGTAGCTCAGCATTATATAATAATTGTGCTTCACTGGAGAATTTTGGGAGCACATGCTTTTTTTCTGACTGTTTCGCAGAAACAAGTGTCCATTTCTTGAAGGTCTATTTTAAAGCAGCCATCTGAATGTGCTTATTGTCCAAGGCTCTAGCACCCTCATGCATGGAGAACGGAAGTTTGCATCACAGTGGCCAACCATACATCTTAGGAATCACCCCATGCTGTGTTGGTGAAGCATACTGGCTCCCAGGTGGCTTCTGCCCAGTCCGATGCCTTCTCCAGCCAGAGATACAGCTGACAGAAATGCTAAGGGCAGAAAACTTAGCTATTCAGAGCTTGGCAAGAAGGTATTTCAGTGGTGATACTCAAACTCATGTCACCTGAATCTGGTTCTGGGGCATATGGAGGACTTCCTTCCAAAACAAATTAGGTTATTTAAAAGTGCTATTAAATGACACAAAAGAATCACAATTCCATTACCTTTTTTTGTTTTTGCTGCTCTTTGTTTTTCAGAGGAGGGGAGTCAGGGGGATATATGTCTAGTGTGACCGTGCTTATGGCATGAGTAAGTAGATTTCTTGCTGACTATGGATTTCAATTTCCTCAGTTTTCACAAGCTTCCCCTTAAGGAAGTCCAACAAAACAAACCCCTTTCTTGACTTGAATGCCTCACTAGTGGTTTTCATGGCAGGGATGCCCATCTCAATTACTCTGTGGTCGACAGTGTTCAGTGCCTCATTGATCGTCACTTGTCAAATGGGCTCCTGCGTGGCCTTGAGGATGATCTCCACCACAGTGCTTGGAAGGGGCTGCTCCTTTTAGAGTAGTCATTTCAGATGTTGAGAAATCACTTCCCTGAACCTTATCCTCACATGACATATGACCAATTTCTGCACAAAGATCTGCTGTCAAATTTTATTGCAGCTCTGATTTAGCTGCTTCTTTGATTTATAGCAACAATGCTCATTCAATAACTTTCTTCTGATCTGGAGGCCAGCAATATAACTCTGCTCATATGTTTGTACTCCTAGGACTTGGGATTTCATGGATTCAGAAACTCATTCATAGATTTACAGGGTTTAAGGCCAGAAGGAACCATGAGAACATCTGGTATAACTTCACATATTTCAAAGCCATTCAGTTGCAGCCAGTTAGCCCAGTACTGAGCCCAGTAGCTTTGCTGCATCTTCCAGAAAAACATCCAGCTCCAGACTTAGCAAGATATAGGAAAGTGAACACTTAAGAAGTTGGAGATTGATGACCTTACTTGATTTTGATGCTCACATTAATTAAAAACTATGCTTTGTTTCTAATATTTGACTTCACATCTGGCAACCAGTTTTGCACCTTTCTGCACTTTATAACTGAGCACCATTGCCTGGCAAGTTATGTTCTCCTTTTCTCTTGACAGCTGGACAAAAGGCTGATTTACCAGAAAAATTTGTGAGTCAACTTTACTGCAGTTTTGGCTGTTTAAAAATTTTTTTGCACTGTTGCTTGCATTATTATTTGTTCTTAAATAATACAGAGAAAATTCACTTGGGATATTTAAAAAAATATTATTCAAAATTTTTCCATTTAGAAAATTGAACATAAATTGAACTTACTACTGCAAGAAAACAAACAGACATTTCTCACTGAAACAAGGGCTGTAACCAGCCTTGCCAAAGGGCTTATGAACACCTCACCCATTCCCTGCACAGTTATGTCGTATGTTATTACTCTCTCCCCATCCCTTTTTGACATGGAGATGGTGATAGATCTGTGTCTCCCACCATGAAGTCATATTTGCCAGCTTTGAAATTAGTTGCTCAGTCTTATTCTGCATCCTTTCTGTTTTTCAGTAGCTATACCATTCACTGTGACTCCTGACCCTGAAGGGCTTGATTGTTGCTGTGGTTTGTTCTTCAGGCTATTTGTCCAGGACATACATTTCTCACCATTGCCAATTTGCACCAGAAGCTTTTAAGTTTTTTTTCGGTATTATCCTTTCTTTACCTTCATTCTGAGCGGACAGAAATTTGAATGCTACACAAATGGTCTTCTAAAATAGCCTCATTTCAATTTAATTTTCTGAAGTCTATGACTTTATACTTTCCATCCAAATATCATTGGTTTTTATCATTTTTAGTGTTCTTAATAAATAGCAGTGGATGAACTAGGAAGACTCAGATTCTTAACTCACATGCATTTCTCCATCTTTTGCAGTATACAAAATTCAAGAAAAAAAAGCTGCTCTTTGGGCTGAGGAATGCAATAGCTGCACACTGGCAGGCAGAAGTGCCAGTCACGGTAGTGGCAGGAATGTAGGTACCACCTAGCTGCTGTGTGCTAATACTTTGAGATTTTTAGCTTGGGGCCTGAAGACCCACATCATCTGTTTAGATGGAGGTCATGGTATTAACTTGCTTTGGAGAGCTGCTGTGCCATTGTAAATACTTATAGCTAAGAAGTGTGGTTGTGTCTCATACAGCGCTGCATAAAAGCATCCATTGGCCTCCTAGAAACCACACAGTGTGGAAGGGGAAGAAAATCATTAATACTAATAGCACTGGCCTTGGATGAGCACCGCAGGGCTCTGTCAGCAAGCACAACCCCAGCATACAAGGTGCAGTGCAAACAGTAACACCGGCCCTTTGCTCAGGGATGATCATGAAACAGATGTACCTGGACACTGCAGGCACATTTAGTTACAGCATATTCATGGGCTTCTGGAAACAAGCTATCACCAGGCCCCTCTGCGGGTTCATTTCATCAACTGAAGGCATCCAAATACAAGGCTATGAGAAATGAGTCTTTGTTTGAGACCTCATATTTTCTGGCAGGAGGAGAGCATTTGGATAGAGGCAGCTTGTAAAAAAAAAAAAAACAAAAAGAAGGGACATAAAATCTGTGGCAAAGCCTGTCATTTCTGGAAAATTCTGACTTCCTTCTTCCTGGGTATTTCTGCAGATCTATCACTTATGAAATAATGGCACATCCCATGCTGCTAATATATGATCCCCACATGGCTCTTGCCGGTTTTACAGGCAAGGAGCTGAAATACAAAAGAAAATGAGGAGCTGAAGGATTGAGCGACAGAGGAAGCCTCTGGTGAAGGAAGGAGTTACCCTGCTTTCCCCTGGCCACATTTACTCTCGCTTCCAGTCTTGCAACAGCCATGGTGGAGAAAGAGCCAAGCCGGGCAGAGCTGTGACCCACTGCTGTGGATCCAGGCTCAGAGGTCTCCAAATGGCAAAAGCATTTTGGTGTGGGTGTGCAGGCTCAACCCTCATCTTCATAAAAAAAAGGAGAAAAAAAAAACAAAACTGCTGTGAGGGAGCCAAAAGGGATTTTTCTTTTCTTTTTTTTTTGTTTTTCTGGCCCTCTCACTACTTCTGTGGGAACCCAGCAATATTGTTTCCAGAAGGCTCAGTCTCTGTCACCCAAGTCTTTGGCATGTTTGGGGACACCCTTACTACTTCCCTTTGGTCCCCTGTAGAAGACTCCATCACAGCTTTGACCGCAAAGCCCAGAAGGCCTTGGGGCTTGTCTGAAACAAAAGAAAAAGATTGCGAAAGGCAGTGGTGTTAAATAATACTTCCATTTAGTAGGAATTTTGCTCCCCTTGCATTCCCAGGCAGCACCTGCTGTGTGAGGCTCTTGGCCAGCTCCTCTGAGCCTCTGTGGTAAAACAAACAAAAACAGCAGGGAAAAAAATTCCTCTTTATAACGCCTGTTATCCTCAGGCTACCTTCCAACACTGCCTCGCCTTCCCATGTCAATGGTACTCTCCAGGGAAACAGGATACTGCAGGGCCAAAAAGTCTTGTGCAAATGAGTAGTTGAGCAATGGAGGAAGAGACCCTGTCTTGCTGAAAACAAGACTTTTCTGTCACTTTCTTCATGTCCAAATGCAAAAGGGTCCTTATTGATGTCCCAGTCAAAAAAAAAAAAAGAAGAAAAAAAACCCCTAAAGACATGCTACTTTCAGGATAAATATTATCCTTTATTCGAGGAAAATAGAGTCGGAAAGGTAAGACCTGGGCAGTCTGTTCTGAGCGGCTAGGAGACATCGTCTTTGGGGATGTTTATAACCCTCTGCTCAGACCTTATCCACCGTCCTTCTCACATGCCTTACCTTTTCAGGGTAGTTTTGAAGCAATTTGTGTTTCAGACCACGGTGGAACCAGCTGTGCTGGAAATTGTTCATATTTATCTGGCGTCTGGCCCAAATAGCACACTTGCCTTTTACCTGCTCAGCTCCTGGTGCTGTGCGCTGCCAGCAATGCTGGTTGGGAGTTGTGCAGCCTTCAGGAAACTGGCTAATCCCTCACAGGGGTTCAACAACATCTCTCTCTCCTCACACTACCCCTGCGACCTCTGCCTAGTCTGCAAATGCTCGATTGAGGAAGAAAAAAAGACTTTCAGGACTTTGTTTTTGATCCTACCTTTAGGCATCACCTTCCAGATAGCTCTCTAGGCCAAATACTCCTCCTTTAATATGGACAAAGAGTCACAGGCTGTTCTGATCATGTGGCCTGACTACACCCTGATCAGTCTCCTTCCTTCCTCCTTCCTTCCTTCCTTCCTTCCTTCCTTCCTTCCTTCCTTCCTTCCTTCCTTCCTTCCTTCCTTCCTTCCTTCTTCCTTCCTTCCTTCCTTCCTTCCTTCCTTCCTTCCTTCCTTCCTTCCTTCCTTCCTTCCTTCCTTCCTCCCTCCCCTCTCCCTCCCTCCCTCCCTCCCTCCCTCCCTCCCTCCCTCCCCTCCCTCCCTCCCTCCCTCCCCTTCCCTCCTTCCTTCCTTCCTTCTTCCTTCCTTCTTCCTTCCTTCCTTCCTTCCTTCCTTCCTTCCTTCCTTCCTTCCTTCCTTCCTTCCTTCCTTCCTTCTTCCTTCCTTCCTTCCTTCCTTCCTTCTTCCTTTCCTTCCTTTCCTTCCTTCCTTCCTTCCTTCCTTCCTTCCTTCCTTCCTTCCTTCCTTCCTTCCTTCCTTCCTTCCTTCCTTCCTTCCTTCCTTCCTTCCTTCCTTCCTTCCTTCCTTCCTTCCTTCCTTCCTTCCTTCTCCTTCCTTCCTTCCTTCCTTCCTTCCTTCCTTCCTTCCTTCCTTCCTTCCTTCCTTCCTTCCTTCCTCTTCCTTCCTTCCTTCCTTCCTTCTCTTCCTTCCTTCCTTCCTTCCTTCCTTCCTTCTCCTTCCTTCCTTCCTTCCTTCCTTCCTTCCTTCCTTTCCTTCCTTCCTTCCTTCCTTCTTCCTTCCATCCTTCTTCTTCCTTCCTTCCTTACTTCCTTCCTTCCTTCCTTCCTTCTTCCTTCCTTCCTTCCTTCCTTCCTTCCTTCCTCCTTCCTTCCTTCCGATGCAGGAGGATGGAAGTACATTCAACTCTTCTCCTCCTCAGAGCTTATTCCAGCTGTGGCCCAACACCTGCGTACAACCCACCAAGGATCATGTTCAGGAGAGACAGCTGAGCTCCTCATTTGGTTGGAATCAGTGTTTTAGCTCTGTAGGTTACCTATGTATCTGCCCAGATTTCTCTGCACCCTTCAAATGAAAGATGCTCTACAAAGGGCCTCCACTCCTTCTGTAGGCTCCTGTTCTTGGTGTCCAGTGTGCATGTGCCTTATTTATGAAGATGCTACTGAAAACCTCACAGAGGAAATTCAGATGCCACTCAGAGTCTTCATGACAAGATAAGGTTTTGCTTCATGGTCCAAAAGATTCTGCCTCAGAGGACAGCTTCTGTTTCTGAACACGGTCCCTATGTTCAGGGGACTTACAACAGGAGACATCAGTCTTGTACTGGCCAAATCTAGCAGTGATGATGACAGAGTTGCAGCTTCTCAGAGACATTTTCCATGAAATTATGGGACAGTTCCTCCAATCACATGTAGGTGTCCTCTTAGGATGACATGAAATACTCTGCAAACTCCTCTGTGTTTGCTAGACCACCTGTGACTATATTGGGAGTTTGGATGCGTAGCTTATTTGTTAAGACTATACAGAAGGCAGCTGAAGTAAGACAGGATGAGTAGAGGAAGCCTGATGTTGTGCCTTACAATTCTGAACTGAAATCATAGTGAAATGACTTTGAAACTAGAACTAAAATGTATCCAAAAGTTTTATACTTGGTAAAGACACCAGTAAGCGATGGTGGTGTGAATCCAGAGTCAGAGGTCCACTTGTCCATAGCAATCTCAAGGTCATTTCACTTTGACATTTTGCTGGCCCTATTTGCTCACATCTCTTGAAACTCTCTTGCCTTGTTAACACAACCCAGGAACTTTGGTCCGCATTGCACTGTTGACATAGGAGTTTTATCCATCACTTCATTTTCTGTAACAGAAGGATTAGCAGTGTATTAGCAGTGAATTACTCTGAGTGCCACTGCTAGAGAAGGTTCCAGGCCACCTACCACTACCACTGGGAACTCATGTTCCCAGAAGCAAACATCCCATGCTAGCATATAAGTTCCAGTGCAGGGATCTTTGCTAGACAACCACTCCCTGGTTGCAATTCTGTCTCCCGACTCCCTTTCTCCCTCTACACCCGTAAAACCAGCCACGACACATTGGCTTTGCTGGGTGGCTTTGCGATTTCAGGCACGAGCTAGCATTTAACTAGTCAAAATGGTGCAAGGAGCCCATATACTGCTAGGATTGTGCTGTGTAGGCCCTGTGTAACCAGCTCGCCTCAAATAACCCAGTTTGAATGTCAGAGCCTGTGCTGTATTGTGCTTCATATTCTGGCTGTGGGAGCACTTCCCCAGCAGGAGACAGGGTAACAAATCCCTTGCTCTCGCAGGAGGGCCCCATAAAATGAATGGTTCTGGATCTCACGCTCCTGAGGAGGTCTTGGTTACTCCAGCAGCTGCCGCTCATAGCAGGAAGGACTGTAGGAGACGGAGGGAGGAAAGGGCGGTTTGGCAGGCTTTGCTGTATCATCGTCCTCATGTTAAAGTGAGAAAAAGCATTAGACCTTTGCTCACCCCTCCAATCTATACTTTGTATAGCTCTTAAATCAAAAACAAACAGAAAACCAAAGTGGATAAACCCTGAATCTAAGATTGAATCGAACGCATCCACTTGAAACCTTTCATGGACACTGGTGACAGGAGGCTCTCTGTTCCTCCTGGTTCAGTCTTCCCTGCCAGCAGCACCAATGTCAGTACATCTATGGCATGGCAAAGCCTGAGCCAGTTTCCCTCTTGCTCCACGTGCACTGGTGCCAAAACCATTCACTCCTTCCTCGAGCAGTTCACAGCATTCCCTCCGCCAAGTCTTGCATCTCAGCAGCCAGCACAGTTGCCTCTCCATCCGTTTCAGAAACCTGAACTCCTCCACTTCTCCTTGGGAGAGGGAGTCTGTTCTCTGAACTATCTTCAGTCTCTTGTTATCTTGCTTTCCTTGTCAGCCAGTGAACTGTGAAGCAGCAGTGGAGAAAAAAATGAACTCTGACCTCATTTTTCCCCCTACAATTAGTCAGAACTATGCCTTTTATTTTTTTTTCCTCCCCATTTTTTAAATGATTAATAAGACAATTTGGTCCTTAGCTTCTGTAGTGAGGCAAGTGTGCTGACAAAGCATTGCAATGCCTCTTCCAGGTCATCCGGCAGCAGGCCATGTCCTTATGAAAACATAAAAATTGGAGGGATTTATTTGAGGAATTTGGAGACTGGGACATGGGAATTTTGCTCTTCAGACCTTGGCAACTGTACGTCTGTAGTGGTTTCTGAGGCACAGCGACAGCCATGGAAAGGAGTAGCTGCTTAATAGCAATCTGCATGCTCTGAAAAACAGATTTTTGTCTTCCTTTGTTATGTTTCTTTTAACCACACAGCTGCTGTCATTTACCTGCTTTATGTGGTGATGGCCTCAGGGTGTGCAGCAAACTGGATCCAGTGGCAAAATACAGATATGTAAATATTCTTGATGGTAGTGCACAAGAGGAGCCTCACTTCTGCTCACTCGGCACCTGAGCATTGCTCTTCCATGTGTGTTCATCGATCTCCCAAGTTTCCTAAGCTCCCGTTGCAGTCCGGAGAAGTGTATTAAGGTCAGGTGGAATCTGTTCCCTTAGATCATCCTTCCTATGCCTGTGCCTGCTTCACGCTACCTAATGCATCTGGAGACAGAAGAGGCCCCTGTGCACTTACGCTTCACTGGGTCAGGAAGGACCTAAACAGGGGCACTCCTGCAGTGGCCAGCCAAGGGTGGGCAGGGAGGGAAAGGGCTTTTGCCAGGGCACCAAACAGGAAAAATACTGGGGAACAGCTCGGCGGGTGGGGTCATGTGGTGGAGTGAGGAACAATCCTGCATTGGTCTCAGGTTGATTGCTTAATGTCTTGCTTGACTTTCTCCTTGGCTTGCCCTCCAGTCATGTCAATTACAAAGCATTGCTTCAGGAGCTGCTTTTCAAGCCGCTCTGTATCACTGGGCCTTGAGAAAGCCTGTGCCAGGCCAATGCATGCAATATGTTTAAGATGTTTTAAAAGCAGATGAGTGCACAAATGGAGTTTGTCAAGCAGCAGGCTGCTGCCAGAAGGGTAGTGGAATTTGGGCCTTTTGGAAGCATCCTCAGCACATTAGAGAAGCAATATCTGCTCTAAGCTGTTGCTGTGGAGTGGCCTGTAGAGCAAACAATGCAAATTCTCGCCATATCATGAAGCCCTTCTGTGCTGGCTATGGGTCACCTGGTGGGAGGAGAAAGGCATGCTCTCAGCTGAGAGATAGTGATGACACTGCTGGGGGACTCTATGATGGAGGAGAAGTCAGCAGGCAAACATGGAGTCTCCTCCAGAGGCACAAATGCAATGGCAAATCTTCTGTTACACATCTTGATACCATAGTTATAAAAGGCTTGAGCACTTGCCTAAAAGAGGCATATTCTGTGATCAAGGTTTACATGGTTTCACACAAAGATGGCCTTGGTTTCATCCATTCCATCCCCAGCCTCTAAGTGACAGGGGCTGCATTAGTCCCTGCATTCTCTCTCAGCCCTTTTGCCTTTGTGCTGACAAGCTCTGAGGCAGAGCAGTTTCCCTGACCTTTCCAGGAGCCCTCCTCGGCTCTTTCAAACTTCCTCAGAAGAGCTGTTATCTGTCTAAATGTTCACAAGGGGCGGGGGGGGGGGGGGACTCCAAGAGGAGCCTTCTTTATTACCTTCAACAAACTCTCCCTTTTCTCCAGCAGATGCTTCTCACTCCTACAACTGCGCAGCTGTGCAATGAGAAGATGTCAAAATTTACAGGGCTGGTAGATATGCCCGGCAGTGTGGCCATAGAAAAGGAAAGAAACAGCAGTCGCTGTCCCTGGATAAGCGCTCTGAAGTGCCAGAGATGTCCTGACAATTCATGTATGCCACTTAATAATTAAAAAGTCCCATACAATCATCTAGCAAGTTCTAGTTTTTAGTCATCGTAATGAATTTTTTACTGTAGTACCTCCCTGGAGCAAGTCTGATTGGACTCTAGTCATGCTATGCAATCTGCAAGCAGCCAGGGAGGCTGAATTCATTCCTCTAGGAGATGACAGTCCAAATAAACAAGGTAGACAAAGGAGAGGAGGGGAAACCAGAAGCTCAGGGAGGTGAAGCAAGTTGTCCAAGGTCATGCAGCAGGTCAGTGCCAAAGCTGGGATCAGAACTCATTCTGCCAGCTCCTGTTCTCATGCCCTTATCTCCCCAAGGAAAATTGGGCCAAAATAATTTATATGAGAACTTCTATCACATCCCTCCTGGCACCCTGAAGTTCTTCAGCATGTGCAAATAAAGCACAGGCAGCTAAAGAGGCAATTGGGCATTAATTATATTTTGGTTTGTTAGGTCTTTATTTCTTTACATTAGTAACGCTAGAAATACCATAAGTATCAGAATCATGGAAGAACACTACTTCGGGTCACTGATCTGGAGATCTGGATGGTGGGGTTCGAGGTTGGAGAGTATTTACTGGAAAAGAAGTCCTGGCAGGTTTCGGAGACGAGATCTCCACCGAAAATATGGTGGAAGTTCTGTCACGTCCCGCTCCTGACTTTGTCTGCGAGGAACGGTAAAACTCGTTCTGCTGCCACTCGGGGAAACAAAAGGAGCAAAGGAAAACTCTTCGAATGCTCTGGAGGGGCCCAGAGGACTCGAGACAACAATAGTTTTATTAACACTTCAAAAGATATCGCGGGCAACCGCAAGCCCAACAGACAACCGCAACAATTACCTGGAAACTACCGCAAACGACTCTGAAAAGAGGCAACTTAACCCGCTTCAGAGCCACTGGAAATGAGGTTTCACTTGTTAGAGACCAGCAGAGATAAAGCTTCGCTCAGTGCGGGACTGAACCGCGGAGAGCAGTGGGAAAGAAAGAAAAAAAAGAAAGGAAAAGAAGTAAAAGAAAAGAGAGAGTAGGAAAATGATAGGAAAGATAAGATTATTTTTTTTTTTTCCCACCTCGCCTGGAGCCTGCAAAGTCTTGATCCTTACATACACACGTGCAAGGTCAGTGGATCGACATCGCTGCATGTGTCAGTTGGGCTTTTACATCTTCTGGGCTTCCCGGGTTCCACCACCGTTCCACCCCGGGGCAGTGATTAACAAGGGATTCTGTGCGCACCTCGTTCTGTAAAGTTCTCTGTGGTCCATGCTCTCCTGTTGCTCTGGGCAGCGCCATCTGGAAAGGGTCAGTGGTCCTGCACATGCTCAGTCTCCACGTTGTGCCACCCGGATCTTCATCCCTCCAGGCCTGCTCATACACCTTTCGTCGCTCAAAGCCCCTGCTTGTCCTGAGTCCCAGTGGAGGGACAGTGGGCACACTCTGGCACTGTACACCAAGGAGGAATGGTCTTTGGGAGACACCACGCTGCACTCTTGTTTCATGCATCGGGTGTCATTAAGCACAGTTTTGTGCCACTCCACTCAGTAACCAGTAATTGTCACCATTGCAATGGTCTGAGACAAAAGTCCCAGCTGGAGCAGGTTCTGACAGGTGCTCACAAGAGGTCTGGGCAGCTTCAGGGAGAGAGAGGGGAGAAAGACAAGTGAGTTGAACTGAAGTGAGGAACCAGCTGTTCTTCATCATGATTTCCCATCGGAGGGAGATGAAGAAGCTGGTGAGGCCCCAGTGAGGCAGAGGCATCTTCTCTGAGTGACCATCTCAATCTGGTTTCAGAGCGTGGTGGAGGTGGTATGGATGCTGCTCGTGGGGAGAAGATAGTCTTGGGACTCACTCTGTCTCCCCTGAGAAGTAGGAAATGCCTGCTAGGAAGCAAAGCAACATCCTTAGGGACTCACCTGTACTTTGCCTGGGATTCTCTCAATCCCACTGCAGGCATCACTTCTTTCATGTCCTGTAATTCGACCTTCAGTTGTATCTCAGGAAACAGAGGGTCTTGGCCTACACAGCATCCCTCCAGGTGCATGTACCTCACCATCAAAATGGCATCAGCCAGCTCTGCCATTACTCCTTTAGGCAAAAGGGTGTTAGTATAACACTTACATACTAAACTCTAGCTGAGTGTTGTGTCTACTGTTGTGGAAAAGAGTGAGGGCTGAAGGCTGTACTAGGACTTATGATGTGTATGAGAGGCCATCAAGTTCAGGACTTGAGCCCTTGTCTCCCTTGTGCTATGAGGCAATAACTTTTCTGAAACTAAACCACCCTCCCTTCTCGGCAGTGTCATCCTTTAGGGAGCACATGTGAACACACGTTTGGGACTACTCTTGGTTTTGCAGTTGATTAAATGATCTTTCGTTAACAGGTCTTAAATAGAAGAACTGCAACCTCCACTCCCCTCTTCCCCCTGAATTAATTTTCTTGCAGCACAAGGAGGGCCAGATCTTAATTGCAGGGTTAGGCAGGCTGAAATGTTGCTGGATGATGGGATTTATGCACAAATACCCATTCAACCATTTCATGACAAGACTAAGGGCCCTGCTCGTTCATGCACTTCTGTATTCACATAAATATTTTTCAACAGAAAAGCAAATATCACTTGCAGGTGGTGTTTAAATGGGTGTCTTGAGCAATACAAGCTGGTCTTTGGAGTTGTTTTCTCTCCATTCTTCACTCTCCCTCCCACTTGAAATATTCTGAATTGGCCAGAAACAGTATGCAAAGACACAGAGAGAGTTTAACCATTAATAAGGGTGGACAATGGTTAAGGAGGTAGCTAAGTCCTCTGGTTATACCTAACCAGCTGGCTTCTGCCTCTGTGTCATTAAGTTTTGGGTTGTTTTTTTTTTTTTTGGCAAGTTGGCCCTGGCTAAAGTCTTTTCAGGATTAATGAGCTAGAGGAGAGTCATCTTCCCGATGATGCCTGCAGGTTTTCTTGGCTACCCCATGCAGGAGCACAGCTGTGATCAGGGTTTCTGATGCTCTCTGCTGACGGGCTGCAAGGTATCAAGGAAGGGTTTGCCTTAGATCTAGGCCAAACCAACTAGTGTTTGGGCAAAGGCAACATCAGCTTCAGGTGTCATCAGAGAGAAACATTTCAAGGCTGCTGTAATGTGCATCCAGCTGCCACAGCTGAACTCGGTTGAGGGTTGTTGGGGGTGCAGGCATGTTGCAGTTTCTACTGCCATCCTTTGCCTTCATCTGGATCAGTCTCTCTCAGAAAAAGGAATCAAGAGTACTCACAGCACAGGAGTGGCTGACCCTTTGGCTGCCTGGCCATGGCTGCACAGGAAGGAGGACATCCAGCAAAGCTGCTCACAGCAAAGCCATCCCTGAGACTCCTCCAGTTTCTCTGAGAAACCTATTCAGAAACGTCCCAGGGTCTATACAATAACACTCATTGGCACTAAACCCTGGATTTGTCCTTCAGCTGCGAGTTTAGAATCCTCAGTCTCTTAGTAAAAGAAGAATAAAAAAGATGCTCTGAAACTAAGAGACGGTAGATTCAAACTAGATATAAGGAAGAAATATTTTATGATGAGGATGGTGAAACACTGGAACAGGTTTCCCAGAGAGGTGGTAAAATCCCCATCCCTGGAAACATTGAAGGTCAGTTTGGACAGGACAGCCTGCTTTAGTTGAGGTTGTCCCTGCTCATTGCAGGGGGGTTGGACTAGATGGCCTTTAAAGATCCCTTCCATTCTATGATTCTATTTGTTTCTGGATTGTGTGTGTGTTGATAATTGCTGCATAACAACGAAAGGAGAGAGACCATTGGATTCATTGATCTAAAACAAAAAAAAAGGGAAAGAAAGAAAAAAATCACATTATCTAAGACTTGTTAAAAAGCAATGTTAGCAGTTGAGGAGAGGGGGAGAAGCTGGGCAGCTCTTTTGAGGTTGGCACTAGAAATTAGCAGTTTTGAGGAACACAAAGTTTTTGAAGTTTCTCTTCAAAGAGAAGTGACTTTAACCAGTTTAGGGCTACTGCCTCTTAAGTAACATACAAGCAGCTTTGAACACTGACAAAATCAAGTTCTCACTAAAGTCAGCACTCCCAAGCTCGTGCAAAGCTAAAAGAGGGAACTGCAGACCAGTTTTTGCTTCTCTCATCAGCAAGGCCATCAGCTGAATCCTGACCTCAGCATGTTTTTGGTAGGTGACAGCTTAAAAGTATGAATGACAAGGAATACAAACCCACCAATAACCATCTTGATCCTCCTCTCAGATATGAATTGAAACCCATCATCAACTGTTTCAGAAATTCCACCAGAATTTAGAGCTCTCATATAGTCCATATAGTCTGGAAACTTTAAAGTAAACTTTCTGACTTCTGAATTGCGTAGAAGACTGGAAGCAATCTCACTTGCTCAGATCCCTCGTGAGACTTGCAGTGTTGCCAGATAGATGAAAAAAACACTTTGGTTTAACCTATGAGCAGTGTGGAACCTGGTAAAGGGAGGAGCCACTTGAAGGAAATATATCTGGGATGCAAAGCAGTTTTTCTGAGGCCCTCTTTATTGATTCTGATATGCCATGAAGGATGCTTCAGATACCAGCCAAAAACAATTGCTATGAGAATTGCTTTCCAAATTTTTGAAAACCTCGTTCCCAGATTTTGTGCGAGCCACACATCTGCTCCTGCTCTTTTAAGTGCTGCTGGACATGGTTGAGTCCTAATAAAGTGATGGAACTCCGGAAGCTGTGCTTAAAATGCAAAGGGCCTGATAGGAATAATCCCAAATTTGCTCAGAGAGAGGAAAAGTTAGCAAACCATGCTACATTGACAGACTGGTGGTCTTGCTTTCTCAGGGCCTTGTATAAAGAATTTAAGATCCCCATAAAAGCTAAGAAAGGCTAATCCTCTCAGGGGATTTATCAATACAGAATAGAGTGTCAAGCCCTTCCTCTCACCACCCAAAAATACAGTTGTACTTTAAAAATAGCTATCAGCATGGAGACAATCTTCATGCCTTGTGTAAAATCTAGTATTTCCCAAGTGGTGTCTGAAAACATGCCTTATTTTTGTCACACAGGTCTCAGCCTGTTTAGCAGCTGGATTTTAAGAACTGTAGCTTTGGACAAGTATATGAGTGTGTTTCTATGAAGAACAATATGGGGGTTAAGAGCCTTGCTGCTTGGTGAATAATCGATAAACTGAGAAGTTCTGTTTCTCAGTCCTGTGAAAATTTCCAGAATAGAAGAAATTATTTATTCTCTTTCCCGAATCAGAACAAAGCCAGAACTTTGAAAACTTTGTTGTAGCCTGAGTCTGAGAAGATCAATGGCAACAAAACATTTCAGTGCAGACCTTTCCCAACTTTTTTACTGCATAATATTATTAATTTTACTATTTAATACTATTATAATACTACTACTGAACCTAAAATATTTTTGGTGCAGGATACCCCAGAGCTGAAACCACTACTAATGAGACTATATACCTTTGCTGATATCAAAAACTACTTTGTTTCCCATGGATGGTTTTGCTTTGGAGTAAATGGCATTTTCATGTTAAAAAAATGAAACTCTTTCAAAGGAAAACTCCTGACCACGTTGAAGAATGAGATCAAACAAGGTTGCTGTTGTTTCACAGCAAATTACCCTGCAACGATTTGCTTCGGCGTATTCCCTTGGGCAGGAGTAGCTCAGACTGGCTATGGAGGCACTGCTCGCTGCCCCTTGTTGGCATCCTTGTGGCTTACTCCAGACTCTGTAGAAAGACCTCAGGAAACTGGGACTCGTTTCTTTGCCAGAGCAGAGAGGGCTTGTGCTGCAGAATGAGAAACACATGCAAAACAAAAGGCATACACCAGCTCCTTCAGATGTAGCTCTGTGTGCACCTGGAATGCTCTGGCCAATGTTTTGGGATGCACTGGATATGACCCTGCAGCATCTGCTAGCTTCCTGGCTAGTCTCCATGAGTGCCTCCATCTCCTACGTCAGCACATCCAGGAACACTTTCATTTGACCTCTCTCCCTCCACTAGATACACTTCAGGCCAGGGAGAAGGAGCCAGGGAATGGGCTGAAATATGCCTTCCCCCAAACCCCAATGTTTGCTACTGCCGTTTTGTCCTATCTGATAAAATAAACCACAAACAACGAAATCTACTCTACTCGCTTCCTCCCTCTGATGAGGGAATGAGCTCACCACGCCCCGTCATCTCAGCCAAATCCCGCAGGGGTAATTTAATCACATTCCTGCTCCATCTGCCTCAGTTACCCCACTTGGACATGTTATGTCTCTGCGCTTCCTGTTGTGGCATCGTCAGCATTCCCCACCATTCTCTCAGCCACATTGCTCCTCTGTGTACGTCATTGCCCAGGACTCTTCATCAGCACACATGCAAGCTGTGAGAGGCAGGGGGATACATTCCTGAGATAGAAAGGTAAAAGCTCATTGAGATATATTTAACTCAGGACCTCAATCATTGCAGGTTTGGGGCTGTGCGTGTGTTTGATTTTTGCCTTGGCACCATAGTGAGAGAAGGAGGCTGGGTGAGAGTTCAAATTTAGAACTGGTTGTAGGGGACTGATGGGACCTACCAAGTGCTCAATTCCCTCCTTGTGAAGTTTGCTCTCGGAAGTTTAGAGTTTTAGAGCATACTCACAGGTGCTGAAAGCCACCTCCTAATGAGCAAATTAACAGCAGATTCCCAAACCTCATCAGCCAGGGTTCTGCATGCAACCCTAAATGATGAAAAAATCTATTTTAAGAATGTTCAGGGAACTTCTAAGGATGTGATTGTTTTTTTAGGTGAACTGAATGTAATATTTTGTGCACTGCTGCAAGTAAAACCTCTTGCTCAGTACCCAGAGTCCAGACAGATGAGGTGCTGAAAGAAGGGGACTCTTTGGGAAAATGAAGGGATGAGATTCTCTTTGGAAACGCCTACTTTCAGCCAATGTCAGTATCTTGCCTCATATATTATACACAAAAACTTTGATTTTTCAAAGTCCAAATGATCTGTATTCTTGTCCATTTAAATATGTGGGTGAACAAGGGAGTGATTCATGAGTGAATACCATCAATTCTGTGAGGTCACTGCCCATCTTGCTGAAAAAGTCACATAGGCAAAACATATTATTATCACTAACTTGCAAACTCCGAATTTTTTTTCCATTAGAATTTCCAAACATCTTCAGATCCGTCTACAAAATCTTCAGTTGTTGTTTTTTTGCTTGTGTGGTTTCATCTGGTTCTGGGGCTGCATCCTACAGGCAGGGCTGTGTTGGTGGGCAGGCTATCTCCTCATCCTGTCCTCACAGGGAATTCTGGTTCTGGTTTTCTGCTGCATGGATGCTGGGAGGAGCAGTGACATTGCCTTAGCCTGGAAAGATGCAGGAGCATGCCATGTTGCAGACCACAGCAATGCTCCTTGGGCGTCTTCCGTCACTGCAAACATAATAAATGGATTTTAAAACTGGGGAAACAGTCAAACGGAGTGGATATAGGAGGTCTGACTTAAACAAAGGAGGTATGGTTCAGCTTCAAGGACATCACTGCAGGTAGCCAGGGTCAGGCAGATGAATATCACTGAAAATATTGGACAATAAGAGGGGAGACCATGCTGTTTGGCTCCTCTTCCCTCCCTTCCTCCTCTGGCTTGTACAGTCCCCATAATGACACACCTAGCTTGGCCCATTGGACTTGGGGCTTGTGTTGTGTATTGGATACTGAGTTCAGAGCCCAAAATTACGAAGAAGATGAAAAGAAAACAATTTTCCAACAGAGTTTAGCTGGAGGGAGCACCTCCTGGATCACAACATCGCTGTCCAAGCACACACCCGGTCTGCCTGTTCTGGTAAGGGTAAAAATGATGGTGGGGAATCCTCATTGCAGAGACTGTCTGCTTCCAAACACCCTTGTACTGAAGCCATGGTCAATGGTGTATGCAGTTGTGTCACTGCATAGTATGAATCTTTCTGCTGCTCAGTTCCAGGCTGATATTGCTCACTGCTGGCACAGGTGCTCCTCACCGAGGAGAGAAATTAATTATTGCTTGTATGGCAGAGCAGGGACTCAGTTCCACTGTGCAAATTGGGAGAAGTGGATCCAGCCCTGCTTCTGGACATGCAGAACAGCTGAGATACCTGAAAAAAACAATTAAAAAAAAGCAAGCTAGAGGCAGGCAGAATAACCTACTCCCAAAACTTCTGTGAGATGCTCAGCCTCAGCAATGTGCCAACTTTGACAGTCCCAGAGCTTTAAAGCATAGGAAGGGAATGACTTACATGCAGGTTGGCTTCACCAGCCTCTCTGGTGCTGCCCCAGAAAAGCTCTGCTGCACAGGGAGGACCTCGTGGAAAGTGAGAGGGATGTTGGAGAGGGCTGAGAGAGCTGGGAGAAGTACTGACTTGGCTTCTGGCTAGTTGTCAGGGCTTAAATCGGCAGAAATCATTGCTTAGAATTTAATTTGTACCTTGTGTCCAAACTGAGCATCAGCCAGCAAGAAGCTATGCCAAAAGCTGAGCCAGAAAAGGGGATTTTTGCAGAAAGGAAGAGTCAAATTCATAAGTCTATACATCTGTCCCATCTACCTCTTCCAAACGAGCTGGCTCATGGGCACCTGCAGCATTCACCAAAACCTCCAGGGAACCAGCTACCCCAGGCATCTCCAGCATTTCTGTCCCCAGCTCTGGGCACACTAGCTCCATTTTCACTTCAGCAACTTCTCAGCATACTTCAGTGCTCAGAGTTGATTGTTGTAGGGTGTTAGGGCTCCTTTGGACTTACCAAACCCACTGCTCTTACATGTGCAAGCCACACTCTCTGGGGCTTCACATGCCGATTCTGGCAATTCCTTGCTAATAATGTACACTCAGACTCCAACCTTGAGCAGCCAGCTCATTTGGGAATGGGCAAGGCTTTTCTTACTGAAGTCCCTCTCGTACTGAAGTCCCTCTCGTTCTAAAGGGGAAGGACAACTTTCTCTGGGCAGCAAGTGAATAATCTTAGGTAAGCAGAGCCTGGCTTGGTGGTGTGACCTCTGAGTCGGTATCTCCAGTAAAAGCAAATGTGAAGGCATCCTCCAGCTCCATTACACAGAGCAGAGATAGTGGGATAGGTCTTTTGTGAGCACTTGAGGGAGCATCTTTGCTATGACCTTTGAACCTTATCAGTTTGGCAGCTGAGGAAATAACAACAGGGCTGCAGGGAGTGAAAAGGGAGTGCAAACATGGCAGCAGGCATTGTGCACACAAGGCTTCATTTTTACAACAATAGCAGAAAACTTGCAAGTGCAGAAGGAAATGAAAATGCCTGGGGTCATGCATGGCTCCCTGCTTCACAACACAGGGAGATGATGGTTTCACTGCTCTCGCAGGGATTGTCATAGAGGATGTAGCAGTAGTGGTGGCAAAGAGCTCCCAAGGTCCTTCTGCCCTTGGCTCCCCCAGGTGGAGGTAAGAAGCTGTTAAAGGTCTCAGCAGAAGTGTAGCTATTACTGAGCAGTTCAAATTGGACCCTGCAGCGTGATGAGACAGGGATCATCCTCCCTTTGCATCTCCTTAGCCTGCAAATAGATCTAGCAGCTGTCTGGGACTGGGGACACATGCAGATGGAGAAGTCTGTAAGAACTGCATGGCCTTTCCTGACCTGGGCTCCAGTAACCCTATCTTTCCTCATGTTAAAAATGAGAAAAAAAAACACAGGGTCACACATTTGCATTATAAGAGTAACACAGGAGTAAGCGATGTGGAGTTTGGGGAAAGGGAGGCATAGGAACAGCTTAGCCTGCAATTCATTTGATGTGCTCAGTTTTTATAAATGTTGCAAGATATGTGTAATGGTCAAATTAGTCTTGACACAAGAGTCTTTGAAAATAATAGGCAGTTCAGAGGTGATGCCAGCTTTACATTAAACTTAAATGCATACTGAATATCCATGGCATGAACAGAAACATCAGGACACTGAGAAGGCAATTTCAAGCCCTCACAGCTTAGGGAATTAAGAAAATTGAGATGTGTGTTGCATACCCCTCATTACAAGTTGCCAAGTGAAAGATATGAGATATTGGATATGCACAGGTTGGCAATCTTTGAGGTTGTCAGTCTTTGAGCTTGGAGGTGGGGCCAGCCAAAGCCATGCTGAAGATGCATGAAAAACCTATAAAAAGCTATTCAGGAAAATTGAAATTTATGTGATTCATGCTAGGTATCAAAATGAGTCGTTACACTTTACTGATAATCTCTTGGTACTTCATTTCAGCCACTATGAAATTAGGATTAGTTTGCTCTTATCTCACAGGTAAGACACAAAGATATATTCTTTAAAGTCTGGGCGATATTTGTAAATGTTGCAGATATTAGGGTGAAGGTATCACATTTGCTATCGTGAAGTTGCTGACACTGCCATTCCTACAGAGACCCCATTCCCTTTTGAATTTAGCTGTAGTCTTGTAAGACCCCAAAGCAATTGCTGAACTGTACCACACATCCAGGCCGGAGATCGACAGAGCAGGGTGAGGATGAAGTTGAAGGAGGAGTGGATGGGAAGAGGGGAGGGATTGGAGGCTGAGGCTGATGAGAAAGTACGAGCATGGCAGAGATGGAGAGCACCATGTGGACTTTATTCTCTGGCTGTGGGAACATCAACATTGAAATCTGTGCTTGGATCTGGATTTGTTGACACTGCTTGAACGTGGGGGGTTGAAAGCAGTTTACCTGTTACATTCCTGGTGCTACCTCAGGAACATAACTCCGTGAGCTGAAGAGTTGTTGAATATCTGCCTGTCTCTTATCTAGCTTGTAACCTCCTGGTCTGGAGACATAATGTACTGTCTATCCTTTCTGTGATAAAAATAAAGCATGTAAAAACACACACAATCTCAGGCCAAAAATTCCCTTAGGGGAACATACTGTGACTAGATAAGAAGGTACTAGCTGGCATGCAGTTACCTCTTCACTTCCTAACTGGGACACTTGGAGAATGGGTGGAGTTGGGACTAGTAGGGGCCACAGGAGGAAAAGGGGAAGAGAGATGCGATGGGAGGGATGGCAAGGGGGAAAGAAATATGCCGTTGGAGAACAGCTCGAGGAAACAGAAGTCAAAAACAGTCTGGACTTTTATTTAAGGCTTTCATAGTGCTGCCAGCTAGCTTTAAAATCTGACCTCTCTGGGACTGTGTGCAGCAAATCTTGCTAGCCCAGCCTTAAGGGAACAGGAGTTCTCTGGGGCTCAGAGCATCATCTTTCACACAAAATAAAGCTCCTGGAGTGTTGGTACACTGCACATTGTGTCTTCCTGATGCTCTGCCCACTGCAGCCTGTGAAGGTCAGCCTTCCTGTTGCGAGTGATCTGGTCTCTTTTGGGGGCTGATTTTTTCATCTCTTCTTTGCCACTGATTCCCTTCAGTGGTCCTGGGCAGATTTCCTCATTGCCCTATTGCAACATCTTCTGCCGTATGACGGGTGTGACTTGCATCACCTCCCAGGCACACAGAAAGGCTCTGCTATCAGGTCCTGTGAGCTGTGTACAACATGCCAGAAGTTGGTGGGAATTGAAAAACACTAAAGGAAAGGTGGCAGCCAAATAGAAGCAAAAGCAGAGGCGTAGCACATCTACAAATCAAGCCTTGCTGGAGCCCCCAAACCCAGCTTACCATCCAGGGTCACCAATGCAAACCCACTGCTCAGTTTTTCATTCACTCAGAGTTCTCTTTGCATAAGCAAAGCAATATAATGCAGGAGCTTAATAACAGTCAGAGCCACACTGGTGCTTCCTTTCTCTGCCTTCTGCTGGCTCCACAGTTAGGCAACCAGCAAGGCAGCAGTAGTCCCTGTGCTGTGCTCTTGTACCACTCTGCATCCAGCAAACACCCGTAAATTCTTCCCTCAACTCTTTTTCCCTTGAGCACTTTCAGAGAGAGCAATTCTTAGAAGTCCAGAAGTTTGATTAGATTTTCACTTTATCTTGTGTTTAGACGCAAGATCATAACCTGGGTTGTACTCTGCCTCCACCTTGACACTCCCTGTGCAGGGAAGCCAACAGTGCTGGTACCCTGCCATGGATGCCTTTTACAGACGTATGTATGGATCAGGTGGTAGGAGGATGCCAACAGCCCAAAAGATCACCAATCATTGGTGTGGCTCTTTGGAAACATTTTCACACATATTTCTTGAAAGAGGGCCTCTCAATTTTCTCCTTGATGGATGGGCTCAACTCTTGTGTCACAGTGAAAAGCTAAAATTTGTGGAGATCCCAAGTATTTCAGAAGAACACAAAACTTCATTTTCCTTTAATCTCTTTGTAGTATTTTTATGAAAACATTAATTCAACTTTTAAGAACTGTGCTAATAAGTAGCAAAACATTTGGTTCTGAAAACATCAATATTTCATATTTGGACATTTTTTGTTTAGTTTTTTTTAATAAACAAAACACTGAAATTTTTACCAGCTCTGCCAAAAATGTCAGTTCCATCAAAATGACATTTTGCAATGAGAAGCTGTTTTATTCTTTTTCCCCCACCTTTTGCTGACTGCTCGCACTGAACTTTTCAGATAAAAGTGGCTGTCCAGGTTATACTGGGGACATCCATTTTGTGTGTGTGAAGTGAGGTTTGCACATACAGAACCATCTTTGGTTGTTGGTACCTGCATGGGAACTGGTACATCAGGAAAATACAGCCCCTGCTCAGGGAGCCTTCACCTTTAACTTGCTCAGGCTGAGCGAGTAAGTTCAAGCATCCACTGCCTCAGCCACACAGATCAGTCTTCCTGGAAGGGAGATGCAGCCGTTTATACCTGTGCTGCTGGACCAGCACTGATGCCATCTGGCCCTGTTTTAGCCCTGCAAATAAAGCCACCCAGCTGGTGGACTCCCAGGCAGGGCCAAATCTGCACTCGCCCTAGGTGCTCCGGCAGAAGG
This sequence comes from Tapera naevia, assembly GCA_033556795.1. Lineage (NCBI taxonomy): Eukaryota > Metazoa > Chordata > Aves > Cuculiformes > Neomorphidae > Tapera > Tapera naevia. Next base: position 910,562 of record JAUMJJ010000040.1, read on the forward strand.
CTGTGAGAAAGGACAGCTCAGGGGCAATCATTAACACAGGTCACACTGCAAATGCCAGTCTTAAAGCCATTTGAGTCAGTGAAGCATACTTCCCATGGGAACTCTTAGTCCTGGCTAACTCAAGGCAGGACCAATTAGAGCAGGCAGTAAATACACTTAGCATACTCAGGAAAATATATCTAAAGCTGTTTATACACATTCTTTTGGACCAGTCAGCAACAAAAATGTCTTTACAGCTGCTTCCTCTTTCCTTCTTCCCTCTCTGTGCTGCTTCAAAAATAAAACTTGCTGGCCTCACCTCACGCACGCTGGGTTTACTCCTATTCACTTCCAAGTCCATCAGGTCTGTGTCTCGCCAGTCCCTCAACTTGCGAGCTTCCAACAGTTGCATCTCTTCTGGCTCCTCCTGAGGCTTTAGTAATGCAACAGGAGCCAAGAGGAAAAAGGCTGGCATTTTTCCTTGTTGTTGAGGAGCTGATACCTAGTACCAAGTCACCTTCATTATCTCCAGCCACCTTCGTCATCAGGCTGGGGCTTTGCGTATATAGGGCAGTTAATTGGGACTAATGGCACATTGACAGCCATTGCCAAGGCAGTAACAGCTGGGGGGGCTGCCATTTAATGGAGACAGTTTCAGGTGATGGGGCTGTGCCCACAGGGACAGTTTATAGGGAACAGAGAACCCGGATCTTACATTCTAGACCACTGCCCTACTCACAGTGTCGTTCCTCTTCCTCACCACACTTGATTTGGTCTGCATTTTGCATAATCGGCCACATTAAGGTACATGGCACTTTCCCCATTTTCCAGGTGGGGGATTGAGCCTTTTGTAAGAAGACTCTAACTGAACACTGAGGTTATGCAGAATTAATAGGGTTTGCTCCTAAAGTAAAAATCTTCCTGGTAAGCGCCACCATGAACCAAGATTGCTTCACCAAAAAAGTGAGGGACTGCAATTTGGACTCATTTGGGATCACAAGGATTTTCTTTTCAAAGCCTGGATGAAACCTGAATACAACTAAATTCTCTGTGAAAAAAAAAAACAAAACAAAAAACCACAACAAACTTTCTTTTCAAATCTAATCAAGACTGGTTGAAATTATTTACTTTACATTTTACATTACTTAATGCTCCACATTTTTAAAAGTTATTTCAGGTTAAAAAAAATAGCACTTTTCATTCTAAAAATGTTTCAAGACATTTTGAGTTTTAACGGAACTGCATTCTCCAAAGGAAACCCCACTCTTTCCATGTTTCCGCTACCAGCTTATAGGCGATATTGCGCATGGTACAACAGAGGTGTTGAAGCGAAGCACCAATTATCCCAAAGTTTGCACTAACCAAAACCAACTCATGTGTCCCCTTTGCTAGTGCCAGTCACAAGGGCACGGACACATAAGAGTGGAAGAGGATGAAGAGGATGTAGGAATCTAGAGACATGCTGGTCAGCTCTATTTCTGGCATATTCAGTTGTCATTATTTGGTTTATGGCCCTGTGGTCTCTCCCCATGGTGCAGCATGATGGCTGGGGAGTGTCTGCATCATCATGCCTTCCCTGGCACATTGGTCTGCAGCTCGCCCGCAGTCTCCCTCTACCACCACGTGATGAATCCTGAAGTTACCATTCTGCAAAGAGGGTGGTTAGGCACTAAGAGACATGGTGAGATGTGCCTCTCTCTTTGCCCTCTTACTGCTTCTGCTGGTCTTCTGCATCCCCCTCCAGCTTCCCCTTGCAAGAACTGCTTATATGGGGCTAGGATACAGTAAGCCTGGAGCGGGAGAGGCACCTATCCTTTTTTCTCTCCTACCAGCTTAGTAATGATCGGTGTCTTGGAGTCAAGCTACTTTAGAGGTACCAGAGGCCAGAAGACAACGGATAGACCAACCCTCTAAGGACAGCAAGGATCCCTGTGGCCAACAAAGCCACACAACACATACAGTCAGGGAGCAGCAAGAAAGAGGTATTTTGTTCCTGGAAGCTTGCACCTCCAGAGTGGGGCAGGCAACAGGGAGAGACGCAGCTCCCACAGCTGACAGGTATGAGCAAAGATCTTTGGTTTCCAAAACTTTCTTCTACCAGTGCAGATGGTCCCAGAGAGGCTACACTCTTAAATGACTGGCTGATATCCATCAATCAAGCTGGAGACCAGCTCAGAAGAAGCCACTACACGCTCAAGCCACAGGTCCAAGTTTCTGAGAAGAGCCCTCTGCCAAGCTCAAGGAAACTGAGCCAGAGCATCTGGCTAAAATACACACGTGCATACATGCGCATGCGCAGATACACACATAAAGGCAATTCTCAAAACTAGACTAGGAAAATATTTGCTCAGAATATTTTAAAGCTTAATTCCAGTGATCACAGTGGCTTTGTGAACACATCTCATTAATGGAGCAGTTCCAGGCTTCATCTGACCAACCCTCCATCTTTCATGCCTGTGTATCAGAGCAGAGCCTAATGAGCTGGATGTGATGTGATGACTCACTTTCTGGTCCTTAAAGTTGGAGTCCATAAAGTCCATAAAGTTTTATTCAGGTCCATGGCCTGGATAAAAACAAAGACATGCTCCTCTGTGTGTGTTTAGGACTGGGAGTGTAACAGCAGGCAAAGGCTTGGAGGGAAGAGAGGGCAGGATGCTATGTACTTGGATGAGCAAGAAAGGACAATGTTGTGGTTAAAATGCAAAACTAGACACCCATGTCAACTGCTTGACTTTGTCTGTACATCTCAAGAGCAAGTGAAGTGAGTCTTGGGTATAAAGAGGCTAGGGGAGCTCCCTCTCCATTCAGACATTGACTCTTAAACACAAAGGAGTGAAGACTCCAGTTATGGCTTACATAACCGCAGCTAATCCACACTGCAAGAAGGAGAGAGTTATTAGATCAAGGTCTTTGCTGAGAAGCATTTAAGTCACACAATTCCACCTGTCTTGCAAATAAATAACACACCCTCTGAAACAATGTTTGAAGGCCATCCAGATGATCAAACAGCCATTTATTCACAGGGATTAGTGCCTTTCCTTGAAAATTTTCAATTATTTTCTTTTATTGGAAACCTGAAAAGTGTTAAAGCAAAAGATCTTCAACAGCTGAAAACATATCTGTAAATATAACCTATAAATTTCCATGGATAAGTCAATGAAAACAAAGATTTTGTTACTCACATCAACATTTTCCAGGGAGGAGGGAGAGGAGAAGGGGAAACATTATTTTTGACAAGGTCTGCTGTTTGGCAGAGCTCTTTGATAAATAGATCAGGCCAGAGTGCAGGACTGCTGTCAACATGGCAGAACGGCTGGTCCTTGAAAGGCTGATAGAGATCTTGCTGCCCGAGTTTCCCCCTGTGGTTAAGACAGCATAACTAAAGACAGGATACAAGCAACCAGTCCAGCTGAGAATGTCTGGATGCCAAACCAATGGCTGGAAAGATCTTTAAAGGCTTAATGACAGAACACAAATGCTTACATAGGGAATTTGCTAGCTGGGGAACTACAGTCCAGCCCCACACTGTAACACTAGTTTCCTCCCAAGGAGTGAGGAAAAAAAAAATAAAAAAGAGAAGCTCTTCTCTGCAAATATTTCCAAGGTGGTTATAACCTTCCTCCAAAGAGGCAAATCCAACATTAAACATCAGGAAAATAAATCAGCTGCAGGGACTGGCAAAAGGCTGAGAATCTAAATTACAGCAAGGTCAAGAGGAAGCAGGGGGCTGCTAAGAGGGAGCCAGAGTGTGAAATTCATCACATCTGCTAGGTACAAAGCAATGCCCTTTGGGCAAACTCAACCCCCAGCTCACCCCTATGAGGTGTCTAGAGTGCAGCAGAGGGAACAACAGGCACAGAGACGGCTGCAGGGAGGTCCTCTGTGAGGGAAATCCATCTGCAAAAAGATGGAGGATGGGGTGGAAAGCAGGTGAATAAATGAGAAGCAGTAGTGTTAAGACCATGCAGCTCGTGTGGCTGCCTAAACTGCTGAGAGCTGTTGCCTCCACTGGCTTTGGGTCTGCTCTTCTGCTCTGGAGCTCGAGCAGGTGCACATTCCCTGGTATGGCCAGCTCTCCCACAGACTTCACATGATAACTCTGGGACAGTCACGCACAGACCCACTGTAAGGCACAACGGGCTTTGACAGCCCTCTGCTTTCCAGGCTCCCTGAGACGTAAGAATCAATGTGAGGCATCCTTTAAGTTCTCCTAAATGTCTGTGGGGAGCGGGTGAACATTGGCTTTGTGGAGGAAGGAGTACAAGCAGATCTCTGGTGAAGAAACTAAAAGAGTAGCATCCCATCCTTTTCCATGTTAATTTGGAGAAGCTTGCCAATCAAGCATCCTTTGGATGTATAATAGGTAGGCTGCAGACAAAAAACATCCATAAAAAGAGTATAGGCCTTGAATGCACATACAGAGGCATGGCATGGAAAACAAGCAGAAAATCAGGACAAGGAGCCAGAAAATAAGAATAAAAAAGGTAGTTCTGGAGACAAAAGTAGGTCAGGGACTGATGGTGTTATGGGGGATGTACAGAGGCACAATGCCAGCAAAGCTGGTCCTACCCGGGCTGCTGGGCCACAAGAAGTTAGGTGGTTGGACCGCCCTGGAAGCATCAGTGGTGTTTTCACACCAGTGGGGTAAGCTCAGCTCTGTTGGGGTTTAATCAGGCACCCTCACAAGAAGGTATCCAAGTACCACAGTGCTTTGATTTGCTCTTAAGTTCAGACAGTCCCAGACCAAACCTCTGAATTCTACCTGGGTTTGGACTCAAATTCCTCATGATATGAAAAAAAAGACAAATTCAAACATTCATTCCAAACAGCCCAGGGATTTGGGAAATGTTATCAACACTTAGATGTATTGCATGAACATTTGAATACTTTACAGTATAAGTTCCTTTTAACAGTGCATTTATTATTTCTTGCTTGCATTATTTTTTACCGTTATTTATCACCATATCTAAAGATTTTTGCAGTTAATGCAAAAGAATGCAGAAAGGGAAATATGTTTTAAAGGGAACATGGAAGAAACAGAAAAAAAGGAACAATAATACACATGCAAGCTGGATCAAATCTGGAGTTCTACTTAATTCAGGAGCTTGTAGCTAATGGTGGCAAGGAAGGCACAAGAAACATTTCAGCTGGCAGCTCTTGTGTGACCTATAGGAGAAAGCCTTTTCCTGGGTCCCAAGGGAGAAAACATTGATTTTTTTTCATCCTTCTGACTGCTCCCAAATGCAGATGTCGTTACAATGACAAGCCACTCTCACCCATGAGGGTGTCATCCAGCATGGACTGATATCAAGAATGGATCCATTCTCCACAGCTCTTCAGCACAGCTTAGAACTAGTTCAAAGAACCAGAACACTAGAATGAGAATAATGTGTATATTTAAGTATATATAAACAATAGGGTCATCTATATATTATTTAAATAGCAATACATAAATATTTAGATTATCTTTTTGTTCAGCTGTAGCTCACACTGCTGACCTCTGCTTAACTCATCTTGCACTGACCTATTGAAACAGCAGCTCAGGTGATCACTTTGCTTAAGGGTTTGCAGAAAGAGAGGAGCTGCTTCCAGCTCCGCCCCCCACCTCCCACACCCAAGAGTCCCTCCATGAGGGGAAAGGAGAGCAATGAGGGAGGCTGAGGCACTCAGTGATGACAGGAGGAAGAGAGACAGGGTCAGAGTCCAGCCTGAAATGCTTTAAAGAAGCATTTATAAGTTCTCCAGAGTGGATTTAAAGCTGGCTGTGGATGCAGTGACTAAGGCCGCCATCCTCAAAGCTATTTAGACATTTGATTCCTCAGGTAAGCCAAACCTTTGAGGATCTGGCTCCAGCACAAGGGCTTTCTACTTAGAAAAGCATGAATAATAGTTTGGGTAAAACAACCAGCCACATGGCCCTCAGGCCAACCCTCAGTGAATGTGGTCCTAATTAACGGTTTAGATGCTCCAGACAGGTGGGTCCTAATTTCCCAAAGCCTCTCTGAACTGCATGGGTTTCCACATGTTCCGACGTTTGCTTGTCTCTGCCCTCTGGGTGTCCCACTAAGCTGAAAGGCCAAGGCTTTGCAGTGCTAAGAAAGGTGGGGAGCCTTTCTGGAAAGACAGAAAGATACCGGGAAATGTGGAGACTAAGCAAAGACCAGCTCAGTTAAGGGACCTGCTTTAAGGCAGGATGGTATGGACATCTTAGGGATAGGAAGAGATATTAAAATACAGAGACAATGGAAACATTTTAATTAGAGGTGGCTACCACTTCATCTAGCCAATTATACTGTTTGGCTAAAGTTGGCACATCGCTGTGTAAAATTTCGACTTCAAAGTGTTTTATCAAGAAGCTTCTCTTGAGGAAAAGGAGAGAGAGATTAACAAATGCTGTTTAGTTGGTGCTCAGGACATTGGTCACACTTCAAATACCTGTTCTGCCTGATTCAGAATGATCTCAAAACCCTCTGTGATCAGTATGATCAGTAAAAAAAAGGAGGCTGGGAGGCAATGGTTTAAAAACATTGCATTTTCTTTGGTTTTGTTTTTTTTTTTTGAAAATGGAAAATTCATCAGACCTGACACTTCCCATGAAGAGTTCTGGCTCCGATGAATCAGTGTATTTGGACACCCCTTGACCCTCCCCCTCCATCATCATTTCAGCCAAATATCCTTGGCTGGTTCTAATTTTTTTTGCACACATATAACAAGTATGTACGTGTGAAGACTCAGTAATCATGACTTGGAGCAGGAGAAAAGTGTTGATAAGACTTTAGCTGCTTCACAATACAAAAATAAGTCTGCGAAGCTTTTTCCCCATCTCATCTCTTCACCTCACCCTCTCAAGAGAACCAGGAACTCGGGTCTCCAGTGATGGCAGTCACATGCACTAGCTGGTCGATTCCCCTTCTTGACATTTCTGCTCTTCTCTAGTGCCTTTCTTAGGTTTTGAAGAAGTTCACCTTCCACGTGCAAGGCTGCATTTGATCCAGGCACCCAGCTTCCTTTTGGGAAGGTGAGGATTGGCCCTTTCTGAACCCAGAAGAAGTCCAGAGAATCCGAGAAGCCCCAGAAGGGTGATGTCCTCAATGATAAAACTCATTGTCAAGGGCCTTCGGTGTGTGCACACAATCCTGGAAAAGGGTCCCCACCTCAAGTCCCAGGACCACCAGTACCTAACAGGATGCATCCAGCATCTCTTGGGATCAACCAATGGTTCAGGGCTGCCCAATACAGACAGCAGAAGACATTACATGAGTCCAAAGCTGCTGATGATAACATTTCAGAGGAAACTTCCTATGCCACACACACTGAGAGAGAATCTCTTGAGGAAGGGGAGTTAAGGGAAAAGGTTTTCTTTGAAAATGATGAAATGGTTAAAGTCGAGAGTAAACAGGCAACCAAGCTCTCCCTTTAACCCTTTGGCATCAGGAGAGACCTGAGGGCCAGCCAAATCTACCAGTTCTAGGAAATCATTTTAAAAAAAAGACATACACACATTGGGATTGAGGGAGAACAATCTATTTTCACAGGAATCTGTCCTTGATTAGAGAAGAAACATGGCAGTGGAGAAAGAACCGACTATTCAGCAGTGAGTTCAGAAGAACAAATAAAAAAGGGGAAAAAAAGAAGACATATTTGTTTAGGGTGTGATAGAGAGACTTCCAAAGCACATAGAGACAATTGAAAATTACATCTCTTGAAGCAGAGGCATTTGCTGCTCAGGGTGAGGAATCAAAGGCTAAGTCCTGGGGAGGAAGAAGGGTGGGGTGGCCCCCCGGGTGGTCAGTGACAGGCAGACTTGAGCGTGTGACCTCTCATAAAATCTTTCCAGGGGGCTTTCACATATTGTGTAGAGCATAAGCTGATTTCCAAACACTGAGGTCCTAATGAAGATGTGCTTCTGGAGGCAAGGGGAGGAGACAGGGTAATGAAACCAGTCTGTTTGCCAAAGAGACGTTTCCTCCTCACTGAAGGTGGCACAGACGTATAACAGGAGATGTGAAGAGATGTGAAAAAAATGCTGTGAACTGCAATACCATATAACAAAAAATAAGGATTCCGTACACATTCAATCCAAACTACCTGAACATCAGAGGCTTGAGGGAAGGTCAAGGGTCTCCACACCCCTGGTTTCTTATTGCAGACCAGACCTAGGTGGCTTCATTCAGCTGGTTTGCAGAGTGCCTCTGGTTAAGAAGCAGATATCTGCCTCGGATTGACCTGTCCAGAGTTTGAATAAGTCTGAACAGAGATTTATTAACCCTCACAATCAAAGATCAATAAATAGCTTCCTCTTGAGTGGGCAAACTGCCTGGAATATAAAAACGTAAAACAAAACTTACCACTGATCTACTTTCCTCTGTCCAATAAAAGGAAGATCTAAATCCCCAAGACAGCAATTTTAAATTTCTATAGCATTTTGAAGCCATCTCTAATAGTCACATCTAATTAGAAGACCCTGGATCGTTGCCATGTAGAGTATGGTTGTTAATAACAAGAGTTCTATGCTTCTCTGGGGTCATTTGGAAACGACCCATAGTGATACCCTCCCCGCCTCCTCTGCTGAGTGTTTGCTGGTCACTCAGTCCTACCATGTGGTAAAGGGCAAGGTATACCAGTGAGATTTATGTGCAGAGCAAGAAAGAACAGATGATGCTCTTCAGGGACAAAGCCACACTGAGATTTCATTTCTCCAGTCTCTACTCTGCTAGGAAGAAGGTACAGATAAGGTCAAAAGTGGAATGAAATAAAAGATTCATACGTGCAGTTTGAGAATTTACTTTTTTTTAATAATCAAAGCTTCAGTGGAAGAAAGAATGAAGGTTTACTAAAAAAAATTCAGACAAAATTCAAATTCAAAACACAGGGCTGCTGTGCTCAGTCTAGAAGGCAAACTGGGGATAAGTGAAAGGTAGGGTGAAGAAAGATGCTCTAACAAACAAGGAACCACAGGATCTTTTCTGTTAGGCCCAGTGAGCAGTTCCATTTGAGTTAAAAAAAAGTCATGAATATGGGATTTTTATCCAAATTCACATTGCATTTTGAGATTTCCTAGCCATGCCTTTAAACAAAAAGGTAAATCTTCTGGCTTAAGAAGTCCCTGAGCTGCAAACCTCTAGAGGCTGGAGTCTCCGCCTAAGACTTGTTTGTCTTCTGCTACAAAGCCACACCATGCATTTACAGTTGGTCACACCAGCTGTTTGATGTGGACCTTCACACTGAGTCATCTCTAACTTCTTATTTCCCATTCTTTTCCTACATGTCATTATTCTTATTCATGGACTCCCATATCACATAATTCTGTTTACAAATCCTCCTGGATGACTCTAATTTAGAGAAGTTCTCAATTTTAGAGAAGTTTAAGACCTTGTGCTGGTGGAAATCGCTAGGAGTACTCCCTGTTACTCACTCTTCAAAGGCTGTGTGGGAGTGGTAAAGCAGATCTCAGCTTTTGACAGTGAGTATTCAAAGATGTATTCAAACCATAGCTAAAGCTTTCCCTTTCTCATAAAAGATGAAAAGAGAGACTTTCCCTTTCTCATAAAAGTTTTTGAAATTTTAATTAATGTTCCTCTCCGCATCAGAAAGAAAACTGGAAGGAAATCTCAAAAATGTTCACAGATCTCCAGGCAAAAACAAATCAAAGAAAAACAAAAATTGGTACAGATAAAATTTTCAAATATTTTATTTCTACCTTTTCCTCTTTGTTTAATCTCTTTTCTAACAAAATTTAAGTTAAGTAAAAAAACCTGAAATTTTATTTCAATGTAAAAAAACCCAAAGGTGTCAGTCCCCTCAAAGAAACTGGTGGACCCAAGAGTGTTCACAGGGAAAAGCGAGAGGTTCTGAACTGAACCTGAGCTAAAATCCTTGTGCCAGCAAAGGAGGTTTACTCCTTTCCCGAAGCTGGCTGCCCGGCTGCAGAACACACCCATCAGCAAGGGGATGGTGGAACAGGACCAAAAGTGGCCAATTGGCTTTGAGCAGTCATCAAATTCAGCAGGGGCTTGGAGGACCACAGGGGAGCCAGGAGATGTGTACTTGCCCTGACACTGGCTGGATTGTACTTTTTCAGTGGATAAATAATGCTGCTTTCTAGCAATTTCTACCAGCTTTCCAACATTTTTTAGTCACCGTTCAGTTGTCATTTGGACATCTGACACTTTGTAAATTCTAAGAATTGACCCGTTTGAGGCTTAAGGATTGAGGACAAGAAAATGGTCGGCAGGTAGTATGCAAGCCAGCTGCAGTGTTGATGTAAGGGAGAGGTTCCCAAATAGCTGCTGAGGGAAGGGACAGTTGTGTGGTGGTCATCTCTCCTTCAGCGGAGCTGTCAAATGGAGACAGAACATATCCAGACTTGCACTTTGAGGGCTTCCAGGATTCATCTGCCCTAACAGCTTCTGCCAGAAATAGAGGCAAATATTCTGGAAACCATATCCCTGTTGAAAGGCCACTGTTGTACCACCTTGGCTTTGCTGCATGCTTCTCCTCCTTTCCACTGCCTTCTCCTCTACCACAGACCTATAACCACCTCCTGGGCATTGCTGAGGAGGTATCTACGTGCTTTCTCCAACACAACTAAATGTGGCTGGGATCAAAGCAACAATTCATGTAAGAGGCCCATTTTACGTGGGATACTAGATTCTGCAATTGTAGCAGCTCCTTTGGCCATAAAAAATACCAGGTTTTCAGAGTCCTACATGTTGCATTTGCACAACTCATTCTTACACTAGCAGAATGTGTAGCCCTATGATCAATGAATGCATAACACATATCTACTAAAGACCTTTTGGGAGGGTGGTAGAGAGCTCAGTCAACTGCTGACCCTGTTAGAGGCAGGATTGTATGGAAGAGAAAGTGTTTAAGAGACATTTGGCAAAATCACCAAATTTCTGGGGTCATTTTGCATGTTGGTTGCTCAGTGGAGACCACAAGAAAAAAACAGGAAAGCTCTGAAACCTCATGAGACCATGAATACTGTATTACATAAGACCAGAAGTCCAAGCATTGGATCTATTTTGGATCTGACAGTAGCCAGTAACAGGTATGTAGGGAAGAATGTAAAGAACAGGGCATGGACAGATATTTATTTAACTTCTAGGAAACAGCAGTATAGAGATCAAGCAGAAATGGGTGTTTGTGTCCATTAGAGATATCAGGACACATCAGGGAACCTCTTCCTACCCTGCAAAAAAAAAAGAAAACAATCAACAAGGCAAATGTGCCCAGTGGCAATGAAGAAAATGTTATGAATGACTTGGAGTCTGGCTCCAGCTAACCACAGGGCAAGACATTTCATCTAGCCTGTGAGTCAGTTCCCACCATCAGACAGAGATGTTGCATCACCACGGGATGGAGACAATAAAACCATATCATGACTGAAAAGTTCTGAGGTGTGAAAGATGAGGATCAGATGGGACAGCTCCAGATGGATAGGCTGTATGAGTGTCCCCTTTCACTTACTCTCCCTTCAGTGTCCGGATATTAGTCTCAGTGGTGTGGAAGCATTGCACAGACATTGTTAATTACACAACTAACCTGTGATTAGCATCCATTGTACATTTTATTCTTTCCCTCACTTGTTATTTCTTCTTTTTAAGAAGGATAAAAACAGCTCTTCTTGTCCAAGCAAGGACACAAGACTTTCTGCATCTAGTCAAAATGAGTGAATTATATTTGCATTCAACTCATTATTGATCTGGAGCTGAAACTCATCTGGAGGAATGATTTCACCAAGTGTTGCACAGTTGATAAATTTAGGAAGTTCCTCAAAGCACCTGAGCACGTGAAGGGAAAATACATCATATAAACAGCTCCCCATTAACATTTCACCCAGCCGTAATATCCAACATAAATAAGTAATACCAAAGCCTGAGCATTCCCTACCCAGCTCATTGCTTAGTGGGTAACAAGAGTTAGGTGTAGTGCAGATGTCAAAAGAGGATTTTTCATCCTTCCAGTCATAAATCAATAAAACCAAGGAACAAGGCTTATACTAGCATATTACACATAAAATCTTACACTTAAATGTAATATCCAGGGCATATGGAGTGAGCAACAGGCCCTGCTCAAATTGTTTACAAGCTGAATAAGTAAGAGAGGCAAAAGGGAGCAATGTTTCAAAGTGAGGAACTGAGGAATATACAAGGTTTCAATGCTTTGAGTAAAGTCCAAGAGAGATTTAGCAGTCCCCACACCCAGTCCCTCACCATTATTTTGGGAACATTGACCATAAGTGTCCTGCCAGCTGCTTGGTCTGCTGCAGTGATCTACCATGAACATCTCTGCAGGTGCTGCTGGGTCTACAGACCCCTGCTAAGCCCTTTCGCTCCATAGGAAAGCATCATGACTAAATAAATACATTGATTTGCTCTTGTTGGGGGAAGTTTAGCTATAAACACCTTACAATAGATGGGGAGAGATCATAAGGCCTGAAGAGCCAAACCATTCTCTAAACTGCAACCAATTTGCATCGGTGATAGGCCCTTTTCCCCAAGAGTAAAAGGAGGACTAGATAAAACTAATCCAGGTTTTAGAGGAATCTCAGCTCTATTATAGATAAAATCAGATTTGAGCTGTCCAAAACCATCATGTCTAAGCATCTCGAAATGCATCCTCTTTTCTGAGCACGTTGAAGTTAATAAGCCAACTTTGTGGTGACTGTGCAGGGGAGAGCCAGAGCCAAGACCCCCTGAAAACAATCAGACAATGGTTTCTCTGTCTGAAACTACTGCACTCAAGAACTTGTGCCTTTGTTGAAGATGTTGTGGACAATCTCAGTGTATTTGGTTCAATATAGATGAATTAAAAGGAGTCTGAAGGTTGGTATAAATAAGGTCAGACATCTAACAAGGTCTTCCTGGCTTTAAAGCCTATGGATTTATAGGAAGCAGGTATTAAGAAACTTAAGAGAACACACTGCTGCCTGTTCCATCTCTCTTGATGGGATACGCTCAGACAAAGACAGTATTAGTCTGTACTGGATCCTTTCATGTGCCTTGTTTCTTGAATTTTTCTGGAGATTGTCTGCATGAGCATACATAGTAGCAGTTCTGGAAGCAGGCAAACTTAAGGTTATTTTGATATTGTAGTATGAACCATTATATTTCCTACTTTTCAGAAGTTTAAATATGCATTAATTTTTCATATCCTGCTGAGGATTAATCCTCTATGCATACTGAAACAATATGAGACACCATTAGGCAACATTAACTTTGTGCTGAAGTTTTTGGCATAAGATGCTGTATACTCTAATCTATTTGCAAATCAAAAGCCAATGCTTTGCACACTTCAGTGAAAAGCCAGAGGCAGCCTGCCCCACTAGAAAGGTCACCAGATTAAGACTCAAGGGAACTCTTCGAAGTTTTGCCACTGATTTACTGCTCAATCTTGGCCAAGTCATCTCTTTTCTTTGTGCCTCTATTTTTCCTCTCATTCTTTTTGTGTTTTCTATTTCTATTCAAAGTTCTTTAGGGTAGGAGTGGGCCTCTCGTTACATCCTGGTCCTGTGCTTCACACAGCAGCCCCCCGCCCCCCCCCCCCCCCCCCCCCCCCTCCAAGCTGGAATACGCCTACTAGATGCTACTGCAACACAGAGAAGTAAGAGCCTTAACAGTTTAAAAGTGTTTGGCTTTCACTCACATTACCTCTCTCACTTGTATCCTTAGCATAAAGCTTTTCAGAAGAGGTACCAGCTACCAACTGAGTAAATTCCCAGCCAAAGGGTTAAAGTAACAACCCCCTTTAGACAAAGGGGAGAAAGGTGTAAGAGGAACTTGGGTCACATGGCAAACTAGGTATTAGTTAATCAGTAGTACTCAAAGGTGAAGGCCATATGCAGGAGCCAGGAAGCATTGCACAAGTTAAACAAAGTTTGGTGAACAGCAAAGCTTTAACTATTTTCTTTGAAAAGTTCCACCTTTCCTCTAACCTAGCTCTGGAACAGGGACCACATACACTGACCTTCTCTGTGACTCATGGCAATGAAGTGTTCAATGGAAGTTTTGAGACTGACCCATGGACAATACCTCTTTATTGCCCTGACAGTTCATATACCACGTTACGTATAATTCTCCTATTCACTGGACTCTTGATCCAAACTCTTCTGGTAAAAGGGCTTGTGGGCAGTTTACTTTCTGTCCAATGACTTCATTGCAAAGGATTTTTCTTCTCTGTGTATCTTGCCATGTGCAAGTTTTCCTTCCTCTTGTTTCCCTCCTCTTGTTTCCCAGTTTCTGGAAATAATTTGTGGTTTGGAAATAGAAATGCCCTCGTAGGCTTCAAAGAGCTTAGAGCCTGCCATACCAGAACAGTTCATCGGATCTATTTAATCCGATCTCCTCTTTCCAGCCATGGCCAATACCTGGTACTTCGGAAGACAGCAAAACTTCATACTGGCAACAGGACACTTCAATTTTAGACAGAGTACCTTCTCTGAATGTGTGAAGATCTGCTAAAGCATCGTTCCCACTTCCACCCTGACCTGCCCCAGATTTTCTGGCAGGGCTCCTCAAGGAATCAACTAAAGAGCAGAGATCCCCTACAACAATAAAGAGCCTTAAGGGGGACAAAGTACATCAACACATATCAAAAGAGGGCTTCCCAAAACAGCCCAACAAACATAGCTCAGCCCCTTCCAGGACTGGCTTGGCTTGCGTCCACTGTTCAAAGAAGTTGGCAAGCAAATCTTTATTGTAAGAGACAGAACAGAAGCCGTAGGGGAGGTACTGAAATCTGGGGATAATTCACAAAATCCTGGCCTGTAGTATAGAAGGAAGCTAGTGTTATGTATCTATCATTTGTGCTTCTTTTGTTATTGATATAAGCAACCAGATATAAGCAACCTATCAATGATCACATCTCATTTTCAGCTAACATCTCTTCTGGCTGCTTTTAAATAAATGGGAAGCAGATATAAGTTAGAACAGACATTTTGCCTTGCTCAGTCATGTCACGGTGGTCTTGTGCTCTGCAGATATCCTACATAATGCAGCAGGTTTATTTTTTTCAATAAAGCACAATTTAGTATTACAAACACAGCAGATTTGGTCTCCTGAAAGTCTGCCACTTTCTGCAAAGAGCACCACCATTCTTCTCCAGGCCTAGAGACTCCATACACTCATGCCTTATCTTTTCTCATGGTCAGCAAGTAGCGGCAGAGCCATGGAGCTGGACTTTGCTCTCTATCTCTAAAGACCTGGCAGAGAACCATCACATGGATCACCTATGTTCACCTCAATCTGACCCGGGCTTGCATTCCTGCCTCTGATGGGTGCCCATAACCAAGGGCATCACTCCTGCGATGAGGGAAACTTCAACCAGAGGACAACTGCCAGAGGAAATGGTGGCATGTGTGGTGTTACATTGCCACCTGGTGGAGAGCTTCCACTGGAGACAAATAAAGATGGCTGACCAGAGAGTTGCAGGCCATCACATGCCACAAGATCTTCCAGTTGCTCTATACCCTGACTAGCTAAGCTCTTGTGCTCTTGCTGTGACCGAATAGGCCACTAAACGTTGCTGTTGTTTCTCCCCCAAGTAGTGAAGCACGGAAGACCTGCGCAATATCTGCAGGTCCTACGGATGGGCAACATCAACCCATTGCTTTAGTGACTGGGTTTGCAGACTTTAATATCAAGTCTTGCATAGATGCAGCCGATGTGAAACAGTGATCCTAGGTCAGCCTTCGGGGAATAGGAGTCTGTGTTATCACAGTTGCCACTCGTTCTTGCAGTGCTGCTATCCACAAAAGAAGCGTGTAGCTAAGCCCTGTGTGTCCAGGCCCCCACAAGCTTGAAGAGAGAACTAATGAAAATGTACTTCCTTTCATTAAGTGCAGAAGTGTCTGATGGCAATGATTTTTATTTTAGTGGTGCCCAAAGAAAGGTTGAAATATACAATCCCACAACATGCGCCTCCTGTTTTTGTGGTGAAGTACTGCGTTGGCAGGCTGGAAGAGAATTACTGACAAGGACTGCCATGTGGACTCTCACAGTGATGCCATGTATTGATTTTCATCTGGTGACGACATGCAGTTTTGTGACTGCATTGACACTATTCACTCAAGAATCTGCAGACTGAGTTTTTGGAGCAAAAAGGGTCATCATTGTTTATAATTTATTCAGTACCAGAGGAGGTCTGTGACTTTATGTGTCTTTACAATCACAATGAGAATAAATGGGCAAAAAGAGAAATCATAGGTCCCTACCCCAAGGCCCTTAGCAAGAGAAATTAAACATGACAGAGCAAGGCAGCCAAACCTAGGAAGATGGGAAGATGCGTTTCAAGAGCAACAACATATGAAAATTGTGACATATGGGTAACTCCTTATTGCCTGTGCATCATGTTGGAGAGCAGTAATTGCTCTAAAGGAGGTAAAATACATCCAGCATTGATTAGAGGGAGAAATCCGTCCTTCCTGGTTGTCCACTGCCAACCCATCTGCAAGTAAATAAGTAAATAACCTTCAGATTTGGGGAACATGGCAGATGACACTAGTATCTGAACTGTGGGCTGAAGTTTTCAAGACCTTCAGAGAGGAACTATCTTTGATTTCAAGGAAATTTTATACCTCCTCATAGAAGGGATCACCTTCTTTGAAATGCAAGATATGGATAATTATGGAGATGCTGGCCAACAACAACATGACGTGAGTGCCAACATCTCTTGATGAGAATAAAGGCAGCAAATTTGAGCTCCAGAGATTTGAGTTGGGACTTTTGTTCAATTCCAGTCACTAGTAAATTCAACAACTCTTAGAAACAGACCCACAGAGATGTGAAATTGCTCTAGTACTCAGGAGAAGCACAAACTGTCACCTTCCTTTGGACAAAGGTCCATCTTGAATGGCACTAGCAATGGCACTAGCAGAGTATATTTGTTTTTCTCCAAGGCGTATAATTTGATATATCTCATGAGTTCTTAGTTAAGAAATAAATACTTTGCACTGTGTGGAAATAGTAAGACACAGACTTACCAACATGTATTTCATTGACAACTTTCAATACAGTATATAATCTAGATCACATAAAATCTGTGATAGTAGAATTTGCAGATAATGTATAAATTACCAAGATAGTAAAGAAGAAAGAAGACAAACTGGATTAGAGGGCTACAGGAATTACCTGCTTAAATTATCACAATAAGTGCATGTTACTATGCGCAAGAGAAACATACTGACAAGACTGAGATTCAACCCCACCCATCTCCTGCCCATAATAGAAGCATCCGAACAAGTAGCCTGGTTGGCATAGGCTTCCTCTATAGTCAATGGAACCTCCGGGGGGCGCAAGTCTGCCTGAAGTTTGAAGGATTGAAGCCAAGGCCCTACAATGGGGGTGAAAACGTCTGTCTTGCAAAGCAAACATCAGTAAAAACCACCTCAATATGAGACCTTGGTGCAGTGTTTGATGACTAATCTGATACTCAGGTATATAAAAAAGGATTACCGAGTAGAAACAGAGAAATGGTTTTGAGCCTGAATTGGCTACTATTTAAATCATCAGAAGAATAATATCTTCAGTCTTGGTGTTCCCAATTCAGAAGTGTTATGTATGTGTTAGAGTTCAAACTAAAGCCACAAAAAAGATCTTGCAAGAGAAAATGAGTCTTGTCATGCGATGAGTATAAGCCTTTAATCCACTGTGACTAGCCAAAATATAACTTGGTATTTTTGTATGTAGGTACTTATGCATGGAAAAGAGACCTTTCAAGACATTCAGCCAGAGACATAAAAATATTCAGAAAGAATTCAGACTGATTTTAGGCAAATGCAATGTGAAGCAGGTTATGTTTTCCTAACTGTGTAGGTAGTTTAATATTAGAGATGTAATGAAATCACAAACCATTTGGAGTTTGTTAGATGCAAATAGGTATTTGCACTTTGACATGTATGACTGCATTGGAGTACTTTGGTTTAAGAGCATATGCTTGGACAGTTATTGCAGAGCATCTCAGTAACTCATTGGCTTAAAATAACCTGTTCTTGAATCAATAGACTTTATAATACTTTATAAAACATTCACTCCATAGCAGCTCCTACAAAAAAAATCTGCAACCTAACTATACCCAAGGAGAAAAATACAGAGGCTCACCAAAGTTTATTCTTACCTAGGGATCAAAGAAAAGGTTGCCTACATTAGAAGTAATGGGGCAGCTGCACGTCTTCGTATCAAAGCAGTAAGAGTCAGTTATGGAGGGTGAGGGTGGACAGCTCCATTACTCCAGGCTTAGTCTTCTGCACCACAGCAGCTCCATGGTCTCCTGAAAAACCCTCCTGGGATTCCAAATTTTTTGTGATCTTAGATATTCTCATAAACACTAAAATAATGTCTTCCTGAAGAGGCATCTCTGATGGATTGGAACTTTATTTGAACGAACGGTCTGGAAAAACCTAAAGGCATTAATTTCAGTGGCAGTTGGTGTGTCCTTACAATTACTCCAGTACAATTACTCTTCTGTTAGGCTGTTTCTTAAGCATCCTGAGTCCTATAAACTCTTCCTATTATCTTCCTCCATGCTTTTTTTGATATCTACAAAACAGTTCCACATTCACTACACATAAATCTGCGCGACTCTGCAAGTTGATCACATGGGACAACATAAAATAAATGGAATTGAATACCAAGATGACACAGAAAAGATTATACTAGAGTGTATTATTCATTTCCATATTTAATTCATTACATTTCTCTCTTTTTTTTTTCCTTCCCCCACTTCAATTTATATGGAGCTGCAACACATTTTCCAGCCTGCTGTGCTGGAACGCTGCAGTGCCATGGGACTTTGTGGTTAAATGTAAGACCTTGTTGTCATATTGTGCACTGGGTCTTTGTCCTCAGGAAACTGACAGCTCCAAGTTAGATAACAACTGGTAAATCATCAGTTTGTTAAGCATTTGCAAAGACAGATAGGGGGGCAGGAAGGAGGTTTTAAAGCAGGAAAAGAAAGAAACTTCTGTCCTAAGGGATTAAGACTTCTCTGACCACTCCATTTTTGAAGTCTTCTTCTAAATCTTTATCTTTCCTGATACCGATATTTCTTGACCTACTTTTTGAGTTGGAAGAGGATATCTGTCTGGGGGCTCTCAGCAGGGTATGAAGGACAGAGGATATATGGATCAGAAAGAGGAAAATATACCTTTCAAGGGGAGGGAGGGAGAAGAAATCCAGAAGCCAATTTCATTTTATACTTCAGCAATGATCTTTCATTTTTCTCTAAGTGTTAAACTTGCCTGGAAAGCCCATGGGTGGAAGTGTACACTGGTTGGTTGCAGGGACCGGATAAGATGACTTAATGCAACATGTTTTCTTTTCCAGCCCTCATTCCCATGATTTTGTAATAAGCCAACCTTGAATCAGCTAGTGAATTTTCCCTTCCCTATTCTCTAACTCTTCTTGAAGTTCACCCTCACACCTCTGGAATGACCCAAAATTTTACATCTTCCCCCAATAAGCAGAGAAAACTGCAGACTTCCCCCGCCTAGGAGTCAGTGATGTCCTCTCACACCTCTGCTTCAGCTCTGAGCAGTTTCTACTTCAACCCAGATGACATTCCTCTTGAGAACCGGTAACTCTTTTTTTCTTATTTTTGTTCATCTGCATATGAAGTAATACAGTCCCATGGTGGCACATTGATGCATGTAGAAGAGAAAGAGAAAAACAAAATACTTAATCCTAGCCAGATGAAAGAAAGTAAAAAAAAAAAAACAACAAACCCACAAGAAAACACCAACCAAACACATTGAGTTCTTCCATACTCTCGCTTGGCAAATTTTTCTTCTGAAGCCAGCTGTTCAACAGATGGCTTTAAAAGTGTAGATGTGTTCACTTCTCTTAGATAGGCTGAGGGTCTCATTCTGTTCTTTATTTTTTTGGAAAACTGCAGTGAAAACTGGATGAGAGTCACTGATCTCTAAGTTCACAACTTCTCTGTACAGCAAAAAAAACTATTGCAGTGACATATGTTGTACTCAGGATACAGCAGTCTGGATGTGGAAGTAAATTAGGGTGTAGAGGAGAGGTAAGTCTGAACAGAGCTTTTCAATTGTATTTTCTGCTCTTGCAAAGTCCACAGGTTTGACTTTCAGATAGCAGGAGCTCAATGAGAACAAAGTTTTCTGTCACCTTAAAAAATTATGTTATCCTCCAAGATCAGTGGGTATTTCTTTTTCAATATCCCTGATTTTTTTTTTCCCCAGTGGAGAAGAGAGAATTGCTAAATCTCCAAACATTTTGCAACCTAGGAAATACTGGTTAGAAAAGTTGCAATATTTTATTTCAGTAATTCCAAGATGTTCTACTTTGGTTGTGGAACTTAATCTTACCAAGGTCCCAGGTACTGTCAGTCTCTGTTCTCTACCCCTTGCATTACTTCCGTGCGCTTGGTCAGGCTTGTCACCCTCTTCATAGCCTCCTTCCATTCCCATATGTCCTCCAAACAGCTCCATTTCTTGCCGAAACTCCAAACAACTCTCTCTCTCCACACCTTCTCTTGGCCTCCTCCACCTCAACAGATCCCCACAATTTTCGTTGAAGGAACAATTAAACCCTAACTGTTCATAATACCACCAACAACTACCTGCTCTTTTGTGCTCTTGTAGGCTGCCCTGCTTGCCACCCCAGAGTCTGTGGTTCATCTGAATTGAGATTATTCAAGGCAGGAATATCAGATTCATATATAAGCTTAAGACATAGGCTAAGGTGCTAGGTGCTGGCCCCAGGAGTAAGGAACCATTAGATTCGTATTTCTATTGGCCACTGTAAAGTGAACCATCACTGAACCAAGGGGACTGAAAAGAAAGAAGGATAATGCAATTAGCTCTTGTGATAAGGAGAGAAGGTAACAATATTACTGGTTTTGGCTTCTCTCTTAGTTTAACCTACCATTAAGTCCTGAATAAGCACCTTTCTGAATCTGATGCATCTTCTCCCCCTTTCCAGTCTTTTCAGGACAAGTGCTGTCTACTATTTTGTGCTTGCGTGTCTTCTGTGCTACTCAAAAGGCAATTCTAGGCCAGTAAATATCAGTGTAGTACTAGCACCCATCATGGAAGTGAGAGGGACAGAGATGGAGAGGGAACAAAGATGGCACAGGTAGCAGAGGGGGAGAATCACCTCCCTTGCCCTGCTGGTCAGACTTCTTTTGATGCAGCCCAGGATACAATTGGCTTTCTGGCTTGCAAGCGCAGGTGCCAGCTCATGTTGAGCTTCTCATCCGCCAGCACCCCTGAGTCCTTTTCTTCAGGGCTACTATCAATCCATTCTCTGCCCAGACTATATTTGTGTTTGGGATTGCCCTGACTCAGATGCAGGACCTTGCACTTGACATTGTTGAACTTCATGAGGTTCTCAAGCCTGGCAAGCTTTCTATGAATGGTATCCCTTCCCATACTGACTGCATCACAAAACTTGGTGTCATCAGACAACTTGCTGAGCGTGCAAGGACTCAATCCCACTGTCTACATCTCCGACAAATATGTTGAAAAACATCAGTCCCATAAAGAGAGGTGCTACGCTGGGCCTTATTCTCACCAACCGGGAAGGGCTGGTGGGGAATGTGAAACTCAAGGGAAGCCTTGGATGCAGTGTCCATGAAATAGAGGAGTTCAAGATCCTTAGGGCTGTAAGAAGGGTGCACATTAAACTCACTACCCTGGACTTCAGGAGAGCAGAATTTGGCCTTTTCAGGGATCTGCTTGGTAGGGTACCATGGGATAAGCCCTGGAGGGGAGAGGGGTCAAGAAAGCTGGTTAATATTCAACGATCATCTCCTCCAAGCTCAGGAGTGATAAACCCCAACAAAGAATAAGTCAGGCAAAAACACCAGGAGGGTGGATGAGCAAGGATGAACTCCTGGACAAACTAAAACTCAGAAAAGAAAGCTACAGAGGGTGGAAGCAAGGAGAGGTATCCTGGAAGGAATACAGAGAAATTGTCTGAGCAGCCAGTGATCAGGTCAGGAAAGCTAAAGCACTGGCATAATTAAATCAGACTAAGGATGTCAAGGGCAACAAGAAAAGCTTCTATAGGCACTTTGGTGATAAAAAGAAGACAAAGAAGAGTGTGGGCCCTTTCTGGAATGAAATGGGAGACCTGGTTACCTGGGATATAGAGAAAGCTGAGCTACTCAATAACTTTTTTGCTTTAATCTTCACCAGCAAGGACTCCAGCCACACTGTCCAAGTCACAAAAGGCAAGGGCAGGGGACTGGGAGAACAGGCCTGCTACAGGAGAAAATCAGGATGTGTTATTTATTGGCCACTGGAATCAAGAAGACACTGAAGCAGGCCCTCCCCGCACCCACTCATTTCATTATACTTCCACACTCTGTTTCCAAAACAGTCTTATAACTATGGGGAAAGATACTACATGTGACTTTGAGAATATTGTAGGATGGCAAAAGAGTTGTGACACAAGACCTATTTCTAAATGGTATTTATCACACTTTAAAACTCATCCTCAGTACTAATAAGAAACTTGCATGCTTGCATGGTCTTATAGAGCAAACATGAAGCAAACGCATTCAATGAATCTTATTTTATCCTTTAATTGACCCACATACAGTTCACTGGCTGAAAGTCTATCACAAAGCAATATAAACATTACATGGGATCAGCTGTGCTTAAAAGCTTTGTGAAAGAAGTGTATTTTGAAGGAAGTACTGAAAGATGATATAGGTATTTTTTTAGCATGCAAGAGATACGTTCCAAAGCCCACTGAAACTTGGTGGAATGACTTTGATTCCAGTGGTCTTTGGATCAGAACGAGAGCATGAAGAACTAGTGGCAGGCACAGAGGGCAACATAAATGAAGGTACAAAAAAAAAAAATCAAATTCACAGTATCACAGTATTACAAGGTTGGAAAGGACCTCTGAGATCATCAAGTCCAACCTATAACCCTACACTAACACCAACATTAACACCAACCCATCATCTAAACCATGGCACTCAGTGCCTCATCCAGTCTCCCCTTAAACACCTCCAGGGTCGGCGACTCCACCACCTCCCTGGGCAGCCATTCCAATGGCTAATCACCCTTTCAATGAAGAACTTTTTCCTCACATCAAGCTTAAACTTTCCCTGACGAAGCTTAAGTCCATGCCCTCTAGTTCTGCCACTGGTCACCTGAGAGAAGAGACCAATCCCTGCCCGACTACAACCTCCTTTTAGGTAGTTGTAGAGAGCAATGAGGTCTCCCCTGAGCCTCCTCTTCTCCAGACTAAACAGCCCCAACTCCCTCAGTCGCTCCTCATAGGGCTTGTGCTCCAGCCCCTCACCATCTTCGTTGCCCTCCTCTGAACACATTCCAGTATCCTAACATCTTTCCCAAACTGGGGGGCCCAGAACTGGACACAATATTCAAGATGAGGCCTAACCAGTGCTGAGTACAGGGGGACAATAACGTCTCTGGTCCTGCTCACTACACTATTCCTGATGCAGGCCAGAATGCCATTGGCCTTCTTGGCCACCTGGGCACACTGCTGGCTCATGTTGAGCTTCCTGTCCACCAGCACTCCCAGGTCCTTTTCTGCCTGACTACTCTCCAGCCACTCTGTCCCCAGTCTATAGCTCTGCATGGGATTGTTGTGTCCAAAATGAAGAACCCGACATTTGGACTTATTAAACAGCATCCCATTAGAATCAGCCCATCTCTAGCCCATCTCAAAACTATATACAGTGGGAGAAGTCTTAGCCATTCTGCAAAATGTTAAAATGTACTGTTATAGATCTATTGATCCAATCCTCTGCAGTGGTGAAAGTTCCCAGATCCAAACCCTCTCCGTCACCATGATTCACACACAGATACTACAAGACATAGCACATGTTCCTCAACCAGGACATAAGAAACCATGTCTTTCAAGAAGAAAAAAATCACCTGCTGTGCCTATTGGGTGGTGTCTCTTCCAAGATAGCCAGTGTGTGCCAGCTGTTGTATTTTTTATCTGTCCTACTAGACTGACATACTTATTTAATACACTGCCATCATATGCCAACAGCTGTAGCTCATCAGCCTATGGTTGTTTCTGATGAAGTGCTTTTCAGATCAGAATATGCCAATCTGTCAAATCCAAGACTTTTGATGAGGAAGAGAGCTCAAACAACCCCCTCCAGTTTAAATTCCACTTTTGTTTCTAAAATTAAACCACTGGCAATAAAAGAGTAAAACACAAAGACGTCAATATTGAAATCAAATGTTTTAGCTGATGCTTGAGGAAAAAGATTCAGAACCTGGATTTTCATTTTGCAAAAATTTTGAAATCCTGGCTGTTGGCCCAAGTTTTAAACCCAGGTTTGGTTAAAAAAAAAAAAATCCTGAAAATGTTCACAGGATAGGAAAGCTGTTTCCTGCCAACTCTATATTGGCTTACAGTTCTGACGCATGCAAGCTGGACTTCAATTAGCAGATTAGGCCCAAATCCAAAAAAGGACCTAGGCACTTAAATGGTGACTGAGGTATATGAGTCTCAGACAAAGGTCCTTAGACCCTGGAAACCACTGAGTTTTCAGAATAAATAACTGTTTTGGAGCATGCCCCAAAGCACCTCAACCTTGACAGGCCCACCTCCCCTCTTCATCTCCAGCCAGACCTTCCCAGGCTCCCCTGGAGCACACCTTTCAATGCCAAGGCCCTTCATACATGCAACAGCAACTCCATTTTCTTCCAAAACACAAACAAAGGAAGAGGTGGTACCACCTTATCGTACAACAGCTCAGTGCTTGGAGCACACACCCAAGCAGAGCTGGTTTCCCTCTCCTGCTTGCCTGTGAGGACTCAGCCCCATGCCACAAAGGGTGCTGCGGCCAGAGTCCTCCCTTTTGTTACCCCTGTACTTTACTCACATGCAAAAAAATATGTTTCTTGGCTTTGGCTTCCCCTGCAAAGTTTTGTTTAAATACTTGATCTTGTTATTTTCAATGTGTGAGTATAAAAATATCTCTGCAATCAGCACTGCCCTGTTTCTTTCTCATCTTTCCCCATATTTTATAAGAGGTGCTCAGACCCCTGGTTCAGTGAGTCAGGATGAGTCTCTTTGCACCTTGGTCCTTGCACCCTGTGACAGACAAAGGATTGGTTCAGTTCTCCATCACTTTTGCTGGATGGCAACCCTGGGAAGAGGACACAGGCTGCTGCCAGGCCATGGAGGCGTGCTGCCCCACTGTAGTGTTATTCCTGCCTGTGCGTAAACACAGCAGGGAATTAGGCTTTCTTGTTTACATCTCCTCTTTTCTTTTTATCTTCCCCACCCCCACCTTTTTCTCCCCCCTTCTTAGTAAAGAATGTTTTTAAAAACAAGTGCCTGCATTTGAGCTGCTGTGAACTCTAGTTTCCTTGGAGAAATGTTTGTGCTCTTTAAGTTAAAGAATTTCCGAAACATATAGGAAAGGAATTTCATAAACTGCTCATTGAAAAACATTCCATACATTCCCCTCTCATCCAGAGACACCCGTGTGTGGTCTCCAACAAGGTCAGGTTCGGGGCTACATAACGGGGACAAAGATTCCAGTGCTCAGAAAACAACGGATACCACAGACCATGAGACAGGGGAAAAGGACCTCGTGACTCCCATTGCTGGACGCTGGGAGACCACCAGAAAGGCAACAGACAGTAAACACTGTGCGTTATCCTAGGGAGGAAAATCCCAGCAAAAACCTCCCGTGTATCTGTTGAGATAGTGACATCAGGCTCAGCAGTGCTAAGGAGTGGAGAATGGGAAGGAAAGAAAAAAAAACACCAAAAAACCCAAGAGTAAAACAAGGGATCCGACTTATTATTTCAACTAAGAAGGGTGAAGATATTGAAGGAGGTCATTTAGAGGCACATAGGACGCCTATTGCAAGTGGTGAGGAGCCAAATAGGGAGATGATTATGGAAGGGTACTGGGGTGGAAGGGCACTCTGGTTCTAGAATGCCTCCTCTCTATTTTGAAATCAGGGAGATGCATCTCCCAGCCCTGCCAGCCCTCAGGGCACTCTGAAGCTCTAGGAATGAGCACCCTGCACATCTTCAGTTTATACTGTTTGCAGAAACCATAACATTATTTCCAAACCAAGTACTCTGAAATATGTCAAAAGCACCATGCCTAATCCATGATGGACATGACTCATGGCACGTTTTAAAACAAAATTATCCGAAGTGAGGAAAAAAAACATCAGGGAAACAGTCTTTTGGAGAAAGTCTTTCTCTAGTACCTGATGAAATGTCACAAGATATGTTTTATTACACAATTTTCCACTAAAGTCTACATGCTAGAATTGATTTCTGAGTTTAGATCGGCTGGAGACATGTCAACTTGCAGGAGATGTACTAAGAAAGTCACGTATATAAATAAGCCTGAGCTGGAAACTTGCTTTTCATGGAAATTGGAAAGCAAGTCCACACTGGGTCAATCATTCGTGTTGCCCTGCTTATCATATATCACTGTGCACATTAGCATCGATTATATAAGGCCGGTGGCACTGTAAAGTACAATCATTTCAGTTTGGTATGCTATCAGTATTTTCACAGAGCTCATTAATGACTACACCAACTGCAGGGCTCACTCAATGCAATCAGGATCCAAACCTTTTCACCTGCTCCTCACATCACTCATGCAATTAAGAAAAACTTTCATTCAGCAGTCACCAGTACATTAGAGAATTGAACCTAGTCTACACATTCTTGCTTGAACTTAGCTCCATTCATGAGTGGGGAAAAAGAATAAGCTCCAGCTGGAGAAGTCAGATCTTTAATAACCTTTAAGAAAGTATCACATTGCAGTAAACTGACCACAAACAATACCCTGTCTAGATTTCTGTAGCAAACCACAAGGAATGAAAAATGGCTGACAACAAATATGCACTCGTAATATTACAGTTGCTGAACACTTTAAATCTGAAATCCTGAGTTAGGAGAAAAGTGGAAGGAATAATTACAAATTTACAAATACCCATCTTCACCTTCTGCATCATCTTGAATGGATGAAACAGCTTTGCTAGCAAAGCAACAAGAGATTGCCTTCACTGCTGCTGCTGAATAAGGTCTCTGCTCTCCTGTTTGTTCTCTCCTAGCTCTTTATAAATTCAATCCAGCTATTAACAATATCCATTAGCTTCTCCAGAAGATTATGTCAGCTTTAGTGACTGGAATGCAGGGATTAGAAAAAAAACATTTGGTTTTGTTTTTAATAAAAGTATATGTTGATTTAAACTGATGGCTTTTAACATCTGTTGTGCAAGTCTTTGTGGTAATAATCCTCGGATTGTTGGAGAGAGATATAATTTAGTAGGTGATAAACATCAGTGATTTCATTAATGAAATATTCTAGCATAGACATTACAAATGGGAAGAATCAAGGTTTCCACCTGCTTAATAATTGCACTACTGAGGCTAACACTCTGGCTGCCGTTGGCAAGGAGATGCTCTGGTACCTCTCACCCCAGAGAGATGGGCATGGCTACATCAAGACATGCACTGGAAGAACAACTGTGTCCAGAACCCATTGGGAAGACTCTGACTAGCATCATATGATGCACTGATTTCAAAATACCTTACCAATAAGGGGTTGTCATTAGTTCTGACAGAGCTGCAACCCAGCTGAAAACACTTCCTTGGAGTGCTGGATGCACGTTAGTTGGAAAACATTGACATAGATTGAGCAGGGAGTATGCAAAGTCATTTTGGCAGGTGACGGGTCACTCAAGCAGAAGAGTTGAAATTATTATTCTGTAGAAATATTTCTGTCTTCCTCCATGGGAAGAGGTTTTAAATGAAATTTCCAGTCAAACCCAAATTTCTTCTGGAAGTCTTTTTATTAATAATCTGTGTGAGAGTGGAACCCTTGAGAGACCAGCTTTTCAAATAACACCGAAAAAAGTTGAACCCTTCAAAAACAAAATGATAATGGGAAGAGAAGTTATTTCATAAATGGAGCTATCTTGCAGTCCTTAGGAGAGCCAGACATGGACTGCATGATGAGGAAATGCCCCAACCCCTGGGTCCAGGTCCCCCAGCCACCCAGAGCACTAGGCCTCCTTTCTCTGTGCACCAAAGATAAGGGCATGAGGGAGGAGTGCTGTGCATTTGGATCCCAGCCTGTCATGGGACCTGGGACCCACCAATTTAGGCACAACTGAAGAGGATAAATAAGTTTTCTCTCTTTTACTCTTTATCTGTTGTTCAGCAGGAACAAAAGAGTTGGCCAGCCTGCTCCTGCACTACCAGAGATAGATGTCCTATCTCAAGCTGTCCAGTCCCCTTTTGGTACCCTGCTCTCTCCTCAGGGAGAAAAAGGGTGCACTGAGATGCCTTTCTCCAGCCTTGGCATGGCCACAGAGGTCAGCCCCACATGTGCAATGCCAGGGCAGGATCTACCCACCAGTGAGAAGCTCAATGTTTCCCTGGAAAAAATACATGAAGGGAGCATGGTTAGGGCCAGAGTGTGTTGAATCAAAAACATCTGAAAGATTGTCCTCCCCTCTGTCTTTGCAGTGAGCTCAGGAAAGCCTTTTTGAACTGTGGTGAATGATGCCTTTGAGGCCTTCTGGCTTCCTGCAGCCTTTTCTTCCCTAGCAGCCAGTTAAAAGGAGCCTGCTGATGCTGACTCCCTCTGAAGACATCAACTGCTTTCTGTTATTTGGGGGTAGGAGTTTCCCTGCTTCATGGTGACCAGGACATAACCCAGGTTTCCCTACAAATCTACAGTTACGCAGATGAAAGAGCTGTTCAAGACTGCAGGGAGAAACATTACCTGTCTGCTGGCACCCGCAGTCTCTCCAGCTGTGGTCTCCAGCCAGAAGGACAGAAGGCATTGACCTTTACTAGGGAAAAAAAGAGCATTACATAAGATTGATGAAAACAATTAGTGTGGGTAAGACAAAGTAAAATCCTTGGGAAGACAGTATGGTTTACACGTGTTTGGATGAGCTAACAGACCAGCCAAAAGATAGCATTTTCTTGATCTGGAAAATTAGGTAAAAAATACAATTTCTATGACTTCCCTGGAACTACAACTCTTATTTTTACCTGTTACTCAGCACAAGTTCAGCATGTGCCATACCATTTTCTCTCAGTGAAGACACAGCCAGCTCTTGGCATCAAGGCTACAGCTAGAGACGGGATGGGAAAGAGGCTGATCATTAATTTTCTTTGTTTAATAAGATCTGACAAACTGTCAGTTGTCTCAGCCATTAAAGAAACGGTTAGCCAACATTTCATGCACTGGCTCTGTGACCTTTTTATGACAGAGTATCCAGAAAGAGCACAACTGCATGACAGACTCATGCCATGATGTAGACTGAGGTTGTGGTGCCTCAGATATCTGGGCCAGGGGACATGGCTGGACATGTGCATAGGTTTCCTTTTTGTGACCACTCAAATGTGTGGAGGAGAAGATGGTGCGTGCCCTGACATGAAGTCAGGAAGCTGAGATGAGCTCCCAAACCCTCTAGTTAAGACAGAGCTTACCTGGATATATAATTCACATGCACCTTCTCAAGGACCAGTCATGCCCTTACCTCCCTGCTTGTCTTAGCCAAGTTCTGGGCATCCTTGTTGGTCCCACAGGGCAATCATGACCCTGCTTTTAATATTTTCCGCTTTCTATGAGCAGGCAGCTTTCAACATATATTGACTAGCAGAAATGTTCTTCATCCATTAATGCCAGATCCATTTGAGGATAGACTCAGTGTTATCCATAAAGCCATCAAGAATTTTTCACAAGTTTTATCATGTTTTATAAGCTGGCCAAATTGCTCCTGAAGGTTTTGGGGAATGAGACAGTGAGAGGAAATCCTCTTTTTTTGACTGACTATAGGGAGTTTGCGCATTTCAAGATGCAGGGATAAACTTTCAACAACTACAAAAAATAATGTTGGTTAAAAAAAGTGGTTTTATTTTGTTCACTTGGAAGATTGTTTTGATTCTCTCTACAAAACTAAACAATTATTTAGGCATCTAGACCATATATAAAATTTTGCTAAATATACAAAACATTACGTTATTTGCAACTACTTATGCCAGTAGCTAACTGCAACGGCAGATTTCACCATGGATGCTTTTGCCACCCAGGTCCCCAGTTGCTCCTGCAAGCTTCTGCATTTTGGCGGCATTGGAAGTAACAGAACAAAACTCAGAGATTTGCCATTTTAACAAGCCTTTGAAAGGGGCCACTGGAATGCAATGTTTCATGCCTCAAATACCTAAAATGCAACTAAGCTGCTGATTTTCTTTCTTGATATACATAAAATAGCAATATTTGCTTTGTTCCTGTTCCCAAGGAACAGCTGCAGAGATCCCAAGCAAAGAATGCTGCAGAGACAGTACCCAGTGCCTCAGCTACCCAATGTATTTGCCTTCATGCTTTGCAGCAAGAATCCACATCTCAGATATGCATTTGCTATTTAATCCATAAAAAACTGCAGAGAGACGAAGGGGACTAGAACAATGAGGTGAAATGTTGAAAAAGCAGTTAGTCACAAAGGATGATGAACAAAAAAAACCCTTTTCTCTTCCACAGGGACTGACAAAACCCCTTTGATCTGATCATGGCTGTAATGAGAAGGATGCCTCAGCTGTCCCCAGGCACAAAACACCATTGGTGGCGGTGGACTAAGATAGTTGGGTACCCAGGCCACAAAAGAGAGAAGGAACCCCAACAGTAAATGAGGAGGACATACAGTTTTGCTGCTTCTTTTATCTTTTCTTAAGAGCCTAATTGGAGTGTAATGAATTTAGGGTTGGTGCTTGCTGCCAGACTCACTTCTTTGATGTGTTTTTGGCGTCTGCGCTACAAAACTGTGATGGAAACCAAAACCAAGATATTACACCTCCATAAAGTGTCTCTGGGTTTACCATAAGATTCCACCATTTGTGCCAAGTGGCCAAAGCCACTAACATGCCCCTGCTCGCCAAGACATTTGAGTAAGGAGTAAGAAGCAGAGAGAGATGCCACTGTGAAACAGAGCAAGGAATGTGTGCTAACGGCAACAGAGGCTGATCCTGGGCTTAATGTGGAACAGAAAAGCACTGTGGTCATGCTCCTCTGTGGCTGTGGCCAGCGGGAGCTGCTGGTGATGTCTGAAAGCCTACAGCATTAGGATGAGGAGGATTTCGGAAGCTAGGCAGAGTACTGGCAGAGCAGGGTTAGAGTGACACACCACTGTGATCTGATCGTACTGCCCACAGCCAGGTTTCTCCTGAGTCTAAGAGTCTTCCTCCCACTCCATGTTAACCGTTCCTACCTTGGCTCTCTGAGGTCAAATCTCTTTCCCACGTGAGCCTACAATACCTCTCTTTCCTCTCAGCAGGGCATTCTCACTGGCAAATATTAACCACTACACAATATGGGCGTCTCCAACACAGAAACTGCCCTGGTTTGAACAGTGCATGCTCAAGATGCTACCACAGCCTGCCACACCCCTCTTGC
The DNA here is from genome assembly GCA_033556795.1 of Tapera naevia. NCBI lineage: Eukaryota > Metazoa > Chordata > Aves > Cuculiformes > Neomorphidae > Tapera > Tapera naevia. The sequence continues at coordinate 941,953 of JAUMJJ010000040.1, forward strand.
CTGGTCACCAGCCTACCAGTGGGAAAGGCAGAGTCAGCAGGATGCGGGTGCAAGCAGCAGTTGAGGACTTCTCAGGGGACACCCCACGCTGCAGACTAGAGAGGGGTCCCCACCACCCCACTAAGACATCTCAGGTCTGTGATAACCTGCCCTTGGGCACATCTGCTGATTCTTAATATCAATATATCCAATGGCCCCATGTATAATTTGCTATGGAAAGCTGGTTCTGAAAAGGCTCTGCTAAGGTTGGATGTTTATCTGTTTCTATTCAAACACTGACTAAACAAGCTCATGTTAGATGAACCAATGCATCTATTCCAAAAATCACAGCTCAAAGAAAAATCCAACCGCTTATCTGTTTCCTTGTCTGCAATGATCTTGCCCAAGACAAAAAACGATGTGTCTGCTTGGAAAACCATTGACAGTTCATGTCCTTGTAGAATATCCAGGACTAAATTCCAACCCTATTTAAATCAATACATTTACATTTGTTTTAGGGAAGCTACCCACAGTTGACAGATGCTCAGAACTTGGCCCTGAGTCTTCCTCTTACTAAAACAGCCCTTTCCCTGTAACTGCATATTTGAGACATGGGCTTCTAATAAGATACACTTCTAGTTAAACACAGCCCTCCTTCAGCAATGATTCACATTTAAGAGCAGTTAACTGGTGCAGCTGTTCTGGACACAATCCTGCCCTCTGCAAGAAAATCACTTTCTGGAACAGTTGTACGTGCACAGCTTTGCTGCTAAGACGATTGTATGCTCAAATACCAGAAAATGTGCTCCTAGATACAGGGACAAGCCCTCTTTCTGTCTCACAGTGACCACTGTCACCTTAGCTCTATCAGATGCAAGTGGAGACCTATTTTCCACCTTGCTCATTACTCGGGAGTAATAAAAGGAGTCAGGAGAGAAATCAGGGAAGCTATAACCGAGCCTTGGTGCTCTGGATGCCTTAGGTATCAACACCAGCTCTGTGTGGGTAGAATTTAGTAGGCTAGTAGTAAATTAATGTCCCCTGGGAATAGCAAGGCAGCCACTGTGACTGAGAGGTTAGCCCGAGGCACAGTGTCTTCAGGACAGAGATGCCCTGGGGCTTCCCCTGCTCTGCCAGTTTGGGCTGTAACTTCAGAAGTATCTTCAGTGATCAGAAAGCATCCTTATCCTTGTAGTGAAATATGGCCGTGTTAAGGAACAAAAACGAGGAACCACCTCAACATTAACCCTGTGTCCTATAGGGTACTCAGTGCCCTGTTTGCAGCTCCTGGGGTCCATTGCTTGGCCAGTGCCACAAGCACACCAGATCATACATGTACAAGCAGATACATGCAGCTGAAGGGCTGGAACAGCTCCTTCTACTGAACATCTGCACTTACACATTTAAACTACTCAACACCCTCATACAGAATTACAGAGTCTTTCATATCTTATCTCTCAAAAAACACTTACCAGTGCACAGCTCTCAGACTGCAGTCTCTCCTGTCTGCCAAAGTAGAACACAGCCATGTAAAAACATGAATAAGAGCAGCCCCTCTGTTTTCTCCCACACTGATGACTGCAGCTCCTCAGATAGGGGCTTGAACCTTGGGGGTAGTGGAAATAGCTCCATCTACCCTCCTGGCATGGGCTCACAGAGGAAGTTTAGCAGAGTTTAACCACGGGGTAATATCTCACTGGAGCACAAATGCCGCCTTGCATCTCAAGCTGAGTAAGATGACAAGCTAAGTAGTGCATGTATTTATGCTCCGTATTATGATGATATACAAAAAGGAAATATTTGTGAGCTAACATTGAAGTGTGTCACCCATGCAACCGCAGCTTCAGGCATGCCCTAGAGCCTCCATGTCCTAAATGCTGTTCACACATGGGCAAAAGAAGGAAGATATGTGCCCATAAATGAACCTTTAATAATGGGAACCAATCTGGAATTTTTGTTAAATAAATATTTCTTTCTATTAAAATATCCCTTTTTTTTTTTTTTTTTTTTTTAGCTAGTTGACATTTTGCAGCTCTTGTCCAGGAGCGGAGAGAATACTTTTTTTAATATTCTTTTTCTTCCTCCATTCCCTTTTTTTTAAAAAAAAGAGGCATAGAGTAGGAATTGCAGAAAGGGCTTTTCAGCTTGTAAGCCATGAAAATATTTCATATTTCAGATTCATTGGGTAACAAAACTTCCCCAGCCTCCCCAAACTTCTCAAATATTTCCATGAAAATTCTGCAATGAAACTGAAGTTTCTTACTCTGAGCCATGAAACTACTTCATTACACTTCAGCATGGTGCTAAAAAGATGCATGCATATTGCAGTCTGAAATAGCAGTCTAGACATTGCAGCAACAAGAATTGAAGCAGACTAAGAGGGCTGTCAGTGAGCTAAGGATGCTGGTGTCACATCAGGCAAGAAGGTGGAGAGAGACAAGGCTGGGAGGAGGAAGGCAGTGATATTACAACAGAGGAAATCTTAACATAAAACAAGATCATCACTAGCTCCAGACTGGCTTACCTAACTTAATTCTCAGCTGTATGGACCACTCATGGGTTGTACATGTTTTTGTTCAGTCAAAAGAGGTCTGTTGCAAGAACAACTGTCTCTGCTTTTGTTATGAAACCAAAGTTCAGGCACAAATCTCAGCCGATGGGTCTCGTTCCAGCAGCCAATGACAACACCCAGAGAATAAATGTGATCATCAGACACACGGGAAAGGGTGTGAATAAGTTCCCTAATAGCAGGGGCAGGAAGAGAGGGCACAGGTGCCTTGCCTTCTCTTGCCTGAACATCCCCCAAGCCCACACGCACTTTGGCCCCATCAGCTAGTCCTGCTCTGGCAAAAAAACATACTTTCTGATGCTGCTGCCAGACCTCAGAAATGTATATTACTATTCTGGCTGTGTTCAGGAGGAAGGGAAAGGAAAAGCACTGTGCAATTTTCAACAATTTATCCTCAGAGAGGGGCCCCCTGATTTTCTGAAAGAGGCCATGGAGGAGGGGGGCAAAAAAGAGAGGCTCTGTCCTATTTTAATCCCTTTTCCCAAATTAGTTATACATGGGGAATTCATGATAGAGTTCCCTCTTTGGGCCTTTGAGCCTCAAAACATTCCATAACATACAGAGCCCATGTGAAAGCTTTCGATCACATCACTTCTGATGTTGCCATGTTTATGTGCTTGGCCACGCACACAGGCAGATGTGGAAGGGAAAGACAGGGAGCAGAAGCATCCTGCACTCATGGCACCCCAGATGAGGTTTGCAGGACAATGACAAGCAAAAAAAAATTCTCCAAACCAAAAAAAAAAACAAACCCAGAGAATGAAAAAAACACAGTACAAAGGCTACCAGTTCTATTGTGACAGCTCAGCAGTGTCAGCTACAAATCTCTCCTGCACCGCTGTCAGAATGGAATTACCTGGAAACTTGCAGCCAGCTGTTTGCCTCACCAAAAGCCAGCACAAGGACTGCTGAGTGCTTTTTGTTCAAGTGGAAATTACCCAGGCAACATAGAAAGAACCTAAAAACGCAAAGTAAGGGCATTCACTCAGCCCAGTGGGCCACATCATTGACTAAACAGTTTTGACATCAAGCAAGCACCATTAAAGCCTCAAGCAGCTGTGCATGGAGAAGATTTTCACAAGCCCACGAGCAGATCGAGAGCTTAAGAGTTATGGAATACCTCCCTGCCCTATGTGTTTCAGTTACAGTACTTCATAGGCTCAAAACTTAAAAGATACCATAAATTGCTACTGAGCTTAAGTCACTTAAGATCCCATAGTTCAGTCAAAGTTATTCAGCTGACCAAGATGAGTGGAAACCTCCCCTCAGGCTAACAGGAATGAGGTCTGCGAGCCAAGATTCTCAAAGACACTAGATCTTCTTTGAAATCAGTGGTGTTTAGACATTTTAATAAGGGTCTTCAAGGACTTGCACTGAAACACCAATGTCCCCCCCAAAAAAAAACATATGTTAAGTGTCTGGGAAAGTTTGCAAAGGTGACTGAGAGACTCTTGCATTTCTGGGAATCTACACAGGGGTATTAGTGTTTTGTCAAATCTTCTTCACTGATGGTTATTAAAACAGGGCTCGAACAGTTTAATTAAAATTTATGGTAAATAGATTTACTTTGTCCAGTATCAACACTCTGTATGGACACATTCAAAGTTATTTACTTCCATTTACCTAAACTTAGTAACTGACTCTTCTAAATGTTTCCACATGGTGGCTTGATTTTTTTTTTTTAAACTAAATAAATTTTAAACCAATTTTTGTTACATTGGTGGTTTTGCATGTCCACAAGGCCCACAGGCCTCTTGGATTTGAACACCTGGCATGCAATTCAGCCCAAAAAGCCAAGCGCTGAAACCTGATGAAAATGAAACTTCTGCTGTCTATAGGGGAAGCTGCCCGCCACTCAGCCCTGCCTGTGCTGCTGGCCAGGCCAAGAGTACGTTCCCTGGGGCATGAGCTCTGCACAGGACAAGGAGCTCAGCATGTCTGAAACCTGCCTCTGGACATCGCCACTGTTTCATCCCGAGCAGAATTGGGATTTAGCAGTGGTGAGTTCAAATCCTGGCTGGTGGAAATCACTTGAAGCATAGCCTGTGGGAAGATCAAAATCCTGATCAGGAGCCTCTTGAAAAATGTGGCTTCAAAGCTAACTGGAAACCTGGCCCAGGGCTTTCCTGCAATTCAGCCTGAGTTTGCAAACTTGGCTGGTGTTAGGTTTATTGCACCTAGTTTGGGGCTTTACTGTGAACACTTTGTGGAGATCCAGCTCTTGAAATTAAATGGGCTCTGTTGTTCAGAGCCTGAACCAGTGCTCCTAAGAGACATAAACTCTGAATCAATGTATTTATCTTCATGCAGAAATTAACTGAGGGTCAGATGCTTTATTTCCAAGGGAGAGGTTGTTGCTGTGTAGTACCAGTAAATCAAATCATTAATATCAGAAGTATGAATGGATGAGACCAGGATAACTTACTGCTGCATACTGGAGGGCTTTGACTTATCAAAGCAATCATTTATATTGGTGAGGAGCCAGGTTTGTTACAGTCCTGTTTCCCCACCATGCTGTCCGAGGAAAGCAAACTTCATAAGTCTTGCCGAAGCATCCAGTACCTGGGATGCTTCAAAACAGAGGTAGCAGCTTTAGAAGCTTGAAAGACACTAGCAGAGATAAAAATTTTCTGCCTCCTGGTAGGTTTGGGGCAATGAAGAAAACCAACACTTTTAGTGCCTCTAGGACTAGAAAAGAATGGGTTTATTTTCTGTAGAACTGCTACTTTTCCTCTAAAAAAAACCACTCAAAAATGGTGACCGTTCACAGCAGAGCCAAGCTGGTTCTTGGCAAAGTTTCAGTGTGCCTCTAATTACTGAGGGGAAAGTGGTCATCTTGTTAAGATAGTGGCCTAGAAGTCAGGCCACTGTTCTTGGCTACCCCACCACCCCACCATGTAACCTTGGAAAGTCACGTTTCCTCTCTGTGGCTCCACATTCCTTGCCATTCTGTGCTTCTCGTTTATTTAAACTGCCAGTTCTATGATCCAAGAACTGTCTCGTATTATTCTAGTTACCACCATAATTATGAGAATTTGATACACGCTGCTCTCGAGCACCCCTTCCCACAGAACTTCATTAGAACAGCTCTGTCTTCATGAACACCAATGCAGAGATGGAAGTTTAGGCATTTTCTCCGTAGAGGTTTCTCACCCCCATCACAACATATCCCAGTAAACGTGCTGCACTCAGGGACATGGTCATTCTTGTCTCCTTCCTCATTCCCATCCAACTGCCCTTGGAGCAATTTGTGTTCACATGGTTTCCTCCTCATTCGCGTGTGACCAGCTGCAACACCATGCCAGCTTCTGCTATTCCTTCCTGGGACATCTGTGTGCTGTGAGAGATAACCTGCCCCCATCACCTACCAGAAACACCCCAACATCCAGCCCCAAAGGGACTATGACTGTATGAAGCACTGTTTAGCAGGGACAGTCAATACAAAGATATACACTTAACACACAAGAAACCAGAGGTTTGTGCCCCAAGGTGCATCTCTAACCCAGCATGCATTTGCCATGATTGCTTGAGTAAGGCAAGAGTTTATACCTGACCTTAGAGGGCTGCTGTACTTGCTGGCACTTCCTTGGACCCTGCAGCCTGATGTAAATGTGCCTTTTTTTGCAAGGAGTACTGTACTGCAGGCACCTACGGGTTCCTTTCTTGACTGAACAGTGTAGCTGATAGTATCGAGAGGAAGTCTGGGTATGACACTAGGATTTTTTTTTTTACTGGGGCTAAACCTTTCCAGAGGCAGAACTTCTGCAAAAATGTAGCGAGAATGTTTTCCTTCACTGTTGTGGACCAAGGATCTTTAACTCCAGGAGTCACTACACCTCTGAGACAGTGGGTCCTCCTTCTCCTCCAAAATCTCTTTGGAGGTTGTTTCCCAAGATTCCTTAAGGCAGCAGCGTGCTCAGTAGCTGCTAACTCTACACTGGTGTTACAGAAGTCCCAGTTGAGGTCGAGGCCTCCCATGCTGGGCACTAGGTATGGAAACACAAAGGGAGAGTCTCTGCATGACACAAAGGGAAAGAGGTTAAATAGTATTAGCAAGATCACCCTGCAGGGAACTAGTGGTACTCTGATTAGAACTCGGAGGCCATCACCCAGCTGCCTTTCATAGCAAGACACTCTGCTTTCACTCCTTTACATGGCACTTCCATGCATGTACATCTATATATATTCGTACATTCATATAAGTGTGTACATTATATAAATAGATTATCTAAACACACCAACACACGTTAGGTTGACAAAGTCTAAATGTGTGTGCAGATGCACATCATGACCACAAATGTCAGGTCAAAATTTGCTCTGTGCTACCTGTCAAGTGGTCACAGCACTTTGTGGAGCATCCTTCCTCATCTTACCCAGCAGGAACTGTGCACCACTTCAGTTCATCTAGGTTAAGTCAGCAAAACAAACCGGGATTTCTGAAGGTGCATGTGGGACAGGCAAATAATAACACTGAGATATTGTCTATCTCAGCTCCTTCTCAGGCGTTGTGAATTTTATCAACAAATAATATGTCTTTACTACTGCCAACCCTGCTAAACCACTGTAGCTGCAGACAAGAAAGCTGTGCTTGCTTCTCTTTCATTTGTCATCAACACAATGGCCAGCCAAGTTCTCATTCCAGCATCTTACTTGTCAGTAACAACAAATACAGGCAAAAAGGGAAAAGCTGAATTTGGCTGGCTGCAGGGATGTAGAAGCATAGGTCTGGACAGTTAGAGTTAAAAAGTCCTGACATGAAAATCACTAGGGCAAAAGAAGCAAAAGAAAGCAAGAGTTTAAATCCCAAGAAGGCATCTCATTCACGTTTCCAGACTCATCTCTCTTTGGTCTTTGGGATGGCTTGTATATAAATACTCTTACTTCACTAGCATATGGCTAAACCCAGTTTAACTGGCTGCTCCTAACAAATACATGGTATTTCCAAGTAGTTTTGAAGGTGTCTATCCATTCGTTCTCAGAAGCAGCAACCTTTTCCTTTCTCACTCCTCTTACTCCTCCAGCCCCCATGAGGAGTCAAGAGGAGGGAATTTACACCTATATCGCATTCAGAACCCCCTTGAGGTTTGTTGACACTTGCAAAGCAAAAAAAAATATTCAGAGAGTGAAAGAAACCAGAGTCATTCTCTCTCTGCAGTTACCAGCTCAAATTTTGCTGTGGCCTCACTGCAGGAGAGAAGAAAGGGAAGGGAGAGGCATCAGAAATTTTACATATTATTATTAGAGACAGGACTGCAGCACAGGGGAATTAGGCAGCTTTACCCCTGCCTCCAAGCCAGCCAGCGTGCCACTTCTTCCTCCCCAGGCAAGCTGAGAAAAGGCAGGGAGACCTAGGCAAAACTGGTGAAGCGTGAGAAGGAAGAAGCAGTTGCCTACAGACTCCTCTCTTCCCCTCATCCCACTTTCCTACTCCTGCTTCTACACCCAAACAGATTTCCTCTTGCAATCATGAATCGAGTAGGCACCATCCGTCCATCCATGGTGAGGTGCTGATGGACCAGGGGGCTCTGAACCTAGGCAAGAGCCAAGACAAGGGAGTCCCTGAGACTCTAGACAAGAGGGATCTCCTGGCCTGAAACCTGAAAAAAACACAATAAGTACGAACCACAGAAAGAACCTCTCTTCTTCCCGAGGAAGTTGTTCTTCAACTGATGCTTTATCAGACACAGAAAGGAAAAAGGATAGATGTATGGATTGCTACAGACACAGAAGAGAGAGTGTAAACAGCATGCCATGGACATGATCATGCTTTTTTATGTGTTTACTGAACATTTTGCGATGAGTGTAAGAACAGTACATACAATACTGCGTGGGAATAGGAGAGAGGCTCAAATTTAGTTGACAGCTAAACTCAGTCAAAAAGAGATCAAGAAACGTTCAACAAGCCTTTCACTTCTCAAGGGATGCACTCGGGGCAGTCCAGGTGTGGATCACAGTCCCACTGTTTACAGGGCAAAACGATGAGGGCAGACTTTCAGGGCAAAATGCAGGGAAGGACCATAACACGGTTGACAGGAAGATCTTTGGAGTACATTAGTCGGTTGCTGAAAGGAAGGAATAGTTTTGAAACATGAGCACAGAGATAAAGATCTACTCTAAGGTGAGGATGAGCTAAATATGTTAAAGACCTTTCAACACAATCTGGGCACATGTGAAACTGTCTAAATAGTAAACAGCACATTTACTACTGATGGCCTCCTAATTTATTTATGGAGCCTCATCGCCTCGCAAATCTTTGTCATCTTTGTTTTGCACACGGATCACCCTGTCATGGGGGAGTGGTGCAGCAGCTTTGTTCTGCCCAGACTTTTCTACCTGTTTTCAGAGATAAGTGCTAAATGAGAGAGCCCTGTAAAACATGATAAGGCCCACGCTTTAAGATGGTTGACTGAAAATACTGATTTCCCAAGTCAAGGATATTTCACAAGCTGTCTTAGTGCCTCGGAACACCTCAAGCAAGGGAAGGAAGAAGAAATACAACCACAAAAGCACACAGAAGCCAACACAATCAACCCCAGGATTAGGGAAGTCCTCCTTGCATATATACATATACATACATATTTATATCCATGTTAGTCACTGCTATGGCAACGAAGACAACAAAGATATCCCTTTAAAGGCCCCGCAGTAAGGAGGAAAAATATTTTTCTATATATATCGTCGCCTATTGACGTCACAAAATAATTTGAAATAAACTAACCTTTAAGTTTGGATCACACTGGTCCTCATTTCTCCTCTGTAGATATTGAAATAATGTTCACGTCAAAATGAGCATCTGTTACCTTCCATGGAAAAAGTAACTGAAAGAAGCTGAGCTACAATATTTTCTATTAAACGTTTTCCCACACCCTCGCTGAAGCAACAGAAAAAATACTCTCTCCTAAAAACTATGAAGATCTGCATCCCAAAGATCTTCAGTCATTCCTCAAGCAAAGCCCATGCCAATATCAGAGGGAAATTGCCAGTTTTGATAATTATGAAAATTAAGACCCTGAAGACAACTGCGACAATTTAATTGGGCTGAGCATCTAAAGAGTTCACTGGAAAGAGGCAAGCTGACAGAGCTGAGTCTAGACTGAATTGTAAAAATCAGACATTCCATATGAAAGTGATTTCAGGAAGCTTGTTTCCATAGCCAAGAGTTTTGCCATAGGACAACTCCACAGTTCCTTCCCCATAGCCCAGAATCAACAAATGCAGCATCTCTCATCCCCTGCCTTGTGAGAGGAGGTGAGAAATAACACCTCAACTTGATATGCTACCCAAAATCATCCACTTAACTCCCTTTGGGAAGATCCAGCGGAGCTCTCTCAAATCACGTTCAGCTCAGTGAGATTTTACCTGACTTGAAGGATACTGATCTGCCTGCATGACCTACCGGAACCCTGTAGAGTAGGTTGAGACATTCTCAGAGCATGAGACATGCCATATTTCTATCAAAAGCAACATGGATATTTCAAAGCAATGGACTTTATTAGAGTTTTTTGATGGTAAATCTCTCTTACTCAATATGGTGAGTTTGGACAGATATAGCAAAGGCAATGACTCACTTGAGCATTGTGGGCCGTAATATACTAATAAGTCATCTGCAGTCCCATCGTGGATCCATTTGCTCTTGTATGGCAAAACACAATTCAAGCAGCTTTTTATCAGTATTTCTGAAGAGGAACCAGTGATCCCATATGTTTTTAGAGGTTTAGAAATTTACCTCTTCCCATCTTCTCTCTTGTTTCCAAAACCCATGGAATTGCTTCAGATCTCATACTACTTTACTCCTCAATGCAGTACATTAAGATACACATTCTACTTTTCTCACATCTCCCATTATATACCAAATTCTTCTGCATCCTGTTTGCCATCAGCCATCTCAGCTCTCCTCTACAAAAATATCCTCAAGTACTTTGCCTAGAGACTGCCTTCTGCCTAGAGACTGCTCAGCCTGCAGGCCTTCACTTTGCAGACTTGCAAAAAAGGCACAATGAAAGGGCCCCTTCTTAACTTTAGTTCTTTACATTGTCTAGTCTCCCTATATATTTTCTCTCATGACAGAGGAAGACACACAGGCATCTGTCTGAAGATCTTATCCCTTCCCTTCCTTGTCTGCCTATGCCTATACGAGCTTAGGAAGACAACTTACTAATATTTCTACTAACTATAGTCTTCTTCAGCTATGATCTGTGGCAGCTTTCAGAGAAGTACCTTTGCCACAGCACCATTACTCGTTCTTTCCACAGAAAACACTTTCTTTGCTTTGTTCGTCTACCTCCTTTCCTAACGCTCTCCTTCATAGGAGGTCATGCAGAAATCCAAAAGCCCTTCTCACTGCTTCTTTCTCCTTTTATTAAGGACAGGTGCCACCTCTCCCCAGCACCATAATCAGATCCAGATGAGATGTGCCAGGCTGTCAAAGGGGCCCTGCAACTACCTTTTCAAAGGCGGAGGTGCCCTTGACAAGGGATGTTGTTACTATTGGAAGGAGATGTAGCTGAGACACATTTATGTAAAAACAGTGGAAGTACTAGATAGTTGCTGAAAACTAGAGTAAGAAAAATAGGCTGGATCTTGGAAAAATTTGGAACGGGTGGATTTGTTTTCCTCTTTGGGAGAACCTTCTCAAATCCACCCATTTTGGATTTTTACCCTCTTTGAGGCAAACCTTTGTTTAGCTGTGGACAGTTTGAGGGCTAGAATGCTGTGGCTTTCTCAGCCCACCAGCAGTACTTTTTCTTACCTTTCTGACACTAATTCCCAGCATTACTGTAGTACACTGGCTCATCTAAAAGCAAATGGACTTTGTGTTACCTGAAGTTGGCAGCACTATTAGCTTAGGGACCAATGTCCAAGAAAAGAGTGGCTTGTGCTGGTAAGTGGCTTGTTCTTTTACAGCTTTGTGCAGACTAAATGCAACTGTACGTACAAACTGTAGCTGTACCAGAAAGAGAGTCTTGCTGTGCTGTTGAAGAGAGAGCATCAGAAAAACTAAGGAAAAATTTGAGATGTGCATTCAGTAAGTAAGAAAGCCCTAAGCAGAGGATGGATGAGCCCTGACGGCACTGCAAATGGCACACTTATAAAAGATTCCCTTGCCTGAAGGCACAAAGAATTGGATAGGCTTAGTCTGGGAAGCAAATGGGAAATAGAAGGACTAACTAGTTTCTCATAAAATAGAAAAAAATGGAGTCTTCTACTTTTGCATGCTAAAGCATTAAATATATTAGAGAAGGATTATCCAGAAACTTTTCAGAATATAGTGTATGGTGATTCTTTTTTTATACTGGATTTGTCATCAAGGTCTTGGCAGGCTGTGGGGAAAAAAAACAGTCTGTATAGGATTTCAAGTTGTCAGATTAGAAACCTCAGTTAAGATCTATTATGGTCATTCAGAAATGACCCCATCTCTTTTTTCATCTTAGCGATTCCACTAGCTTTATCCTTTTGGTCACTTTTCTTCCTTTTTGTGTTTGTCCTGCAAAACAAAACACGTCTGCCATGTTCCTTTGCTGGAGCTTCACCAGCAATGGACCTTCTCAGTGGAGCTTTGCTAGGTATATCAAAAAGTCACCGCATGGCAACATGTTGCTATGGAGGAAATGTCACGTAACATGATGCTGAGGACAGGACAAAGAGTTGAATCACTTTAGTCAGGTTGGTTTGTAAGATATGGGCAAAGCTCTGCAAAACCAGGTGCTCTGAGGCGGGTGTCAGTTGAGTTGGCCAGATCCCCAGTGGATATAAATTGTCATAATTTCATGCAAATCATCTGGAAAATTATACTACAGTTGGCAAGCTGTTAAGATAACAAGTATACCACAGGACAACGCCAACTAATGCTGGCTGTGGATCTTGTTCATGAGCTGTACTGGTAGTATCAGCTTATGTGAACACATTTGCGGCTCTGGTAAACCTGGAAAAAATGACATTTCCAGGGATTTGATGAGAAGTGAAACATTTGATGCTTTGGTTTCGAATTTTCTGCTGTGTTCCACAAGATACACGTTTCATGAATGGCCTTCTCTTTTTTCCCTCTTTTGGGGCAAATGTCAGAAAATGTGTTATCTGTGGAATTTCAGAACTTGTTCTTTAATGCAAAACACCAAAAGCACCAGAAAAAAACATTCCTCTGGAATATGTAAGATTTGACTTTGCCCTAAGCCAAAATTGCATACTGATTTCTATTCATCATTCTGCTCTTCTCCTATGTATTCTATACATCTCCAAAAGCCTTACCATGGCAGTCAAGGTTTAAGAAGCAGCAAGACAAAGCCACTTCTTCTGAAACAGGTTTTCCCCACATCTATGTCCTTCCCCAGAAGAGACTGGACAGCTGTTCTTTGTTGATATCCAGTCTCCTAGGACTTTCAGTAAATACATCCAGGAACCTGGATATAGGTTAGGATAACATTTTCTGCCAGACTTGTCAGGATATGACAGGTTTTTTCCAAGCTAACAGTCTGTGCATGCAACCTGAAGTCCAAAGCACAACTCCATAGCCCTTGTGCTGTTTGTCGAGCCTGCAACCCACCATACATATCTGGCTGCAGAAGAACCCACCAATGATGCTCCAGTGTCGGAGCTGAGAAAGCCTCTTCAGACCTTGGGGAAATAGCGGATGTCATCAGCTGCTTCTCCTCATCCTGGAAATAGAAAATTTCAAAGGGCAGGTATGCATTAGAGCTTCCTCCACTAGCTGCCACCTGCAGTGCTTTTCTTAGTCTCTTTCTCCCTCTACTTCAATATTTTTTATAAAATGGGAATAGAAGTATCTCTGTCTCTTCAGAGAGACTAAACTTGTTAGGGGTATTTTCTCATGTCTTATGTCTTATTCACACCTGGGAAAGAAATCCTACATGTGTCAATATAGCTTGAGCCTCAAGGAAAGGCCATGCACAGCTTTATAGGTATGCCCTACATCATCATCATTTACCTAGCGTGGTCTGAAATTGGTCCTTGTTTGAAGCCTGGCTACAATAAACAGTGTGATTATGTTTGCGTTGCAAAACAGGACACCAGGAAGGGCTGCCAAGGTACAAGTTATTCAAAATACATTATCTCAGCACAGGACTACACAACCTGTATCTTCTAGGCCCTAGTACACTCACAGGGGATTGGAGACCTTCTGCATGGCTCATTTGTCCTCTTGCTGCTCAGCACCAGCTGAGGACAGATCTATGCATTGCTTTGATCTCTTATCCCTATCCTTATTCCTAAACCAACCAAAACACTCTTAGAGTTGGAGAGCGAGTCACCTGTGATTTTGGGACCCTTATTTTTGAGCTAGAGGTGAACAGAAGATCTGAGTCTCCCAGATGATCTGTAGAACATGCTGGTGGCAGATGGTAAATAAATATTTGTTTTCTCATTACTCAAGAAGGGAAAATAGTTGGGAAAGCAAAAGTTTCTTCATTTTTTTGCAAAAAATTAAGTTAATGAATGGAAAAAATCAACAAACTTCTGAAATTCTTTTTGATAAACGGGATTTTGTCTTAAAAAAAAGGACTTGGCAAGGCTGACGGTTGCTACTTTTCATTAGGACAAGATGATGGTATGGCAGGAATGCAGGACAGAGGGGTGCAGATGTGAGAAAACATTTAGGAAAAGACACCTGGGGATTAGAGAAATGTATGTTGCCAAAATGGGTTGATCTGAGGTAAAGAAAACCTTTGGGATAGGAAGATAGTATCCCCCTCCCCCTTTTATAGTAGATATAAACAGTTTTACAGTATTTCCACCAAACAGAAGAAAAAAAAGGTTTCTGCAACACACACATGTTCCCCATTAATTAGGCGGACCACTGTTAACAACACGTTGCACCACAGCTGCCAAGTACTCTCAGATGAAGAACAGGGAAGCCCACGGCGGAGGCTCTGCTGCCTCTCAGGGGAGACCAGCTTGCCCGGCCAGCATCCCAGTCTCAGCTCTCTGTCTGGGTCAGCCCCTCTCCCGTGGCAGGGTAGCAGGGGGTACAGCAGGCAGCTGCGTTGGACGCAACGCAAAATGCCTGGGCAGCCCCTGTCTGAATTCCTCCTCCCTGCCCCCATTCAGCTTCAGATATTTTCCATTGAAATCCTGGCTATGTTCACTTCTGGTTGAAGTTTTGGTACTATATTTGGCTTTTTAAAAAAATGTACTTGAGATGCACCTTCTACTTTTATTCACATAAGGGCAGGGCAAGGGAAGAGCTGCCTTATGCTTTGACCCAGCTATACAATACCACCACAAATCTACATCCAAGCTGCCTTTCCCCTGGCAGGCTTCAAATATGCATTTTGCTGCAGCAAAGACCACCCCGAGCATCCTGGTATTCTTTAGGCGTCATTGGCACACAGTGCGGAGTGCTGGCTCTTAAGTGTCTCTCACCTTCACACCTCCATGCAGCCACTTCAAGGGCTGGGAGCACATTTTTCCTTCTCCTACCAGAACCCCTCGTCTTGACTGCCTCCTGAACTACACCATTTCTTCAAGTGCCCCAAGTGCCAGCTTGAATTTACCACTGGATGTGGCCAACGTTGCACACTATTATGTACACACAGGACTGACTCACACTGGGATGAAAGTGGGGTCCTGAACTATTTTTTCCTCTTTAAATTAATGTAGAAAATAATGTTGCAACAATGCAGCAAAGTTCGTTGCAGGACTTTGGAGGAGGTGGAGATGATCTTACTTTAAAATAACAATTTCTCTCAGATTCGCACACTCATAGGCACCAAGATGTGTCCAAGCAGCCAGTCCATCAGAAGGCACCAAGATGCTTGACGCCAAGTGGTGAGCCCAGGTTCTCTTGCAAGAATGCTGAGGATGAGAGACGCCAGCTGTTGTGATCTTCCTGCGTCTCCTAGACTCTTTGGAAGTTGGTGATGATGTGCTTGTTTTGGATCTGCCTTGTTTTACTCTTTAGGATCTGACAGGGATTAGCCTTTCCATCCTGTCCCACCTCGGTGAGTCATCTGAACCTACTCACTTCCCTCTGTGTCCTGATCCTGAGAAGCTGAACGTAAATCTGCTAATCAAGGGGCTCTCTTGCAGTTCTGCTGCTGCTGTCTCCATGCCAGACACCTCACTTCAGTCTCACTCAGACCAGGGAGCACCTCGGTTACAAGCCTCCATGGCAGAAGCAGTCAGAGAGTGGAAAGGTGAAGACCACTGTCCTTTCCAATAACTGCTGCACTGATGTCTGTGAGGCAGTGGCATTTCTGTACAAACTCCAGCTCTCTCGGTGTTGGGAGCAAATGATCTGTGATTGCATACCTACATTTCACAAACTGGGTCATCAAAACATCTAAAGCACAACACTTGTCTGTAATGAAAAGTTTGGAATACTGGGACACTTTGCCATTCTCATCCTTTCTTTCAAATCCCTAAAATGCTGCTCTTAAGAACTGCAAACTTGCACTTTTGTGAGGTTTTATATCTACAATGATGGACATAGTTTTATGCCAAAACAACCCAACACTCTGTTAACTACACACATTAAACATCATCTCTCTTTTCAGGTTATGCTGAGTGCCTTTCTGCTAACAGCTGTCCCCCTAGGTGTCTTGAATTGAAAGTGGAATAAGCCACCAGAAGCATAAGGATTCCTGAAGGACTAGAGCAGACTGAAGAAAGATATGCACCTGTTGGAATGGGTCCAGAGGAGGGCCACTAAAATTATCAAAGGTCTGTAACACCTTCTCTATGAAGAGAGGATAAGAGAGTTGGAGAAGTTTGGAGAAGACTCCAAGGAGACCCTATTGCAGCCTTTCAATATTTAAAGAGGGTTTATAAGAAAGATGGGGGAAACATTTTAGCAGGTCCTGTAGCAATAGGACAAGGGGTAATGGTTTTAAACTAAAAGAGAAAAAGTTTAGACTAGGTATTAGGAAGAATTGGGTTTTTTTTTTCTCTGAGGCTGGTGAAGCACTGGAACAGGTTTCCCAGAGAGGCAGTAGCTGCCGCATCCTTGGAAGCATTCAAGGTCAGGTTGGATGGGTCTCTGAGCAACCTGATTAGTTGAAGATATCCCTGCTCACTGAAGGGGGGGTGGACTAGATGGCCTTCATGGTCCCTTCCAACTCAAACCATTCTATGATTCTGTGATTTCGTCCAGATTGTAAGACAACAGGAGCCATTTGACAATGTGAATATAAGACTATTGGATCTTGGTGTGCATACTGGAAGAGCTCCTCAGACCACTGTCTCTGATCCATGTGAGATTCAGACTGAACTCCAAAAGGGTACCATAGTGCTGTTTTGTAGAACATATGCTAAAGTTTTTGATTAAAATATTTCAGTTTGGAAAACATAAAGAATTATAAGACTTTTGTCTTATAACTATAAGAAAATATAATATAAAAATATATATAATATAATAATAAATAAATATAAGACTTTTTTCTTATATACACCTAATCTTGCCATTAAAAAACAATTTTTATACACACACACATATATTTTTTAGGGAGGAAAGAAGAAGCCAAACATGAAAACTTCCAAATATGTTCTAATGACATTTGAAAATCTAATTTACCATTTGGGACACACTGCAAGAATCAATGGTAGTAACAGTTAAATGCCTGCCTCGTTTCAATCCTGTGGGGAAAGGGATGTTTGGCAGAAAGCAGTACTGTCACGTGGGAGACTGAGAAATGATTTGTCTTCTGCCTGATATTCTTCCACTGCATTGGTAAGTCAGATGGCAACAGCCACGGCAACAGTCCAGAATCGCTAACTATCGCTATGGTTATTTCACATCACTTCGGGGCTACCCCAGTTCATACCGCTATCACTCAAAACATTATTTCATATTGATTTCATTAAATGAGTGCAATTTGATATATGAATAACACCCACATTCGTTTTAACAAGGTTCATGTTAGCTGCACTTCTGTCTGAAAATATAGAGAAGTCAAGCTAAAACAATATCCCTGTTTTAAAATAAGTACACAGAGATGGGCTACAGTCGATAGGTGCAGAACACCTATGTGTCCTCCTAAGGAAGGATTGGCAAGAAGGTGGGGGCTACAGCGTCCTTAACCCCACACCTTTCGTACCAGTCATTGAGAGTATTGCCTGACAAAATGAGGAGCTACAGAAGGGGTCTCTGGCTCATCTGTCAGTCCTTTAAAAAAAACTAGCAGCTTTCTAAGTATCATAATGTACATAATTTGAAGAAGTTACAAATGGCTACCAACCCTGAACAACCGCTTTGTTTAGGAATCCTTCCTGGTGACATAACGCAAAAAAGGGTCAGTGGTAAGCATGGCTATAGCTGATGGGTTAACTTGACCATGGACAGAGAAGAGACCAGGAGCAAAATGACGAAAAAAAGCCCAAGTTTCCAGGCCACCATATTGCATCAATTTGCTAGAGGCCTAGCATGGCCTCCTATATCAAAGCAAGACAGCAAATCCAAGAGGCTTCCACATGGCACTTCTTGGTGATGCTTTTAACCAGAGTTTGCTGTCTATCTGACAGCACTGATGCCCAAGAAAGCCACGACACTCCTGAGTTGGTGTTTCATGTCAGTGTTGCGCATCTGATTAAACAACAGGAGATTCCTACTTTGTCTCCTATTTCCATCTGTATCGGCATTTGTTACTCTCCAAAAACATAGACCAGGCTTCCCAAGGCAAAACTTTGGAGGACCAGGTGTCCCATTCAGTGTCATGTTACATAATTTGACTGTAATATCTGGGCCTTCTCTGACCAAGAAAACCAAAAAAACCCACCCAACCAAAAAAGAAAACAGTAGGTAACAGCAAGTACAAAAGAGGAAGAACCAAATCCATTTTTGAGAGAACTTAATAATGATGTATTCTACAATGTTAAACCCTTTAAAGGGCTTCTGGTTTCAGAACTATTTTTTAAAACCCCACTGTTTCTGGTGCTTTCCAGAGTTATCCAAACTTCTTTAAAAGCCCATCAAGGTTAAAGAAGAAAAGCAATATTATTCTAATTGAACAAAGCATTAAATTTTTTAAAAATATGAAATTGGAAATACAGTTGTAAAACAGCAGCTAGAAAACCAGAAAGACTCAAGTTTAGAGTTTATCTTGTGTTAATTTCTTGCTCTTCTGTCACTTGGGATTTTTTCTTAGGTGTTCCTGCTCCAGAATGATGCTTCAAAGCAGCTCTAAAAAAACCTTCCTGTTGTTTCTTTACTACTGTAGGGAACCTCATCTTATTCTGCAGTCTTTCTTTAGCAGCTTGAGAATACACTCAAATAGTGGTTTTTCTACCTAAGCTCATAATTTCTTTTAGGAAATCACAGAAATTGCAGCTAGAAGCTCACATTATAAATATACTAATTGTATGTCTAAAGATCTTTTCTTCATACAAAAAAGTTCAGTTCAGTTTCAGCTACTGCAACTTCCCCAATAACAGCTTCCATGTTTACATCCATCTGAAGTGTTAAAGCTCACTGGAAACAGTGGGGGTTTCTAATTATTTATATGTTTGATCATCCTGAAAAACATACTCAGGATATTTTTCAAAAGGCTGACTTCTTGGCAGCTGGAATGCTGGGTTTTTCAGTACTACTTGTCCTTCTTTCCATGCCTGACTAATTTCCCTGCCTGCTCCTTAGTGAAGACGTTAATTCAGAGCAGAGCTGGCAGCAGTCCCCCTTCCACCCCAGGGGGTTCCTCCTAGCAGTAAGCAGGCAGTCATTAGACACTGACTATAGTCTGTCAGGCAGTCCCAGTCACTACTCTGTCGTCCAAGCCAAACGGGAATGTCACATCATGTCAGCTCATGCCACAAAATACGTTTTAATTCCCCGAGGGCAGCTACCACATCAGGTTGGCTGATTAGAAAACAGATGCTAAAGCATAAGGAAGGGTAGTAGGGTCTCTTGCTTGCACGGAAGTGGAACAGTTTAACACTAAACAACAGAAGAACAAAAGAAGTGCTTGAGCCAGGTTCAGCCTAAGCTTTTTTAGGCACCTAACTGATCTGCCTAATTAAGGATCTCATTTAAGTAGGAGAATAATACACTGCCTCAGCTTTCAGGAGATGAGACAGCTACAGCCAAAGATCATCTGTATCCTGTGGGGGGATGAAAGACTTTCTAAGAATACCCTTCTCTTTTCAGTGACTATAGGTATCCTTGGGCAATTTGTGGCATAACTTGTGGTTAGCACAAGGACATGTCTATAACCTTCAACTTCCTACTGCTATGAGCAGCATCCCATGGAAAGACACCCATTGTAAAAGGAATACATGACAGTAAGAGGGAAAAAGGGAAAGAAATTCAACTTGGAACAAAAAATAAATTCCAATGAATTCCAACCAAATCTTATTTTCCCCCTCAAATTGAAATATCTTTTCATACTTCTAATGGGAAGTTTTCCCAAAGGCTATAACTGGGTACTCTTGAAAAGGGATTTTCTGGTAGTAAAATATTTCTGTAAAAATGTGTACATAGCTCTCCCCAGGATCAGGATGATTCAGTACTGTTGGAAATGCTCTGTAGTTATCTGTAGTAAGATGGCAATATTTGGGTTCTTTAGACTTCTTATGAATATGGGTCATTACAAATAACTCATTATAGAGCATATAAAGTAAGGTGGCAATTGGATAACTTGACAACAAATTATTTCCACTATATATAAGTGCAGGACAATCTATATTGGAAAATGATAAATTAAATCAGTCATGTGTCCTGAATTCACCATAGTCTCTCAAGGCAGGGGGTGGAGGGGTCGGGTGGCATTGGTGGGTGGAACCTACATTAAATAATGGGTAACTAAACAAAGACATACTTTCAATGTGCATCACAGATCAGAAAGGTAACAAGATGTTGGAAACCCTACAATAGCTTTTCTCAAGCTGGAGCTGCCAGTTGAAACTGAGAAATGCACATCCTTCTTTTCCCCTGACTAGTCCTCAAGAAGATCCACCTGTCCTTCCACTCCACTTAGGCACCAAATTTGTAGCCACAGGGTGCTGGAGGAAGCGTTGCTTTGATTTCTGTGCCACTGCATGTGGCATTGGCATTTTATCCTTGTTCTGCAAACCCTGTGCAGCAGCTCCAGCTGTCCATCCGAGGTTGCTCTGCAAACTACCAGGAACTCACAAGTGAGAAAGCAGGTGAACAGTCACCTCTGCTGAAACCACCCGCATCAATTGCGTGCACTACTTGCCTTTGCAAGGAAAGGGTGCAGAGATGATCCTTATAGAAAGAGGGTTCTTGCTGCCTATGGAGGCAGGACTGTTTGCTGATGCTAGTGGCAGATGCTGTCCAGATTGCTCAGCAAGTGACGGGAGAGGAGGCTCCTCCAAAAACATCCCAAGTTCACAGAAAACCTCACATTTTTTTAACTTCATGCCTTCTTGCCAGGAGCACCTCTCGATTGCCTGTCTGGACAGAGAGAGGGCTCCAGAGGGAAGCAGGCTGGGCAGAGGCAGCCACCCTGAGGGGCAGCTTGGGCAGCAGGGGAACAGAGTGAACTGGCCCCGAGATAAATGCGTGGCTCTGGTCTGGTGCTTCGTCTATGCAGGAAGGGAGCCGGCAGCGACAGGCGAGCCAAGACAGAGCACAGCCAAGTAAGAATGTTCTGGCAGCCCTTTCTGGCAGCCCAAGCAATGTTATTTATCACTTTGTGCATTTTCCTTCTCATCTGTGTACAGCCGGCTCCAATGTCTCAGCTTGCATTTTGCCTTCCAGAGCCAAGCCAGCCCCTTGGCTGTGCTCTGTCTTGGCTGTCCATTCATGCCTTCTGTCTCCTCCAGCTCTGCCTGGAGCAGTGCAGGATCCCAGATTAGGGGTAGATGTCTATAGTCAAGGAAGAGATTGAAGCATCAGCACCCCACACCCATGGTAAAGAGCACACCTCTCCCCTAGACAGATGAATGCTGTGCTGCTGTTTACTCTGGCTAAGGAGTCCCACATGGTTGTTTCTGCGGCTCCCAGGCAGCCTCTGCTGGGGAGTTCCAGTGCCTGCTGGTGGTTACAAGACATTTTCTTTCATTTCTTTTAGGGATTGTGCCTTCATGCTGATTTTGTTTCCAAATTGGTGGATGTAACAATAGTGAATTTACAGCAATTTTTTCCAGTTCTATGGACTCTTTTCCATACTGCTGGTGTATTTTGCCAAAATGTCCAACATGATTGTCTAAACTGGGATTGAAAATAACACCAGCTGCATTCAGATATTTGTAAGGCTCACATTTGCTCTTGGTAAGGGCACATCACACTCTTCTGAACATTGAACATAATAAAAGCAGATCAATGCTAACTCCTTTAAGTTCTGCATCATCAAAGGTCGAGGCTATAATCTGTCCTAGGTTTTGGGATTTTGCCTAACGAGAGCACCCATGAATTCAGCTGTCATTCCTCTCCTCCTCCCTGAGTTGCCCAGGTAATTTTGTCTAGGCCTGATAGGTTCAGCAGCAAATCGCTCTATGTGACCAGTAAGACTATATTTGACTTTACCAGGCTTTGGGCAACGTGCTTAAAGATTTAAGTTTTTCTAGTGGATGTCACACTCTAGAAGTTGGTAGATAACTCCTAGCTATGCAAAGCCAGATCTTGACTACCTTCTAGCCAGCTTGGTCCAAATAGAGCAAACTCCCATCATTTTGATGAGACACTTTATCTTATGGCAAGATGTTAATCAGAGCAAAGCAGGGCTGAAGGGGGCTCCTGGTCTGTAGCAGAATCCCAGAATGTCCCACCTTACAACAAATTGTGTCGAACAGCAGCTTCCTATTATAAGCCCTTAACTTGCACATCCTGAGAACTTTCCAAAACTGGGCCGCAATTTCTCAGATTTGGTCTCTCTTTGAAAAGAAAGTTGAGTAAAATCCCTTCATACCTTCTGAACTGAGAGGAGAGAATAAAAAATTACATTTTCTTATTGTAACAAAAATTCAGGTCACATAAAACTGCTTGGAATTTGAAGGTTGGTTTGAGTATAGCTCTTGTTACAGGCCAGATCCAAAGCAAGCTGAGGTCAACAACTATGCCTCCTTGATTTTGCTGGCTCTAAAGAATTCCCTACAGGTAGGCAAACAAATCGTAGAGAAAATTGTTCAGAACAGTTATGTCTATTTTCTACTTGGGAGTTGCCTGGGAACATGCTCAGATTGTTTGCAGTGTGTCTAGGATTTGGATATATTCACCGAAGCCCAGCTTTGCTCCATCCTCCTCAATTTTTATTTTAGAATCTTGCTCCATGAATAATCTCCTCGAAGAAAATATCCACCAGCAGACGAAAGGACATCTTTAGGTAAGGAGTTTGTAACTAAATCATTTCTACACCTTTTTTTTATAGCTGGCTCACAAGCAAATGATTTTCCAGTATTATGCATCCTTCATGCATACCCCAGTGTATCTGAGGCCCTGAGAGCTGTCAACCTTTTAGTGCCCTGCAAGGTAGAGTGCTCCTACGTGGAATGTTGAGGTGCAGCACTGCTGATTTCCTAGCCAGCGAAGCCTTTGGCAGATGGAGGACTGACCTGCACATCTCCCTGCAGCTCCAGCCTCTGGGCCATCTTTTCTCTTTGCATTGGACCTCTGAGCTTATTCTTTGTTAAATTCTACTTCACGTGGTTTAATTCTGTTTTCTCGTCTGGAGGAGGATTTAGAAAAATAAACAAAACATATTACCAATGTGAATATTCACCATTAATGACAAAACTCTAAAACAGACAAGTCATTTCTTGGGGATGGAGATTGGTGTTATTTTGAATTAAGGAAAGAGTGCAAAGATCTTGTAATATTTGCTGTAAATGTGCTGTTATGGTGAACATTCCTGTCAACAAGTTCATTAGCTCAGAGATCCACAAGTGAACAGAGACCAAAAAATATGTTTAAGAATCAAGAACAGATTAATGGACAATATTTTGCAATCTTTGTATAGCTCTGCTTCTTGCTGAGAATTAGTAACTTTACTCCAGGCCAGATTCAAATAGTCTTACTCATGCAGAACAGCACCATGTTTTATGAGTAACCCCAGTGATGTTTAGGGCTCATTTTGGAATAAGATTGGAATCAAAGAAAGACAGGGGGAGGCATGGGTCTGAATCACCTTGATTAATAAGTGTAAGATTGTTGAGTTTACATGTGTCTCTATAAATAAACATAACATGAAAAAGGAGGGATGTCCAGATTGACAGGCATGTAGGGGAATTTATAAACATCTTTTTGCAACACACAGCAGACTCCTCTTTTAACAGCAGAGGACAAAACCCAAATCAGGAAAAGAGGAATTTGCACCTTCAAAAACAATAGATTAGGCCATTTTGCAGGTTTTACTCTCAAATATTCTGGCTGTCACCTGTGGTATTACGTAAGGTATACGCTGTTCTTTATAGAAGAAGATGGATGGATGAATTTTTCAGAGCTGCCCAGACGTCTTGAAAGCTTATGGTCCATTTTCCAAAATATTAGAGACCTTGGGATTTGAAATACCACTGAATTTCAGAACTTCTGAGAACAATCTCATTAGTTTCTAAATCTGTGCACATTTTCCAGTTTCTTATGTTTCCCATTTGATTTTATCTCAGGACTCCAGCCATCACCATACATCAATAACAAGATCAGCAAAATGTAGTATTAAAAATCAAAAGCACAATTGTGCCCAACTGCTCTGTCAACATGTCTCCAAGATTGTGGACTCCTAACATTACCAGTGAGCAAGGAAGGAGCCAGCTCAAGGCTTGCTGATGTAAAGGAAAGTCCATTCATTTCTATGGACTTTGGGCTTAGATCAGGCCCTGGAAGAATATGGATGACATAAAAATAACATGACGTCTGCCAGACTCACCAATATGCTCTGAAGTTTTGCCCGGCCCAATGATGCAAAGCAGATGGAACATACTGACAATCCTGGATGACTTCAATCACTTATTTCATCTTTCAGATTAGTTTTCATCGAGCATTTTATTCATGGCATAAACACATTTATCTCATCAGTGATTCTGCTACAGTATTTCAGAAGAAAAACCACCGCTTTTTAGCTTTATCAGAGAAAAAGGTTCCATATTTTATCACTTGCTGGCTAGCAATTTTTGACAGTTTCTAAGATTCTTGTTAGTGAGTCTCTGAGCTGTGCTCTACTATGCAGGATTTGTAATTAAATACGTTTTAGTTTCTCTTTGTGTGTCACACTACTTTGGCCCAAGCAGATTACACAATTGAGCAATTTCACAGCTGCACTCTCAAATATGGCATTAGGACAACTATTCTGCAAAATGCATAGCTTAACTTTAAATTTTGCTCATCATTAAATTACATGAAAGTTATCAAAAATAAATATCCATACATTTTGCTGAATCAGTGCCAGAAGATGCATAGAAAAGAAACTAACACACCATGAAAATTACCCTGCTCTGTCTCTCCTGTCCCACTCCTCGGCACTGTGAAGCAACAAGAAAATCTTCAGGGAAACACCTCTATGTGACTGCTACACTGCAGTCATCGTTCAATTTGAAAGCAAGTCCTCAGTTCCAGATGCTTCATTGACTCCTGCTTCACTCACTGGCCCAGCCATATTTATCTATCTCGTTTATTTTTAGAGGCAGAATATATTTCACATGCTTTGCATGACCTTGGGTGAAGCAGCCTCCTCCAAGGCTCCCCCACCCAGACAGGACTATAAAACAACTCTCCCCATTTTCCATGAAGACTCTGCCCAGCAGCAAGAAAAACACTATCAAGAGATTATTCAAAAGCTCTCAGTTAACAGCTACTGGGGTAGACTTAACAGGCAGTGACATCAAGTCTATAAAACATGTTTGATGGAGCATTTTACACTGCTTTAAATTTGGAACTTTTGGAGAGAGTTTGAGGATTTTTCAAGAAACAAACACAACCCTCATCGCCTCTGCACATACATGTACATACAAAAAGCTCCTTCGTCACACAGGGAGCTGACATCCTGAAGTTCTGACCTCAGCTCACTCCTCAACTTTATCAATCACGTTATATAAATCAGTGCAGGCTGAACAGCATTTGGAAAGTGGGCTAGGTTGGTTTTTTTCTTTCTTTTTATTTTTTTTCTCTGCCCCCCACCTAGGGTACTCAAGAAAGAAAGTCTGTAGCTGGGATGTGGCTTGGAAAGATCTAATGAGAGCTCTTAGCCCACTCAAATGAGGTGATGCGGTGGTATCTTAATTGGAGGTTTGGACATTACCCTACTCTGCGGTAGATTCTCAGAATTTTTTGAGGTTGTCTCTTTGGAAATGTACAATGAAAAGCTAGTTTTGCTTCTTCACACATTCTTCAAATCCTTGCCTCTCAGTAATCAAGTAACAGTTAAAACCACTGGGCAGGACAAAACCCCAAAGGGATAGTCCAAGTTACAATAGCACGAACAAGCAAGATGCTCAGTGTCATCACATCAGAGTAGCACCCCAGCAGAAACACCCTCCCCCCTGAATCCTGCAGATGGGAGAAGCAAGCCCCACCACCTCCACTTTCACCTCCATCTCTGTGGAGTTACTAAAACCAAATTATCATGCTGCTTGCTGGAGAAGCAAGTAGCCAAATGTCCCTTCTCTATCCCCATGATAGTCTTATAAGAAAACCAAAATAAATTGGCTGAAGATGAGAAACATTTTGACTAATTTTGACAGCTTACCCTCACTTCGTCCTTCCTCTGCACATCCATTCACAGCCATTCCGAAGACTTCCCGAGTCTCATCACTCAACCTTCTCTGCTCTCCATGTCCATATCTTGGTACAACATTTTCCACACACTCTCCCTGTACACTAAAAACACAAATTGCTTGAAGTCTGTGCTCAAGCCTTGTCAATGGTAAGGAGACTAACTGCTTCTCAGCATTCAATGCCATAGGAGCGGATTTCCCAAATCAGGGATCCCCTTCACTGCAAGAAAAGCGCTCACAGATTTAATCTGGTGGCATCTGCCTCAGATTATGCACCGCTGTATTAAAACTGCAGGTTGATTTCTCTGCCTAGCTGAATTTACCACACTTTAACAGGCAAATTATTAATCAATATTTAAAATGTTCCCTCTCCATAAAGCCACCGCTATTACTGTCACTGTGTGCAACAGGAATGATGCTCGCTGCAAAGTGATGCAGACCTCTAGCAGCCCTGCTTACATCTTGTAGTTTATTGTACAGTTAGAGATATGTAACTACCGCAGACAAAACAAAATCAGAGCCAAAACTTCATTTAAAATCTCCAAAGGTTTCCAATCTTTATTGAGTTAAAGAAGTTCGACTAATTCCATTGATTTTAAACACATTCTTTGTTACTTCCTCTCAGCTGGAGGCAGATACACAGAAGGAAAAACCCTTCTGATATACTCGCAGCCTGACCTAAGTTGTTTTTACAAGATTTCCAATTTCTGTTCTGCATCAAAGACATGTATTATCCATTAGCCATCAGCAGGGACAGAACCCAAGACTTCAAGCAATACAAAGCCACAGGGTTTTTTTTGCTATTGGAGTTAAAAGGCTAAAAAATAGGGTAAAACCCTCCAGCTTCCTCTAGGCACTAGAAATAAAAACTTTAACCACTATAGATACTGATGACTATAGGGGAACACGACATATTCAACTAATAGATTCAGTTACTATTTTACACCAGTCATTCTTATTAAGAAATGGTCTTTCCACTGAAGTCACTGGAAGTAGTCCAAGAGCATGCATATGTGAAAAATTGGACTCTTAACCATCACGTTTCCTGTGAGTTCACACTACTGTCTCCATTTTATAGGTGAGGAAAGGCAGGTAATCTGCAATCATAGTTTCAGATACTTCTCTGGACCAAGGTGAAATTTTCACCTTTCAGATGAATTTTTTGCCACAAAAAATCAGCGATGTGGTGTTTCTGATATCTTTCCACCTTAGCATACTGTCGCTTCCCAGAAGCACCACCTTCACCTGCAAGCACAGCACCCACCCACCTTGGCAGTGGCTTTGTCTGCACCAGGCCACCAAATCCCCTGCTGCTAGCAGGGAGATGATGAGCAGTCACCCAGCTGAGCACTTGCTCAGATTTGGGGAGTCCTGAGCCCATGTCTCAGGCCTGCTGTTTCCCTCTTCTGGGTGGCCACTGACTGAACCTCTGTGCTTCAGCCATATGGACCAGATAATCCTTCATTGCTCCCAATTTCTACAGTGCCCATCTAAACGAAAACCTCTTTTCTTCCCCATGTTCATAAAGCAGCAGGTGAAATGAAACTTTAGTATCAGCTGGACCTCCTTAGTGCTATTAATAAATATAACAACAATAACAAGGGAGGTTTGTAAATTAGCAGCCCTTGCTACAGTGATACATCCAATTTAGCACAAATCAATGCAGGCTCTTGCCTGTTTAGTGGCTATTTTAATCACTAGTGACTAATGTCTGTGAGGACTATTCCAGGGTTTGACGTGCCTCAAACACAGGAAAAAAGGGAAATCTTGTAGTGAAAGAGGGGAGAGGAAGAGGGTAAGAAGGACTTGATCGAAGCCAAAGGTTCATCACCAAAAAGTGTTCGGCTCGTACCACCCATCTCGTTGCTGTTGCTATTGCATTTGTTTGGGTCACTGCCTAATTCCTGCTTTGAATAACCGCATCGTTTCTCTTCTTTTGGTGAGAATCTAGGAAAAATAGTCATGCTCTGCAACACAAACAAAGACTACCTGTCCCTTCCTTGGTTATGGAAATGGGGGTCAGCCTTTTTATTTTTGAAGGGGGAAGAGTAAGGGAGCTGGAATGTTTCTTGGCACACCACCAGAAAGGAAATCTCTGCTTAAATATTTGACAGGAAGAGCAAAAGAGAGAGGAGAGGAAACAATGCAAAGGGGGTGGGGAGAGGGAATTTTGTTTCATGTGGAGGAAAAGGGCTGCACAGAAAATGAAGCCACAGCTCACCTCTACACCAGCAGTGTTGTGCTTCACAGAATGAGCACTTTCATCCAGACTAGTCCACTTCTTTTTTTCCATCCTAACTTTCTAAAAACTAAAGGAGTTTTCCTAGTTGAGTAAAGCTGAACAAAGAGCCACTGAACACTGAATCCTTCACATGAGGCATTTACATTTACCTAAGCCACATCAATCCTTTTTCCTGCAGTAGGTTAATGCTTACAAGCTCTTACACCCACCTGACAATGTACAGATCACATCAAGCAGGACTTTGAAAAAAAACTTCTGAAAAAGTTTTGAAACAAAATTTGAACTTTGAAAAAAAAAGAACCACAGGGGACAAAAAAGACATTCTTTCGGAACTGAAGGGTAAAACAATGTTTGATAACAAGTGGCTGAAGTAGGATTTTGCCTATAGCATCCAACCATCATCATTATTTATCTGAAGGTTATTAGAACCATAGAGCCATGTTTATGTTTGAAGGGGTCTTAAAGATCATGTGGTTCCAATTCCCTGCCATAGGCAAGGACACCTTCCACTCGATCAGGTTGATCAAAGCCTCATCTAACCTGGCCTTGAACACTTTCAGGGAGGGGGCATCCACAACTTCTCTGGGCAACTTGTTCCAGTGTCTCACCACACTCACATTAAAGAATTTCTTCCTAATATCTAAACTAAATCTACTCTCTTTCTGCTTAAAACCTTTACCCCTCAGAATACTCCCTGATAAGGAATCCCTCCCCATCTTTTAGGTAGGCCCCCTCCAAAGTACTGGAAGGCTGCTATAAGGTCTTTCTGGAGCTGTCTCTTAACTTCTGTAGGCTGAACAAGCCCATCTCTCTCAGCCTGTCCTCATACAGGAAGTACTCGAGCCCCTGATCATCTTCATAGTGTTGCTCTGTACCCGTTTGATCAGGTCCCTGTCTTTCCTATGATGGAGGCCCCAGAGATGAACACAGTACTCCGAGAGAAGTCTCACAAAAGTGGAGTAGAGGGGGAGAATCACATGCCTCGACCTGCTGGCCATACTTCTTTTGATGCAGTCCGGAATACATTTGGCCTTCCGGGCTGCAATCACACTCTGCTGGCTCACACTCAGTTTTTTGTGCACCAATATCCCCAAGTTCTTCTCCACAAATCTTATCCCAATCCACTCATTGCACAGCCTGTATCCATATTTGTAATTTCCTTGATCTTACACTTGGTCTTGTTGAATTTCATGAGGTTCATATAGGCCTATCTCTCAATCCTGTCCAGGTTCCTCTGGGTGACAGCCCCAGCTCTTCCCTCTAGAGTATCAATGACAACACTCAGCTTCTAGTCATCAAGAACACCAAGAATGGGAGACCCGGACTTCTACTTTCTCTGGAGTACTTCATCTGACCAACCAGCAGCACAAAAGACCCTTACTCAGGTCATGCCTGTGTAGAAAGTCACCCCTGAGTACCCAGTGGCATTTCCTTCAGTACCTGCTAATTTCATGATAGCTGAGTGACACCATGAACTCTCCAGGGCTAAGGTGGTAGAGATGCAGCAAAGTAAAAAGCCGGGCAGACAAATATTGCAAATGATAGAACAAGAGTTCAAAAAACACAGCACACACTTCCTGTGAGGGAATATTCAGCATAACTTTTAAATGGAAGATCTGAGGAAACTGGTTCAAGTCCTCCAGTTGGCTTCTCTTTATTACAGCATTGCAAATAGACATACACTTTTTGGCTCTGTGAAATCTTTACATTCAGTCAGGTCACTGCAGTTTTAGGTTTAAAATGTTGGAGGCTCCAAACAGAACTGATCCTAAACAGCTGCTTCTGTTTTTTACTAAGGGTGAAATCTTTCTGGTTTATTGCTCTTGTGGCTACTGAGAACTAGCACTGGAAAGCCAGTCATCTAATTTGCCCTGGACCTATTTCTCAAACTCTTTCTTCTTTTCAGTACATGTTTGTTTACCAATGTGGCTCCAGTTTGTTGGCTGAGTTGTAGACCCCTGGTGCAGCTACAGGAAATAGTTGTAAAATATTCCTTTTCTGAGAAGTCTGCAGTTTAAATAACCATCTCTTTCTATGAGGCTTCTGCATGACGTTAGTTGCACTAGAAGTGCTTTCTCTTTCCCTCCTCTCCACCTCTCTGTCCTCCTAAAACATATTTTGGACATAGGGAAGGTATCACATCTGTAGATGTTGGTAGCTAGGATCCAATGTGAAAGTCCAACTTTCGCTCTTGTAATTCTTGAGCTATTCCACTTAGCTCTTCCCTTTGTTAATCCCTGTGTATTTTTCTTCAAACAAATGACAGACTGCCTGCATGTACTTCTACTTCACACATCAGACATGAATCTCCTAATTGACAAGAGGAGGAACTGGAAGTTCTGCCAGTAGCTGCTGTTGGGAAATCTCACACGTTCACTGATAACCACTCCAAGGAATCCTACCCTACAGCTTGCTCTGGCCTGTAACTTGCCAGGTACTCCTGCGTGCAGGGTCCTCTGTGGTCACTTAATCCTTAGCCAGATTTTCAGGAGAACTCAACACACTCAGATCCAGCATCTGTAGTTTCATAAAAGGGCCCTTGGGAAACCTGGCCTATGTTTGGGTGCAAAGAGGGACTCTCTTGGAAATCTGTCCTAACAACCGTGGAGAACATGGAAAAATTACTTTTGCTTCTTTTGAGATGAAGCGTGAATTTGCAGGTGCTGCAAGCTCTGATTTAGCTCTTGCATCAAGCACTGTGCTCTGCAAGATGATGATAAAAACTCAAATTTCCCTTTTTTTATCATCCAGAGATGCAGGGGTCCCAAGTACAGAACTGTACCAAAACCAGGAGGTTTCAGCCCTAACTCAGCTGAACTTTCAAATTTGCTTGGAAACATAATTCCCATTAAACTTTATGGGAACTGGACATCCAAATTCCCTAGGTGGCTTTGCAAAACACAGCTGTAACTAATTGCTGTGCAGAAAGGTTTGGGGAAAAGATTTTTATCTAGAAAAGGAGAGAGAGATTTCAATGCCAAAAAAGCTTTTGCAATAGATGCTCACATGGTATCTACAGAGCCGATGCTGGGCTACCTCTTCAATGAAGTAAATGAAACCATTTTACAATAGCTAATCCTCTCTCTATAACTCTTCATGTTCCTGCAGAGTATATAAACCACGTGGAAGAAAGAAATTCTTTTGCAGAGTTTCTAGTAATCCCTGCCACTGCCAACTATAGGGCTGAAAGGTTGAATAAATCAAAACGACTGATGAACAATTCACACCCAACTCATTCCCATTGAAGAAATTGTCACATTCCATCAGTGAGTCTAGTAAAATCTGTGACCATCTCAACCCTGATCGAGCCTTAATTTCTTCTTCCTGTTTTGGCAATAATTTAACGTTAAAGGTCACAGAGCAAAATGATCTGAGTCAGGAAGCAGAGGGGTTCTGATTTAATAACAACATTATTTAGCCCCACGAAGCCCCACTTGCTATTTTCTCCTCCTTTGTTCCTTTTCAAGACCATGATCTATCTTCCACTGAAGACAATGGAAGTGTTTCCACTGAATTTAATGAGTCTTGGATCAGGCCCTAAATGTCAGTATTACTCTATTAATATTTATGCTGTTGGAAGTATGTCAGAAAATATACAGGATGTGTAGAGTGGCTGAGTAAGCTATGAGAATCATAAATTTTCCTGACTTAGTCATTTCTTCACAGATCTTTAACATCTCTAATCTAACCATGGTAGTAATAAAACAGCAGGATTCTAACCTTCTCTTCTTACTGTACAAACCTTTCTCCACTGTAATCTATCTGAGCTGGCTCCAGAGCTGAAAAATCATCTGCATTGCTACTCCTTACTCTAGCTCATGTCTAGCTGCTCTCTCACACATATACATAAAAAATAAAAACTGATATTTTAGAAGTTACACATTAAGTGGTCAAAATTAAAAGTCTTTCAAAATCACCAAGCTGTATGATTTACATACTTTAAAGATCCTTAGCTTAGCAGTCTTCAAAGGGGCTGGGGAGCTGAGGAACTAAACCAGTTACTGCAAGCCCCCACAAACATGACAAGTGGCAACTACTCTAAGAAGGTTTCTCCAGGCTGTTTTCCTTGGGGTTTCCTCTTGACATGAAGAAAGGGGCAAGTAGTGTGGTAACAACGGGAGCCTGTTGGCTTGCCATGGGAATGCCTGTCACTGCAGGGTGTGTGGCAACTGCAGTGGTCAGACCCTCTTCATGCAGCTGCTCCATCCTCCCTGTTGCTGGAGAAGTGATGGGCAAAACAGTCCTAAAGGCCTGGAATTTTTGTTTCTTTTGAATAAGTCCCCAGACGGTTGGATTCTTCCCTGCCTCGCCACCCCTTCCCAGCAGGCAGTTCTTGCCTGAGTGGGTGGAGGAATGCAGGCAAGCTCACAGCATAATAGTCAACTGACCACCAGAGCTGTAGAGTAAGGTCACTGGGGAAAAACAGTCATTGAAGAATGCAGTTAAGCTATGCCTAGGCTACTCGGGAGAAGGCTTTGTCCCCTTTGGCATGCTGAGCCTGGCCAGGGCTATAGACATGATAGCAAGAGGCTGGGAGGCACTGAGAAATGGTCAGAATCTGCTCTAAAAAGATGACCTGGAAGGGGTAGTTGCCAGATACATTTGCAGGACATCATCTTTTAACTCTGTTTAGCTGTATACAAGTTGGTCTAGACTGAAGTGTAGTGTGAAAGAACATGGAAATTACATACAAATAAGATAAGTAGAAGGTCAGAAGAGTAAACCAAGCTAATTCTGCTGTACTGTTGGAGATATGCTGCTTCTAGAATTCAGATTAACCCATTATAGACTTAGAAACAGACTGAAAAGGCTGAATCGCACCATGATTGAGGTGGAAAGGGACCTCTTCAGGTCATCTTGTCCAATCTGCACTGCTCAAGTAGTCACCTAGAGCACGTTTCTCAGGACAATACTATGAACTTCAAGAGAAAGCTGTTCAATGTGCCAAAAAGCCCCTCAAAAATCAATAAGATTTTCAGTGGCTGTGAGACACTTTTGCAATATCTAGCAGTCACCTCAGGGAAACAAAGACCCTGCCACATGTTTGGAGAGCATAGCAGAAATAAAAATTAAAAGAAGCTCTTAATAATCTCCTCTCATGGGTACCAAAATTAGAACATGAACGCATTGATATCCCTAGTCTGACATTTCAACCACCTTTATCAACTCTTGAGATCCCCCATTTATTTCCTAAGTCTTTGGCTCTCAGTCTTAAATCTTAGTTCAATCTTAAAAACACACCAGGAGAAGAACATGGGATAGGCATGGGGAAAGCAATGACAAAATGTGCCTTTGCACATTACTCTCTTCATACCTTGCTGATTAAAACTCCTCCCTCAAATCGGCATACTTACTCTCAAGATTGTCAGACCTCACCATCAATATATATCCACTTTTCTTCCTTCCCCACTATTCAGTAGCTCATAGAGCAGTTTTCATAGAGCTGAAACATGTACACCAAGCTATTTTTATTAGTCTCAGCATTATTTCTTGTTTAACTTGCCCTAGAAGTACCTTAGTTTATTAAGTGAAGCAAGGTTTGAAGGCAAAGTTGGTATCTTTTATTGGACCAACTGATACTTCTGACCCTGCTACAAAACCTCTCCTCGCTTACAGTTATAGACAATCACAGCTACAGAGCAGCACTTCTAGGACAATTTGGCTTACTGAAGTAGTAGCAAAGTTTGCTGTGAAGCATTGCATAAACCAACTCTCCCTACCAAACCCACAAAACAGCTCTATCTGCAAAATTAGGGAAAAAGAAAAACAACCTAAATGGAGAAAACCACTCTCTCTCTAATCCGATATCCTAGCACCAACAGTGACGAAGATCAGACGCTTCAAAAATGCCACAAAATCCAGGTCTGGGTGGATTTTCTTTTGTATCTGTGCAGTGATCTGTCCCTAGTTTCCTCTGCTTCTGTGAAGCCATCAGTCTAACTTCTCAGCTTGAGCCTATCAATCCAATACTCCAAATCTGAAGAACCCATTACATTAGGGACATTTTTGTCAATGCAAACATGACAGTTGCTGACCATTTCTCATGTTGCTAAACAGCAGTCTATGAAAAAAAAAAAAAAAATCTAAGCATTGAGGCTGGGATTTTCAGCAGGGCATAAAAGTTTTCAAGACTTCAAAATTCCTGAGATGCTGGGCAGCTCACATCAATACAGCCCCACTGAAATTCCCACAAAACCAGCTTTTGCAACATTACTTTTTATTTTGGGAAGTATAGCAGAGCAATCAGTTCCGCACCACCTTTGGACGGATATTTTATCACTCTGGTGATGGGTGAAAGGGCAGGAAGCAGAGGGACAGGACGGAATTTGGAGTGTGACCCAAGTCCTGCCAGGACACACGGGAGGGGCGCTTTCTGAAAAAAAGAGAAGTTTTGCTATGGGGGAAGTGGGCTGCCTTGCCTCCATATCCTGTGGATCCAAACTTCCCCCTGAGTGTGACATTTCTTATGAAAATATGCATGCAGACTTCTCTAAACCACTTCCCACCCCACTCTGGCTGAAGGGACAGCTCTTGACAGCCTGAGTTTTTTGAAAAAATAAGCCTACCCCTATCCCTCAGACGATGTTAGTGCAGTGGAAATGAGGGAAGAATCACACCCAATATTATGGTTTGGTTAGAGATTTCCTGTGGAAATCTTCAACAGGAAGAAAATAAAGTGTTTGATGAGACGAGATGTATCACAGAGAGCTCTCCTGACTGCTTGAAAACAAAGATTCAAATAATGGCAAAACAACTACCACAATGGTTCATATTATCTGAGCTGTGATTTTTTTCTTTCTTTCTTCTACAGAGTCACAGAGTCAATATTTCCTTTAGGAAAAAGATCTCAGATAAGTCCTCCTCACTGCCTTTCTCTTAAAATACTAATGCTTCACAAAAGCAATCTTTAGTCTTTTTTTCATGGAAAACTGTAGTTTTAAGGATCTTGCATTGGAACATCTTACAAGAACTTGACTCAGAAAGCATTAGAAGCCCTTCAGAGGTCTTGGCTAAAAAGATATCAAATTTTGGGAAGTGTTTACGTGACTTAGGTAGTGTTCTATTTAACTAAAACTGCCTTTTTTTTTTAAGCAAGAATTGCACTGAAGACCAGACTATAACAACTTTAAGTAAGTCATTTATTTCTTGGTTGTTTCAGAGTTCTCCCTCTCTAGGCATTCACGAAGTATCCAATGAGCTTCCTTGAAATCCTTATCAGGTCTGAAATTATAAAAAATAACTTTAAATTTGAGGAATTCTGGCCCAGTTTTCAAACTTTTGTTGAGAGAAACTCATTTACAAACATGCTGGGCCACCACTAGGATTTTCAGGCACACTTTTTTTTGTTAGAAAACTTAATATGCTAGGAATTTAAACAAAGGTGATGTATCAGCAAATTACTCTCAGACAGTGTGATCTCATCTCCCAGCCCTTCAACATTTGAGGCAGGAGTGAGGTTTGTTACCCTTTAGCAACAGACCAACAAAGCAGACAATAGTTACAATACCCATACCATTTGAAACACAAACATATCTCCTCAAACCTGCCATCTTCCTTCCTTTCCCACCCCATAGAAGGTAGAAATGCACTATCTGGCATCTAATAAAAGTTCTATGAAGAAAGTCGAGGGACATTTTTGATTTAGACATGGAGGCAAATGCTCAGCACCTAATTTTCCAAGCATTAACTTCAATAGAGTATCACCAGCACCATAATAAGCTCAGTTATAAGCCTTTAGCAAGTTTTTACAAGGGCAGTTAGACCCGTATGGCCCCAAGGGCTCTTGCTCGGGAGAAAGCAAGTTCAAAGCCCTTGAGCCTGGATGCAAATTTGGCCTCAGAGCAGGTGACCTAGTTTCCCTCCTCAGCGTGTATTTGTTATTTTTAAGCACTTCAGACCAGGGACTATCTAGTATTGTGCATGAGATGGAACGCAACCAAGACAATGGGATCGTGATCTGTGTTAGGGCATCTAAGATCTATTTTAATACAAGTTGAAAAAAAAAAAGGTTTCTTGCTGATTTTGAGATTGTGCTTCCATTCAGGGCTTGAACCTGGATAAGTATGGGACCAGGAAAATAACATAAATAAGTAAAAAAGCAGTAGAAATAATGAAACTTGGTATCCAACATACTGGCTGGACCCAGAAAGCTTTTCCCATGGCTGAGTTTCCTCCTAAGATCTTCTCCCTTTGTGATTTTTCATGTCTGAGTAAGTGCTGAGATTTCACACTCATTAGTGGGACATGTCTCCTTACCCACTCTAAATTTTATTGTGTATGTGAAAACTGGATTATCCTTGCGATCTCTACCCCCTTCGCAAATTAGGTTGAAATCAGCTAAGTAGTTCCTGAGGAAGGAGATGGAGGGACAAGCAGGAGCACAACTTTGTATGCAGACTGCTTTCGCACAAAGCCTACTTCTTTAGGAAACTGGCTAGAAAAACATGCAAAATACTTTCTCAGTTCTTGGATACTGGAATTACATTTGGTCTGGTTTGTCTATATCCAGCAGCCAAAGTGGCAAGATTATGAATACACCTACTAATAAACACTGCAAGAAATTGTGCCTGGCTTCTCCTTTAGAGAGGGAATCAGGCCACAGAAAGCTGAGGCAGATGTAAGAAATCTTAACTTGTCTCTAGCAGTGGTCATGATAAACATCCCCAGGAGGAATAAAGTTCAGCAAATATATTTGCTACTTCCATCCGGTGTCCTCTTCGTTTCCAACAAGTTTTGCTTAGTAACTTCTTCAGAAGAATGTAATCATTACACACTTAGCGATTTCTCACAGATTTCACTTTGATGCAGTTCTTCCCTTGAACTTACGTAAACTTGTAATTCACAGAAGTTTGCTGTGAAACAAAGTTTTGCTGGGTTTGCTGAAGACATGGGCCAGTTCTGAAAAGCAGCTTTGTTTTGCTCACTTCTGAAGCCTTCACACGGAGGCAACAGCTACCATGCCACGCTCCAGATAGCTCCTGCTGTCCTGCAGTGCACCACAGGAGAACAACTCTCAGGCAGCACAGTACAGAGTAGATCTAACAACCCTCAAGTTGGACTGGGCTAGGAAGAATTAAACCCATAAAGTCTCTCAGACACTAGACAATTTATGAAGACAGTAAGAGCTCTTGCCGTTTTGCATTTAAACTGTCTCCCTGGATTAGGTAACCTACACCAGCTAAAGGATTCTCATCCCACTATAGGCTGCACCTAGGCAGGGTTTTCCTAGCAAAACCAAGCTGGTCAAGACTGTGACACTCTGTCATATTTGAACTTGAGTAATCAAGCAAGTAAACCTCTGCTGTGGAGACCTGCCTGCAAATCAGCCAAAACCAGACACGAGCTCTGAGCAGGCAACTGAACACCTACATTTTCTTTCTACAAGCCTCTCCACAGACAGGGCTCTGGCCCAATTCCTACTAAGTCTACAAAGGCAGCCGACCAGCTTTAGGAACTGGATGGCACCCAGTACCTAGCTGAGAGAAACACTATCCGCTCTGCCACAGCTCCAGGCCTCCTGCCCTTCAGCTCAAAGCCACCAGGGCTTCTACATTCCACCCCAGCTTAGCAGGATGACCAGTGCCTGCCCTGGTGGAAACACAGCTGCTCAAATCCTGTGCCACCATTCACACAGGGCATGATTGCCACCATCCCCTGGTACCCTGACTTCTCTTTCCCAGCCAGCCACAAGAGCATGCTGCATCTTGTGCCCACATTTTCTTTCCTAAGAAAGCCCCGAGGGGCTTTTTTGGCATCACTCACACTGCTAGTGAACAGCTCCCTTTGGCTTCCATGTTTACGTCCTTGTGGTTGTTAATTTGAGAGAAGTCTTTTATTTTAGACACACACACACACCCCAACTCCCTCTGCAGGGGGGGAAAAATGTGACCTTTGAGATTGTTTATACCAATCAACAAGAAGCCCTCACGCTACCAGATTCCAAGAAACACGAGACTGTCTTGGAGCTTGGAAGAAGGAGGGGAGCATGGGCGAGAAGCGGGAGCAATCAAGGTCAGGAGTTCACAGACAGGATAAAGTAGAAGGCAGGATGAGCAGGCAGGGTGGCAAGGCATGCCCTCTCCATTCAGAGAGGCAAGGCTTATACTGGCAGCTCCATCAATGATGGCAGTCCAGTGTCGCGGGGCGGAAAGCCGACATCCCAAGGCAATGGGAGGAACAAGCTGGTTGTGGTGGCCTTGAAGAGCAAGGGATACAAATTTCAAGTGTCCTAATAGGCAGATGAAGTGCTGGCAGCTCAGGACTGGCATGAAGCCCATGGGCTTCATAAAACACTAGTACCAACAGCTGGGAGGACTTACTTCAACTTCAAAGGTGGCAACACCACCATCTCAGTAGGTTCAAGACGAAGACATTGAGAGGAGGAAGACAAAGGCTGAAGGAACAGTAAAAACTATGGGAGGACAAATGTTGTGGAACAGGCGGATGCTGTAATACAGCACACCACTTTTGGGCAGCTGGCCAGGTTCATGGCAGGGGTTTTCAGGACAAAGGTATGTTTTTTTCCTTTGAGTCCTCTCCCTAAACAACACATCAGAGTGGATGTAAAATTCAGCCCTGAGGCATCTGGCATGAAGTCAAGGAGTTTGACAATTTCAGTTGCTTTTTTTGCTTAAAGCTCTCTACGAATCTATATATTTACAATTATAGGACTATGTCTTGTTCTCATTTACACTTATCTTCTCCATTGGGTTACACAATATAACCAGAGGTGGATTTTGCTTGTGCATTGCTTTTATTTTTTATGCTGTCTGCCAAGATATATTATTTATGACCCATTAGATATATCTGTTTCTTAACTAATGAAACTCTGAAAATATTTTTAATGAAACACTATTTTTTAAAAAAATTGTGTTGCCACTCCTCTATTAGGAGTCGAGGATTAAATAAGACTGAGTAGCTGTTAACTAACAATTGGTTACTGAAACACATGGACTGAGGTTTTTGTCTTCCCATTATTGAGGCTAAAGAAATGATGCTTCTACAACCACATGGATGTTGCCCAGCTGAGTTCTTATTTCAAGGCACATGCTGAATTTTAAACCACCACATGGATTTCTCACCCATACCTTCAGCAGCACTGGACATGCTGTGAAGCTGTGAAGGAGAAAAGCAGATGGATGTCACATCTGGCTGTGCAGACATCAAAAGTAATTCTCTTTTTAAAGACAATTGCTTCGTTGTTCTTTTGCTTTGTTTTGGTTTGGTTTTTTTTTGTTTTTTTAAGCAGTGCTACTGATCCAGTTTTTTCTGCTGAGTAATGCAGGGCTTCGTCAGCATCTGGGATTTGCATGCTAGGACAATTACCATGTGCAAGTCCTGCACAACTGCACTGCAGGTGGAGTGGCAATTGTGCTCACTTTCCTTGCTTGACTAAACTACCAGAAGTCTGCTTGTGAATACCAGCCTGGAGTAATATTTGTAGACTAAGGTCAGTCATGTCTTCTCTGACACTTACGCCCATTCATCTGCCAACATGCTTTCTGCAATATGAAACATGCTTCTGTTTTATTCCTACATTGTCTCATTGATGAAAGAAATTTCTAGGAGAGAGAGAGAGAGATGGCCTACAGAGCCAGCAGTTACTTGTTCTTCCCTGGGTCCTGTTCTAAATATAAGTGTTTGGTTTAGGTTATTGTTTCTCCTTTTTCCTCTTCATTCATTCTAGCATTCCATCTTGCTGTGCAATTAGAGCTATTCAACTCAAAGATAAAAAGGGTTCATGAAAATGCTTAAAAAACAAGCGGGATTGCTCACTGACATGGACTCTGTGTCCTGTTTCATATGACTTAAGAATAGTAGATCCTCTGAGAAATTATTCTCCATTCATATTCACAGGAAATGTGTCCTAACTTGATACAAATGACAGACATGAAATGCAGATGATTCCTTTTGGCTACAGTTCCAAGGAGGCCCATGCAGCATGGATATCTTGGTCAGCTATCTTCTGATTTCTTCCAACTCAAGCATAGTTGCTATCTGCTCACATTTGCAGGCATCACCCATATTTCCTTCTACTACTGTGCCACCAAGATGGACAGTGAAGGAAACCAGGCATCTCTGTCTCTCTAGTTTTCAAGGTCTGATTCTGTCAAAAAATTTTGAAAGCCACAATAACCCAGTTCCAGGAGTCAGCTCATCCTTACAAATGAAAATACAGATTTAGCCTCCCCACATATTGCCAAACTCCATGTACACAGAACTTCTTATTTGCTGGCACCAGCTCTTTGGAAGTGCCTGCTCAGTAAGAAATACCAGGCACAGAGATTTAGCTGTAAATCAGTGGCAATCTCATGAACTGCCACTTCTGCTTCTCTTGCTATTTTGGCTTATCTCATAGGACAGGAAAGTCAAAAGAAAGCAATGTTAAAGGAAAGAACACTCAAAAAAACACAGCAAAAATCAGGTTCCCCATCATTCCCCAAGATAATAAAATATCAAATGCAAAAGCATTGTTCTTGCTATTTTGAGATGAACATTTAATGAAAAATTTTTACTCCATTCTAAGATGCTTGCCCATCATATGACAAGACAGCATGTACTCCCATTAGAGGAAAGCTTGTGACAGAAAAGTCAGATGTTATCTGCTCTTTCACTTGTTACACCATCCTAGTGGTCTCTCTGATTCATTTAGTAATCAGGAGAAAACACTAGAAAAACTTTGCTGTTGAACGATCCTTTTTGTTGTAAGAACAAGGATGGCCTATTCACACTCAAAAAAAATGCCACACAATCTTAAAGATGTCTCCTGATATAAACCAATCAAAAAAAAAGAATATAAGTAATTCTTAAAAAAAAAAAATCAGAACAGTATAATAATAAAACTGCCTCCAAAACAGAGTTTGAAATCCCCAAAAGCAGGACCAGACAAGGAACTCCAGGGTCTCCAATGTGGAATTCTCCCCACTGTAAACATTTCATACAACATAAAGAAGGATAGTATCATAAAACTAACATAAAGGTAGGTAGAGTAGCAGTCTGGCCAAAATGTGATTCCACCACTGGAAACCCAAAACCACAAAGGACTTAAGTAAAAAAAAAATCTAATGATATATCAAGGCTACCTGATACCTCCCAAGCTCTCTAGTTCAACAATCTTTACAGCCAGCAAAGGGGCTTGGAGATGTGTGTTCTTTGCAGCCATACTCTTAAATGTCCTGTTTAGGTAAAAGAGATTATGATTCCCAGGCTATGATGGATATCCTAGCTGCAACCACAACTGTAAAGACACAGTCAGGATTATTTTGAGCATCCATCACCCACCCAACTTCAGCCTTGTGCCTCATCTGTCGCCTAAGCAGGGGGTGCAAATCTCACTATAACCACCAGAGTGAGTCATGTGTTACAACTTCTGTGCATGTCCATTAACGTTCAAGAATAACCTCCCAGGTCCTCCAGAAGGAATGGCAGAGATAGATGGACAACTCTCTTTGATCTGGGGAGCTCTTTCTCTACCTGTAGTTTGTCTTCAATTGCCTCCAAGGTCATGCTGTCAGGATAGGGACAGCATCCCCCTCTTGCATATGAATCTCATTTCTCCTCCAAAACCACAGTTTACACATTTGCTGTTACTTCCAGATGTGTGCACAACCTGAAAGCAGTGATTTCAGAAGAAAAATACCCTTTAGAGCTAGCAAAACTGAGTCCCCCTTCCCCTCCTTTTCCTTCAGCACCTGTCCAGGAATGTGGGGAACATTGTACAGTTCTAGGGAGCTCATAGCACAATGGAAGTGCCTGCATGTGGGTGGATTAGAGAGAAAATGTAACTCCTCTTCTCCTCATTAAACTTAAAGCCTCTCTCAGTTTACTGTCTCAAAAATCATTCCTAGAGATCTTTGGCTAAAACCCTACTAACAGATTTCTAACAAGAAACCAGTTTGGTGTACTTCCCCATGCTGGAATGAAATGGGTGCCTGCAAAACAATGGAAGTGATGGCTCTGACTAGGACTTGATTGCCTTGATAGATGCAACAGCACATATGACACTATTATATCTTAATCCCACCGTCCTCACTCACACAACCCTGACAAAAGCCTCTATCCTGGAGGCATCTGCAGCCATGGCGGGGGGGGGGGGGGGGGGTGTTCAGTAACCAGACTGGGGGTCTCTTTCGGTGGCCATGCATGTGGATTGTGGTGGGCAGGCATACTATACCACTTCTGTGTGGTATTGTAGGCTTATAATATTCCTTTGAAGAGGACAGGAGGAGGAGCGAGAAAGGAAACAGCCTGACTCACACCAACACCTAAAGCTCCATAGCCAGATCAGTGTTGACAAGAGTTCAACCCTGGTTTTGGAAGTCATTCTCAGAATGGCTCTCTTCTCCATGAGCTGGTGACAGACCACCCCCCTCCACACCCTGGGCTGTGGGAAGTTAATTTAGAAGCCAGCTTTGTTATCTGTGGACTACCCCATGCTGGGAAAACCCTGAGCTGGGGAGATGTGTTGTCTTTCCAAAGTGGTGCAAAGAAATCAGAGTGTGAGAGAGAATACAGACGTAAGAATCCTTCTAAGTCCTCAGCAAATTTCTCCATGCATCCTCCAAGACTCCACCTCTTCTACCCAAAGTACCTAAATATGCCCTATAATGATATTTGCTGTTGACATCAGAGCAGACTCATGCAGCA
Organism: Tapera naevia; assembly: GCA_033556795.1. Taxonomy (NCBI): domain Eukaryota; kingdom Metazoa; phylum Chordata; class Aves; order Cuculiformes; family Neomorphidae; genus Tapera; species Tapera naevia. The sequence continues at coordinate 984,999 of JAUMJJ010000040.1, forward strand.
CTCCTACTGCTGCCCTCAGCTGAGTCATGACTCATGAGCAAAGGGGATTTTGACTATTGTTGTTCTATTATTTTCATTATTTCATTCATCATCCTAATTTCCCTCTCTCACTCCTAGCCAAAAGAGAAAGATGGACATACACATGGACACACACACACAAAAGAAAAGGCGGGGGAGAGGGAAAAAAAAACACCAACATGGTCCACATCTGGAAACTGATTTTCCAACCCCAGAACAAAGAGCTCTGAAATTGCAGCTCCAAGTCTCCTGTTTGTGTTCTCCCATTATGTTCTATAATAAAATCTACCGGCGAAGCAGCCAAAGAGTCGGCAAGAATTATTTGGAATTTATTAGTGAACAAGATCCATTCAGAGGTTCTTGTAGAACTTTATATAGGACTTACAAAGATATTAAGTTCAAAAAAACCTACAGAAGCATGACAGCTTTTGGTTCCAGAAACCTTCTCCCTATAGATCAGGCTTAGCGTAAATCTCTTCTTTAATCCCAGCTAAACTACTGTGCTATTTCTGTTACTTTCCATGTTCAAAAATATCACTATTACCAAAATTTAGTGCTGTGCAGGGATGGGGAATAATCATGGAGACACAGAGAACATGCTAAGGGGAGAAAAAGGAAGAAAAATAATTTTTCAGCAAGGGAAATGGGGACAAATTATTCCTAAGTGAGTTTAGGACATTAGTCATTTTTAACAGAAGGAAGTTTCTTAAAATGGGTTAAAAAATCTACTACTGGCACTTTTAACAGAAAAGGATTTTGCAAGTCAGTAGAAATGTTCATGTGGGGAAAAAAAGTTGCAAAAACATACAGATTTTAATTTGAAAAACTGTAACCCCACAGCCTTTCAATGGAAAAAATCTGTTTGCATTATTGAGAAATGGCACAGTGCACCCCACTGGCACAGAAAAACGAGTGTAGTTGAGAATTGTTGAGGAGAGGACAATTATTTGAGAGCTTTAAAAGAAGATGCTCTTCTGACCTGTTTGTTCACATACAGATATACCCAAGAGCTATCTGTACTTCAGCTTCTATTTACACCTCCTGAATGGTAGCCCAACACACTGGCACTAAATCGAAAGTCAAGACTTACATACAGCATAGATTTGTCCTCCCAGAGTGATCTAGGAAGAGACACCACAAATGGATGCACATGTAGGAGGCCACATTGTTCAACAGTCTCCCGGTTATAAAGTTTTTCCTCCCCCCTCTCTTTTCTTTGATGTTGCTTAGCTGTACTTATGTTCAGTATTGAATCATTGGACTTAGCCTTTCATCTGGACCCTTGGGATGTGTTAGAGGGATGGAAAGAGAAAGGCACTACTTAATAACACTTTCCAAGTACAAGGGAGAGAAGATTCTTGGAAAATCAGGTTTAGACTGCCCAAAAAACTTCTTCGAAGCAACGTGGCAAAATGTATATAGCTAACTATTTATGGTGGAGATGGAAGTTAGACTACCCTTGAAGGCAAACGGCTGCTGTCCAGACAGAGTTCTTAATCATCATTCCAGTTAGTTACTGAAAACTAAACACATCATAAGTAGGTGGAGAAAAAGGGCTATTCCAAATTAATAGCCTCATTATTCTGCAGGAACTGTTTTAGCTCATATGTGTTTACCTACATTTGTATTTAAAAAAGAAGGCATTGAGCCAAATCATGGATTCAGAATTTGAGTTCTGAAACCAGCCTTCTTTCTACATGACTGAAATTACTCAAGTAAGAACATAATTGGTCAAAACATTTTTTTAAAAAATGAAGAGTGGTTATTCTTCAAAAGAAAATTAATTTATGAGCATTTTCTTCTCTTCTCCCTCATTTTTTTTGGTAAAAAACAGAAAACAAGAAACTGTTTTTCAGCTTTGTTTTTCTTCATTCTTCCTCTGTTGCCTCCCTTTTCATGGTGAAACAGAATAAAAGATGATGAGAAGTTTAGGGGGAAAATAAAGAATACTTGAACTAACAAAATAAAAAAGCTGCTTTTCTGAGATGGTTTCCAGTATTTGCCTTGTTTGCTTTTCACTGTCAAATCAGAAAACTGAACTTTTTTTTCTGAGCAGTGCTGAAAAGCACTTGCAGGAAATGTTGTTAGGAGAGGATCTGTATTGCTCCTCCATCCCTTAACTTGCCCTATCCATGAAAGAAACATTCTTGCTATCTGTAGGTATGTTCAGCTCTCAAACACAGCCCTGATGTAGTCCAGCTGCTCAGCTCACATGCTATTTGCTTTTCTGTGAAGCATTTTAATGCTGGATCTCAGAGGAGCCATCAGCCGCTGTAACACATGACCCCAAACTCCTGTCACCAGACCTACCTCTGTCGCAGTTACCCTGCCCAGAGCAATGTAACTTTAGCAAAGCATGCACTCCAGCTTCGGGCCTCGAGAGTCTGCAGTCTCCTTCCCTCTACAATCATAATTTTCATTTATAAGCCACAGAAACACATACTCAGTCCCCTGGATTCCAGCCCAAAGATTTAAGTTAACTAGCTGAAGACAAGGTCTTACATCCCCCTATCACTCCCCTGCACTACTTGTGTCCCTCCCAGGGTGCCAGCTTACTTAAGTATATGACAGTGCTTTCAATTTTACCCCAAATGTTTGAAACATTCAATCCATTTATCACACTCCAAGTCTTGCAATCAGGCAAAATGTACAAATTTTATTAATAAAAATGTTTTCTAGACTTCATGCTTGCACAGGAAAACTTGGAGATTACATCTGAATCCAGTTATAGACTCACAAACCAGGCAACAGTAAAGGAGGCATATGTTTCAGCCTCATGATTTTTCACCCAGTTTGTCAAGGATTAACTCATGATTTTTGACTGTTGTTGAGGCTGGCAATACTGACCGTGAGCTTTGAGAGCTTTCAAAGATTTACTGAAAGGGAAGCGGGGACTCAAGCTTGTGATGTTGATGCCTTTCAGCACTGCGAGCAAGTCAAGTCTGCTGTGCATCTCACTATAGTACTGTTCTGTGGCGACAACACGCACAAGCCCCATCTCACGCACTCTTGTTCAAGCTAGTCCTTTCCCTTAAGGACATGCACAGCGTAGAGCCATCCTCTGTGGGTGCGAAAGTATGACCCAGTTCTGCTCCTCCCAGGAATCCATGAGAATTTTTGCCTTTGGCACATTCATGGAGACAGGGTTTTGCCCAAAGCACATACCAAGGGAATGAATCTCCCAGAAATATGTATTCTCTTTGCCTCATAGCAAAACATTCACAGTAAGATCAGAAGGCACTCTTGCAGTAAAACTTTGGCAAGAGGAAAACACTAATAAAAATCTAAGACACTAAAAAACACCAAGAAAAAACTAGAAGAAACAAACATAAGAATATGCTGCCCATTCAGTCAAAAAATGCTGACAAATTCATGCTGTCTCATGATGGTATTGAAATATTTACAGGAAGAGAGCACAGAATTTAGGCTGGCAAACGTGAAAAGTATCTGTCACAACTGTTTTCTGTCCAGAAAAAAGGGGAGAGAAAAGAGGAGAGAAAGTGGGGGAATGAAGGGAAGGTGAAAGAAAGGGGACAGGGAGAGGAATATGTATTAGCAAAGCAAGAGTGAGGAGAGGGGGACAGTGAACAGAGTTCACACACTAGGAAGTCTTGCTGATCCCTGTTTATCTGCCATTAGCCAGAGTCATTGGCATCTCCCTTACGTGACAGAGACTCATCCAAGTCCTTCTCAAAAGCAATGGTTTACTAAAGGAACCTGCCAACAGCACACACAAAAGGCTAAACTGCCCAATGGGACAACTGGGGCCAAGTAAATGGAAAGAATACGTCAGTTACTAATTAATTTGTTCACTATTCGTGTCATTATAGATAATTACATGAGTTAGCTCCACAGCCTGAGCCTTCCTCAGCCAGTAATCCCTGTAACTGATGAGTGGCAGTTGCGTAACGTGGCTGTAAATGACTTCATCTTGTTGTATGGAAAATCCTCTCTAGACACATGCATGTGCAGTGACTCACTGTGACACCTTGCATTGACATTTGCAACCTGGGCCAAGTCTGTCAGTAAGACAAAGGCACTTCTTGTGAGGTTTCCAAGCTGTAAGGTTGTGTATTGAACAATGGAGAACACAGGAGAAGGTAGAAAAATGCAGCCCTCAAATATTCAGTTTATAGATGCAACAGCCAAGTGCATCAGCACAAGAAAATATTCAAGGCAAGAGCTCTTCTCTGGCAACAGCCAATGACAGTACTAGAGATAACATAAGCAAGGAACACTGAAGAAATACTCTGCACAGCACTTGAAGTCCACAAGTAGGAACACCCCAAGAAGTTCTCAAGAACCAAGACAGGTCTTTCCATTTACAGAGAAAAAGAGTCAGCAGAGACAGCAAAGTGCTGCAGAACCTGAATCAGAAGAGGAAACGTTTCATAAAATAAGTACTTAGACGTCACTCAGGAAGAATAAGCAAGATATACTGTAAATCCAGAGACATGTGATATGGGAAACTCCAACCAGGGCTGGACACCAGAGCAAGTCTCTAACTCAATACCCACTGTAGAGACACATGAAAAATGGGAACTGTAAATAGAAATTTTTTTCTCCTCTCTATTGGAGGAACTGGGTCTGAGAAGTTGTTGATCAGTTTCCCCAGATCCTTCTGCAGTCCTTTGTTAAGTCTTTAAGAAAAACCAAAGGCCAAGAAGGATCTTGGAAGCAGGATGTAGCAAGAGTGTAGTCATGCATCCTGCATGAAGAAAGAATGATGCACGATGCTCATGCTGGGTGTCGCGCTAAGGGAAATGTTTCAGGGAAATATTTTTACTGAGTAAGGGTTTTATACAGTGGATGAAAAAAATCACTGCATTTTGGTAACTTGGTTCTTTCTGAAAGATGATAGGCATGAATTGGTAAAAATCAAATCATTTTGTTTTGCTGCAGTAAAATTTTCCATTTGAAAATAAATTCTATCTTAACGCATACTTCTTTCTTTGATGTTAAGTCTTTATTGCAGAGCCCCGAGTGCTTCATTCAACGTGAAAAAAAATCCTCGCAGCTTTTAGTTCAGCAAGGCGGGCAGGAAAAAAAAAAACTTAGATTCCTTCCATCTTCCCCAAGTAATTTTTAAAGAGGATGTGGCTGCTTCCCGGGTATTCTGGAACTGAGGCATCCACAGGAGTCTCTGAACCACAAGATATAAAACTCCTGGCAACTGTGTAAGAGGCTACAGGTAGCACCAGGGCCTCTAAGAAACTCAGAGTTAAATGCTAGGAAGAGAGGAACAAGCAAGGCCTATTGTAGCTGCTGGGATTTGCTGCTGCTATGGTTGTTTTGCCACAGATGCTCTGCAGCAACACAGAGAGGACAAGCTGATGGAGGACATGCACCTCCTACATGAGAGTATACAAGGACCTTGCTGCTCCTTCATAGATCTGCTATTGGTAGCAGATGGACTTGCAGTTGCCTTCCTCTTATCATGTCATAACTATGGGGAAATGTCTTTTTCTGTCTGAGTTTGAACCCTTCCAAGTTGGCCTTGACCCCACAAAGAGAGAAATTCACAGTTGCTGATCACAGTAACTGTTCACATTTTGCCAAGATAATGAGCCATGTGGTCACTTCAAGGGGCATTAAATGGTATTTTAAGGCTCTCATACCTTCATAAGGGCACAAGAGAAGGCATGACAGAGATAGATCTCCCTGCTGTCCCCCAGGGAATCCTCTACTCACCACAGCCATGCCCATTTCTTCCTCCATCCCTCTGGCCCTGCTGCAATAAGTGACACCCATTCACGTGTCAGGCAAGCCATGCTGCTACTCCCCTGTCTGGAGCTACTTGCTACCCTAGGTCAACAGCAAAAAATAAAATCAGTAATAAAGCTTTCCCTTGGGCATCATGCAGTGCATTTCTGTTCCTCCCCAGTCAGTGTTTCAAATATGTGAAACGTTACATAAATGCTAACTATTATAATAATGTTCCCCTCCTTCCAGTTAACTCTCCCCGCAGACCCAAAGACACATTCCCCACCTCCCATTTTAGCACATTCATGGCATCAGAAATTACAGTTTTCATTTACCCTGCCCTTTGCTATATGATCCCAGCCCTCAGAAGCTTTAAATAGTCTGCATTATTCTGAAGGCTTGTTAGGACTTGTCCCTAATCACTCCAGGAATAATCCTTGATGGCTTGTTTCAGACTCAGTGTGTGACTGCAGCAGCAGGGCTCTGGCTTGCTTAGATCCCTCCTAGAAGAGGAGTTAAAGTTTCATGCCCAGTATGGGATGAATGGCACATTGCAGGGGCCGTGCATGGTACTGAATTCGTTGTTGAATCTGCATATGCTTAAGCTCTTTTCAGTGAAGACCTGAACTGAAAACACATGTTTCAGAAAAGAAGAGGTTGACCATATTACGTGTTGCCAGATGCCGAGCAGCAGAAATCAACCTGCCCTTTAAATGCCCGGACACTAAAAATGGTACAGTCAATGCTTCCCAGAACTGTGCTCGTTACAAATGGTCCTAGGGCTTACACTATTTGTCTGGTGCACAAGAATTCCGCTGTTAGATACTGAAATATAAGCTCATTCCCTGCCATGGTTACAGACCCTGTTATCTACCTTATCACACAAGTTGAGAAAAGGGAGAAATCTGGTGCTTAATAAATCTGTTTCTCAAAGGCTGGCAATTGTGATTACAATGTAATGTAATGGGAGAAAAATCTAAGGCAGAGATAAATCTGCTTTTCTGGTTTAGGTTCCAGCTGCAGACTTAGAGGAAAACGAATCACTCAGTAGCGTAATGACACTGAGACTTATGCATTGTAGGTTGCAACAGTGTCTACCTTGAAGACAGAGTATTAGGCTTGGTGAAGAGATTAACAGACTTTTGTTTACGTAGGGTCACATTAGTCCACAGAGTTAAAGCTTCTGGTCTTTGGCAATTTTGTATTCATACTATGCATTGACAATATCTCACACATTACGTTCTTATGACCCCATATGTACCAAAACAGTAAGTGAAAAGTGGCTGAGAAACACCTGCTAAAATAATATCATGGTAAAATGCCTTTGTACCATAGCCTAGCATCCTCTGCCCACCCGTTTGGCCTTCATGTTTCTGGATGATCTTGGAACGTTTTGCTGGGCATCTCACCATCACGAGGGCACTAGAAGAGGTATCTAAAAGAATTAAGAACAAGAGAGGAGGTTTTGGTGCTTGCCTTTCATCTTCCAAACTCTTCATAAGCATCAAAGAATAGAAAGACTATACAGAGTCCTTTGGAATCAGAAAATGTTGACCATCACGTCAGCAGGCCAGTTTGGAGTTTTCAGCTGAGATTAATATCCTGTACCTCAGTGTTTAGCCAAAAAAGAAAAAGAAAAGACAACATTTGCAGCATTTTCATTTATTATGTGGGCTATCAAGATGAAATCTTGCTTGACAAGAAGGGAATGAAGGGAAGTTGCTTAAATGCTTGGGAGGAAAAAGTGCAGCGTGTGGAAAAAGGTGTTAAATGAAACCACATGGACTGGAACTGAGATAGGTATTAAGCCTTGAGACGCTGGGCACCAGGGGTGCCCATGCAGTAGGTCTATTGAGAGGACCACAAGCATTTTATAAAGGAATTTTCATTGTTGCACACTGCAGACAACCACACAGACACAGGTAGAGTAAATTTGTCTTATCTAAAAGCACCCAGAGTCAAGTATGAAAGAGCTTTGGTATTCTGGTCATGGAGCAAAATGTGGCTATTGAGTCCCCTGGCATCCTAGGCTACAAAGCTGCTGCAGAAGATGGACTTCACTTTCCCCATGGAGACACAAGCTTCTTGCAATGCTGCAGCAAGTAGGCAGTTACAGGAACTGAAGGAGTGATGCTCAAGAAACAATGTTTTTCAACATATGCAGGAAGAACCAGGCCTGAAGAGGAGGCAGAAAATACCTACTCTTAAATAAATACATAGATAAATAAATCCATAAAAGCAGGCCTTACTTCAAAGTTGGACCTCAAGATGAAAAATACAGTAACGAATCATCATTCCTAGAGAAGCTCACCTTGAAGAAGAGCCTGAGGACAGTGTGAGCACAGCCTCATCCTAATAGATGTGCGCAGGGGGGCCTCACACTATTTCACCATGTAGACCTTGCTGAGGTGTCCAAATTAGAAACTGAGATCCCTGCAAACTCCACAAAGAGAGGAAGACATTTTTTGAACAAGATTCAGAGCCCAGAGGGTAGGAACCTAACTTCTGTTCTACTTATGTGGTCCAGACCAACCCCAGAGGTGTCTCCCCCTCTTCTTAGTTCACACTCAGAGCTGAGGCAGCCTGGCTTAGGTTCCTGTGCTAAATGGGAAATATTACACAATGACAGCAAATCCTTTAAATCTGCTCTATGTGGCCAGCATGGTATAAGCCCAGAGAGAAATGACAGCAAATCCAACATGGGGAACCTGATGCTGTCTCATAGTCTGGAATGGCAGAGCTGTGGAAAACAATATTTTTCTTCATTTTTTTTTTTTTTTTAGGACTTTGATGAAGTCTGGCACATGACAAAGATGAAAGGAGAATCAACTTCAAACATCACTAGACGTGTATAAACAGAGCCCTGTTTAATGGAAGAGAGAGTAAAAGCTCAGTTAGACCAGACAGTAAAATCAGATCTTCTGCAGTTGTACTACAGAGAGAGTACACAATAACTGGAAACAAGAAACAGGAGATTTTTCTGAGCTCAAAGACCAAAAGGTTTTGAGTAAATTCATACAAATGGTTGTGGCAGTAATGGCCAAAATGTAATTTTTAAAAAAGAGCAGTTTCAGCTCTTGATGCTGTGAGCATCAGTTGCTACTACATTAATTATTCAGCTGTAGTTAACTATTGCGTGCTTGACAGCTTATCAGATAGGAAAGCCACATTCTCTTCAACCATAAAACTAAATCAAAACAAAACAGCAAAACCCCCACCAAAACAGGAATAGAGGAGGTAAAACTGTCGAACAGGGTTTTGTACGTTGGACATTGTAACACCTTATCAGGGCCCAGACACATGAGATCAGAAATGCCAGCTGGATCCCACAGGGCTTATCTGGGCACTCAGAAGCATAGGAAGAATGAGAGCCAGAAGAGTTTTATTCTATATGAATCTCCAAATGCTGCTGCTGTAGATAAGGAGTGAAGTTCCAGGTTCCACCAAGTCAATGACAAATCTCTGTTTGACTTCATTTGGGTTGGGATTTCCTGCCCAGCGCCTAAGGGTGAAAACCACACTAAGCACAGGAAAAAGGCAGCAGAAACTACTGAAGCCATGCACGGCTCCTGGCAGCATTTGTTTTGCTTTGAGGCCAGCGTGAACCTACCTATGTTAGATGGGAAAGGTCGCTGGTGGCTTTTTGCTCAGCTAGTACCCAGCACGGTTTTCTGAGGTTTAGAGTTGGCTTTTGGGAGATTAGGGGTCAGCTTTGGTATATGAGGAAGTTTCCCTGTGCACAAAACAGCAAAGATTAACAGCTCACCTGTTGTCAGAGGAGGCTCAAGCATGACTTCAGGTTCTCAAACTCCCAAGGCAGGAACCCCACACAATGCAAGAGCAGCATCAAATCCCAGCAATACACCCAGAAGAAAGAGCTGTTGGACCACAAGCAAATAAGAAAATAGAAAAAGCAAGCAGCAATCTGCCAAAGTAATAGCCTGCCATGTCACACAGGCATCAGTTCGCTGGAAGGAAGACCAGGGCTCACAGAGAACTGTGCCAGCCTAAATCTCCACCAAATGGAGACTCACAGCATCACCCATGGGGGCTGCCCACCTTGCTCTTAGACACAGACAATTGACCCTCTGTCCTGCAGGAAATGGAGGAGGCGTTCACACAGAAATAAGAGGAAAAAAACTCTCTGTTCTCTGTCGGCATCCAAAACACTGCGGGCTACACTTTCCCGTGCTAAGATGTAGACCTCATGGACAACACAAAATATGTACAATGCTTTATGTATTAGAGTAGAAAAAACCACCTTTCATCCAAAGTAATACACTATCTGATTTGAAGCCCTACCTACCGCCACATGAGACTACACATAACAAACTTCAACCTGCTGTTGGCTTTAAGGCTGCTTTTGGATAGTGGTCCAAATTTCAAGGGAAGGAGAGGCAAGCGCTTTTCCAGTTCCTTCTGCCTGTTTCTCATGGAGTAGCAGACCTCGATTCTCCTGTTGAGGCTAGGGTAGGAGGGACCCTACAAGGCTACTGTCTGCATTGCCCATGAGCTGCTGAAGCAGAAGCCATGCTGGGGCCAGCAGGAACCTGGGGAACCTCTCCTACCTCTTCTCAGCTACCACAGTGACCTTCCAGGTTGCTCCAGCCACCTGAGCGCAAGAGGTCCCAGGAAGGAGCTCTCCCTCAGCCACATTGCAGCTGACCAGAGGGATGCAAGGCACAGAGGTGCCACCGGGAGAGAAGGGCACGGACTTGTTTTCATTCTTTGTCAGTGCTCTCTCTCCCTCATGCCGGGTGTGTGGGCTTTTTATGGTGCCAATTAAGTGCACGTTGGGGCCAGGGCAGAGGCACAGTGCGCTGAGCCACTGTCTCACTGCCTCTGTACTGTCAGCTTCCATTAAGCAGCTGGTGGTGGGGAGAAGGGGAGGAAAAAGCCAGCAGCATGTTTGGTTTGCTGTTTTTGTGGGCACTTTGCAACTTCAAAGGCTTCCCTCTAGTTCACAGGGGGGCAAGGGGCAGAGGTCAGTAGGCACGGTTTGACCTCTCTTTCACCTCCTCCCCGAAAGGGAGACAGACACACACACACACAGAGAAAGAAGAAAAGGAAGATGAGATCCTCGCAAACACTTTTATCCTCTAATCTTTCCTTGTCTTAGTGCTACAGAGGCTTTGTCCAGCAGACAAAGTGCCCTTTGGAGTCTCACACTTCCACGCTGGACTCCTCCTCCTCCTGTCTGAGGAAATAAAGCAAAACAGCAGTACCACAAACAGAAACAAATAAAGAAACAAAAAACAAACACACACACAAAGAAAGAAAAGCTGCTCTTGCTTGGATTTTTGGTGGTTTGTGGAGGTTTTTTTCCTAGCTAGATATCTACCCGTCTACATATAAGCCCCACAATTGCACATGAGGGAGAGAGAAAACAGGCATGATTGTTCAAGATCCAGTACAGGATGTAAAAAATGTATTTTCTTGTCTTTAAAGACAGCATTTATTTATTTATTTTTAATGGCAAGGTCGCTAGCCCTGGGGCACTGAGGCATAAGTTCGAGTTTCAGAAAGGTCTCTGCAGCTGGTGATTATATCCCTTGCAGTGCATACAAAGACATTAAGAAAGCAGCAGAGAAAGTAAACAGTATCACTTCTGGGGATGGAGGGGGAGAGGAGGAGGGAGAGAGAGGAGGAGGAGAAGAGAGGCAGATGAAATTTAAACTGGCGATCAGCCTAGCCACCAACTTAAAACAATACAGCAAGAGAAAGCCAAAAAGGAAAGAAAAACGGAGACGGGTGTGTGTGGAGACACATTCTGCGTGTGTGCAAGAGAGAGACAGAGAGTGAGAAGCAAAGCAACAGCAAGGAAAGAAGGGGATGAGATTGCAAGCCGGGATTTCAGGAGCCATCTCTGAAAGCCCAACACAGAGCAGAGCAGCTTGCGGGGCAAAGTTTCAGGGGCACAATCTGCATCCCTGGTGTAAATACATCTACAAGAATTTCTAATCAAGCTGGTAAAGTATAGCCGTTCATCTTGAGAGAGAGAGGAGGAAAACCAGAGCCTAGAAACAGTCCCAGCCTTTTCACCTTCTGGCATCCTCAAAACAAAAAGGGATAAGAAAGTAGCAGACAAGTCCGGACCGAAATCTGATGCTCTCCAGGTTGGTACAACACAGATTTGGGATATGCCTGTCTTTCATTTGACTCTTGGAATCACACTCCTTCTCGGCTCAGGCAATTTCATGTTAAGCTAAGTGCCTTTCTCAAGCATTTTGACTTGACAGTATGGGAGAAAACACACAGTACTCTGGAGCTCCAGATGTTTTGTGTGTTTACTGCACAGGGCACAAACTAGATACAGTTTGGTCCAAACTTGTACAAACCCTCCTCACACAGATTGGTCCTGAATGCCGGCTGAAGCTCAATCCTCACCTTCCAGAATAGGTCTGTCTGTGTTAGATCTTCTCTGGTCATGCTGACCGTGATCTCACTGGAATGAGGTTAGTAATCTTAGTGTGGAGGAAAGGCAAGGCAAGCGGTTTTGGAACATCCATCCACCTGGGAAAGGCTAACAAGCCGTCTTTTATAGATGTCTATATGTGGACATCGGCAGAAATGCAGTTGGAAAGTCTCTGGAGAGACAGTGTACGTTAAAAGGACCAGGCCAGTCTGTCCTTCATGCTCTCCATCCAGCTTTCTGTTACTTTTCACACCAAGAGTCAGGCATCCTGCAGGTTGATGTGTCCTCTAAAGCACTCCAGCAACTGCCTTCTCCTCCAAGAAACAACACAAATCTTAAAGCCACAGCTGCAAGCCCCAGTGAGCCATGGCTCTTGCTCACATGGGAGAGGAGCAATGTAGCTATGCTTTGGGTTAGCCTCAGCACCCTTGGTGATACTTCTTGGTAGAACAGGTTGGTCAAGTACCATGAACTCAGGGTGCTTATTACTTAGTGTGTTGCTTCCTTGAATTGAAACCCTCCCCAGAGAAGCTCTTCTGCTAACCTCACTGGCCTCATGTGCATCAAGACTAGCTGGCACAGCCCTTCTCTGGCTGACAATCCTTCACTGTCTGTCACCAGTGTGGGGAGAAAAGATGTATCATAACAGGGGCCCATTTGTGCTATACTTTGCAATTTCTATGTATGCCCTCAACCAGAACAAGATAAAGCAGACATCTCTGAAAAATACAGAAAACACCATTGCACTCTACAAAGGGTTCTTCAGTTCTCCCACCTCAAGTCTTCATGAAGATTTGGTATGGATTCAATTGATCTGGCAGCTTCTCCAAGGTCATCTTGGCCCCTGCTTCCTCAACATAAGTGCATTTAACATCTACAACCAGAAAAAGTTTCAACTGCTGCAAATGACACTTCAAGGTACAAGGTGATGATAAATTAAATACTTAGCATCCCATTATAAACAGCCAATAGTTTAACATTTCTCATAGATGTGAGTGACTGACGGTACTGAAACGAGATATCATTTTGTTTCCACCAAAGACAATCTATAAGTTATGCACTGGTTTCTCACAGGTAGTTTGTGTCTGAACAATGAAAGTTGCACTAGGAGAAAATCTAATTAGGTATTAGGAAAAAAGATTCATATTTAAGGTTAGTCAAGCACTGAAACAGAGTTCAGAGATGTTGAGGCATCTCCACCCTCAAACAGGCTCAAAATTGGACTGGGCAAGGCTATGAGCAACTTGAAATCACTTGGTCTTTCTCAGAAAAGGCTTGAACCAGATGATCTCTGGAGGTCCTTTCCAACCTATGTTAGTCTGTGATCAAGAAGGCCACGTTATAACCTGCCCAGGATAAGCACTATACCTCATATCCAAGTACAAATATCAGCATGGAGGCACCCCTGTGGTGGGGTTTCCAATACAAGTATTGCTGTGGTTACCTTTTGATTAAAACAAACTCGGTGCTACTTGTCTGCTTCCCAAGGATAACTATGTAGTCGAGCTGAAATAAAAGATCTGAGTGTATTAAACCTCCAGGTCCGTGAGCCTACAACCACTGTCTTGGTCCCCAACTGCATCCAGACCCTATAGAGAGGTAGTCCAGATGGCTGAACCTAGCAAACCAGCACCAGCACCCTCCACATGACCCTGTCACCCCAAATCAACAGACTCTAGTGTGTAGAGGAAGGACAGGAGCAGATCACCAGTCTCCTCTCCATTCAAACCTTAACCAAAGGTGATCTCACTTTCTAAAAGACAGCTCCATTCCTATGCTAAAAGCCAATTGGTTTCACTTCAACCAAGTGGGCCCACATTCACTTTTATTTCTGGAAATGCACCGAGATCTCTTTGTGGTGGGGGAAAAAAAAAAGTTTTCTAGAAAAAGTACTGTCTTTACCTACCTGGGCACGTGGCTAACATATATAAAGATCACCATCTAGTGGTTTACAGGCAAGATACCATCTCTCATATGTCTGTAAGCTTGATGACCAATAAAGCTGTTGTTACAACATTTTACAAGTGATTCTTGCATTCATCTCATAAGCAAGCTAGGCAACTACACAACTACAGACATGGACGAGTTTATGATCCACAGAAAATGTATGTTCCTCCCTAACCCAATCAAATGTTGGCCCCTTCCTCATCACCTTTTTCTGTATCTCCCCAACATGGGATTTGGGCACATGGTAAGGGATTTGTGACTTATTTTAAGGCCCACATTTTAGCTATCTAGTGTAAACTAGGTAAATTCCTATGGTAGTTATGTAAGGAGTCAGATACAACCAGAAATTGGTGCATCCCATCCTTTTGCATGCAGGGGGAAGGCAGATATGATGATTCCTACTTATGAGATCCCATAGCCTTGGAAAACCAATTATCTAGCAGGTGTGAAAGCCTCTGGAAAGTTTGGCCTGTGAGCAGCCCATGGGATAGTCTGTGCCAACTCTTTTCCATTTGCCTCACTGGAAATCATTCAGGTTGAAATATTCCTGAAATACTCCCCAATGCAAAGACAGATCTGCAATTTCTGATAAAATCTTTGTTTCACTGAAATAGCCCTGATGGTTCTACTCTTTGCTCTTTGACAAAAGGTGGGAAAAACATTATTACAAGTACCTCTCTAAAGTGCTGCTTGGCCCAGGGAGTGTATTACAATAACATGACAGCGGTGCTCCTAGTACATGAGCTAACGAAGTGCTTCTTCAAGTCTTTCTGTTGTGCCATGTACACAATCCCTGAAATATCACACATGACAATTTACTTCAGAGACACATAAAGAGATGAAGAAATATCAGTGCATTGGTCAAACTTTTTAGTGGCACTGAATGTTGTCAGACAAGGCCAGATTGAAAGCAGTTTAGTTCTAGTCTGCATTCACCAGGTACTCGGCAGAAGCACCCTACTACATTTTTACCAAGCCAATATATTGGCTTAGTACCAGCACCAAATCATTTATCTAAAATGCCATTTTGGTACATTTTCATGTTATGTTTACAGTTTTCCAGGCTGTCAAAACACATGCTGCTTTGCTCTGAGAAGAAAAATTCTCTACACAATTTCGAGCACAAACTACAGCCTTCTATACACTTCTGTACACAAACTCAGTTATAATTCACATTTCTAATGGCCTCCTTTAAAGTTTTAAGTGTACTGGATGGCTTGATGCAAGCAGCTGGCATCAATCCACTGACTTCTTGCATAACCCAATATGAAAATCCTGCCACCCATTACACAAATCTGTTATTTGGAGATAAATAGCTGGAGAGAAAGAAACTGGACTTTCAAAATCCATGTTCCTCCACTAAGGAGGAAGGCAAAGAGATCTGTGATCACTAAGACACAAGACAAACCACTTACAGAAGCCACAAAATTTGTATGGCATTGATTATAAATATCTGTAGCTGACAAAAATACATATATCTATGCTAGTCAGTATAAGCTCTGGAGAGATGAAGTCCTACAGAAGCAAGTTATCATGGACACCATGCAAACTGGGACAAACTAACCACTGGGTATGCCCATCCCATTCTTCTTAGAGGGTAGAGAGCCTAGATAAGCAGCTTCAAAGGTTGAGGTTAGAGAGGAATACCATGCTTTGAGCTTTGAAAGTGATATGGTATCTCTTTGTGGTCTTGGGATCTGAACACCAATCAGCATGAAAAAGAAGGCTATGACAAAGTTCATCAGCACTTCTAGTGGCTACAATGGTCGCCAAGGGGTTTTGTACCCAGCCTAAGCAATGGACAATCTTCCACGGCCTCAGCAGTAGCTTTTGTGGGGCTTAAAGAGCAGCCCCCTGCAGATCAGAAGTAAGACTCAACTCAGTAGGCCAAGAAACCACTGCGTGCCTTCAGCTAAATTTGGCTGCTGAAGAGCAGCTCTACCAGGGTGAGGCAAAGAAGTGCTGTTTTCCCTCAGGAAAGACAGCTTTATTTTCTAAAGGTTAATAAGAAATAGAAGAAAATTAGGCTAGCCAAAAGAATGAAAATAAATGTTTTTTCTTCTTCTTTCTCCCTCATTTTTCAGAAAAATGCATGGCTTTGGTTTTTCTGCAGGCAGTTGCTTCATATCAGTGTACCATGTGGTGACTCAGACATTTTGTTATTATAATCTGAGCCAAAGGGGAGATATATTTTATGAGATCCATGTCTCCCCCTTGTCTCTCCATACTGTATGTTTTCCTGAGTGAGGAGAAACACAGTCAAAACTTTGAAGACAGTTCATAATGTCTCTTGGCAGCTTGTAGGCTGCCTTTGCTTTCAGATAGCAAAGCTAAGAGAAACTCAGGTTTGCAGTGAGCTCACATGTAGCATTAAGGACAGAATTTGTTTCTGAGTCCCATAAAGCTCAGGGGAAGGCGGGAAGAACAGGGGCAGCAGCTACACCAGTAAAGATTTAGAGCTTGTTACACGTACCAAAAGAGGACTACAAGGAAAGGGGCCTTGGGGAGAGCTGAGCTAATGCATATACCCTCATAACTGGGGTTCAGGTACCATTGCTCTGCTGACAAGTAATGAAGTGTTCAGATGCAGTAACTCCAATGCACTCGAAACACATGCCCAGAAGAGCTAAGACCACCTGTAAATCAGGTTGTTCCTCTTATATTTCCACTTACTAAGAAAATCGTACAGTATCTCAGTTGCACACACAGATAAGAACACCAAAAACTGGTTACATATCCTGAATGCATCCCATGAAGAGCTGCAAAAATTCTCAGCAATTTGAGTGCAGTGGCCAAGAGTTTGCCACAGATCCAAACCTCCAGTGTAAATCCTTGGTGAGCGACTACTGTGCAAAACTGATCTAAGGCAGGCGAAATATCTGGCCTCCAGCCGAAAAGTTTATTTCCTAGACACAGGTCCATATTTTGAACTACGAAACCTTTGACTGTTGTGAAGACACCAGGCCCCAGGGGCACATGAAGTAAAAATAAATAGAAGATTTGAGGTGCGTCTGGTGGAGCCAGTGGTTTCAGGGAGAGGTTACAGAGGAAAGTTTTTGACTGTGGTAAAGTGTTGCACAAATCAAAAAGAGTTAACGAAGTCCCATCCCTCACACACAGGTGGCTTTTAAAGTTTGAAACAATCATCAGATCAGAGGAGATATCAGATGGTTCAAAGTAACAAAGACATTCTTTTGAATCTAGTTATGAGAAGTATTTCCTAAGGGAATGTCATACGAACTGTCTGATCTACTAGATGTTTGTGGCACTCACCACATGCTTTATGTTCCTTCCCAGAGATGATGTTTCTCTGGCACTAAGAACATCATCATTCCCTGCTGCTCAGCCTTTTCTGACAGCCCAGATCTACGCAAATAAAAAAATGTTCAATAAAAATCTAATTCTCAGACTTTGATGCCCAAGTTCTTTAGATGGAGAGAAGAGAATGAATTCACATTGTATTTCATGAGGGCTGGGCATCCCAACACATATCCGCATGGGCCAAAGATTTCGGATAAAAAGCAAAGGAAAAGATTTTAATTATTTCAGAACTCCTTCCACTACCTCACTTCCAGACAGATATGAGCTGACAACACCCTGAAACAAAGAAACACAACGAAGGAGAACATTATCAGATTATTCAGAACAATTCCCATTGTTAGTGACCCAGAATTCCTGACTTAGAGCAACCTAGAATTTGGATCTCTGCAAGTCGTCAAACCTGCTTAACCCTTTCAGTAGTGTCCCCACCATCACCACAACAGAAGGGCTTTATTAAGCAGGAATGTAAAAGGAAAGTCTCTCTTACCACAACTGGAGAAAGACTAAAAGAAATAGATGATTTTTACTAGACATAGCACATTCTCCAAGCAACATCACTATAGCCTTAGAGTGAGGAAAATACAGTGATTCCAGGCCTGCCAAATTATTTGGGATTGAATAGGATCATTTATCATGACAATGAGTGATAATATAGAGCACAAAGACACAGAAAGAAATACTGTATGTTTTAAGTAACCGGCAGGAGAGGATTCCACATTTCAGTGTTTGGCAGGAGAATACAGGTTTATTCTGCGACTACGCATTCAAACTCCTCATTGATTTAAAGATACGAAGTATTGCTATTGCAACCTCAACATGAGGTAACTCTCAGTTAAAACTCAATTAATGGGAAAAAGAAATACTAAGGGACTTTAGCTTTTATTTTGAAAGGACCAAGCATTAATGTGACATCCTGTGAAAGCACTAAGGTAAAGGCAGGCAAAATTGCAAACTTGATGTTATTCAAACCCAAAGGTGAAAAGCAAGGAAGAGAGTTGCCACAAAAGCAGCCTGTAGTAATCCAGAAGGATAATCCCTGAAATAACCTTGTTTTGGCAACACCTTCTCTGTTCACAAGAAGGGGATCAGAAGCATGCTTCTGTGACTTGCATGCTACTGACCTGTTGAGGAGCAACAGCTTTTGAATTCCACTCGGGACACCTGGACTTGATCAGCCCTATGGTACATGTTACAAATGAGAGCTGACGGATACAAACAGGGTATATTAGCTCACTCTTTAAGGACTAGCAGCACAAAAACTTAAGTTCCCTGGAGAGTTCAAGTTAGTGGATCTACTTGTGACTTAGTTGTAGCTAACACAACAGTCACTGTTAGCTGAACAAGTTTCTAGAGTGATGTGTTTTCTGTTGCATCTATTCAGTTCTTTGGTACAGAGTGTATTTAAAGCCAGTAGGTCCGACCTGATTTGGTGCTCAACACACATATTTGAACACTTCCCTCATTCAAAACTAACCCAGAAATCCACAAGAGCTTTAGGTATAGTGGGAATATTTCAGGCCAGTCATTCTCAGCCCATCAGTGACCAAATCAGTTGGGTACTTGGTGCACAACTCTTGTTCACCTTCAAAATTGTTTCCAGCAGAACAGATGATGGACCACGAAACACCAAGTACTCGCACCAAGATCTGTCCTTACGAATCGGTGTGGCAGTATGTAATACTGCTACAAGACAGTGGCAAGAGATGAGCTGATCTCAGGAAAACACCAAAAATATGGACTCTCCCAACAAATGCCTCCTCCTTTGCATAATTCTTTACAACATGTAAATAAGGGGTTTACTACTACTCAAGTTTGCAGAAGACACATATGCAAAAGATATGTATGCTCAAGGCAACAACTTGTTTCAGGAGAAACAAGTGCTTGCTCCAAGCCATAGCAGCCACCAGCAACAGATGCCAAAAGCAGACCAGTCCACAGATGTCTCTGTCACACTCCCCTGTTCATGAGAAATTAAGGTCTTGATGCAGAGCAGCCAGGGTCACTCTATCTAGGACTAGACTCCAGGTCATGTACTTTATTAAAGCAGTTCCTTAAAGAACCAGAAAACAGAGTGAAAAAGAATAGAAACCTCTTAGGAAAGATTAGTGCAAGAAGTTAAAATGCAAACACAGCACAAATGCATAGCAGACTTCCGCTCCTCTGTTGGCGCATGTTGTGTTCACATAAGTTAGATCTTTCTTCATCAAAAATGAGCTGATACGTGAATAAACAATGACAACAAAAAGGATCACAAGACCAGACAGTCACTGGCTAATGTCTTCCTCTAGTATTCTGCCTCCTGACATTATGCATCATGTTGCAGTAAAGAATTTCCTAAATAACACCAAGAAGATGCCGCAAATGGCACTTTGCAGCAACACATGGGAGACACGGCACCACCCATTCTTCACAGGAGACCAATGTGAACCACTATCCTGGAGCCACTCCAGGAAGGAAAGACCCATTGTGGTGAGCAAATAGGGAACAAACTGCTCCCTGTAAGAAGTGCCTTCATCTTCAAACAACCTGATGAAGGGCTGTCTAACTTCAAACAGCCACTATGTGTCTGGGGCACTTACAGCCATTTTGAATGCGGGGTACTGAGTTACACAGCAATCAAATACAAACAGGGGACTGAGAGCAAGTTTTCTGAGCAGCTACAGTAAAGCTGAAAATTCTACATATTTGTAAAATGGCTGCCAGAGAGACTTCTGAGCCTGCCTTACTTCTCAAGAAGAGGGAATGATTGCAGCATGCAATGTTCAGCTGGACCATCAACAGGTTTTATTTATGCATCTCTGCTTTCATCTCCCCCCTTATACAGAGTGGCTGGAACATTGTCTCCGTCCTTACAGTGCAGCTTGCACATTTTCAAACCTCTCCATCTCAAGGGCACAGAGAGGCAGCTTGTTCTGGGATCGTAAGTTCAGTCTTATTTTATGAACCAAGTATCATATAATGTCCTTTCTTTTTTAAAAAAGAGGAACAAACAAAAAAAACCCTGATTTTTGGTGTCAACAATCACAGAATCTGATTTATTGACTGTTTTGGAAATCCATGCATATGTATTTGACTTAGACAAAGATTATTCCTGGCTAGGCAGCATATGCTTTTTACCCCAAGTGGTATTTTAAGCTTGGAAGCCATTCCCTGGCCCTCTCCTCTCACCTGAGACACAGATTCCTAATAGCTGCAGCGCCCTGTACTTG
Source organism: Tapera naevia (assembly GCA_033556795.1). NCBI lineage: Eukaryota > Metazoa > Chordata > Aves > Cuculiformes > Neomorphidae > Tapera > Tapera naevia. The sequence goes on from JAUMJJ010000040.1 coordinate 1,005,612, forward strand.
AAGAACTCCTCCACATCAAAGTGGCTGAGCCCTTTAATTGAGACGAGCACACTAAACTCTCAAAGAAGTTAACCAGAACTTTCAAAATCTGAGCTATAGGATTAGATTTATTTAGTCTTCCATTTCATTTAAAAAAATCATAGTCATTAGCCCTTCTACAGCTTTCTAGTTTCTGTACATAAAAGCAGTGCCAAAACTGGCTGAAGGAGGAAGAACTATCAGAAAAAAAATAATTAATCAGCCACTGTTGTTGCTAACAATTCTTCTGAAGCTTTTCAATCTATCCCTGATAAATCAAAGCCAGCACAGCACATCAAATGATTCTAGCGCTTATGGAAGAGTATCAGTGCTAGAAACTCCAACTAAAATTATTTTGATCAATACACATGCAGTTTTCATGCTAGTCTTAACAGAATCTTAACAAAAATATAGCAATATTTCTACATAGCTGGACAAGGTTATATATCACGTTTTCCTTTTCTGAGCAACCGATCACATTCAATAGTTATATTTCACTTCCATTTACCCCAAGATGCTCATTTTCACACCAAGGATGTTTTATTTAATGTTCTACATTTTGTTACCCAGACTCTCAATGTTTTACATAGATCTATTTCAGCTGTCTCATACTGATCCAACTGCATAACCCAAACAGATCAGACACTGTCTTATCACTAACATATCACCCATTCAAATAAGCATCAGTGCTTTCTTTCTCTCATCTACCCATCCATCTACCCACTAATATTCACCCTTTACCACATGATTATTTACCTGATTTGCTTTCCGTTTTCACTGTAGATATTCTCCTCTGTTTTCAACATCCTAGTTTCTCTGTGTCTTCGCTCCTTCTTAAGCTCCATTCTTTAGCTATCACTGTGGGTTAAACCTCTCCTCTTGTGGGGGCTAGTTGCTTTTCTTTACTGACATCTCTTTGGTTTCTTTCACCTCTTCAGCAAAACCAAAACTTATTTTTAAGTCTCATCAACTAGTAAGCCCCTTCCTCTATTCTGCCTTCAGTTACACAAGTACAGCTCCTTTGCCCTAAGTGGACACCTACCCTTTGTGGGAGAACTGCATCACATCTGCAGTTTCCTCACCTCTCTTAGCATATCAGCTGAAGATAAGCAGTGTCAGCTGCAGCTCTGGCCCTCTAATCTTCTTTCCCATGCACTCCAGTTGTTCCAGGACTATATGGTCTCTGCCAGAAACCCTCAGTAAGATAATACACATCTATAGCATCTTCCTCCAGTCACACTCCCGTGCTCCACCAGCCTTTGAATCTCCACAATAACCATGAGTATAATCATTGTCATCTTCTTTTGAAAAGAAAGGTACAGCCACACCATTCTCTTCCATACCTACTCTCTTAGCCACAAGCCCTTAAGGAGCCCTACCTAGTTGGTGGTAAAAGACTTTTGTCCAGATCAGCTCCACCCCTTATTTAAGTTTATCTAGGAGCACAGGTAGCTGTGACAAGCCTGACAATCTCCCTAAACTAGGAGCAAATCCTACACAGCCCCCTTCCCAAAGTTTACACCACAAACTGTTCGTTGGCCTTCATGGGTTGGAACTTTTTCTACCTGTTAGTGCCACAGAAAGGACAAGTAAAACTGAGATTTACTAGAAAGATACACGGGAACTTTGAGTCTTTTCTCACAAGGAAGTATTTCCGTTTCATTATGTGGCCCCCAGGCCCTTCTTATTGAGGGAACCAGAGAGGTGGCAGTACCCTCTGTGGTAGGGAATCTCCTCTTTGAGCAAATACGCTACTATCTCCAGCTGGAAAAGGAGAAACCAGATATCCTGGCATAGCCCACCACTGTCAGCTGGCCCATTCTGAGCAGGTACTTGATTGAGGGTAGACAGGAGCTTAGACAGCCCCAGTGAAGAGGTAACTACTGTAATCCATTACTGTGTGAAGACCCAGGAAGGTATCAGAGTGGAAGGATGATACTATGAAGAGAAGCTCCATAGCAGTAAGATATGTGTGTTGATCCACTCTATAGGAATATTTCAGTTCAGTTAACCCCAGCATCTTCCACTGCTGAATGCAGTAAAGGGATTAAGAGGCAGACAATAAGCAGGGAAAAAAATGAAAAGAAGGTCACACAAGTGAAGAATTGAATGAATGGAAAGGATATAAAAGAGAAGCAGAAATGCTGAAAATGTCAAAGATGTCTTTCAATGCATCATTAAAAAAAAATTAAAAGAATAGCAGATCAGAATGCATGAAAGAGTTAAAAGCAAGGCAGTTTTTAGAAGGAAGTTTGGTACAATACTGCCATCAATTGGGTGCACCCAAAAGGTTAGATTCTCCACTGATATTGCTCCATTGACACCAATACAATTATTAATTTGGACTGCTGATTATGCCTGGCCCTGCATCTATCTACCCCTCTTATGACTTAAGAGTGACTGGCAAAGCTCTGCTGAAGTCCATAGGGCTGTGCAGCTATGCATTTACACAAGAATCAAGACAAATTCTTGCCTTCTGTTATCTGAAATTGTGAAAAATGTGCCACTGTTGATGGCGAAGGGGCAATCTGAGGAAATTTCCTCTTTTCTGGTACGGCTGGGCTATGAATGTTCTCTTCACTTCATCTGGGTAATTGCATTTCAAGTGAAGGCTTTCTAGCCAGCAAAAGGAGGCCCTGCAAAATGAGTTAGAGGAAACCACAAGTTTGGCATCAGAGCCAGCATGCTCCTCTGAATCCTCCTGCTGAGCCTGGCTGTCTGAAAAGCTCTGTATTAAAAGAAGCACAAGATTTCTTCACATACATGTGACAACAGCTGCAAATATTTTCCCTAGTCCAACCGTGCACACAAACCCATGTTCTGTTGAACTCCTGAATATGTGAAAATATAACCCATGTTAAAAGATACAACAAACACCTAGGCACTGAGGAAAGTGTGCAAGTCCATAATCCCTCCTTGTGAAGATATTTACACATGAAGGCTTCACCTCAGATATAACTGGCAGCACACACAATGAGCATACATGCAGCATCTGTAGACACCAGGCTGGACCATGACTTCTGTCACAGCATAATTCATGCTGCTCAGATGGAGCTTTCATCCTTGTGAGTGGTAGAGGGCTGCTGCTGCTGTCACAGAAAAGGATTTAAGCTTCTAGCTCTAACAATAGAGCCTTGTCCTTTTGGATCCAGATGTTCCAAGTTCAGTTCCCACAGATGATCCATGTAGAGTGGTTGTCAGAGTAACCCTGGCTTTAGAGGTAGTGACTTGCTGGAAATGATTTTGTAATTATTTGAGCTCACTTAGGGGAATGGTCCAAAGTTGTGCATACACAACTCTCTCCAGAGAAGAGTCACATGATCTGAAATCCCACCTGGCTACCTCCCTGCACAAGATTTTATGCAGACCCAGAGGCAGAACCAAATCCTACATTATGAAGCAAGAAATCTTTCGGTGGGTCCTTCCACATCCTTTCCTCCCTGCATTTACTTCTGAGTTGTGGTGGTGGAACTTTCCAGCTCAGTGGCTGTCTGTGTTTATCCACACCAAGGGGTGCTGCCATGCTTGATCCTCTGCTACAAGCATCCAACCTGTCTGAGTGGGGAGAAAGCTAGGTGACCTCTAGGATTAGCAGTCCAAGCAACTACTATAAAAGTAATGGAAGTATCTTTGTGAAACAAACTGAGCTGAATTAGGAAATGAGTGGACAATCTCTCAAGGGAAAACAAACAAGCAACAACAAAACCAAAAAGACCAGGTTAAAATTCACTTCAAAACCATGAAGCTGCTAGTGCTAAGCATGTTAAGATAGATGCAGCAGATATAAAACCAGTCTGATTTCACACAATAAAAATGTGTATATGCGAACAGAAATACATTAAATGCATTTCATGCAAAGTGTTTCTTCTTATCATTTCAAATACATGTCCCAGTTGTTTTGCCCAGTGTGGAGACCACTTGAACATTCTGGGGCTGTCCCAAATCCCATATGGGTCAAGAACTCACTGACTCCAGTGGGTGTTGGATGAGATCCTACGAGATCAAAATTCCTGTAAGGACTAGTGTTTCAGTGTGGTTGGATTTGCATTCCATACAGAATACACTGTAATTCCACCATCCTTACAGTGTAGCTACAGCCTAATGTTAGAGCTGAACTTCTACAAACATGTACTGGGAACAAATTTAGCAGTCTGAATCACGAGCAAGTCCAAAATACAATTTATTTGTTGCCCACCTCTGCTGAGGCTCCTGTGGAGTGTCATCAGCTAATATTCAACTAGCATGTTTTGGCCCCTTCTTACCCATTCGAGTCATTAATCATTCATCTTAATTATCTCAGCGGTATTTTGTGCTCCTCCCCCACCCACGCCACCTTCACTGTTTGTGGTATCCATCTGTTGTTCCTAATCATGTACTTGGCCTGCAAGATATCTGGAGAAAGGGCCATTTACTCGTGATGTGTGCACAATACTTGATGTAAAGTTGAGACCTCACATGATGTCTCACCACAAATCACAGTAACTAATGATAATTATCAGATATATACACACAGATATATACACATAGCATGGATACCTGCATGCATATTAGGAGTGCACATGGGCACAGAAGTCTACTGGAGCCTGCAATTAAGGCAACTGCCACTGAGATCAAGGGAAGGAAGAAAGAGAGGGACAAGACGAAGTTTCAAATGTGAAATTTTAGCTGAAACTATCTTCTGCGTGCTCACCCCCTCTAGCTGCAGTCCACAGCCATGCAGCACCAAACAGATCAGGAACCAATCGCCACACCACAGTTAGAACAGTAGCCCAGTGCATGAAAACACCTTTCTGGTTGGACTACTGCATTGTGCACAATGTAGGGGAACAACTAAGGTGTTCTGGGGTCTGGCGACAAGCACACTAACACATGGACTTTCGTGGGAGCAGGGTTAAGGAAATGTGTGCTTTTGCAAAGCTCACAATGCGTGCTATGGCGTAAGAATGAACAGCAAAGTCAGTGAGACTGAAAAAGTCTTCCCTGGCTTTAAACTACTTATTATTTCAAAAATTCTTTTTGGTTGGTTTGCTATAGTAAGAAATGGATTGAAATGTTATTGAAATGTATTTGTATGGGATCTGTACCTGAAATGTAACTGATACCATTTTCCTTCATACTTTGCTCACTGAGAAGCACTTCTCCTGCTTTCTCATATTGATAGCCACATAGATAGCAAGGCAGGAAAAGACAGTGATCTTATTTGTTACTCCTGCTGCAAATCAAACTAAAGCTCACACATACACTCTCTGCCAAGCCCCAAGATTTAAGTCCTAGCTAATATTTCAAGCAAAGACAAGCAAAATCTAGGAGGCACAGAACATCAGTGAAGTTTAAGCCCTTTTGTAAACGTGTGTGTACTGAATAGGAGACACTTCCATAGCTAGGGCTAAGCGTGCCAGCTCCCTCTGAAATCCTGTGCTCCACACCAGCCGTGTCTAGGATGTGCATGCTCAGAGCTGATGGGAGAGGCTGTGATTCTGCATTTCAGCCAGGCCTGAGCACTCAGCCAGTGCTTGCAGTTCAGCCAGATGGATCTTCTCCCAGAAAAGGATGTTGGGGCACTATCCATTACTTGTGGCATCATCTCCCATGACGGAAAAGATGACTGAAGGGTCTGTCGGCAAGGACAAGGAATTGATTCAGTTCCATGAAGAGACTCCTTGCATGTTTTAGGAACAGAGGACTTTACTCTGAAAAGTTCTCATTCTCCCTCCAACACTGAAGTCACTTTAACAGAGATGAACACAGGGATTAAAAAAATTTAAAAGCATCAGGACAAGACACATACAGTGGGTCTATATGGTACATTGCTAATGACTATCATCTGGGTGCAACAAATGGTAAGATGAGAAACTATTTCTTAATCTACACAGAGCAAAGGAAACCCCTTAAGCAAACGTACCAGCAGAACAATTAGATAGTTAATCACCACGTTGGCCATGAGAGGTTTTCTACATTTTTCCATTTCAAAGGAGCAGTGATTTATAAACAGTGTTGCCTCTTCTGGAGAGATGAGTCAGCCTCCTGCCCACACTGGGGTTATCCTCACACTCCTGCTGCTGCTGTTCAGAGCATGTGAGTGTTCCCCAGGGAAGAGAAACACTTGATTTAGCTTGTGGTGCTCCACACCAGATCATACAGCATTGCTCTCCATGGCCTCCCTCCTAGCACTCCTGAGAGGGCACTGTGCATGTTGGGTGAGGAGGAACTTCCAGGGGGGTTCTCTTACACAGCAATTATTCTCTGTCTCCCAGTAAGGACAATGGAAGAAAAGCAATCGCATAGATCATAGCATCTATGGTACAGTTCAGAGATTTTGCTACATGTATCTGACTTTGATCTAATGCAGTAGCAGGTTGACAGCATCAGCATTCATCAGTAAGTCTGTGAGATTAACTGATTGCCTCCTGGTTTTTATTCATGTCAGTTAAAGATGGTGTCCAGGTGTTGGGTAACAGAGTGGACAAGAAAATGAAAAGAGTCCCTCCGTTGGTTGTGACTAGGAACTTACTCACACCCAGCAAGAGGTGAACTCAAGCAGCTGTGCATGAAAGGCACTTTACACAAATCTCACCTAGCTTCAGAGAGAAAGGTCTGATCACAGACATGCTGTGATCACAGAAGACACTCTTCTCCCACCGTGAGGAGCAGGTGTTGGTCCATGGTCTGTATAAATCTCCACCTTTCTCTCAAAGAAAGGTAAATCCGTCTGCAGAAGCCCAGGCAGCAGCAGCAGCCAAGCACATGGTGCTGCTGTTGCCTGTCTCAGAAGACACAACAAAGAGCTGATAAATGGAAGGGGAAGCATGCCTGTCCTGGGAGAACCAACAAGTCTGTGTGTGTGTCTGTGGGAATTTAACAAAGGGCAGGCATCCTACAAACTGAACCCTCTTTTCCCCTCACACTCCCTTTGATTCATGCTCTTACACAAGTGGTAGTTACAGAATGTCCTGCCTTGGTTTGGTAATAACACCCACATGAGCTATGCCACCAATGCATGCCTATTCCCTGCCTTTGTAAAACTACTTCTACACATCACTCTCCATCTGCCGAGCCAAAGGCACGGCCACCAAGATGGCACACTTTTCGGAGCCCTGTTCCTGCATTCTCTGTGCTCAGGGGGTCCCACGTGGTCTAAGGTGCTCTACAGGGTGCTGTCAACAAACCTGGTCCTCATCCAATGTCTCCCACCATCGAACTATCACAATTGGAGAAACACCAATTCACATCAGCTGTAGAATCCGCCTGGTGTTTTAATGCACTCTGGTCCTATTACTACCCACAGAAACTGCAAGATAAGACATTTGGTATGCTGCAGATTTCCTCTTTGCCTCTGCTCTGAGGGCCCTCAACTCCCCAGGGCATCACTGCCCAAAGTGCACTTGCCTAGCAGCTTCCTGGCTCTCCAGAGGACATTGCACTGCAATGACACTTGTTCCCCTCAGCTGTTCTCATTCCCTTAACAGGGTTCTCCTTTCTCCGCTGGAGATCTAGGCGGGAAGGAGCAGCCAAAGAAGAGCTGGCTTTGCTCAGCAGGGCCTCCACTCATTCCCTGAGCACTTTTTGATGCGTTCCATTTGTGACCAAGTTTAGGCTGGGATCCCAGCTGATATTTTAACTTCAGCCTCAATAGATGTCAAACTTCAGCCACTGTAAATAATTCCCTGACATGAACTCTGTCTGCATTTTGGCACTTTTGCTGGTGTACGCTATATTTTATTTTTTTAAAAAATGTACCTTAGCTTTCTCCATGTCAGCTGGCAAGAAAATGCTAGCATCTTGGTGAAAATGTCTGATCTTTGGTGAAATATGGACACACCAGATTGGTTTGACAACTCCATGCATAATTATAATCACATTTCTACTTAACAAGAGACAGATGAAGTGGTGTGCCATGTTCTAGGAGGTGTTTAAAAGACTGAAAAAAAACCTGGAATGACCACATGGCTTCAAATCAGGGAGCGCTCTACACAAGGAACCTGGTTTCAGCAGTCGCCAGGACCACAAACTAAGCAGTCCGTTTCCAGGTCCCCCCTTCTCCTGAAGCTTGATTTGAGGGCAAAGAATGGAAATTCAAAACAAACAAATAAACAAAAACAAGCTTTCCCAAGTGTAACCCATTGGAAGCTCCTTGACTAATTTTACTCCATGTCTCCTGTTCATTGTGGAATTTCTTTTTTCTTCTTTTTTTCTTCCCTGCCTTGCTAACAAGAAAAAACAAAGGGCTGGGGAGCAGGGGAAAATAAAAGAAAAACAAACATTATTCCATCAAGAATCTGTTTTCCTGTGTCAGGAACCTGCCCAGCTCTGCAACAGTAAAGTCGATGGACGAGGCGGGGTATTCTTATCTCCTGCTGGATGCCTATCAAATGTCTGATTGAAAACCACTTCAAACATTGCTGCTTGCTCCAGATTCAGTAGGTAGATCTGTTGCTGGATGGCCCAAAGTGAAGTCCAAAACATCTGGAGAATTTGACTCTAAGTCAAGATCTGATTTGAACAATCCTAGAAATTCCAGTTCATCTAGCTCAGAAGTTGATGGCCATCAGCAGAATGGCATGGGAGTGGAAAACTGTCATCACAAGATAGGGTGAGCTGGGAGTGAATTCTAGACAGGCTGCTTTACCTCTTCAGGCTAGCTTCCTAGCTGCCAGAAATGCAGCTTAGCTGCAAGACAGTCAGTGGAACCACATGGACTCACACCACCCATGGATTCACACCACCCAAGCATCTAGACTTCTTAAAAAAAAATTCACAGCACTCCAGGGTTTAATGGACAGCTGACAGAAACTTGACATTATTAAAATGCTATAAGCTCTATGCCTTCAGCTTAAGGTGGGAAGACATTACTCGTACTCATGACAGAACTCCAAGAAGTCCTACAGCAAGCTAGATTTCTGACATCCATTTTGCTCGGTTGCACAGGCACATTCAACCTGGACCTCGGCTCCTGTTGTGCTTGGTGTGGCTCAAGCAGACAGCAGTCTTGTATCAACTGCATTACTTGAGATCAAACAGTCTTTGCCTAAGCTATTCCCTTAAGGGGAATGTGAAGAAGTAAAGGAAGGCCTTGAAGGCAGCTATTTTTAAGCCAGAACAGTGTTCTATCACATCATGTTGCTTCCAGTTTCAATCAGAGGTCAAAGCATTTTGATGCCACCTTTTTCTCATCTCCTGAGGCTTGTGCTGTCCCAGATGAAGCTCTCACAACCTTCACTCCTCTTAGTCCACATTTGCCCATAATGGCATGAATGAAGATTCTCAAACACTGAAAAAAATCTCTAAGGTCTGACTTCTTGTAAAAAAACCCCAAACTATACAAGGTGACTCTCCATATATGTTAGAGTTGTTTACATAGATTAAGACATCATTAATGTACAGAGTCAAGAAGAAAAGATGTCAAATATTGAGCTGTCATTGAAATGTAAAGCACTGCTGGCTCTGTCTGTGTTGAAAATGAATGGAAATGGATAGTGCAATGATCTTTTTTGGGGGGGTGTAGAGGGCGAAACAGCCACTCCATGCTACTCTTGCAGATTTTCCAGGATGTCCTTTACTATGTATTTCTATGTCAATAGCTTATTACAAAGTTTGGTTACCAACAAAGATGTGCAACTATTCGGTCTGCTGTATCTTTCTGTTGGTCATGGATTCTGGAGGAGAATCCTAACCAAGATCCTCAAAGTAACCAAGACTTGCAGAAGTTATCATGAGCTTTTTTTCATTACCCTGATTCATCATCAGTGAAACTGAGGCAGCAGGAGGCAATACACAACACAGTGGTAGATGAAAAGAGGATGTTTTGCCCCAGATTTCCAGACATTTGGCTCTGCCTACCAGACAATATTGGCTCCTCGGTAAATAATAGAAATGTCATACAAAATGTTATTTTTAAACTGTGGGTATTGAGTTTGCCACAAGCTCCTGCAAAGCACAGCACGACCAACGGAGTTCTGAGGAACAAGTGCCATGCGCAGATGGAACTGCTTTGGGGAAACGGTGTTGTTCGGCTACATTTATGCTATTGGTTGAACGGGAGTCCAGTCTCCAACCTATTAGCTGCACAAAAGCACAAGGAGAGCCTGAAGGAGGAGAACAGAGCAGGGCAGCAGGACAGCCTCCTGCACCTTGGTGCCCTGGCCCAAGTCACGCCGGTCAAATCCATAGGGGGGCAGCAAACCCTTTGCAGTCATGGGACTTAATTCCCAAAGTGATCCTCTTCCAAAAAGAAGGGGGGGGGGGGGGGGGGAGGGGGGGGGCGGCGGCGGCGGGGAGGTGGTGGTGCATGGTGTGTGTGTGAGCCCATGGGTTGGGCCAGCAGGGCTCTGAGAAAGCAGGTGAGTTGTGCAACACACAGCTGGGTTCAGTTTTCAATATGAAAACTCAGACTTCCAGAACCCTGTTGTGATTCAATGGATTTGGGCTCATTTTGAGAGCTCTGGGTCATACAAAGTCTGAGATGCTCATGGCTTTTGTAATTGCATCAACATGGTAACAATGCAAAGACAGCCACACCAGCTCAGAGCAAATGTCCATCTATCTCCCTATCCAACTCCCAAGGTGACTAACAGTAGAAATGGAAGAAAGAGCATAAGAACAGAGCAACACATGGACTTACTACATCCAGTCTGCTCCCCTGACTCCAGAGGTACACAGCTCCAGCCAGCTTCATGTTACCCCATGTCCATACACTTCCCTTTCACAGCTGTGGCTTTGGCACAAAGCAAGCCTGCATTTAAGAAAGGGGCCAGAACTTGTATTTAATCTGCTCTTCTAGGCAGAGCACAGATACAGAAGCAGGTGAAACTGTACTACAATGAACATAAACCCATTATCCCTTATAACTAATTGTGACCCTGAATCTCAGGCCACAAACTTTGTTTCAAGATCTATACTAACTGTCCCCTCTTGCTCCTCTCAGAGATCTCCAGTCAAGCATCTCTAGAAACTTACCTTTGTGCAGTGCAGGGTAGGAAGATGTAATTATTGCTATCTGTGTTGTGGTGGTACCAAAAGCCCCAGCACAGGTGAGCATCAAAGGACTACTACCCAACATCAAAGGACTACTGTTCAGAGAAGTGCAGACAAAAAACCTTGCTACACCCAGTCACCCAACAAAACTGAGAGCTGGATTTGCTCTCTGGACAGGTAAGTGAGAACAGACTGGGAAGGCACACTGGTGAGTTACCCTGTATCCTACAGGAAACCAGTGGTGGAGCTGGGATTAACTTACAGTTTTCTCAACTTCTTCCCTCCTAAGCTCCAGCCACATTGTCTCTTTTCCTGCTTGATTTTACTTCTCTCCACCCAGCTGTCTTTACCGAACACGTTTCCTATAGTGTCTTTTAGACAGCTGTCATGTCTGGATGAGTCTCTCCATTGCATTGAATGGGCTGCTCCTCTCTGCACTGTCTCTTTGTGTGCTGTGAACCCTGATTTCCCACTGAAGTAAATAAGGAAAAAACAAGACATAGCTCCATGGTAGCTGGACATGAGCTCATCCCCCCTTCTCTACAAGAGATGCTTTTCTCTCCCTTTTCCTCTCTCCACTAACAGCTTTTCTCCTTGGAGAGGGGTGAGGCAGGGAGGAATGGATCCCATCCATTGCCCACAAGCTCTTACATCTTAAACCAGATATTTTCTGTCCCTCTGCACCTAAGCACACTTTCTGGTTGCTGCTTGCTTGCTCTAATAGCATCCCAGACTAAACAACTCTACGTCTCTCTCTGTGGCTCACCTGCCTGCTCTGGCTATTTCTTGCCTGAGCTCAGAGAAGAGACACAGTCACTGCACCAGTTCCTAAGCTGTACTGGGCTCCCAGAAAGGTGAGGAGAAAAAAATCCCCCGAAACTAAGAGAAACGAAAAGGGAGAGGCTTTGGGAGCAGGTTAAGAAATGAGCCTAGAGATGCAGAGACACAGCCCAAGGAAAAGCCAGCCTGTCAAAAGACCTTTCCATGCTGATGCTTGAATATATGGATGCCTTCCATCCCCTAATTTATCTCATCCCCTTTGCAGCAGTAACCTACCCAGTCATGTCTCCCTTTTCCTTACCACAGCTCAGCATCCTTTGCCAGGATCCCAAACAATGATGTTTAAAAAGCCTTCTATCTGCCTCAGCTGTGAAGATGCCCAGGATGAACATAGGAACAAAAAAGGAGACTGCCTGATCCTGATACAAATATGTCTCGCTCTGTGACTGACACTCTGTGACCATGTGAGACTAAATAACTTTTAAGGTTGCTTCTAGCCATAAGGATGTAAGCACTGGGAGCAGTGATGGGAAACTATGTAAAAAGCTCACAAAGTATTTGCCTGAAGGCAGCTGACTTGCAATTTTCTGAAACTTCATGAGAACACAACAGCCCTGAGAAATATTATGCTAAAATAACAAACCCCAAGCTCTGAGGTAAAAATAACAAAGGTAGGACTAGATAAAATTTTCCCAAGCATTTCTCCCCGTGGTGGAGAATGAAGCTGGCAGATGAGGGGGGGAAGCAGCCTCCAAAACTTGACTGTGATAAAACCTGCAGTTTGAGCCAAGACGAGGGCTGTGCAGATTTCTCTGCGGGAAATAAAGGTTTATCAAGGTCTTTTGTGTCTATTCTGAAGCTGGTTTTGATTAAAGAAGGAATTACCACCAATTCCCTTCCTTTGCCCTAGTAACACATAACACATCACCCCCATTTCCTTCACTGCCAGTTTGCTCTAATAAAAAGCAGAATTATGCCTGAATAGCATGTTGCACAAAGATGGATCTGCCAAGCAGTCATATATATGACATTTGCCAGCAGTCAGTCAGACACATGCATACACAAATCCCAAGCTTGCTTGTAAACAAGACTGATTGCTTTCTCAGCTGCTGTATATGAACTTCAAGCTGCTGCAGAAGAAACCTCTCTCCTCCCAGGTTTAATGCTATGTACAAAGTGGAAGAGCAGGCTTGCAGAGCTACTGGCCTTTGCAAATTCAATGTCCTGACACCTCCTGGTCTGTGAAAGCTCTCCACCAGTTCCAGTGTTTTTAATTTCAAACTCTAACATTTGAATGGTCTTTGCCTGAACAACCACACAGATCAACACCAAGTGAAGGGAACCTCATTGACATCCATTTGACACCTGGCAGAGTCACCCCAGTACTAGAACAACACTTGAAATGGTGCAGCAAGACCTTGCCATCCTTCGAAGCAGGCTTAGTTAAGTTAAGCATGTAAAATGTTCTTCTCAGACACAAGCTATTTAACATATTTATTATGCAAAGAATTACAAAAGGGTTGAAAGGAATGTGACGATGGTTTCCTCCAGGGCTCTCCTCAGTGACTACCAGCAGAGAAGCTCTGATAGAGTCAGACAGAGATAGAGCAAAAGCCTTGACAATAGCCATTTCCACCATGCTACAAGTTTAGAGCCCAGAATATAACTCCTGGAAACCATTCAGAAGCATCTGCCAGAGAGGAGGAGAAACGAATCTTGCTGCATCTAGACCCAGTGTCACTGCAAATGCATAGCAGTGAATCAATGAGGCAGAGAACAGCTTCTAACCATTCATAGCACTGTGGCACACGAATATGGAGCAAGACAGAGAAGTGGCACAAGACCTCCCTTGCAAGAAACACCCATACAGGTGGCAGCAAGCAGCAGGAAAACTTGGCAGGACAATGGGTACCCCCTCTCAAGCCAGGCAGAGGGAAGGGCGAGAGCTGGGAGCTGTGCACGCTCTCAAAGTGCTGCTGGCAGCCCAGAGTGGTTTGTTCTCTCCAGCCACTAAGGGGGCTAGAGCTGCTTCAGCAATGTAGGAGAGATGCTCCAGGAGTGTATGCCAGCTACATGGCAGAGTGACAGACACTCACATGGCAGCGTGCAGCCTCTTGTTCCTCGAGTGACACCAGCAAAGAAGTAGCTGCTCATTACTTGGAGGTGCAGATGATGGCTAGAAGGCGCAGTGGCTTGCGTGCAAGATAATGGCAGCATTAGGAACCACAAAAACTAGCACAAAAAAAGGACACATTGGGCAGTTTGCTTCAATCTGCCCTCCTGGCCTGGACCCCAGCCTCCTGGTGGGCACAGCCGAGCCACAGCTAGCTGGAGGTAAAGGAAGGAAAGGTGAGGCAGCCTGGTCACAGAAGCTTTGGGGAGGCTGGGCAGACTCAGAAAGCCAGCAGAGGTCTCCCTTCCCTCCCATCCTTTCTGGCTTCTTTTCCCCTGCTCCTTCCCACTCCTCAACAACAACTGTAAGTCAGTGGTCAGAAACTGATCAAAGCCCTCTGTCCAGCAAGCTACCTCTTCTGTGGAAGGAATCCCAAGGCATGCTGCAAAGGGCATGTTTCCCCTCCTGCCCCCTTTTTCTGCAGGCACACGGAAATGTGGGGTCTTCTCTCTCTTTCACCTCTCAGTTTGATTTTCCTTCCTCTAGTTCCTAGAGCTTGAAGTCTGTGGAAGATTCGTTAGAAGAGAGGGAAAACAAGCCATACTCGTGCTTGAATAGCGCCATGGTGAGATTGAACATAATGGAAAAGAGTGTCTTCTGAGAGGTTTTCTAATCTAGCTTTGAAGCATAGGTGAGAGTTATCCTCCAGGTTTTATTATATTGACTACAACAAGGAGCATCCTAGGGAACAATTTAGGCATTCCATAGATGTCTGGTCAACACTGCCCCCTCCATGCATCTAAATATCATGAGAAGTGTTCAAAACATGAAGAGATCAGCATTAAATAATAACAAGACCTTTATTATTTAATACCCCAAAACACAGACCTTCCTTTATTCCTTTTATCTGGTTTTCTGAGGTTTTGAGATTTATGCAGTCAAACTCTGCAAACTCAAAATAAGGGAGAGGTTTGGGTTTTTTTGTGAGCTCAAACTTACAGGTCTCATATAAATCCTATGACTCCAGGATCTTATTCTTTAGAGAAGGAAAAAACCCAAATACAAGAGGATTGCCCCAGAACTGACAACCATCTTTGCTAGCTTCCTTCCTAATAAATTATTCTGCATCTTTCTGACAGCAGGTCACAGGTTGCTCTAATCATAAAATCACAGGTATCTAGAAGGGACAAGCATCTGGTACAAGGTTTTGAAGAGGAACACCCATGTACATATATCAGAATAACAAAGTTGACGTGTTTACCCAAAACTGTATCTCTCCGTCTGCTCTTTCTAGCCACTTCATGCATGCTAACATGACGTACAACACATCCATGCTCTCAGTACTTGGGTGTGTCTACTTCTCCCCAACGTTGCAATTGCACAATTGATAACAGGAGAGATCAGGCTGGAGGGTTCTCCATCCTGGTAGTCCAGACAGCTCCACAAATTGTCTAGCCTTACATCAGTGCAACGAGCAGAAAATCCCTTTTGTGCCGTGAAATACTGCTAAAATCTGTAACAGGATTAAGTATTGCTTGAAATTTGCAGTCCATCTTCAGAAACCTAGGGGCAGAGTGTTCTAAGACCTGGACAGTAAAAAGCAGCTAGGCAATGCTGTCTTACTCCGTCGATGGAAGATCCTCACAAAACAAAAGTAAATCAGCAAGGCACAGAGCCACTGCAATGATACCTAAACTTAGTGTCAGCTGCAGAAAAGGAGAGAACCTGTGACTGAGCTAATTTTTATTCCCCTTTGATCATTGCCTGAGTTCCCTGGAGTCATTGGCAACCAGGAATAACTTATAATAAGCTTTTGTCTGCTCTGATTTATTCTGGGAGTTAAAGTCAGGTACAAGGAAGTTAAATAGCCATAATTTCTTAGTTTTCATTGGGGAAGCAACACACTAAACGTTACAAAGCCCCAGTGTGTCATACTTTCAGCTTTGCCTACAATGGGCAAAGAGAGCAGATTAAGACAGTCCCACAGGGATCCATGCTGGGGCCAGTGCTTTTCAACATCTTCATAAATGACCTGGATGAAGGACTTGAAGGATTGCTGACAAAGTTTGCCTATGACACAAAACTGAGAGGAGCTATCAACCCTCTTGGGGGCAAAGAGGCCCTGCAGAGGGACCTTGACAGATTGGAGAGTTGGACAATCACCAGTTGCATGAAATTTAAGAAGGGCAAGTGCTGAGTTCTGCACCTGGGACATGGCTGGAGAGCAGTCCTGTGGAGAGGGACCTGAGGGTTCTGGTTAATGGGAATTTGAACATGAGCCAATAGTGTGCCCTGGCAGCCAAGAGGGCCAACTGTGTCCTGGGGTACATCAAGCACAGCATTGCCAGCCGGTCACAGGAAGTGATTGTCTCGCTCTATTCTGCACTGGTGAGGCCCGAGCTTGAGCGCTGTGTGCAGTTTTGGGCACCACAGCATAAAAAGGACATCAAACTACTGGAAAGTGTCCAGAGAAGGCCACAAAGCTGGGGAAGGGTTTAGAGGGGAAGTTGTATGAGGAACGGCTGAAGTCACTTGGTCTGTTCAGCCTGGAGAAGAGGAGACTGAGAGGGGATATCATAGCTATTTACTGCCTTCTCACAAGGGAGGGAGGTGAAAAAGGTGCTGAACTCTTCTCCTTGTGACCTATGATAGGACTAGAGGTAATGGTAGGAAGATGTGCCATGGGAAGTTTAGATTGGATATTAAGAAGAAGTTCTTCACCCAGCGGGTGGTGGAGCACTGGAACAGCTCCCCAGGGAAGCAATCATGGTATCTAGTCTGCTAGCATTCAAGAAGCATTTGGGCATCGCCCTCAGTCACGCGGTGTGAATGTGGGGAGTGTCCTATGTTGGGTTCTTTCCAACTCAGGTAATTCTATGATTCTTTGCATTACTAAGTCTTCAACAGCCCGTTGAACAAAACCAGCTGCTCTTTTGGAGTTACTCACATGCTTTCCACTTGGATTTTCACTTTTTACTATTCAGGGCATGTGACTGCTCTTCTGCACTACATGGTTTGATTCTACAGCTCAACTGGATGACCAAAGACTTAAAATAAGAGAACAAGTAAGGCTGAATGATGAAGTCACTTACAGTTCTCATTTTTTGGACAAAACAAGCTTTTGTGCTAAAGTTTGCTAAGCCTTTTAGATTCATAAACATTTTCCCCACCACCCAAAGGTCATTCGCATACTCATAAATAACAAATAACACAACTCTTTGGAGATCAGCGAAGCCAAGTCAAACTGAGGGTTTGCCAACTTATCCACAATACTGTTTATTCCATTGGTGCACCAGATCCTACACCAGAGCACTTGACTCAGTCCTTCAAAATGAAATGAAAGAAATAAAAAAAACAAACAGAAATGAAAATCCATCTGAATGAGTCATAACACCACATGATGGCTGTCCCCTTGCAGACCACTCTGCAGCATGTACTTCCACCAGTCTGTATATAAGATGTCAAACCATTCAGTTTATAAACCCATTTTATAAACCCAATACTAGCAACCTGTCTTGGTGGATTTGAGTAGTTTTTTGTTTTGTTTTGTTTAAATTCAAGCCTAGCTCCATCAAAACAACAATGTCACAATATTTCAGAAGTGAGTGAGTTTGATTCCAAGCATGACAAAAGGCAGAAGGAGGGAGATAGTAAAGGGGAACAGCTAGATCTTTTCTCTTTCTCTCTTTAGCACCATTCCAAAATCTTTCTCCAAAACACAAGATTCAAGTCAAGTTGCCATGTTTTAAGCAAACCACAGTGTGTTATTGGAGTATGTTTCTGAAACAGGGATTGTAGGTCAAGAGATTTTAGACCATTCAGGTATACAAACTCTGGTAGCATTGTTATCTGCACTTTTTCTTCTCTTTTCCTTTTCCCTTCTTTTCCCCTCTTTTTGTCCTTTTTTTCTCTTGCCTCCTCCTCCCTTTCCTGCATTTTTCTCTCTACTCTGTTCCTCTTCCCTTCACTCTCCCTTTCCTTTCCGTTCCCCTTTGCCTCTTGCTTTCCCTTTTCCCTTCCCCTCCTTCTTCCCTTTTTTTCTCCCTATCCTATCATAATACTGGAAAGCAGCTGCAAGCTGCAGCTTCAAATAAAATGCTCTGAAAAGCATTATGTTTATCAACACATTTTCCATTCTCAGGCTTTCATTCAGTAGGACACAAAACAAGTATTCAAGAAATGAATATACTTGTGCAGATGAGCATGCAGAAATATATGCACACATATATAGTGTGTGAAAAGCGTTATTGGCACTCGTGCTTGTACACACATTTTTTTCTTTTTCTTGCAGTCATAGGGAAATTTTCAGGCTGGATGCCGCAGGTTGGCTCTGTGCATTACAAACCATGTCAGTATGAATAATGGAGGCAGGTGATTCTGCCAGAGGGTCATGGAACAGCAAGTGTGTGAAAACGCAAGATTGTCCAAGAAGTACATGCAAGATTAGCCAGGGTTTGAAATGCACTGCCAGACAGAGACCAAGATCAAGTCATAGACTCTAAGGCCAAGTAGAGCATTATGCCCATTCCTGCTGACCCCTTGAGTGCATGAATTACAGATTGCCACCCAGGAATCCCAGGAACTTTTCCCAGTAACTGAAAGTACAAAAGCACTTAAGCAGGTGTTTAAAGTCAAGCTATATCTCAGACTTTGTAACAGACTGCTCTTGGTCTCATTGACCTGGAAGATTAGGGCCAGCCCTGCTGCTGCGGAAACCTGCTTGATTTTAAATGCCAGATTGCCATTTAAACAAAAATCCAGGCATAAAGCGGATACAAAATACAGGGTCTGACAGCCAGAAGTAAATGACTATGTCCGAGTAAGCAGATGACAGGGTCTTCCTCAGACTTTCAAGAGTATTTTTCCTGGAAACCATTTTCTTATTTATCTTTACTCCAGCTAGTGAAAGATGAACACACTTCACTCAAATGTCAAACTACTTGAAGAGCATATGTTTGAGAGCTTAGCAAAAACCTTCTTAGGCCCAAAGTTTGCACATGAAAGGCTGGAAAAAGCAGTAGAGAAAAACACCAAGGAAAGGTTAGCAAAAGAAATAGAGCAGAGAGAAAAATCCAGATGAAAAAATACATTCAGTCCATACAGTGTGTTACCCAAACAGGATGTTACGTGCCAGGAGCTAGAAGCTCTGTAAGTGCCAAAATCCAGGTTATTCACACGCAGTAACTGGTTCCCCTGCACATGATCATTTTGACACAGCCAGTTTTTTTCCACAGGACATCTCAGATCATTCTTCCTTGGTCCCCATCTAAGCCTCAATATTTCTGCCTGTCTCTCACAGCTTTTCCTTGTTCTGCCTCTTTCTGTACTGCTGCCTCCACAACTGAGTGTCTTGACCTCTTGGACTCCGTCGGTCTTGAATTTTGGATTTCTACTTACTACCTCGATACTTCTTGCCCCATCAACAGTTTCAATTGCTTTCCTTTCTCATGTGTACTCTCCACATCTCTCAGTCTCACTTTGTCTTCCCGTTCTTCCAGTTCTTTTCCTGATATCAGCCTTCTCTAACCTGTTGACTTTCAGTAGCATTTCAAGCCTCAGACCTCCTGTCAGCCCTCACTTTCCCCTTTGTCTTTCCATGGCAGGCTTCTTGTCTCTTATCTGCTCCTTTTGCTGCCTTCTCCTCCACGTTCAGCTCCCAGAATTCCCTTTGCATTTGAAGTGGGTTTGCATAACTCCTTCCTGCTTCCTGAACACCAGCAGAACTGAAGCCATTAAGATCGCAGGAGATACAGACAGTTTTTCAACTGCTCCTTAGCATCATGGTACCATGGGAGTCATTAGGAGGATTCACAGACAAAATACACTGTCTTGCTTCTGGGATAAGTGCAACAATACACTATTCAAGTGGACTCGCTGAAGTTTTTTCTACACTCACAGTGGGAATTCACAGCAAACTGAGATATCCTTTTTTTTCTTTTCTCCAAAACTTTTAAACAAGTTTTATAAGCTTTCTCTGTCATTAACCTCCAGGGTGCAATTCATTTCACTTCTATTAGGTACCTACATTCAGACAGGCTGATTGAACACCCCCATCTTTCTCCAGAGAGGATGAAGGAAGCTCAGTTCAGACAAATTATGTAACAAATAGCCAGCATTAAAACCGAGGTGAGCTTCGGCTCCCTGTGCTTCCTTAGCGATATCTCAGCCTCTCATTCAGCAGGAGGAAATCAGGAAAGTGCCTCAATGAAATGACACACACACAAGAACTCAACATGCTTTTTTGTTTTTTTTCCAAATGTGGAAAAAATATTGTTTTTTCTCCTCATTTCATTTTTGGAAATGGCTGAACCATTTCAGATGACACCATCCCAAGAAAAATCCAACCTGAGTCACATGCATGGCACCAAATATGCCAGTGAGAGGAGTTAGAAATTGGCAAAGACATAAGCAACTGAAGGCAGGGACTTATGATAGGAAGTGTTTAACAACTTCCCAAGATATACTAGTTCCACCTACACCTCAAGTAGGGTACAAGGAGGCATTGCCTTGATTTGCAAATGTTCTTCAATGCATAGTATGTCACCTCCTTTTCTCTTCAAGAGGAGAACATGACATGAAGATAGTTGTATCTTCTTTTAAACAGATGCCCTTTTTGGGAGGAGGGAAGAAGAGGAGGAGAAAGAGTAGCTAACAAACTTGAATTCAGTTACAAGGAAAAATGTGCCTGAAAAACGACTTTCCAAGCGCTTCACAAGATTCAATAGTTCTTTCCATGCTATAGGATATACAGATATGTGTTGTCCACAGTAACGATCTGCAGGCTCCAAACTCTGACATGTAACCAGGCAGGCTTTCCAACAATTAATGAGGGGGCTGTCAAGTGTCTAAAATAGATCACAGTAACTCCTTCCAATGCAGCCTGCAGAGGTGAAGAGCACATCTACATACTACAGCACAGGAAAAAGAGGGAGCTTTGATTCTTGTTTGAAACTAAAAGATAGTAAGGAAACAACGTTCCCCCTACTCCCTTCTGAGCTAAGACAATATAATAAGTAATGAAATGCAGTGTTGCAGGCTCACCTCTGCCTTCAGCTTCACTGGGAGAGGAGTTCCAGCAGTAACAACAGGTACTTCGGTACTAATGGTTACCAGATACTCAGCATCACTTTGTAGCACTTTGGCTAATGGGCAACACAGGTGTTAGCTGGGTGAAGCCATGGAAAACTGACCACTAGAGTCAATGCAAAAAAAAAAGAGAGCAAGAAACAGCCCAATTTGGTGTCAATCTGCACATGGAAATGGCCTCAGGAATACTCCACAAAAACACCCATCCATGATGGTGAGTCCCACCCATGTCTTCACTGGGTATCCATCTGTTTTTACCAGTAGGAAATGGAAGAGATAAAGCTATACACAACCTGAGAAGCCTGTAACATGCTCGACATTTCTGGATGACACCAGACAACACCAGAAAGATCTTCACATTTCTCACAAAGCCAAGACAGCCCTGATCTTCAAGAGCAGCTGCTTAGAAGCTGCTCTGGCAGCCAAGACTCCTCTTCCAGCCTTCTTACTGCAACAGCATCAGCTGTAATTGGTCTTATTCACTAGGCAGCCTTCCTCTGTAAGAAGGGACACCCAACACCATTACAGGGGAAGTGAAGAGGCTGGGAAATCCTTAAATGTTGACTCACAGCAGGTTTGAGAAGCTTTTGCTTCACAGTAACAGAACAAGGGAAAGGTAGAGCTGAAGGTCCCAAGAACTTTGTTGGTGATGGGGACCCACCAACAAACAGGCTCACAATCAGTGCAAAAGCTTGGGATATAGCCACTGTCAAAAAATCCGTTTTGAAGGAATAAACCTGTTCTGTTAGAAGCTTTCACCTAGTAACCTTGGCTCTACCCTCTGTGGTCAGGTGAAGTGAAGGATTCACTTTGGAATATGTGGCCTTCGACAATGAAAATACCAAACACTTCAGGTATTATTGCAAGCTCTCCTGCCTTGGAAAGAGCAGATGAAGGTACCATTGTGCTCTTGAACCTGTGAGCTCCAACACTTCATGCCTGTGTCTTGGTTCTCTGCCTCACTCCTCCCTTCCTGCAATCCCACAGTCCCCCAGAGCAGTCCTCTGACTCAGGGTAGACACCTTTCTTTTTCTCCCTCTCTCTCTTTCCTCCTGCATAATTTGCCTACTGACATCCAGAAAACGGTTTTTACATCCCAGAAAACAGACAAGGCAGCTCCTAAGGGCTGCTGGCTGCAAACATGGGATAACGTCATCCTGATCCTGTCAACTGGTGACAAAGTTTGGGATGATTTTTTGGGGGAGAGTGGGGATAGAACGGAGATCAAGTACCAAGATGTCATGGCAGTTCTTCAGACAGCAGGGTGAGGTTTCACATGCTATGCCTGGGAGGCATATGCAAGCACAGATGGTGGAATTTGGTAGTTGAGCTAAACCACACAGGCACAGCAAGAAGGTACTTCCAGGTTGCAGGCATCATTGCACCCTTCAGGGCAGCACTGCTCCCCAATTTGCCCTCTGACTTTGGGAGAGATGCAAAAGGGCTAGATCAGCTCTACCTTGCTCCAAGACACTGTTTGCTCACCTGAAGGCAAGCCTAGATATCACTTCACTGTGCTGTAGGAGTTGCCTGGAAAGTACAAAAGCTGTGTGACGTGTCGGTCCTACTCTTTGACAACTTCAGCTCTTCCAGTCCCAGATCTGCTCTGGTTTTCACTTCCTCCTACACTTCACCGAAATGAACTGCCATTACTCAAAACCAGAGTGCTGTGGAAAAGCCAACACACCTGTTTTAAAAGAGAAGAGCAATGTGTTTGGTTTTGGCTTTTTTGTTTGATAATCACTCCAAACTCCTCTTTGTATGAACTCTAGGCCAGGACCTCCTTACTTCACATTGCTGAAGTCAGGGGACCCTCTTCACCTCCCAGAAGCTGTGCAGCTGGCTCCTCACACCCATGTTGGGGAAACCTGCTCATCTGAGTAGACAAAAATTCAGCAAGGGCAGAACTGTCACAAAGGATGGGCACTCACTGAGGTTTTGCTGCCAAGCTCCATCAACGTTGCCACGGGGCAGGACACCCCTTGGTTCTGTTCCATCAAGAGCGTATGATGAACTGGAGGCAGAAGGACTTCTGCCCTCATTGCCACAAGGGCTTCATCCCATTCTCTGCTCTACCTTACTGGAGGAGCACAGGCTGCACATGAGAGGCTGTTGGGAGAGGATTGACTCCCCTGCCCTGCATTGTGGGCATCTGTACTGCAGGGAGGCTGTCCTTCCCCAACAACAACCACCCAAAAATAAAGGGTCATTTTTCTTCTCCTTCTCCTTCTCCCTCTCCATCCCCCACTCCAGAAAGTCTTGGTTTCATCCCACCGTGGAACAAAAACAAATGCTCTAAACCGCAACATTTTTCACAAACTGGAATTTCTTGCATTCTGGCCAGCCTTGGTGGATCAATACCAGGCATTTTTTCCCTCCTATGCTTTGGACATTCCCTTCCAGCCACCTCCCCCTTGTCCCACTCACCGAGGGGAATAAGGGAGCCAGAGGTGTCGAACAGAGCAGCCGGGAACAGTCCAGCTCGGTTTTAAAAGTGGCAGAAAAAACACTGGCTTCAGCCAGAGCAGCAGGGCAGGCGCTGAGACCTTGTTTTGGATTTCACAGAGACTATCCCTAGGGAGAGCTGCCTTTTTTTTCTCTCTCTCCCTTTTTTTAATGCATGGTTTTGTTTATAAGTTAAAAGTCCCTGGATTTGCAGTCTTTGAAGCATGGTCAGCCTGCCAGATGGAATTAGTCAGTGCCTTTCAATTGGAAATCCCAGGCAGATGAAGCAGGATGGAAGGACAGTGTTTTTCTAATTTACCAGGAAAGCCTATGCATCAACCCCAACAAATTCAGCCAGGGAGCTCCACCAAACCCCAAAAGCAGGCAGGACTGAAAGCAGCAAAACAAGCAGAGGGCAAAACCTTTCACACGCATAAATCAGTGTGGCACCCCTGAAGTCAATGGCCCCCAAGAAGATTTATTTGGCTTCAAGATCCAGTTCAAATGTTTTTGCTGGTACTTGCCTGAAGCTATAAAATGTCAGTGGAGTTTCTTCTACTTAAAAGCAGTGCTGAATTTGGTTCTCCTTGCACCCGACTCGTACCATCTTTCTGTCTCTTGCCACCATGTCCTATCTCAAGTCTTCCTGTTTGTGGATTCATTAAGGTGAGCACTTCCTCTCCAAGGTGAACAGCTTCTTTCTCCCATGTTCCTGACTGAGTCTTCACCTTCCTTCAAACATGCTCTCGTCTCATATCCAGGAACTCAAGTGCCATCTTTGAAGATTTACCGATCTATTTTATCCTCTCTTCTTTCTCTATTTCCTGAGCCCACCCTTCACTGCCTCCCATGCCTCTATTAAAAGCTTTGTGTCATTCCTCAGACAGTCCTCTGACAAGATTATACTTGGAGAACATCTATTTATCTCCACATCATCCAAACCATGACCCAAGAGGAGAGGAAGTACCACTTGTTCCAAACATGCAATGAACAGATGACAGCCCATCATAAAAATACAGAGTGACATCAGTAGATGTGTGAAGAGCTCACAAGTGTCAGACTGGAGCTGACAGCCTCCTTGCAAGAGACCGGTGCTAATCATTTACCAGCTGAGACCTCAACTTCATTTTTCACAATGGATGGAAAGGGCAGAGAGGCTTGCTGTGAAGTTGGTGCGCAGTAGTGCTATTAAAACAATCATGCACTGAGACAGTTCATTTTACCTTCAGACTTTCCAAATCTCTTAGCAACACAACAGTTACAGCAACAGGGAGGTCCAAGCAGGACACCACACCTCACTACTTGAGGAAGTGGCTAAAGAAGGAGTGATGGATCTCTGAGTGAGATCTTTTTTAACAAGGCAACAGGCAATATCTCAACAGCAACCAGCAACACACATCTGCAATTAGTACTGACATTACATTAGTAAGTAAGTGAACAATCAAAACCAAGGCCAGTTTTTGAAACGTTCTTCAAAAGCTTTTCAGTCTGATAGGCAAAGGAGAAGCAGAGAGGGAACATAATCATATGCAGGTGGGTCCTAGCACCAAGAACCCAGGCTGTGCTGTACCGCACTAGAGAGACAGCATATCCAAGGGGCACAAGCTTGGGAGAGCATTCAAGGAATGGGAGTGAACGTCAAGACCTTGCCCGACAAACCTGTGGAAACTACTGCTTTAGGATTTTGGCTGAGTGACTATAGCATAAAATGAGTCCAAAAGGATTAGTACCCCAGATTCATAAGAGCACAGGAAGAGATACATGAAGCAATCCATCACCTGTAAAAATTGCAGGTAAGTCAGTTTGCAACCAGTCTGAGAATTGCATGTGCAGAACAGGGTGTACCAGTTGCATTAGACTGCAGAGTACTTTGTCAGATGAAGCTTAAGAGGGATCTTCCTCTCTAATATGACATAACTGACCAGTGAATTAGGTGTCCCCTTCCTGGAAAGCAATGCTACTCCTAACAGAAGAGGCACACCACAGACCTGTCCTGCCACAAAAACTTCCACTTTCCTGAGCAGATAGGCAGAAGGGACATAGACCCAGGAATCCTGCCATATGTTGACTAAATGCAGACCCAGGCCGCCGAACAATGACATCACAAAGTCACCTGCACCCCTGAAAAGGTAAAAAAAAACAGGGGAAAGGTCTAAAACCAACTCACAGCCATTGACAGCACTGTCCCTGCTGTTGACGAACACCACAAAAACCACTAGCAATCAAGACCAGTCAAGGCAAACCAAGCTTATTTCCACTGCTCAGAATACATGACAACTCCACAGCTCCATCCATCTTATTCCATCAGGTCTATCCATGAGTCCAAGCTGTTGCTTCTTTATGGTGCCTTCTTTAGGCCCCAACTGTGCCATCACTCAGGCCTGACTATTTCTGGGTCTCCAGATACTGATTCCAAGCACAGATCACTCTCTCAGGAAGCCTAAATCTTTAAAGAAGTGAAAGTAGATCTCCAAAAGAGGCAATGGTCTGAGCTGGGATATTTGTTAGTACAGGAGTAATCGACTCAGCCAGCAATGCATGGTCAAGATGGGTAGT
This sequence comes from Tapera naevia, assembly GCA_033556795.1. NCBI lineage: Eukaryota > Metazoa > Chordata > Aves > Cuculiformes > Neomorphidae > Tapera > Tapera naevia. The sequence continues at coordinate 1,031,581 of JAUMJJ010000040.1, forward strand.
GTAGAAGCTGGACTCTCACCATTTGACAACATTCTTGCTGCTCAGAAAGACATGTCACTGTATAGCACAGCATTTGGCTTTCACCCACCTCATACCCTCCCTCCCCTCTGCGGCCTCCCAAACAACCTGGCCCTACCCACACAAGGATTTTGTTCGCAAACAGTGAGGAAAACCATGTCTGGGCAGGGCCTGCCCTTACAGCCACCAATGGGGCCCATATGGGTTATGTTTTGTTGCTGCAAACCAAAGAGGACCAGAGAGAGCAGCGGTGATTTAATTTACTGGAGATCTGTCCCCATTATGTACTACTGGGCCATGTTGGCAGAATATGAGCAACGCTGGTTTAGAGTAAGAAGCAACAAAATAACCTGAGAGAGGACTGAAACCAGGAAAACAGGCTTGTTTATATAGCCAGAAAGAGAGTGCAGCACATTCCAAGGCCAAGGGAATTTTTCTCTCAACATTACTGTGCCTTGGCTACCTGGCCACTCTCACATAAACAATGGATACACACCAAGAAAGCAAGGAGAATTCACAGAGTTTGTAAAAATATCACTTGTGTAATTAGACTGAATCAAAACTCATGACTTTCTGGTTGGAAGGAATGTTTGTGTTTCCCCTCTCATTTCTTTTTCTTTTTTTTTTTTTCCCTTGTAAAAATCTAAAAATCTAGACAAACAAAAGCCCCGGGATATTGGATGGTTCCTTGCATATTGTTTTAAAAGCAGAAACAACAACAGTAACAACCATGGTGAGGAGGAGTGTCTGTGATTGGCACTGCGCAGTCCCTGTTTTCTCGATTTGCAGGAGCTCTTCTCACTCTTGCTCTGCCCCGCACAACTTTAATCCACACGTCCATTCCAGGTCATGATGAGGCACCATCTTGTTTTAAAGCACCTACCTTCTCTTCCCACAACTGCAGCATCACTTTGTTGGTGGGTCACATAACTAACTGCAGCAAATTTGATTTACGTTCCTACCTCTTTCATCAGCTTGACAGACAATTCTCTTACTGCCTCCTTTATACATAGATAATTGAAAACAGGAGAGGAAAAAACAGTGCTTTAGATGCCCTTGCCTACCATTACTAGTTCATGAACTTTGCAAGGCAGGGACTGAATGTCACTTTGAACAAGAAGTCTACAGGCCTGCAAGATGCTGCTTGCAATGTCACTGTCACACGCACACATTCATGATAGTCACTAACATTCACAAACTTTCTAAAATCCTTTGGATAAAAAGCATGAGTGTTGCCAGCTTTCAAAAATGTTGTGTGTGGCCCTAGAACAGAAAAATCTAGTGCTCAAAATAATAAGACTTAACCAACTCAAAAATATTTGGAGTATTTTTCATCTGTTTTCTCATTTGGACCCTCAAGGCTTTCATATTTTCAAGTGAAGTTCTCTTCTTCCAGGATCAAGAGAGTTGGAAATGCTAGTTTAAAAAAATAAAAATAAACAGAAAGCTGAGAATCTCATTCAGCCTCTTGATTCCAGGAGCTCAAATAAAGACCACAAGTCTCAAAAAATCCACAAACATCACAAGCTTGACAATGATAGTCAGACATGGTGACATTCAGAAGCACGAAATGATAACCCCGCCTCATTGGATCTGGTTTTATTTTATTTTTCTCACCTCAGGGATTCTATTTCTTACCATAGAGCCGAGTGTGTAAATGTGAATCACATTTAAAATTCTTTAGTCCTGGAGGTTTCAAGAAAACTAGCAGTTCAACAGAAGAAAATTAAAAAAGTAATGGTCTTAATGAGGAAAGCTGCATCCAGAGTCTTACACTTATCCCTTCTGTTAAGTTACTACTGCTCAGCCATCTCGTGTGCTTCTAGGTTGCTGTCTCCTAAGCCAGTGGATGACGGATAGAGGGGACGGGAGGGTAGACTCCTAGGAAGTGAAGAGACCCTGAGAGGAACAACAGGCTCAACAGCACATTTGGGGGCTCAAAACAAGACAGTGGGTTTAACAGGAAGTGACAAGACTCTCAGCCCTGCACAGATCTTTTTATTTTTGCTTTTTATTTTTTTGCCAGACTGTCATAGATAAGGAGAAAATAAAAACATGAAACAAAGACTTTCCTCTGTTTCTGTCATTAGAGCAGCAAAACATCTCTTAGGAAAGGGTTTTGAAAAATCACGATTCCTACCTCCCTTATACATTTGCCCTAAACACACTCTAAAATCATGCTATATTACCTCGGGACACATTTAGACATATACAGAGGCTCACAGGCAAAAGATCCCCCCTGAGAGGGACATAGAGACACACATTTCAGTTGAGTGACTGTATATCGACATACCATCACTGCCTTCTAGAGGTGAAGCCAAGAAAAGATAGCAGGGTGACACACAGTCTCCAACTATTCAAATACAAGCTGCTCCCAAAAGGTGTTGATCCAACAAAAACATGAAATAGAAGTCAATGGATCTGAGTGGAAAATATTATAGCAGTCAAACAAACTGCTCCAATAACACTAGCTCTGCCCACAGGTATGTTTGAAGGGGATGGGGAGAGAAGGCAAAAAGAGAGAAAGTTCTGTGCTGAATATCTGAGAAGTTCGGGCTTGTTTGGGGATGAGGTTTTTTTCCTGCAGAAATCCCACCCACTATTAGGGAGCTGTGCAAGTCCCAGAATGACAGAGACTGATGCGTGATGGAAATATCCATCATAAACTGCTACAAGCAGCCACAGAGCCTTTCTATAAATCACTGCAGACTCAAATTAGGGTTATTAACATGTAACAAGGTCATGGCCCAACATTTTTCTGAATGCTGATGGCAGAGCTCTGATGAGAAAAGTCATGCAGTACCACACCTCACTGCAGGTTACCTATGCTTACCAACCTCCAGCTCCCCACCAAGGTGCAACACTCTGCACGAAACAGGTGTTTTTCAAAAACTTGTGTTGTTTCACAAGCAAATCAGAATGATTTTTAGGCCTAAAAATTTGCTTTACGTGCTCTCACTCCAAGGAGTGACAAAATCAGTTCTGCAGACTGAAGTCCCCCTCTTTCTAATACCCTTATACACACACACTTGCAAAGGCATCCACATTAAGCTAGACAACCCTCATACACCATGTGTTTGCATGAAGATGGCAAAAGAACAGCCCTGCAACAACCTCCTGGATCCACTGGCCAGCAGAGATGGCTCAGAGACACTTCATGAGAAGAAAAGACCTGCTTGTGCAGCAAGGAAGCACAGCTGTTGTAGCAATGACCTTTTATCAGATCAGATCCAAGTCTGAAAAACAATGCTCATCTTGCCTTGATCCATCCCTGCCTGGAGGGTTAGTAATTCACAAAATACCTTGACGTACGAGGCTGCAATATTCATGCAGCACACCTACTTTCTTATCTCAACACATGGACGGTTCCTGCCAGTACAATCCATCCCTTATTTTTACATGCACTAAAATAGACCAAATTCATTCCTTCCTTCCCCCTTAGAAATCCAGCACTGGCCTAGTTCACCACCTCCCTGTTGGACAGCTCAGTCATGCGGAGTTCATCCCGCCAATGCTGGTGAGAGATGAAAGCAGATACTGGGGCTCCACAGCCAAAACCTGGTCCTGTTCCAGGTCCCTGAGAAATCCTTTGCGGTCACAGGGACGTCACTACTGAGGTGAGGTCTACCTCAGACCGAGGAGGGCTGTCTCTGGTTGTTATTAGCTGTACCGAGTATTCGAAGGACAAAGAGGCATCAAGCCAGTATCTACTCCAAAATGCAGTGATCTTACATTTGCAGAACATGCATCTGGACTTCATTAATTCTTAAATGGTCCAACATGGGTAGAGGAATTGGAGTAGAGGCGGAAGAAGGGAGCTAACACGCTGCACACTGAACAGGGTGGTCACAGGGTACATTCAGGCAACTGGCTGTTTTGTTTTGAAGATGTTTTTAATCAAGCAATGTCTTATCCAACACGTGTATGTTGTAGTACCAGTGGGGCTGTGCGTTGTCTTAGGTGCATGTGTGGGACAGATAGCCTCCAGCAAGGGCTTGGCCTCAAAACTTCCCAGAGTGGTCACAAACCTTAGGATGATAGCCTGGGGAGCTTAAGCCAAGGCAGGACAATGGAAATTCGGCCATGGTGATGAGACGGTCTTTTACCCCACCAAAAGGAGGCACTGGAGTCAAGCATACTGGCATCCTTCAAATGCATATCTCAGACACGGTGTACGGGCCAGCGCAAAAGAATTAGGAGGAGACTAGGCGGAGGACGTTGTTCAGACTTCCCACACTCTTGTTTCAAAACATGATGCAAAAATAACTTTATTTTTGCTCTAGCCAGTAACTAGAATGTAAACAATATCATGCACCTGGCTTCACTGCTCACTAATCATATGAATACACTTGCATGTGCCAATCATGCACCCACCTAACACATAAAAGCTAACATATGCTTAGACCCTATGCTCCTCACCATGAATCAAAACTCGGTGATGCCATGGACATCTCCCAGTTGCTGTGAACCTCCACTCGGTCATCGTTGGTGAATCCCGGGCAGATTGCGAGGTAGTAAAGTCCTATTTTCTGGCCTTGTACTGCATTGTCTCTGCGTGTTCCCCACCTGCCTCTGGGGGTGCAAAGCCCCCTCATCCTTTACACATGGGTAGGCTGGAGAAATGAGGCTTTCACTCCACACAGCTGGAGGCATCACCATCTTTTCCCCATGGCCTTGACAGTAAATGGGTGGTTGAGCAAACACATTCCAAAGGTCTGTGTTTCTTCCAGGAACAAAATGCATCCTTAGTCTTGAGGACACAGGGATGGCAGACTGAAAGAGAACTTCAATCTGGCTCATGAGGATCAGAGTCCATCTGCGAGTGTGGCTATGACTGTACATCACAGGGTGATTCAGCGTGTATGAGTATCTAGATAAGTGGGTCACTGAGCATGCAGCTGAGTATGCTTGTGTGGGCAGCAAAACACATATGGCAGAAAAACAGGGTGCAGGCAGCCCATGGATAAACAAATGTGTCAGAATTAAAAGGACATGGCAGAGCAGGAGACTTGTTCAGGTAAAAAGTCAAGAGCTGTGCCAACTTCTGCCTTCCGTTAAACCTGGGACATCCTATTGCTTTGCTGTAGCACAACAGCATACAGCTAATGTCCAATAGGCTATATCTCCTGGGTGGCATCAGATGGAGACACTTGCATTGATTTGGTGCTCAGAAATGGGGCAGTCATTAGACTGACCTGACCTCTAAATGAGCAGAATGGGACATGTGGGAAATGACGCTGTAAACAGGAAGGCATGAGATAAATAAGAGAAGGAGAGGAAAGAGATCTATTTAAAGTGGTAGTTGCTTTTTAGTTCCATTTCCTCTCTTCTGCTTAGCTACAGATGAAGGCCTCCACCCTTTTCTGCTTACCACTTATAACTCTTTCTTAACCAATGCAAAGATTGCTGCACATCCCTGTTAACACCAATGCTGCGGCTGTCCAGGAAATTTGGGAGAACATGCTCCAACAACCTGAAAAAGACTGAGTGAGAGATTTCCAGCTATGCTCCTGCTGTATGTGAGCCAAAGCTGTTATAGGCAACATGGCAATGCTTAGTGATCTCCCCTTCACCTCCTCAAGTGGCAGTTGAGCTAGATGCTGCACAAACATGCAATGTAAGATGGTGCCTCCTCCAAAGCATTTAGGATGGTTAGAGGCAACAAAACACATCAGGGAGAAGTGACTAAATCCAAGTGATGCAGTGTAGTGGAATAGAGGGGACGAAGGGAATAAGTCCTCTTCTAGCGCCATCCAAGTCTTGGCGTCTCTAGAAACTGAACCTTACCCAGTATCAGTCCAACCCCAACTTCTGCAAACTCTGATATGTACCTCTCAGGGGCATATTCTGCCCTGAGAGTATCAGAATAGAGATCAGTCTCAGCTTCTGCAGTCTGATGCAGGTCTTCTTTTAAGAGCTTTAAACAGAGCAAATGTACATCTAGATATTACACATCCGCAGTTCTGTGCTTCCACTCCCAGATCATAAACACACAATTTTCCCATTCCAATGCACCAACAACCAGTAAAAAAAAAGAGAGGGAATCTTTTCATCAGCATAAGCATTTTTGTTGCATTCTCAGAACTGGATTTTCCCTGCCTAGAATGAGATTTTAGCTCTGCAATTGCTGATGGCTCCTGCTGGCAACTGCCCTTCTCTTTACTCAGGTCTCCCCTGATATCTTCCATTAAGGAAGTGGCAGAAGGCTGTGCCCCACATTTCCAGGGCAAAATACAGAACAGGACAGTTCTTGTGTAGAAGGGATCAGCCCCATTTATTGGGGGGGGGTGGGGGGGTGGGGAGAAGAGGGACCTCATCCAAAGTAACCCAAACTCAACCAACTCAGTCCTGTTACAGAAACCCAGTTAAATAGACAAGCTAAACAAAATACAGTTAGGTTTCCTTTGGCCAGCCTGGAACATATGGTATTCGTCAGCTAGTGTTCCTCTCTCAATTCTGGCAGGAGGTAGGTAACTTGTTCCAAGCACTAAGAAAGCTCCTGGAAAGTCAGTATGCTGAGCAAACTTTTGGAGGGGGTCTAGCTGGGGATATAATAGCTCACACAGATACAGACTTGATAGCATTTCTTCCACATTGTTCAGCACAGCTCTAGGCTACAATACCTCTGGCTTTAGTACATTCCTGGTTCACACCGTTCCCTGCAGTATTGCATCTGTAAGTCCTCATTTGCTAAACACACACACGCGGTTCTGGGATTGAGGGCTCATACCAAGTATACAGACAAAAGTGTGGAATGGAGAGACATTTTCTGTGGATCTGGGCTCACAAAGAAATCCTGAAAAGGCAAATTGCATCAACAAACAGTGCAGCAAGGTCTTTATTATTTTACCTTTCTGAGGCAGGCTGAAAAAGGCTGCAGCCATCCCAGAATAGACTGGCAAGCAGTTCCTCAGCAAGAAAACAGCAGTAAGTACCACAGCGTCGTGGAGATCAGTTGCTGCAGAAAGGAATATCCTCTGAATTTGGTCATCAAATTCTTGACTACTGCATGAGAAGCCTGGTGCTGCACTAAGAATATTCTGCTCTGTTGCAGTTTGCAAAGAAGTTAGCAAAGAAGTGATTTGCAAAGAAGTGATTCACAAAGAAATGATCCCAAATTTTAATGGAGGGCACTGGAAACTGTGCTGCGGTAGAGTAGTATCTGTGAAAACATTGCCCTAGAAAAATCATTTCTGTCTACCGGAAAAGGAAACTAATAAAGGACTACTGATTTATCCAAGTAACAACAGAGGCTTCAGACTAGAAATGAGCAGAGCACTTCTCACCACACACTCTAGGCCTGTGTGAGACTTCCAGCTGCTTTTTGAGTCTACATAGTTCAGCCTCGTCATTGCCAGGGCTGTTTCTGACACTTCTCGCATATATTCACTTGGTCTGCTATAGGCCTTTTTTATCATCAAGGGAGCCAATTTATTCCCTGCAATGCAGTTACAAGCCAGCACTGCCTCCAGGTTTCTGCACTATATTTTATCTTTCTGTATACAGTTGGCTTTATTGCAAATCTATTCCTCTCCCGCCCATGCTGAAGGACAGCCTGGCTAGCTCAGGTCAGTGTGGCCTCAGCCTAGTTTCTTTGGGCAGCAAAAAAGTGGGAAATATGAGTGTAAAGATGAATATTCTTTTGTTCTTCAGTCCACTTGTTTGCTACCAGAGTCAAGCTTCATCCCTCATTTACTTGCTAGGCAGTCACTCTCATAGAATCATATAATCTTCCGGTTGGAAAAGATGTTTGAGATCGTCAAGTCCAACTGCATCCATTATCCGCTAAACCATGTCCCTCAAAAACTCATCTATTCGTTTTTTAAACACCGCCAGGGATGGTGACTCAACCACTTCTCTGTTCCAGTGCCTGACCACCCTTTTGGTAAATAAATTCTTCCTAATATCAAGTCTGACCCTCCCCTGGGGCAATTTATGGCCATTTCCCCTTGTCCTATCACCTGTCACTTGAGAGAAGAGATCAAAACTCACTCTGCTTCAGCCTCCTCTCAGGCAGCCATAGACAGTGATGAGGTCTCCTCACAGCCTCCTCTTCTCCAAGCTAAACAACCCCAGTTCCCTCAGCCGCTCCTCATAGGACTTATTCTCCAGCCCCTTCACCAGCCTCGATGCCCTTCTCTGGATGCGCTCCAACACCTCAATATTCTTCTTGTAGTGAGGGGCCCAGAACTGAACACAGTACTCGAGGTGTGGCCTCACCAGTGCTGACTACAGGGGCACAATCACTTCCCTGGTCCTGCTGGCCACACTGTTTCTGATGCAATCCAAGATGCCATTGGCCCTCTTGGCCACCTGGACACACTGCTGGCTCATATTCAGCCTGTTGTCAACCAACACCCCCAGGCCCTTCTCCTCCAGGTTGCTCTCCAGCCAGTCTTCCCCAAGCCTGTAACGCTGCATGGGGTTGTTGTGTCCCAAGTGCAGGACTCGGCGTTTGGTCTTGTTATACCTCATCCCGTTGGTTTCAGCCCATCAATACAGCCCGTCCACATCCCTCTGCTGAGCCTCCCTTCCTTCAAGCAGATCAACACTGCCACCCAGATTGATGTCATCTGCAAACTTGCTAAGGGTGCACTCGATCCCTTCATCCAGATCATTAATAAAGATTGAACTGGACTAGACCCAGCACTGAACCCTGGGGAACACCACTTGTTACTGGCCTCCAACTGAATTTAACTCCATTTACCACTACTCTTTGGGCCCAGCCATCCAGCCAGTTTTTGATCCAGCAGAGGGTGTGCCTGTCCAGGCCAATGGCAGCCAGTTTCTCTATCAGAATACTGTGAGAAATGGTATCAAAAGCTTTACAAAAGTCCAGGTAGACCACATCCACAGCCTGTCCCTCGTCCATTAACTGGGTTCCTTCATTGAAGACGACCAAGGTATTTTAACCTCTAATATGTGCCTCTTCAGTGATATTCTCACCATGTCAGTAACACTTCCAAATACCTTGACCTTTTTTACACCCTCCTTGTAATCCTATATCCTTTGTTTCAGAAGGCGTTCCCTCACTTCCATTTCCAGCTTTTTGGCAACCAAGACCTGGCTCAGGCAATAGACTTCTGTATGTCCTCACTGCATCCACCACAGACCCACTTGTCAGGTTTACCGGCATTAAGTGCATTGGGAAAGCATTTCCCACTCTTCTGAATTACTATTATGAATCAGCAAAACTTGCCTGTGATCACAAGCAATGTGCTGGAGCACATCAAAAGCTGAAATCCTTGCAAAAACTTTTGCATCTCTTTCTGTTCCCAAACTGCTTGGCCCCATCACGTTCAAAACCTCAGCTGAAAAGCATAGCTCTGATATGGCACATCTTTGGGATTATGCATATGAACTCAGTCAGCTCATCTCTTCTGTATGCTGGCCTATCAGATGTGTTGCTCTTGCTCTACCTTAAGATTAATGGGAGCGATTCTCCACTGAGGGGGTGTAGCACTCTGCTTAAAATCATTTTGGGCATGACCTGCACTGACACAGTGATACAAGCCACCTGTCCTTCACAGGGTGGGACAAGGTGAGTTTTGCTTTCAAAAAAAGAATGGGCTGTGGCTTCATCCTTCGAGATCACCATCCATCACCCACCCAGGAGCTCTGCAGAGAGGGAACAGCATGTCATCATCCCCTCCCTGCAACACAGAGCTGAGTGTGGTTGTCTTTTGTTCTTACCCACATCACATCATAGACTTCAACAGAGCCTGGTCATCAAGAGCCATTCATCTCTTGTGCTCTCAGGTCCTGCTCACGAGTACCCTACTGGGCTTTCCTCATCCATCATTACTGACAATTTCATCTCTGTCTCTTGCTGGGCACCTCTTCCCCATGCCTTTGAATCAGAGGGGTTTATTTCTCCCTCAAAGGGGCTTATAACATTTACTTCATGGTATTGGAATCTCTGGACTGAACTGAGTCATAGTTCAGCCAAATTAGACTGGTTTCATCTTCCTCACAGTAGGAAATTGGACATACTGCAGCTATCTTTCTGTTTTCCTGTTTAAACTATCCCATATTCCTGCAACTCTGTCCTCAGTGGCAGAGTAGCTGAGGCACATGGCTTCCAAAACAAGAGATAAAATGGCTTTTGCCAAAAGTTGTTTGAAAAGCTGTTCAAAGCAAGAGGGGACTTCACAAAGTTTCCATTCATTACACAGAGTTACAGCATTTGGCTTCTTCCTGCAGTCTCCCAGTATCTCTTTAAGAGCAGTTTACTGCTGCTCGTCTGGGAGTCGAGCGAAATATCCACTGACTTCCAGGATGGAGGATGGAGCCTTCTAATGCAAACCTGATGCAACACCCCTGCATACCCTCTTCCAGGTTACATAACTTCACTAGAGACAAGGACAGACCATAGTATCCCCTTGGTGTGCTGCTTTTAGCACCATAGGACTCTGCATTATTTAGGTTATTTCACACCTTGAAAAATATGCAATATTTTAAAGGTCTTCAAAACCATCAACAAATAAGCAATGAAACCACACACATGCGGTGATCTCAAAGGACACTGTTATGTTGCTTAATCCTTTGCTGGAAGTTTTCAACCTGCCATGCGTCCAGGATTCTTTCCCGTCCCTGTTAGTTCATTGAAGCCACACAATTTTACGTGACAAAGCATAGCACCAAACACTCAGGGCTGCCCAGCACGGGCTGCTTATTGGCACAACCCAGAAGAACAAACTGTACAAGCTGCTCTTTCGTGCAGGGACCCACATTTCTCTGCAGTGAGAGACGTGAGCTTGAGATGGGCATGTACAAACATATGCCACAATTATTTGTTTTCTTATACTGGCATTACTCGGTAGTATCTGCTACAGGAAAAGTGCTTATATTGTCTGAAAACACCTGAGCACAAACATTACTTTTATGTACGTGAACAGAAGAATTTGAAAGCCTGTGTTAGCCGCTTGTAAATGACTGCACACACCTCACTTTAAAAACTGGGGCAGCATGCAAGTAAATGTAAGTGTAATAAAAAATAATAGGAAACAGGCAGGCAAGAGAATTAAGAGCAGTAGCCAGCTGGGATCTTCAGACCAGTGACATCAAGGGATTGCTGAGGTAATACACGGATGGGTTTTAATTTAACTGTAACCACTCAGGAAAAAGATCTAGGCGTCACTGCGGACAACTCAAAGAAAAGATCTGCTCCATGCACAGAGGCCATCAAATTAAAAAAATAAAATAAAATAAAAAAGAACAATACAGAAAATGTTATAAATGCCACCACACAAAGCAATGACCAATTCACACTTTGAGAAGTGAGCTGAAGTCTGCTCACCCTGTTTCAGAGTGGGGATAGAGGCCAGAGAAGGCTGCCAAAAATTGTTAGAGGCACAGAAAGGTTTCCAAGGTCATCAGAAGGAAAGATTAAGGTCCAAATGGTTCAAAATACCTTACGCTAGAAGTGTATAAAATGGTAAGTGAGACAGTAAAGGTTCTCATATTTGCCCTTTTCTAAGCTAAAGGAATAGTGGCACCCAAAACTATTCCAAAAATAACACTAAAACAGGGAAAAAAAGTTCACCAGTGTTTTACAGCTTGATAAGTTAACATGTGAAACTTGCTGTCACAAAGTGCCAGGCTCAGGCTTAAGCTAGTATCCAGACAGATCTTCTGTCCCTCACCACATTGTCATTACATGAGGAAGAAAGAAATGTATATGATACATACATGCCTGCACAGGCACTGAACTCCTGGGGCTAGGAAGAGACATAGAGTAAACAAAGGCAATGAAGAAAGCTAGGGAGGAACCTGTTACTGCAGAACTCCTGGGAGAGGCTGAACAAGAAAAAAGGCGCTTGGAAGAGAAAAATGGGAGATAAAGAACTTGTAACAATCTGGAAAAAGGTGAGGGACGCATTTGTGGAATTTCCTCCTTCACCCTCCAAACGAGCCAGGGGGGAAATTAGGGCGTTGCTAGGCTGCACCAGAGCATGCACTCCAGTCCTCTGGATGAAAGGAGAGACGGGAAATGCTGTTCACAGGTGAATGTTTACAACTACAGCGGCCTGCAAGCAGACTAGCAAAGCCATTACAGAGTTACTCCATTCAACACTGTCATGCCACACTCCAAACACCATCATCCCAGCCCACCTCATGGGACTCCATGCCCTTTGCCTCCCAGTTCACCATTCAAACCTCCAAAATAAATAAGCAGTATCTGAGCAACTTGCAGATGGGGAAATTTCAGGCTCTGTTGTGGATTTTCAGTCTACAGTTTGATTTAGGCTGACATAGAAAGACCAACTTCAGCACTTGGCCAGCAAGAAGGGCTAGCCAGTGGCAGTGGCACACGTTTTAAACAGCATGTAGAAAACCCTTTTTTTTTTTCTGGATTACCTACAGATCCTCCAGCTCCACCATCCAAGAGCCTGATGGTCTTTGAGCATATCTGATGGGTATAGAGCAGGGTCTACCCTCCACCACACAGTGAACCTCTGTTAGGCCAAAGCTTGCACATTGCTGTGCATAATCCTAGCAGTTACCTAAACACAAGGAACCCAGTGACCCACAGCATGTATTGCCTGTTGGCCAAGTCACTCTTCTGCACACCTCCTGTTCCTCATCCCACCTGCCCTCCTTCCCCACCACAGATTCGCTGGTGGGGAACCCCACCAACAACATATCATGCACACAACATAATAAAGCAAGTGTCCAGTGTTAAGCAAGGCTTTCATGTGCAGCCAACATTTCAAAAAGCACAGTACATGCTGTATGCTTGGTGCCGTCAGACTCCAAAGCTGAATTCTCCTGTGTTTTAGGAAAAAGGTAGGGTGGGAAGGGAGTGTGAGAGGAGGGAACAGACCATGCTTTGTGGAATTCTTTTTAAGAGTGCATGCATGACTGTATAAAAGGACATTTTTTTCCTAACCTCAAAAAGACAATATTATTTCACACAGGCCTATTTCCAAGAGCAGCCAAGCTATTTCTACATGAACTAGTGCCTGCTTGAGGCAGAGGCTGTGAAGGGGAAACCCTCTCTCCAAATACGACATGGAAATTCCTTGACCTCAGCTGCAAAGCCTACCAACACATGTGCGATGGGCCAATGAAAAAGAACTTAAAATACCAAAGTGGCCAGCACCAATGAGGGCAGGTGTCTAAAGTAGAAAACACAGTCTGCTTTTTCCAGGCAAAGGGCCTGACAAAAAAAGGAGGTGTGCCAGGCTGAGAAGAAGAGGAAATCTGGGCAAAAGTGAAGGTATTGAGACATTGGTTAGAAAAGCAAAGTCTTAAAATGCCAGGCAAACAGGTTCTGATTCATATCCTACAGTCTGAAGATAGTCAGGCAGGGTGAACAGGCACAGAGGCAGAAATAAATATTTATTTTAGGCCATTCTATCATTTGGTGGGCTTTATGGAAAAGGCTGGGTGCTCACTGTGAGCCCAGATAGAGGCAAATAGGTTCATCACCAGTCTAGACCTGCTAACACCAAGTAGTGACTACATCACAGACCTATGCCCTATTCTAAAGCTTTGTTTGCTTCCTCGGGAGGCTACCAGAGAAAACAGCACAAGAGTGAAACTACTTTTCCTGACCAGCACTAAGGACGTACCAATCTATTCTCTCCACTGAGAGTCCAACAAGCCACCACTGGATCAAAACCTGCAGAACAACAACTGACTGGTGTTAACTTTTCAAGTCAAGGGAGACAGAGCCTTTTAGTTTCCTTCTCAGAGGACTGGATATCTGGAATTAAGGCATCTGAGCCCTAAAAAACACTTGTGATCAGTGATGAACCCTTTGGGTTAAGTGATATGTATAATTTCTCCTCATGACAGAAAACCAGTGCATGCCACAGCCCCTCCATGGCTTTGTAACAGGAGTGAATATCATATGCAGTCCAGTTACTCCGTACGTATGTGAATTCTGCATTTTCTTAACAAGTCAGATGTGTAGACTGTTCTCTTTCTGGAATAGATGTCAGTCAGAATCATTTGTCTTTTTTATGGCATACTCCCAAGTTAACAGCAAGAAAGAGGACTGCAAGGTCTGGGCCACAGACCTGTCAAAACTCCAAGCAACAAGCAACCTGCATGAAGCAGAATGGCAAATACAAAAAGTTCTAGTGGCATCCATAGGTCAGTTTAGGTACACACACAGGGACAGGGATGCCAAGCTTTGCCAGGGATGTGAATCTCTTCAAAGATCAGCCACGCCTGCAAGTACCCAGCTCCAAGGCTTATTAAAATTGTACTTATATTTATAGGGAGAAGTAAGTAATAGCAGCCCATATACTTCCATCCTTTTCAGAGTCCCAAGAAACTCCACTGAACAAAAAAAACACTCAGTCCTTGCAGGGAAGAAGTTTGCCAGTGTTTAGATACTCTGCATTAAGAACAACAGCAATCAGGTCCAATATAAACCAGACTTGTGGTGGATTCACCATCCCTGGAGGTTTTTAAAAGAAGACTGGATGTGGCACTTAGTGCCATGATCTAGTAATCGTGATAGTGTTGGATTAAGGGTTGGACTTGATGATCTTGGAGGTCTCTTCCAACCCAGATAATTCTATGATTCTATGATTCTATGATTCTATGATTTATGATTCTAGGAATCAGGTCAAAACCCAGCGCACCTACAATGAGTTCTCAGAAATCCCACCGGAGTGTTCTGCTGCTCATTAGCTGCAGTTTCAGCACTTTCTGGGTTCTGCAGTGAAAGACAAAAGTGAAAAGCGAAAGTGACATCCAAGGAACCTAGTTCTTACTGAATTTCCAACATGGGCTTCTTTGAATGCAATACCACTTTGGGACGTATGAACTTTCTTTTTAGGCACCTAGATGTACTGTGGATACCAATCCAGTCTCTCTCCTAACGTCAGACTTTCCAAGGTCCCCCAGTGCTCCTAGTCTAGGACAGAAAAGTATTTATTAAGGCAAAATGAACGGAGTGTGTATGAACTAGAAAATGAGTCCAGTCTGTTCAACTAGGGTTGGGCAAGCTTGTCTTGCCTAATTTAGAGGCCATTCAAACATTGTGGGTTTGAACATTACTGCATTAGTGTTTCACTTAGGAAAAACTGTGAAAAAAAAAAAAGGTGAAGAGAAGGGGAAAAAAATCCAATGGAAACATAAATAGTTTATAACGTATATGGGGCACTCACTTGTGCCAGGATAGACGTTCTAAGTCCTAGCACATTGCACAGGCTTTCCTTCAGCTAGAAGTTCCTTTAAAATACTAAAATACTTAAAAAAAAAAAAAGAAAAAACCTATACAGAGGTGAAACACATCAAAACAGATATATGCTAATGATAGGGTTGAGTGTTTGTGGGTTAAAATCAGTGGAACCCACAGTAAGTCAGACATAGTGGTGCGAGTCTGTTTTCGGCCACCCAGCCAGGATGAGGAAACTGCTGAGCTTTTCTACGAGCAACTGGGAGAAGTGTCACGATCACTGGCCCTCATCCTTGTGGGTGACTTCAACCTTCCAGATGTCTGCTGTAAATATAACACAAAAGGAAACAGTCTAAGAGGTTCATTGAGTGTATGGAAGATAACTTCCTAACACAACTGGTGAGTGAACCGACTAGGGAAGGTGCCCCACTGGATCTTCTGTTTGTGAATAGAGAGGACCTTGTGGGGGAGGTGACTGCTGGAGAATGCCTAGGGCTCAGCGATCATGAGATGATAGAATTCTCAGTTCTTGGAGGAGTAAGGAGGGGGGTCAGCAGAACAGCCACCTTGGACTTCCGGAGGGCAGACTTCAAACTGTTTAGAAGGCTGCTTGATAAAGTCCAGTGGGAGACATTTCTGAATGACAAAGGAGCCCATGAGGGCTGGATGCTCCTCAAGAAGGAAGTTATGGCGGCGCAAGAGCAGGCCATCCCTGTGTACCGTAAAATGAGTCGGCGGGGAAGAAGGCCAGCTTGGCTTAACAGAGAGCTCTCTGTTAGTCTCAGGAAAAAGAGGAAAATATATGAGCTTTGGAAGAGGGGGCAGGCATCCCAGGAGGACTACAAGGAGCAGGTGAGATCATGTAGGCATAAAATTAGAAGGGCTAAAGCTGAGCTGGAATTTCAACAGGCCAGTTCAGTGAAAGACAATAAGAAACACTTCTTCAAATATATAAACAACAAGAGAAAGACAAAGCAGAATCTCCCTCCTTTACTGGACACAAGGGGAATGGTAGTAACCAAGGACGAGGACAAGGCAGAGGTACTTAATGCCTTCTTTGCCTCAGTCTTTAATAGGGAGGAAAGATGTTCATGCCTCCTGAGCCAGAAGACTGTGAGAATGAACCCTCAATGTTCCAAGAAGATTTGGTTAAAGACCTCCTTGGCCAATTAGATGTCCACAAGTCTATGGGGCTGGATGGGATCCACCCAAGGGTACTAAGGGAACTGGCAGAGGTCCTTGCCAAATCCCTTTCCCTCATCTATCAACAGTCCTGGCTGATTGGGGAAGTGCCACTTGAACTGGAGACTGGCAAACGTAACTCCCATTTACAAGGGTCGGAAGGACGATCCGGGGAATTACAGGCCTGTCAACTTGACCTCAGTACCAGGGAAGGTCATGGAGTAGATCATCTTGAGTGCTATCACACAGCACATGCAGGACAGCCAGGTGACCAGACCCAGTCAACATGGGTTTATGAAAGGCAGGTCCTGCCAGACCAATCTTATCTCCTTCTATGACAAGGTTACCCGGTTAATGGACAAGTAAAGGCTGTGGATGTGGTCTACCTGGACTTTTGTAAAGCCTTCGACACCGTTTCTCACAGTATTCTGATAGAGAAACTGGCTGCCATTGGCCTGGACAGGCACACCCTCTGCTGGGTCAAAAACTGGCTGGATGGCCGGGCCCAGAGGGTGGTGGTAAATGAAGTCCGGTCCAGTTGGAGGCCAGTAACAAGTGGTGTTCCCCAGGGTTCAGTGCTGGGTCCAGTCTTGTTCAATATTTTTGTTAATGATCTGGATGAAGGGATCTAGTGCACCCTTAGCAAGTCTGCAGATGACACCAAGCTGGGTGGCAGTGTTGATCTGCTTGAAGGAAGGGAGGCACTGCAATGAGATCTGGACAGGATGGATCGATGGGCTGAGTCCAGCAGGATAAGGTATAACAAGACCAAATGCCGAATCCTGCACTTGGGGCACAACAACCCCATGCAGCATTACAGGCTCAGGGAGGAATGGCTGGAGAGCTGCCTGGAGGAGAGGGACCTAGGGGTGCTGATCGACAGCAGGCTGAATATGAGCCAGCAGTGTGCCCAGGTGGCCAAGAAGGCCAATGGCATCTTGGCTTGTATCAAAACCAGTGTGACCAGCAGGACAAGGGAGGTGATTGTGCCCCTGTAGTCAGCACTGATGAGGCCACACCTCGAATACTTTTTTCAGTTCTGGGCCCCTCAGTACAAAAAGGATATTGAGGTGTTGAAGCGCGCCCAGAGAAGGGCGATGAGGCTGGTGAAAGGGCTGGAGAACAAGTCCTATGAGGAGCGGCTGAGGGAACTGGGGTTATTTAGCTTGGAGAAGAGGAGGCTGAGGGGAGACCTACGGCTGCCTGAAACGAGGCTGTGGCAGAGCGAGTGTTGATCTCTTCTCTCAAGTGACAGGTGATAGGACAAGGGGAAATGGCCATAAATTGCCCCAGGGGAGGTTCAGACTTGATATTAGGAAGAATTTCTTTACCGAAAGGGTGGTCGGGCACTGGAACAGCTGCCCAGAGAAGTGGTTGAGTCACCATCCCTGGCGGTGTTTAAAAAACAAATAGATGAGTTTTTGAGGGACATGGTTTAGCGGATAATGGGTGCGGTTGGACTTGATGATCTTAGAGGTCTCTTCCAACCAGAAGATTCTATGATTCTATGATTCTATGATACACATGCCAAGGATAGCTGGTCCTAAACCCTGTCCTGTCTTCATTTAGACTTAGAAATCGAGATCACACATATCAAGAATGGAGAGTTAATTTTCAAAGCTCCAAGACCGTCAGAACATCTTTGGTGAATTGCAGCAGGCCTCTGCATTAACAGGATGTGCTGAAAACTCTTCATGGACACTGCAGTTGTTTCATTAGCTTTGTTCATACCTCAGCTGCACTTAGCCATCTGTAAGACTCCCAGTAGCCCCGCTTTCTGGAGACAATTACCATCATTCATTTTACATCCTTCTTTCTCTTCTACTGCGTTTTGGTTGCAGTAACTTGTAACAACTAACAAATTTAGGGTGCCTTCCTCGGATAGGTGACATTATATCAGTGCCTATCAATTAAATAATAGGGCTAGTTTTTGAACCTGAAGGCCTTATCTGAGGAGACAGCTGGGGTTTTCCCAAACTGTACATCAAAAGGAACAACAGGGTGAGACATCTTTAAGGCAAGGAATAAAAATAAGCAGAGGACACATGGGTAAAGAGAAAAGAGTGTGCCAGGGAAGAAACTTTAGGCACTGGAGGAACAAGGATTTCCTCACCAATCTGATCACATTAAGCTACCACTTCTGTTGCACATCTCCATTTCAAAAGCCAAGAGACCACAAGAAACCAAGTGGAAGCCAAACTGAGAATAGCTTAACTCCAGAGGCATTTTCTTTCTCCTCATCCTGAAGATGATAAAAATAAAACAACCAAAAAAACAGAGACGAGAAACAAAGAAATGGGGCGGGGGGTGGGGGTGCACGTCAGTAAACACTGCTTACCTGCCTGTGAGCAAGTTCTAAGGGCAGAGAGCATAGCCTGACCAAGTACCTCTCCCATCACCAGGAACACACAGCCCTCACACCACAGGATCTGCCAGCCCATGAGAGATCTCACCTAGGAGATTAACCCCACCTAAAGCAGCACTCCTTCTGCTTCCCTCTTCTTCTTCAAGACTTGAAAGCCACACCACTTTGGGGGTTCATTCCCTGCTCCTATTTACACCAGGGCTACACTCCTCCTCACCAGCAGGGCCTATAAGCTACACCTATAAGAAGAGATGGGTTGCCTTTTCACCAAGAAACTGCAGATGAAATACTTGCTAATATTGGGTTACACCATAATTTTAAATGGCCTAAGGGCACTTCGTGCCCAAGAGCATGCCTTCAAGGCTGAAGCACAGTCACACCAATGTCAATAGATCTGCCCCAGCCCTGCCCTAACCTGCAGTGCAGAGGAAGGTGTATTGTGATGATCACAAGCAAGAGGAATCCCTTTTCTTCTCCATACCATCTCTGACTTCCCCCCCACTAATCTACTTTTTATTTCCTGGCCCCATGTATGCTTTCCAGCTCGTTTCCTCTTGTGGTTCTCATTTCCCGCTCCTAGGAGGTGAGCTCATGCATTTCTCAATTACCAGCCAAAGAAAGGGAGAGGGAGAAAGCAATCTTATGGAAACAGATGAAGTCATGCCTGTATAATGCCATATAATGGCTCATGCTCATGGAGCCATGATGCCATCCCTGCCCCCACCCCTGGCAGGGCAGCCTGGATTCCCAGTTCTCAGCTAAAGTTGTTTCCCCTCCTTGTGCAGAGGGAAGATGCTCCACCAACACGCAGGGAGAAAGGGGTGTTTGTCTCGCTGACTTTTCTCTCTTGTCCCCTCTCCGCTCCTGCTTTTGATCCTTCCGCCCTTTCGTCCACGCCCAGTGATCCCCACGGATCTTTGACTTATTCACAGCATGCCACTGAGTCAATAGTGAGTCCACAGACTATGTGCAAGGCTCCCAGCACTGTGCACTCTGCCTATGGCTATGTGGATGCTGGAGAAGTTACACAAGGGAAATCTAAAGGCAATTAAAAGCATAATGGAAGTGGTTGTTTAGAAAAGGTGGTGGGGAGGAGAGACTAAAATTAAAATAAATAAAGGAATGTTTTAACGAGTGCAGTAATGAAAGAAGGATTAGAGGTGCCTGAATGGCATCCCTATATTTCCCGTATGGCAGGGAGGGCTGCCCAGTGCAATGAGAGCTGACAAAAAAAAAAAACTAGCTGGGCCTCAGGCTCGGAGAAACATTTGGCTTAAAAGGAAAGAAGGTAATTGTTGCAAATGGAGACTAAATCAGGAAACAGCCAGTGCTATAAGGGGCTGGTTCTTGTGCTGTTAGAGTGCTACAGATGCTACATGAGTGCTGGGTTGAGGAGCAGAAACCAGCACAAGGAAATCATAGGAAAAAGAAATAAACAAGACACAAAGACAACAAATCTCTCCTTCACATGATTCACACATGCTTAGCATTTCTTCTCCTTCATTCCTCGCTCCCCAGTGACACTTAGGAACTGCCGGGGTACTACACAGCCTTTCCCCTCCACCAGTCCATGTGATGGCCATGGAGGGAACAAAATCAGCGGCCCCCAAAGCACAGACCATACACCTCCCCTCCCCTTGCCCCAGGAGAGGAGTGAGCTGGAAGGTGAGATACAGGGCACAGAGGATGTATTTGCTCTCATAACACCCCTGTGAGGTGGGGAAGTCATAGCCTCATCTGACAGATGAGGAACAGAGGCAAAGTGAGATTAAAGGATTAGCCCAAGGTCACACAGGAAAAGTTTGTAGCAGAAGTGGAAATTAAACCCAGGTCTCTCAGTCCAAAACCAGTGCATTAAGGGCAAGACCAGACCTCTCTAGAGCTGATCAACCTTTTATATTTGGGAGTTTGTTTTATTTTCAGAAAGAAAAAAGTTTATTTTCTAAATATACATTTTCATAGAAAAGGGAGATGAAAGAGCTCATTTCCTGGAGGGAGAAGCTGCTTAAGATCTTATTTGTTTCTTTTTAACTTAATTTCACTTAGGTTTTAGCATTTCTGATGGGGAAAAAATGCTTCAGGAATTTCAAAGCACAAGAACACATTTCTTTTTATTCATAATTCACTAGGGCAAACACCACTTTCCAACCTGTTCTTCTCTTCCTCTCTTTGCGTTACAAGGTTTTTAATACCTTTTCATTATTATTTTTTTTTCATAGTCTCTACTAGCTTAGAAAACCTGCATCCTCTAAGCAGAGGCCTTTGCTGAACAACACTACTGTCACTAAAACATCATTGATCAGAAAGGCACTTTACAAATAAATACAGGCAACCAGTCCATGCCTAGACATATGTACACTGCACAGCCAAATCTCAGTTAGACCTCAGGTGCCACTGACTCTGCTCATCCAGTCCCCGCCCAGACCATGCCTTCTACCTCTGCTGCTGGATCTGAAACTCCATATTTTGTTCCCTTCATTGTGCCATTAAGCCTAGTCCTTCCAAAAACACATCTCTCCCTTGGTTCTGAAAGCACCTTGGCAAAGGAAGGCAGTCCCACTCCCCTTCACTCATGGGCCAGCTGAGGTCCACAGAGGAACAACTACTTGTTCACAATCAACTAAGAGACCAGCAGCAGAGCTGCAGAAAGAAGATGAGTTTCATTAGTACAGAGCCTCTCTCCATTTAGACACGTGAAATTCAGCCCTCACAGAGGTCCCTAGGAATTTATCATCACTATCCAAAATGGGAGGATTTTAACCCAGAGACACTAAGAAGCAAGAAATCCCTGTGAAGCAAATACTTTCTGAGGGTGGCATTTTTAAAGATGACTTAAGGTTCCAGACACTCAATTCTCATGAAAACAAATGGGAATCAGTACGCAGAAAAGAAATGGCTTAAATTCATGTCAACCAAACAGTTAAAATTAGCTACAATTGGTAAAGCAATTTGAAGAAAATATGGAACACATATAAAAGCTGAGTGTTGCTCAGAAACAAAGAGCTTTTTTCCTGTAATTGTGTATAATGATCTTTGAAGAACAAGAGGAAAGCCCACAAGGATGACTACCACCATCACACATGTTCCTGTGACAATGAAAGAAGCAGGATGAAACAAAGACTAATATGCTATCCTTACAAGGCAGTTTTCCCTACTAGCTTGCTCCCCCCTTTGCTTAAAGATTTATTTGCAGAAGAAGGCAAACTCCATGTATCTACACAGTTTAAGTATTTCACCAGTAGACAAGAAAGCACATTATAAATTTATGACCAGTATCAGTCCAGCTTATTCCATGTTCTGGAGATACCTAAGCACTCACCTACCACACACAGATGTTTCAGTCCCCTGCCCTACACCCAGCACAGCTGGGCTATATCTGGCCCACAATACATACTCCTCTGGGATGGGGAAAGTTAACCTAAGAGCAGAGCTTTGGCAGCACTGCAAGGGCAGGTCTCGGATCTCTTAAGTGATTTTCACACACTGCAGACTGCACTGTGAACTCAAATAAAATCCTTTTTTGACTCAGTTCCAAGGGAGGGCAGCTGGTCTCCTCTGGGACAAGCTCCTTGAAGTTGGCAGACTTCTGCAACAGATGAGAGCACCCTGCACTGCCAAGTGAAGAGCTCACATACAAATTTTGACTTACCTGAGTCAATGCAGGTAACAAGAGCAACATAGACCATCATGTGTTACCCAGGATATGTCCAAGGCCACATGAAGATTTTTGCATCTAGGCTGTGACTACAGCTTCTCTCTGTCACTGCTTTCCCCAATATCAGATTAATCAACAGGAGGTGAGAAACTAAATTTACCAGAAACCCATATGCTCACACGCAGGTAGCATAAGGGCAGGGTCTTTCCTCAACTCACTTGATTTGTTGTGTCCTGTCCCCTGTGTTCAATGTCTGATTGCCTCCTGAGGATACGCCCACAGGGAAGAGGTTCAGAAAGACCAGATTATGCTCATAGGGCTGCCTTGGTGAGAAGCTTGACTGGGAACAGCTGGTCCAGGGAGAGAGGTGTGTGCCCATGCACCAGTCTTCATGCTATCCAGACATCCAGGTCTGTATCTAGGATAGAAATACCTGCAGGAAAACTTGTCTAGCCTGGAGCTAGCACTATAAAGGCTGAATGCAATTTTTACTTCTTTGTCCCAAGTTCTGAGTAAGATGAAGCAAATTCCTGGAAACTAAATGTTTGGACACTAGAGTTGTAGACTTCTAGCTACGATGATTTATTTATAGTTGCAATTAAGGACAAAAAGGCTCTTCAGAGAGGGAAGATGAAGTGAAAACAAGGCCAGGCCTAGAAACCTAAGACTATGGTGATTTCCCCAGCAAAATTAATCAAGGGACTGAGTTGTTCTCTATTTATTTTTTTTCCCAAATGGTTATCTCTTTATTTGGCTTGTCTGCCCCAGATCTTTGCAACAACTATATTTCTGGCCCCTCCCCATGGGCCAGAAGCTAAAAACAGGAATTGAGATTGGGGATGGGTTCCAAACTCACAGGGCTTGTGAGACCTCAGCCAGAAAGTCCACTCTACACCTTCTCTGCTTGGCCACAGCACAGGTAGTGATGACTTTGGAATATGGCAGTGGAAGGAAAGAACAGAGCCAGAAATCCCCAACTGTACAGAAGAGTAAGAAAGTGCGAGAAGGCAAGAAGGAGGCCAAAAGTCGTTGCATCTACAAAAAGAAACAGATAGTACGTGGTAAGAGTGCCTCTGTGTAGGACTTCGACTTACAGCCTGCTAAGATATGTATTATTCCAGATCCTAGAAGACTGGGGCTCTGTAGGTGTCTCTTCATCTCTTTTAGATCCAATTTTTGGCCCTGCAAATAACTCCTGTTAAATAAAAGATCTGGCTCCAGCTACCATGACCTGGACAAAAAAGGGGATGGGGAACTGCCGACCAATTCAGACAGCAAGACAAATCTGACGAGGTGCTCTTTGCTGCCCCAGTGGTTAACAATCCCTTCCGACCAAGGGCTCCTCCAGTCAGGATTTCCAGGCTAGACAGGACCTACAATCACTGCAACAATCAGAAAAGTGCCCAGGCAGACTAAAACTAGGGTCAATCTTTCCCTTGGGGAAAGTTGCAGAAAAGCCAGGATTACTTTACTCAGAGAGACATCGAGGTCACCTCTGTTTGCTCATCTCCCAGTCGGGACTCTCAGGCCTGAATTTCTCTCTCTGGACTGCAGTTAGAGCCCTAGACAGCCTCTTGGGTCAGTACCATGTGTAAGTGCCTTCAGCTAAAAGGCTGCTACAAGTTCCCCCTTCAGCCTGCACTTCCCTTGTTTACTTACTGCATTCCAGCCTGGAAGAAAAGGCTGCTACACTTTGCTCCAAGAGAGCTTTTTGAGGCTGTTCTTGTTGCCTGACTTCCACACTGTGACAAGAAGTTGCACTGCACCATCTCTATGCTACTTTTCATGCAACTTTCTCCCCATGCCGCATCTGTGAGACAATGAGCATCAGTTATCGTAAACAGATACAAGAAGCACAGCTAAAACTAATGGCAAAGTATCTCAACCTAAAATGAGGAAGGAGTAGGACTGATGAACTTGAACTCACAGGACTTAGCGAACTGGTTGAAACAATTAGCAATTACTAACATGGCTGAGGTGCACAATAGAAAAAATAAAGCAAAATTCATGCCCTAAATTGAGCAAGCTTGTGGACTGAAATATGAGAAAATGTCAGGTTAGCAATAACTCCCAGAAAAATGTCTGAAACTGTGATAGGCCACATGGATAGCAGAGAGGCTGTTGACATGATGTTCCTTGACTTGTCAAGCTTCAGATGTATAACATCCTCATAAGACATCAAATAAATCACAGAATCATAGAATCATCTTGTTGGAAAAGACCTCTGAGATCATCAAGTCCAACCGTACCTGTCTGCTTCTAAAACCATGTTCCTAAGAAACTCATCTACCTGCCTTTTAAAACCCCCCAGGGATGGCAAATCCACCACCTCCCTGGGCAGCTGTTCTAATGCCTGACCACTCTTTCAGTGAAGAAACTCTTCCTCATGTCCAGTCCAAACCTTCCCTGGTGCAATTTACGGCCATTTCCTCTCATCCTATCACCTGTCACTTGTGAGAAGAAACCAGCACCCACCTCACGACAACTTCCTTTCAGGTAGCTGTAGACAGTGATGAGGTCTCCCCTCAGCCTCCTCTTCTCCAAGCTAAACAACCCCAGTTTCCTCAGCCGCTCTTTGTAGGACTTCTTCTCCAGCCCATTCACCAGCCTCGTTGCCCTTCTCTGGATGCGCTCCAACACCTCAATGTCCTTCTTGTAGTGAGGGGCCCAGAAATGAACACAGCACTCGAGGTGTGGCCTCACCAGTGCTGACTACAGGGGCACAATCACTTCCCTGGTCCTGCTGGCCACGCTGTTTCTGATGCAGTCCAAGATGCCATTGGCCCTCTTGGCCACCTGAGCACACTGCTGGCTCATATTCATCCTGCTGTCAACCAACACCCCCAGGCCCTTCTCCTCCAGGTTGCTCTCCAGCCAGTCTTCCCCAAGCCTGTAACGCTGCATGGGGTTGTTGTGTCCCAAGTGCAGGACTCGGCGTTTGGTCTTGTTGAACCTCATCCCGTTGGTCTCAGCCCATCGATCCAGCCTGTCCAGATCCCTCTGCTGAGCCTCCCTTCCACTGAGCAGTTCAACACTTCTACACAGCTTAGTGTCATCCGCAAACTCACTAAAGATGCACTTAATTCCCTCGTCCAGATGATTGTCAACGATATTGAACAAGACTGGATCCAGCACTTAACCCTGGGGAACACCACTTGTGACTGGTTTCCAACTGGATTTAATTCCATTTACCACTACTCTGTGGGCCTAGCCATCTAGCCAGTTTTTTACCCAGCAGAGGGTGTGCCTGTCCAGGCCAATGGCAGCCAGTTTCTCTATCAGAATACTGTGAGGAATGGTATGAAAGGCTTTAGCGAAATCCAAGTCCGCCACATCCTTAGCCTTTCCCTCGTCCACTAAATGGGTAACCTTGTCATAGAAAGAGATCAGATTGGTCTGGCAGGAACTGCCTTTCATAAACCTGTGTTGACTGGTTCTGATCACCTACTCATCCTGCGCATGCTGTGTGATAGCACTCAAGATGATCTGCTCCATGACCTTCCCCAGTACCGAGGTCAAGCCGACAGGCCTGGAGTTTTCCAGATCCGCCCTCCGACCCTTCTTGTAAATGAGTGTAACATTTGCCAGTCTCCACTCAAGTTGCACTTTCCCAGTCAGCCAGGACTGTTGGTAGATGAGGGAAAGGGGGTTGGAGAGGACCTCTGCCAGCTCCCTTAACATCCTTGGGTGGATCCCATCTGGCCCCATAGACTTGTGTATGTCTAATTGGCTAAGCAGGTCTCTAACCAAATCCTCTTGGATTGTTGGGAGCTTCATTCAAATGGTATCAAATAAATTTTCACATAGCAGGTGCAAAACTGACTAGAAATATGATACTTGGACTCTACCACTGTCAAAATGGAGGGATTAACCCAGCAGGGTAATATTGTGTTTGTTTTGAGTTCAGCTTTCCTTGAAGTCTTCTCTAACAACCTGGGCCATGAGATAGATTGCATGCTTGTAAAATATGCAATTGCTGTGTAGCTGGGAAGGACTGCCTGAAGACAGGTTTCAATTCTGATCTTCACAAAGTGGGAGAAATCTCCAAAAAACTGGATCCCATTCCGTAAAGATAAGGATGGGGGAAAACTTCCCACACTTCCTCAGAAAATTATGGAGGGAGCTGAGGTAGGCTGCAAGTTTAGTATGAGTCAACTACTCATCTCATTGCTACACAAAAAATGACAAATGTTTTCCTGGGTTGTAAAAACATGAGTCTAGTCTGTAAAGCATGTGGAGTAACTTTTCTGCTCTGGTCAGCATGGCAAGGCCTTAGCCAGAGCGTCTCATGCAGTCTCATGACAGTGAACTTCAGAAAAGACGTGCACCGGCTGGAAACAGTCTGGAGGAAAGGAACAGGAACAAAGGTTCAAGAAAACCTTACCCGCAACGACAGCTTTGAACAAACTGGAGGTATCCAAAATAAAAGAGAAACTCATCAGGAAACACGACACAACACGAGTCTTCTCCTTTCTCCTGAAAGTCTCGCTTGCCTTTCTAAGCCCAGGCACTGGACAACACCCACCTTACTAACACGCATCAGGCAATCAATAATGCTTTAGGAAAGCATGTCGTGTGATTAAGCTCGGCCCAGTGGAGATCACAATGTAAGCAAGAACTTTTAGCCACTGCTTGCAAAAAGCATTAGCTGCTGATACACTTTGCCTCTCATAGCCCATCCAAAAGACATCGCAACGGAAGGCAGTCTCTGCATCCTGTGAGAGCAGCCGAGCTGGAGTGCATGTAAGACCTCTTGGAAACAGGCTGCTCTTCACATTTCAGCTTGCTTCGGGCAATGTGTGACAATTTCCTCATTCCTAGATGGTCTGCTCATCCCAGATGAGGGAGCTAGTGTTTGGGGAAGACCTTTAGTATTCATTACTAAAATGTTTCCACCCCCTCATTGGTCTCTCCTCACTTCGCAAAGTATGCAGACAATCTTGTTTTTCAACACCTGACTCAGCTCCTATTACTGTCAATGGAAAAGGATTCCACTGATGGAATGCACTCCACTGGTTTTAGTGGGACTTGAATAGGACCTCAAAGCAATGATAAATAAATATGAGGAATCCACAGATTCCAGAAGTGACTCATCAGATTTGGGAGCAGGGAGATAACCCTGAAATACAAATGGAAGAGCATTATGCTGGACCAGAATGATGCAGAATGCACAGTAAGATCAAGCCGTGTTGCTCTGTGGGTTTGGGAGTGATCTCCCATCCCTAGATGCACTGAAATGCAGAGGCAATGTGGCTGCTCTCCTGGGGAAAGGACAAAATACCAGGCCCTGGTGGAACTGTGGGTTCTCATTCCCAGTTGCAGCGGATGGAGTATGCCACGGTCCCAGCTGGAGGGAGAGAGGTGTCCCCAAACATGGAGGAAGGGGTGTCTCCGAAGCTTACAAAGCCTAGAGGAAGGTCCAGATGATGAGAACAACAAACAGCAACCAAAACCCTGTGGAATATGAAATGGAGAAATAAATAAAAGCAGATGGAGTTGTGCCACAGAGGGCTCTTCCCTCGCATAACCAACATACTAAGAACAGTCATCTCCCCCGCCCAGATCCTCTCTGTCCTCACTGAACTGGGCAACTCTGCTCTCTGCTCCGTCTGGCAGCCCTCATCCATAGGGAATACTAAACCTCACAGCCCCGACACACACATTGCAGAAAAACATTTAACTATCTCCCTTGGTCGAAAGTAAAGCCAGCCATGCTGGAGTCCCTGCACGATGAAAGCAGAACATAAGTACAAAACTGAACAGATCAAAAACCTTCAAAATTTCATATATTACTTTGTTATCTCCATGTTTTTTCCAGGCAGGTTCAAACTTGGTAACAGATATTCTGGTTCAGCTATCAACTTAAATATCACTTAATGTAGAGTTACATCAGTGCAAAGACCTATCTGAACAGGATCAGTTTGGCCTAAGCCACTTCCTAATTCACTCGTAGAGTATTACAGAGGGATTTAACTGAGTTATTTAACAATGACTTCCATTTAATAAAAGCAAGTGTGTATAGGTCAATCCTAACCAGTGCTTGGTCTGGACTAGAAAGATCTCTACATGTTGCCATACCCTAGCGTAGATGTGTTTCCAGCATAAAGATGTCATTCTGAGCATGCACAGATCACTTCCATACTCTCAGTGAGATACTGGTGTTACTTCTTCATGATGAGAAGTAACACTCCTTTAAAAGCAGCAGCCCAAACAGAGTGTTATAACTTTTTTGCATAAACTCTTAGACCTTCCCCTGAAAGCTGAGGCCAGTGGTTACTTCTGAATCAAGACAGTCATGCAACAGCGGC
Organism: Tapera naevia; assembly: GCA_033556795.1. NCBI lineage: Eukaryota > Metazoa > Chordata > Aves > Cuculiformes > Neomorphidae > Tapera > Tapera naevia. The sequence goes on from JAUMJJ010000040.1 coordinate 1,060,248, forward strand.
ACTGGATGATTTTATTTATTTTCTGGAAAATTATGCATTCAAGCCAGGTCGATCAAAGCGATCCAGTACCCAAGGCACTTTTGCCATTTGTTAAAAGTACCAAATTGTCTTTCCAGTTTATTTAGTAGCATGAAATGCAGTACATTTTAATTGCTGACTAATTAGCAGAGATCTTACTGGACCTTGCCTTAGGCCTGCTCTGAAGCAGGAAACTAACAGAATTGTCTGTGAAAGACCAACAAGGCCTTTTCAGGTTCGGAGGTGCAGGCATCAAGTAAAGACCACACCAGCATGAGAAGCTTGGCTGTATCTTGCTGGCAGTCTATGGGCATCTATGCAGAAGCAAATGCACTCATATATGTAATTCCATGCAAGCCCTTGGCTAGCTGAAGGTGAGGAAGCTCTGCTGTACACTGGATCTACTTTACAGAAACCATTCTACAGTCAAGTATTTTATATCAACACTCAGCTTTTGTAAAGTCCCACCATTATGATCTGGAATCGGTAAAAAAGAATGGCTTCTGAAGGATAGAGACACAAGCTTAAACATATCACTAAACATTCCTTCTTCTCCAATAATCATCCTGTATGGATATAGTAGAAATGGAGGCAAAATAATTTTTAGTAGATTTTGGGTAAGAGCAGCTATGCTTCTTCCAACCATGACTTAACACATGCATTTTACAAAATGTCTGGCTAGGACCAATTGGTAGTGTTTCACCATCTTTGTTGCTGATGTTCATTAGCCATCAATACAGGCCAATGTTTTTATGTAGCTGCCTGTATCCTGTGCAAGTAGCTGCCCTAGATTTAACCAAAGCTTTTTAGGCAGACATACAGAGAGAGTTCAGGTACGATTTCTAGTTATCATGAGGGTAAAGGGAATTGACAATCCCTTATGATGGTTCTGTCTACTACACAGATGAGGTGAAGACAAGACGAAGTGCATCAAGCGTAGCACACACACGTCTGGAAGACTAAGCCAATAAATGGACAGCCCAGGAGAATCGCCTACCACCTCAACTTCTGGCCACTAGCGATACACACGCTCATGAGCACCTTCCTCACAGAGAGTCCCTGAGCTGACTCTAAACAAACAGGGACCTCCAGCCAGTGGGATGTAGGCCCATATGGAGAAACTAGATTATTCTGAAAAGCAGGAGAACCACATCAGAATGGCCCATGGCCAAGCCCAGCCAGCCTCCTGAGCTGCTGTGCTCAGCTGCGATATCACAGTGATACAACTACATTGCTCCAAGTGTTGGAGCTACCTTGAGCGCCTCCAAAGGGCACTGCATCACACAGGGTAGAGGTGCTCACAGAGATCACAGTCTGAACAGACAGATAGGAAAGGGAAGACACTGAGTCACTTGCCTGAGGCTGGTGAGCTACAGAGCCAGGTACTGTGCTCAACTTGAGCCTGCTGTCCACTTGACCACACTATCAGCCTGCCAGCAGAGTTCAATGTACAGTTTAAGCTGCTTGGACACATATTGTTGCTGGCATGTTGCTCAGGAGGAGGAAGACAATTACAGACCATCTAAAGATAACATAATACTATATATCAAATAACGTCAAGAAGGGCCCAAGTCAAGTATGCTTTTTTTCCCCCTTCAAGGAAATTTTCTTGGGTATGCATGTTTTATTCTGAAGAAGACATTTGTTTGCCTAGGAGAGGAGATTATTCTGCAGACAATTTTCTTTAAAAAAAAAAAAAAGAATCTTCCAGATTACTAGAAAAAATTACAAGTTGTTTTTTTTTTAAAAGGAAAACCAAATACAAGAAAGGCACACAATGAAAATAAAGTGAAATAAAATAAAGTGAAATAACAGAAATAATGTTAAGAAATTCATCCTTAAGGTTTGCAGATTGATCCTGCATTTTCTCAACCCTGCTCAATTAATTTATATTTTAATGAGCTGGTTGTCTTCTTCATCCAGCTCTGTCTGTCTCTGCCAGGGAAGTTCTTTTCATGCTTCCACACTGATAAGGTGAACAGAAACACAGAAGAGCCTCCCCTATAAACAGCCTTGAGCAGTTTTCCCGGGGTTTACATTTCCAGCCAAGATCATACCTTCCACTGTTTCATCTCCACTGTCTGTTCCCATAGTCAAATCACAGACCAGCGACTCATCATGGAGAGATATGTTCACGTAAAGAAAAGAAGCTTCTTTCTTCTGTGCATATGAACACCCACCCACACATCACTTTAACAGGGTCATTTCGGCAACCATGCTCATCATTTCCCAGACTGAAGAGTCCTACTCTGTTTCAGTCCTTTTTGACTTCTAAAGGTTCTTCCAGTAGGACACACCTTCTGCAAAGTAAATGGAAACCGACAGACAATAACTTTACTTTTCTTACCAACCTTTCACCCCTAGACTGTAGGTTTTTTCAAACATAAATCAAAAACTCCTTATCTAGTTCCTCTCCTTCACATCCTTACTGCATTCAAGCAATTAATCCTATTCATCATGCTTGTCAACTATCTCTGAATTTTGTATAACTTTACAATTAACTACTAATTTCAGTCTCATCACATTTTCCCACTACATCTCAAAAAATGGTACACCTTAGTATCACAGACTACTTCAATTGTGCAAAGGAACTCTGGAAATCACCTAGCCCCACCTCCTGCTCAAAGCAGGTCTGGGTTGTTCTAGACTTTGACCATTCAGGTTCTGAGTATCCCCAAGAATATAAATTCCACAACACATGTGGGCCTCCATTCATGAATTCCACAATCCTTGAAGTGGTTTGGTTTGGGTTTTTTTTTATAATATCTAATAGGAATTGTCCTTTTTGGAACTTGTGGCCATTGGCAGAGCTATCACTGTCCATCTCTGAATCAAACAGCCTAGTTCTCCAGCCTCTCATTGCATATTTCTAATGAGCAGAATGGCTCACACAGCAATTTCAATCTCAACTGAAGACAAAAGCTGAACTTTGTCTAGGAACTGAGAGCAGTTCCTTCCACATCAATATTTTCATTCAGCAAAGGATAGCTGAACACTAGAGAGATAGTGCAAAAGAATTCCTATCCAAAAGTTTGTGAAGTAATTGGAAGTCTTCCCATCATGGTCAATAAACTTTAAATTAAATCCAGGAAGTGGACAGATACCACAGTGAGAGGAGGTTTAGACATGCATTTTCTTAGTGGCTTATGGCAAAGTGTTTTAAAAATTTGTACTTGTATACACAGATTTTGTAGCAGATCCTTTTTTAATTCCTACCTGTAAAAACACCAACAAAAAGTCTCTCACAAAAATATCATTTTGTACTCAAAGAATACTTGGCATAAGTTGGGGAGGAGATAATATATTTTTTCACGAGTAATAAATGTTTAAGTAATGCTTGAAGTGTAAAATTAAATTCAACTTTAATTAGAGAGGCGTCACTAAAGCTCTTATTATGATTTTACAGGCCACAGAGGAGATCAGATCGAATTCTCAAGTTATGCTGAGCAAGGCAGAAAAGGCAAAAAACAGATCACATGCAGGGCCATTCAGCTGATCAACATTCTGCTAATTTATGTGTTACCATCCTTATTAACCCAATCCAGAGATGACTGCTCTTTAAAGATCCGTGGTACAGGCTGTAATGCTATTGCACAGAAGAGCTTCAAAAGCACTGCTACCTGGCCTACATTATGTCATAAGTAAGTCTTTGGGAGGAGCTGGGACTTGTTGAACAAACTCTGCTAGACTGTTAGACCAAATATATTTCCAGCTGCAGCAGCATAAGCTTTGCTATAATCTATTGTCATTAGTACATGTATGTTTTTTTCTCTCCCCAAAACAAAAGACACACCTGCATTAGAAAAGATGAGGCCCTCTATAGACAGATAACTTGCATTCACGAGTCCTGGTCCTCACAGGGTGCTTCAACCAGCCAAATATCTGACGGAGGGACAACACAGGAGGGCATAAGCAATCCAGGATGTTCTTGGAGTGCAATGATGGTAACTTCCTTCTAGCAATGCTAGAAAAGCCAGCGGGGAGAAGTGCTAAGCTACATATTATTCTGACCAACAAAGAAGGGCTGGTGGGGAATGTGAAACTCAAGGAAAGCCTTGGATGCAGTGACCATGAAACAGAGGAGTTCAAGATCCTTAGGGCTGTAAGATGAGTGCACAGCAAACTCACAAACCTGGACTTCAGGAGAGCAGAATTTGGCCTCTTCAGGGATCTGCTTGGTAGGGTACCATGGGATAAAGCCCTGGAGTGGAGAGGGGTCAAGAAAGCTGGATAATATTCAATGATCATCTCCTCCAAGCTCAGGAGTGATGCAATTGCAACAAAGAGGAAGTAAGGCAAAAACACCAGGAGGCCTGCATGGATGAGCGAGGATGAACTCCTGGACAAACTAAAACTCAGAAAAGAAGGCTACAGAGGGTGGTAGCAAGGAGAGGTAGCCTGGGAGGAACAAAGAGAAATTGGCTGAGCAGTCAGCGATCAGGTCAGGAAAGCTAAAGCACTGACAGAATTAAATCTGGCCAAGGATGTCAAGGGCAACAAGGAAAGCTTATAAAGCCAAATCGGCGATAAAAGGAAGACTAGGGAGAAAGCTAAGGTTCAGTGTGCCCCCAAGGCGCAGTGTTGGGCCCAGTCTTGTTCAATATTGTTATCAACGATCTGGATGAAGGGATTGAGAGCATCTTTAGTGAGTTTGCGGATGACACTAAGCTGGGTAGAAGTGTTGAACTGCTCAGAGGAAGGGAGGCTCAGCAGAGGGATCTGGACAGGCTGGATCGATGCGCTGAGACCAACGGGATGAGGTTCAACAAGACCAAGTGCTGAGTCCTGCACTTGGGACACAACAACCCCATGCAGCATTACAGGCTTGGGGAGGACTGGCTGGACAGCTACCTGGAGGAGAAGGGCCTGGGGGTGTTGGTTTACAGCAGGAAGAATATGAGCCAGCAGTGTGCTCAGGTGGCCAAGAGGGCCAATGGCATCTTGGACTGCATCAGAAACAGTGTGGCCAGCAGGACCAGGGAAGTGATTGTGCCCCTGTAATCAGCACTGGTGAGGCCACACCTCGAGTGCTGTGTTCATTACTGGGCCCCTCACTACAAGAAGAATACTGAGGTGTTGGAGCGCATCCAGAGAAGGGCATCGAGGCTGGTGCAAGTTGCGCCAGGGGAGGTTCAGACTAGACCTCAGGAAAAAATTCTTCACTAAGAGGGTAGTCAGGCATTGGAACAGCTGCCCAAGGAGGTGGTGAAGTCACCATCCCTGGAGGTGTTGAAAAGGCAGGAAGATGAGTCTCTTAGGGACATGGTTTAGTGAGGGGACAGGTACAGTTGGACTTGATGATCTCAGAAGTCTTTTCAAACCAGATGACTCTATGATTCCATGAATCTATGATTCTATAAGCTATAGTCCTGATAAAATTAAATCCAGCCAAGGATGTCAAGGGTAACAAGAAATTCTTCTATAAATGCATCAATGATAAAACGAAGACTAGGGAGAATGTGGGCCCTCTCTGGAAGGAAACAGGAGACATGGTTACCCAGGATATGGAGAAGGATGAGCCACTCAACAATTTTTTGCCTCAGTTTTCACTTGTAAGGGCTCAAGACACACCGTCCAGGTCGCAGAAGGCAAGGGTAGGGACTGGACGAATAAAGAATCACCCACTGTAGAAGAAGATCAGGTGTGAGATCATCTAAGGAACCCGAAGGTGCACAAGTCCATGGGTCCTGAAGGAACTGGCAGATGAAATTTCTAAGCCACTATCCATCATATTTGAGAAGTCATGGCAGTCCAGTGAATATCCCGTTGACCAGAAAAGTGGAAATATAAATCCCATTTTTTTAAGAAAAAAAAAAAGAAGACCCAGGGAACTACAAGGCCAGATAGTCTCACCTCTAGGCCCAGAAAGATCCTAGAGACTCTGTTGAGCTACATGGAAAATAAGGCAGTGATTGGTGTCAGTCAACATGGCTTCACTAAGGACAAATCGTACCTCATGGATCTGGTGGCCTTCTATGATGGGGCCACAAAGTTGGTGGATAAGGGAAGAGTAACTGACATCATCTACTTGGACTGAGACAATGCAATTGGTACTGTCCAACACAACATTCTTGTCTCTAAATTGGACAGACACAGATGTGATTCATGAACCACTTGGTCAATAGAGAATTGTTTGGATGGTTGCACTCAAAGAGTTATGGTCAATGGCTCAGTGTCTGTGTTCCGCAGCGGTCAGTATTGGGACTGGTGTTAACATCTTTGTCGGAGACATGGACCGTGGGACTGAGAGCACCCTCAGCAAGTTCACCAACGACATCAAGCTGTGTGGCATAGTTGACATGCCGGAGGGAAGGGATGCCATCCTGAGGGACCTGGACAGGATTGAGAGATGGGTCTGTGCAAACCTCATGAAGTTCAATAAAGCCAAGTGCAAGGCTGGAGGGAGAATAGACTGAGAGTAGCCCTGAGGAGAAGGACTTGGGGGTGCTGGTGGATGAGAAGCTAAACATGAGCCAGCAACGTGCACTAGCAGCCCACAAAGTCAAACGTATCCTGGGCTGCATCAAAAGAAGCGTAACCAGCAGGGTGAGGGAGGCGATTCTCCCCCTCTACTCCACTTTTGTGAGACTTCTCTCGGAGTACTGTGTTCAGCTCTGGGGCCTCCCAGCATAAGAAAGACAGGGACCTGATCAAGCGAGGAGGGCCACAAAGATGATCAGGGAGCTGAAGCACCTCTTGTATGTGGACAGGCTGAGAGGGCTGGGGTTGTTCAGCCTGGAGAAAAGAAGGCTCCAGGGAGACATTGCAGCAGCCTTCCAGTACTTAATGGGGGCCTATGGAAAATATGGGGAGGGACTCATTATCAAGGAGTATAGTGATAGGACAAGGGGTAACAGTTTTAAGCTGAAAGAGGGTAGACTTAGATTAAGTATTAGGAAGAAATTTTTTACTGTGGAGCGTGGTGAGGCACTGAAACAGGTTGCCCAGAGAAGCTGTGAACGCCCCATCCCTGGAGGTGTTCAAGGCCAGGATGGATGGCGCTTTGAGCAGCCTGATTCAGTGGGGATACCTTCATCCCTGCCCATGACAGGGAGATTGGATCTAGATGATCTTTAAGGTCCCTTCCAGCCCAAACCATTCATTGATTAGCATCAGTAGGCAAATATGCATTGTCACCACCTGTGGGCATCACGACAAGCTGGCTGGCTGTGATAATGCAGCAGTTTAACGAGCAGAGCATAACTGAGAGAATGTAAAACAATTGAGGTGATCTTCTAATGCACAGAGCCAGAACTCCAGCAACTGCAGCCAAGGAAAACATACAGTAATTATACCACAACACACTTCCTGGATTGTTTTACTGAGATTAGGAAATAATATTTCTGCTTAAAAATAAAAAACTGGGACCACAGGCACACAGTCACGGGTATGACATCAATGGTCACCCCCAGAACACATGCGATATATGAAGATGAGGTTCCACCATTTTTCATTTTTTCTGTCACTTAAGGCAATAATTGATCTCTTAACTCTGGCTGAAGGCACGCAATTTTATGGGAACCACAAATCAAGACACTGCATATTTTAGAGGCTGACAGGATTATTTTTTAATAAGATTTCTTCTTTGATTAAATAGTTTAATTTAGCAAAGGCAAGAGAAGAGAACCACCATGTTAGCAGCAAAATGGATAGGTAGTCACAGTGAGATCTACAATAATATTTGACAGTTGTGAACTTTCTTGCATGTTGCTAGAATAGCTGGAGAATAGAAAAAAAAAAGCAGAGAAGCATACAGTAAGCCATAGAAAACAGGAGAAAAATGATGTTACAGAAAATACAAGTCAGAGGAAATATTTGCTCACAGAGAAAAGTCATCACGCAGTAATGGCATCATTCTTTAAGTGTTTGCAGCACTGTTACAGATAGGTGTTAACAGTGACCCAGTTAGGTCAGATGACCTATGATAGGAAAATATACCTTGGACAGGCCCCATTCAAAACAGAGAGGTTCATGTTGCAGAGGCCTATTCTAGAGTTCTTGAGAATTCATGTGGCAAAGTAGACTCTACTTGGCTCCTGTGCTCCAAGCAACATGGAACAACATGCAACAGGAGGGTTGAAGCAAAAATAAGATACACAGAAGGGAAGACTGGAAGAGTCAAAAAAAGCCTTCTGGCAAAAGAGAAGTTTAGACAAGGCTTTCCTGAGGATCTGTTCATTCATGCAAATCAAGAGGAAGTTAGGGCCTTAAACCACCCAGCTTGCAATATGGAGGTTTAATGCTCTGAGAAAGGTCCAGACTGTGACTGATACCTGGAGCAGTCAGAGAGAAGCACCTTGATAAAGTGGTTAGCAGTCAGCCAGCCCAGCACAAACTTTATGGTGGATGGACAATGTTTAAACACTACTGACATGACAGAAAATTCAAAATATGCCATATAGAAAAGCACAGAGGGAGAAAGGCTGGGGCCACCAAAACAACACCTGGAGTAGGTGGGAGATGGGAGGTGGGAAAAGCCAAACATCTGCAAAAAAGCATGTGGCTTTGGAAGGTGCTTGCATCTGTAGAATTTGGAGAAGGAGAACAAGAGGTTCTCTGAAAGCCAAGCTGCAGCAGGAGCCAAATGTCCACCAGCCTGAAACACAAGCCAGGATATCAGCCCCTGTTCTCAGTTGTTGCTGTGCAAACATACTCGAGCCAAGGAGCTACGAAGAATGACAGTGGTATTCAGGTACATTAGCCAACATGTAAAAGAAGATGAAAGGCTCTGATGATGCTCACCAAAGAAAGACATGAATTTGAATGTGTTGGAAAGAAGCTCTTTGCTATTAATACCTCACAAGATACTACTTTAAGGGATAAAATTGTTCACAGGTAAAATCAGGGAATGACAGATTGAAATCCTTCCCTTCACGATAAGTAAGGACAGATTCCCAGTAGCAGCTGCAGTACCTAACCCATGGCTATCTGTAACATATAGAGCATGGGTGTCAAACTCACAGCCTGCAGGCCAAATCCATCCCTCCACTTTGTTTTATCCAGCCCAGCACCTTGTTTCTACCCAGCAGCAGCACTCAGCTCCTTGCCTCTGCGCTCCTCCCAGTGCTGGCCACGTGTGCAGCGTGTGACGCGCCTTACGCTGCAGGAGCAGGAGAACAGTGGGAGCTGACACCCCTGAAAAAGAATCTAGACAGAAAGGTGCGGGGGGATACAAGTAATTTATTTTTACATATAGGTCCAACCTACAGAATTATGTCTACTTTCTTTATTTTGAAGAAGCCATCTACAAGGAGAAGACACTGCAAGGTGCTACGACAGCAGGAAGGACAAAAGCTATTGGATATTTTCCTTTTGTTATTCTTCCTTTCTCATTGTGTGCCTTTGCAGTTACTGTTTCCTCACTGGCAGAATTCCTAACATGTGCTGGCAGTGATGTAGAACAGGAAAGTTATTCCCACAAAGATTTATTTTGAAAGAAGCTAGTCCCCATGTTGGACTTGCTTTGTTCCATTCCACACACAGAAGTTATGTAAGTTCAGCACATTTCCTCTGCTAATTTTGCCACCAAAACACATACTAAAGTACCAGATGCTATCATGCACCACAGCCAGCAGGAGAACTCACTGTTGATCCATCTCACCCATCTAGATACCATTGCAACACACCCCGCTTCATAATGCCTCCCTCCCCCCACCACGCATGCCATTTTCTGCTTGGTTGCACACTGTGCTCCTACATTGCCTCTCTGCTTAGTAGAGGAACCAATTAGTTAAAGCAATGCATTGAAACTATTAGGCGACTTTTTCACTTAACACAAGACACCCGACTAGTAAGAGAACTACCTGAAAAGTCTGAAGACAGAGAGACATGTAAGAAAGATCTCAGCATTTCTTACCCAGCCTTTCTTCTAGGATCAGAGAGTACAGTTGTGAAACATACCAGAAATCTGTTTTCTTCTTTCCTAAGTTTGTGTCTGCGGGCTTAATTTTTATTGAGATGGTGTTGCAAACAAACCAGCCAGGGGCTACAGGAAATATCTTTACCCCTGATCCTTCACAAGCAAGTCCAAACATTCGTCAGACTGTCTTCAGAAATTATCTGAAGCAAAGGGACTCTATCTCTGATGTGGACACAGTTAAAAGCTGTAAGAAGCTCCCTAGACTGTAATGACATCTATAGGCTTAACATATTTACACAAATTCAGTCAAAGGCTTATTGACACTCTCAGTTGTGTGTCTGCATTACAAATAGCGACAAATATTTATGGAAAGGTTGGTTTAGTCAAGGCCCTAGCATAATATGAGATTACAGAATTCATTAAATGTTAGCAATATGCTCAAGACTAAAACTATGGCATGAACTTTATATACAATTCTGATTGTCTATAATCCATGTCAACACAGATGTGCTAGAGACCTCCTAAGTCACTGTTAGCAAGTCCATCTGCTTCACTAAACTGTGTCTAGTTTTCAAATAAAGGCAATTTCTTTAACATATTATGATTCCCAACTGTGAAAACTGTCTCTTGCGTGAGCCAGTGTCAAAATCTGAGTAATGTTGCAAACTGTGTGGCGCAATGTGATTTTGTTGGCAGTTGGAGAAACATAAAAATGTTAAGACACTTTGCAAAAGTTTCAAAAAGGAGTCACTGAATAAATCTTTTAATCTCAAGTAGCACGTACTTCATTACATCAGCATTTTTCAAGGAATGTTCCTATTGTCAATGAAAATTAGCTCCAAGAATCTGAAAGCATGAGGACTTAAAAAGGGAACAAAAATCCCAGAATTACAGCTTTTGTGTCAAGCATTCTGTAAAAAAATAGACTTCTGAAAAGCTGGCTCTTCTGCCTTACAAACACAAGCCTTTACTACTCCAATAAGACCAAAGCAGATAATGTTTATAGGAAGATTTTTCATAGTTCTCAGCTAGAGAAATGTCATCATGCCCATCTGTACTATATCCATGGAAACTTCAATGGAAAAGAGAGGACAAAACAACTTCTTGACACCAGTGACAGAACTACATTTGGGACCTTAACTCTCAGGCTACACTCCTGACACACTCTACAACACTGTTTACAATGGTGCTCTGCTTTTTTTGTATTTTCTTCAACAATAACCACTATCTAAATTATCAATATTTAACTATAAGCTTGGAAGAGCTGGTACTAAGTTGTTTCTCAGCAGAAGGAATGCAAATATCAAATGACTTAATGACTGACATGCACACTGGCCAATTTTTTCCTCCCCTGACTTCATTCAAATGTTATCATTTGAGAATAGTCTAACAAGTCTCAAGTCAAATCTGGTTTTCCCAAGGATAGAGAAAAGTTGTAACAGAACACTTCATAGAAGCAGGTTACAACTTGCCTTATAGAAAAGCCAGCATTTTTCCATAACAACAAGATCTTTAACTTGGTCACATACAACAAGAGGCCATGTAGCTGCCACCTCTTAAAAGTACCCTTTATATTACAGACAAAACAACAAAGCCACCTTATTTGTATGCTCAGCAATGGCTGTGGATATTTGTTCTTCCTGATACCTGGGCACTAGCCAGTGCTGTAGGTGTGCTCTCAGTGACAGTCTGTTGCACAAGTTACACTATGCTTTTTGGACTTTTTTCTGTTCCTTACAGGAAGCCTAGACTTTTATAACTTCAGCAGACATCTCAGCTATTTTTTCAAGTAAAATGAATAATATCCAGCCAGCTCACTGCTCAACTAAGAGAAGCAAGCAAAGTTATGTGAGTGAGTCAGCAGCTAGGGCTATTGCTCATAAGTGGATATTAGTCTCAAGCGTAAACTTAAGGTAATGCATGGAGGTCTCTCTTCCTGTGCCGTGTGCATAGTAGGCTGATCGTTACTAAAAACACCTTTCTCCTTGCCAAGGACTTATCTTCAGGGTGACATAAGTTCTCCTCTTGGTGTGAGGGTCAAGACAATGCTACAAGGGCTTCACAGCTTGGGAGGAGGCACCTTCTCCCACAGTGCATCTCTAGGGACAGGGTGCATCACCTCTCTGCTCTCTCCCTGTTTTCTTGTCCTAAGCAGAAAGACTCCGTTGCTTCATCCTTTCATGCTAAGGAGCTTCACCATGGCCCTCCCACCTTTCTCCTCGGAAAAAGAGGGGACAGAGCTACTAGACCAGAAGGTCCAGGACAACTCTCCACAGGACACCTCTACACAGCCAACTCTCTGGTGGGAGCAACTCTACACGAGGAGCTGCAAGCATCTAGTAGCAAGTGGTCCAGCAGATGCCACCAGTTCTACCTCCTTCCCCCCTCCCCCCAGCACACACTGAGATCTGCAAAGCCCCTGAGCAAGCAGGGGTTCTTGACAGACGCTCAGGGCTCCCTATGTAGAATTGTCCCCATAGACTGTTGGCCCTTTTCAAAAGCAAAGGCCGCCTTCTCTCCTCCACACACCTCCCTCACAACAGGGATGCATACCAGCCTTCAAGCTCTGCCGTGACCAAACTTGTGCTTGGAGCAGTATAGAAGAGGTAGCAACTCATGCTTGCTTCTTGGCACAGTTGTCAAGTGTGCCAACAAAACCCTTCACTGCATCTGCTTCATCACACCCTGGCTGCTTCTCTAAATGTGTACAGAGACAAGCTAAACTATTAAGAAGGTATAATTCATTGAAGAAACTATTTAAATACCTACTTCTATTCTGCTCTTCAACTTTCTCCAGCCTCCTCCCATGGGAATAAATCTATATATAATTTCCTCCACACTGACACTTTCGATATCCAAAGCAAACATCTTCTAGTCAGCTGGGGAGATCCCTGCATGACTGCTGCTTGACATCAAGCATCCAAACCCATCACAAGCCATAAAGCCACCCTACCAAAACGCTTTTGCAGTTCTCAGAAAGACAACATACTTGGAGTAACTGAAAGACCTTGACCTGGATGCAATGGCCCAGCAGTATTGCTCAGGCTGGGATAAGAGAGGCGCAGAGGCAGCACTCCAAGAGGACTGCACTGTAAGCCAAGATACACACTGAGACTTGGGACCTGTTTTAATTATTGTTTCATTTGTTTCACTGCTCAGGAACATGTAACAAACTGAAATGTGCGTTGTGCCTGTAAACATTTACTTTCTTCTGGTCTTGTGCAATGCTATGTCTCATTCTCTTGGATGGGGCCTGGAATGCACAAATACTCGTAACACATCAGCTGAACAACTGTCAACTCAACCATCCGTCTCCAGCAGTGACCAGCACAAGCTGCTTTGAAGGAAATTGCTAGAAACCCCACATCGGGCAATTGCAGCTTAGCTGCTTCTCACAGAAGCTTCTTTCTGCCACGTGATTCAAATTCGACTCATGCCCTAAAAATCATGAAAGTCTGCCACTCCATCTGAGAATTTTTTTTCCCCATGCCAATTCGGGCACTCAGGGGTGCTTTTTACTCTTGCATTTGCCAGTTCCTTTTGGTGATGTGCTACACAGGGTTGCACAGGTTAATTGTGTCCTGTACAGAGAACCACGTACCTTGCCCAATCAGACACATGGGGTTGAGGTTGTTGTGGGCCTGATGGCACACAAACACAGAAATCTGAGTCAGTCTCAGCACTCTCTTTGCAGATCACAGATATCCTCTGGCCCTTTGTACCCACAGCCTGCAAGCACAAGGCATTTGGGGATCCTGGCCCTCTCACTCGCAAGAATGGCTGTTTTGGAACGACGCAAGAGAAGGGGCATGCACGCCATCAACAACTTGTGATCTTCTCCAGACCTTCAGCAGAGAAATTATCATGCAATTTGGCAAACCTCATCAGATGCACAAGAGGCCAGCTGGGGCCACAGTGAAGAGCTGGCTAATCCAGGAGCGTGCCAGCCTCCCCCACTCCTCTGGCAAGGCTGTCTGCCTCACGCTGAAAAGGAAGGGAACCTTTGCCCCTTCTTCTCATGCCGAAGGAGCATCTGCAGGACTGAAACCAATCAAAGCCAGCTGTAAAAAATGAAGGTGGGGAGGGGGGAGAGGGGGGCAGGCAGGGAAATGCTGATTATTATGACTAGGAAAAATGCTATTAAAAAAATAAAGGGGAAAACTGATCCCATATGGGAGGGAAATGAAACACAAATTCAAAACAGGCCATTACGCAGTGTCTGTTGTAAGGCTGCTGCACTGGGGGCTCACTCACGTGTCAAGATACGGTGCCCCAGGACCTCTGGAGACACCCCTCTGCTCTGTGGCAGGGTTAGTGTTATCTTGGAGCATCCTGAGCTGCGACCAGCACCAGGGCCGTTGATTACACAGCCACTGCAGGCTGACCAAGAAGTTATTCAACTCCCTCACAGACACATACACAGAGTAACTTTAGATCTGCCAGACTAAAGCATTTCACTAGCCCTTTTTTGCCTCAGCTACTTATTTCAGGCAATTTCACTGGTGGCCCCTCGCTCCTTTTGAGGTGAGTTATTGCCCTCCTCTGCTCCTACAGGGTTGCCCCTACACGGCTGCCCCTTTATCATTCCTCTTCTCAACTACACATTTCCCATCTTCAGCAGCTCATCTCCATCACCTGCTCTATCTGCCTACCCAACATGCGCCCTTCAAGCTGTTCCTGATCTAGAGCCAAGCACATGCAGCCAGGCTCTCCAGGGCAAAACGTATTGAGCAACTACGAGTCTTTTGGGGTGCAGGCAGCAAGCACAGTCCAATCTCAGTCCCCTTTTACGCTCCCAGGAGGGAAGGAAATGTGCCAGCCATACTGTGAGGTTCACTCATGATGTTACTGGACCAATGGGGCTTAAAGCTAGCTCTGTTTTCCTTCTCAGCTGTTTCTTCTGCTGCTCCAAAGCAAAAGGAGAGTCAGTGTAATGGGAGCTTATTTCTGTGGTGGCAGTAGTGACGGTCATTCATCCACAGAATTAAAAACTGAAGGACAGCAACATGACTTCCTGTGTCTGAGGCCTATGCTCCTCAGAGATAAAAAGCCTCTTGAGATCTCAAGGGATAGACGGTTAATAGGTCTGCCCTGCTCTTGTAATTCTGCTCAAGACTCACAATATTTGGTGGCGATTTTGTTTATAAGAGGCCACTGAACATATGTGAGTCTCAGTGTCTGTTTAAAAGACAGAGTAATTTCTTGCATATAATAATGGAAAGAATATACCAAGCTCTGAACTTCAAGTTCAAACCACAGAAGGAGAAAATAATTCCTTTAAGAAAATCCAGAGGAAATCCTCCCATTACAAGCCAATCATTATAAGCCAATGGCACCCTGGATTGCATCAGAAACAGTGTGGTGAGCAGGACCAGGGAAGTGATTGTGCCCCTGTAGTCAGCACTGGTGAGACTGCACCTTGAGTACTGGGTTCAGTTCTGGGCCCCTCACTACAAGAAGGACATTGAGGTGCTGGAACGTGTCCAGAGAAGGGCAACAAGGCTGGTGAAAGGGCTGGAGAACAAGTCCTACAAGGAGTGGTTGAGGGAACTGGGGTTGTTTAGCTTGGAGAAGAAGAGGCTGAGGGGAGACCTCGTCACTTCTACAACTCCCTGAAAGGAGGTCTCTTCTCACAAGTGACAGGTGATAGGATGAGAGGAAATGGCCTCAAGTTGCACCAGGGGAGGTTCAGACTGGACGTCAGGAAAAATTTCTTCACTGAAAGAGTGGTCAGGCATTGGAACAGCTGCCCAGGGAAGTGATGGAGTCACCATCCCAGGAGGTGTTTAAAAGGCAGGTAGATGAGCTTCTTAGGGACATGGTTTAGTGAGGGGACAGGTACAGTTAGACTTGATGATCTCAGAGCTCTTTTCCAACCAGATGATTCTATCATTCTATGATTTTTGGAGTCCAACTCCACCATAATAAAGTCACTATACCTAATAATGTGAGAGCAGGAGGCACTTCAGCCATTCAGAGGCACCTCTACAGACACCCCCAAGCCTGGCTTCTTTGCCCATCCCGTGCCTAGATTTGAGAGAGAAGCAGGAAGAGAGAGGCCCCTGAAGACACTTCACTTCTCAGTACTAGTGTTCCACAACATACCCAACGCCACAGCCAAACGCATTAGACCGCAGTACTCCCAGAGCCTACTGAAGTCTTCCTGATTCCTCTTCTCAAGCCAAGAAAAACAGAGCAAGCAGAAAACAAATAACAGAGGGCAAGCAGGAGTATTTGTCCCTTACTACAATGGCCTTAAGCAATCACAGAGGTAGGGTTGATGAACCTTTAATAACTTGTGCAATAACAACCTCTGTTTCCAGCATTCCTTGGCAGGCAGGAAGTGGCTGAAGCAGTCAGGGACCTGTTATGCTCTCCTCTTCACAGGCTTGAAATCGATATCAAGGCCCCTCATCCAGCTAGTCACAAGTTACAAGACACACTCCACACAGAGGCTGTTTATAGCTATGAAAAGCAGTGAAAAGAAAATACAATAAAAATAAACAACTCTTTTACTGAGGAGTTGATACTGAACAGCATGGCTCTACAGCTAAGGTGTTCAAAGCTCCCATACTAGTTTTTTCACAGTTAAAGGAATGACTCAAAGAGGAAAATTATGAAACCAGCCTTCAAACTCAGAGTACCAATATTTTGGGAAGCCACAGAAGGAACGGAGGGGACACTTTCCACTAAGGACCCCTACATATTAGGCAGAATGACAAGTAGGGGCAGAGGAAAGTGATCATCTCTAGATAATTTCTATGACACAAAACAAAGGTAGAATGAGAAGTTAGGGAATTGACCCAGCTCAGCTGAATATAGTTTGGCAGTTACATTCACTCTCCTAATTCCCAGTCCACAGAAATGATTTTTCTTTGGAAAAGGGGTGAGGTGGATAAAGACATTCACAACTGACAGCTGAAGAATGCAGAAGGTGCTCTACTTTCCCACAGGGCCTAATACACATCTAAAGGTACTGTAGCTGAGAAAGCTGCCTGACTTGTCACGCTTTCCAGGCTCCATCTCGGTTGGGATTCTGCAACACAAGAGAGGCTGATCCAGAGGTCAGAAAAGGAACTCTGTTAAGAGACAGCTTGCAGGCCATTTCGCTTCCCGAGGAAATAAGTCTCTTCCTATCCCCACCTCCATCTGCTGGAGTCAGCCTGTGCCTTGACGTACGTGACACTGATGACTTCCCAAAACTCTTGTTCTTTTAATATTACCACTAGATCTTTGCTGTCTTGGTTATCCACAGAAAAAGCTAGAGTGTGTCTGCATCCAGCAAAGTTCTTGGCCCTGATATTTTGTGGCAAAGAATTGCACAACACTAATCTAACCCAATGTCAAGTGAGAATATTTCTGTATCAGTTTATCTCTTGCCCTCTTTTCTGTTTCACCTGACAGTCCTCACTCACATATATCATAAGGGGAGGTACTTCCAGATAGCCCATCTCTAATCATGTTGCCTCTCAGTTCTCCTTCCTCTAGGATGAATATTTACAGGCTTTTCAATCTCTTTTCAGAAGAGGTCTTTTTTTGCTTCTTTAACTGCAATCACAGCTGGCTCCTGCCCCTCCTCTTGAAGACCAAACGGCCAAAACATGGTGTGTCCCAGGATTTAAGGGATCCTTTACAATACAGACGGACGTCCCAGGATTGCTGAGCAGCTTTCCTGTTGGTTAAAACAGGAAACATGAAGATAACAGGAGTCAACTCCCTCTGCCAATTGAAATTTCTCTGTTCTACTATACACTAGGGCAGTGCAGAAGAACTGACTTGGGTTAGAAAATAGCTACTTCAGAAAAATACTGAGGCTGCAGGCAGACCCATCAGTTCCTGTCCTTTCTCACAAGTCAAAAGAGATAAGAAAACTCCAAATTGCAGGACATGCATAGCTCAAAAGTCTGCTGCAGCTGAATTACTCACTGCTTTCATCAGTCATTCCCCTGACCTCCCTCACGCTGCAGTAAAATGCCTGCTACACGCCACCACTCTCACTGCCCAGAACCTGTGAATGCATATGAAAGTAGTATCCCCTGGGATGTGCTTGTCTCTTAAAGACATCAACCTCCATCGCACAGCGTCCTTAGTTCATTCAGAAGGATTAACAGGGAGGTGGGTGGGGGAGAGCAGCACCACTTCCAGTTTGAAAGCAACCTACCAGGAAAGAACCCACTGGTAGAGTGGAGTCTGACAGCTACTCCGAAGTTCAAGTCTTAGTCTTCTCAGGCCTCCTCATGCTCATCCTGTAGAGTTTTGCCTGATGAGCCCCTAAGAGCAGGACACATCCACAGCCCACCAATATCTGCATAAGCAGTAGCAACACCAGCTCCAACATGCATTGGGCAAAAAAGCAAATGAAATGGCCCATAAAGTCTTTTGGGTCTGTTTCAAAAGGCTTGGAAGTTCCTCCCCTTTTTTTCCCCTAGCCTCTTTCATAAAAGCTTTGCATGCAGAGCAGCATCTCTTAGGTCCCTCATTCTCTTGAGCAAAGTAAACAGACCTCCCATGAAGTGACAAATGAACAGCAAGCAGAGGGGGAAGAAAAAAAAATCTTGCTGCCAACTTGGGTTTTTTTTCAGCACGTTTAATTTTTAAAAAAAACTTAAAATGTGCAAACTGTGATGGCTGAACAAAGCTTTCTGGCAGCTCCAACATCCTCCATTCCCCCCGTACATCACCAAGACACCCCATCTTTCCCCATGCTTTTCCCCTGACGCATGCATGCACACAGAGAGCCCTAAAAAACCTGGCACCCAGACAGATTTTTCTTTTTCAAACATGCCAAAACAAGCTAAGCTCCTAAATCCCTTTTAGAATCTAGACTTGTGTAGAAATCTGTTTGCCTCCATCCTATGTTTATTTTCTTTTGTTTTCAGGTTTGCTAGCCCAAGGGCAAATGTTGTTCTTAGCACCAGTTTGGGGATTGGTGTTTTTTGGGTTTCTTTGTATTTATCTTTCAATCAAGTGTTCCTCCTTGCAAGGATAAACAGGATGTTTAGAGACTCTGGGTATGACAACCAGTCTTTGACAGCTGTTGTGACATACCACACACTGGGTTTGCCATGTGTGCAAGCACTGGTACAGCTCAATCTGCAGCAGGCTCTCTTAATGTGAGGAGAAGGACTATACAGCCTTCACAAGCTGTTTTTCAGCACAGGCTCACGGGAAATGCACCACA
This sequence comes from Tapera naevia, assembly GCA_033556795.1. NCBI lineage: Eukaryota > Metazoa > Chordata > Aves > Cuculiformes > Neomorphidae > Tapera > Tapera naevia. The sequence goes on from JAUMJJ010000040.1 coordinate 1,079,306, forward strand.
TGATCCAGAACAACTCCCTGGCTTCTCCCACCACATATGAAGATATCACCTGCCCGCTCCACGCCATTCCCTTTCTACTTAGCTCATTTCACTTGCTTAGGTACACAAAACCATGATCTGCCTCTGAGAAATATTTCTTTTCAAGGTACATACAGACAGATACACAGTCAAAATACTTCTAAACCCCACTGATTCAAGAGGAGTTCCCCAAGCCTTTTTTTAGGAAAGGAAGTTTTCTAAGCCTTGAATCACTGACTTAGTTCTAAACTAAGAACTTCGGAAAATGAAACATAAATAGCACTAAGGGCCAGATCCCAAGCAAGACCTACCTACCTAGAATACCATGTGTGTCCTCAAGATGCTTTCTGAAGTCCCAGTCACCACTGAAAAAAATGCAGTGCCTAATTCTGCGCTGCCTAAACTCTCCAAAATTTCAATTCCTTTTCATTTGCAGCATTTACTAACCGCTGAGAGCAGGAAAGGTTAAGAGACTGGTTATTCCTAGTAATTAAAACCAGTTAGTTTTGCACCCTAGCTACTTTGTTGTCAGGGCACAGAATAAGTGACTGTGGGATATCTCCTGAATTCCACAATCCAGATGTGTCCGCAACAGTAGCACACACTTTGATGTGCTGTGCTCTACAAAATAAAAGTGCTAAATTCTGTCTGAACAACCATAAATCACTTTAAAAGAAATGGCTCAGCCAGGATGTCATCTTACCTAGTCTAAAACCTTTTGCATTTAAAGAAAATACTATTTATAAAAATTACCACTCTTCTCTACAAACACATAATTCCTGAACAGCAACACTCAATTTTTCCCATTAAAAACACTTGAATAAAATCACAGGACAACCTGTTGCTGACTTTCAGGCTCTTTGGACCCAGTTTATTTAAGAAAACTTACTTCACCCCACAACGCCTGTCAAGTTCAAGCCTTGAAATCCATTCCAGGTAACAATTAACTGCAAGCTTCTGGCCCGTGTACAGAAACTACGGCATGAAATTTTATGATCTGTGTTATTCAAGAGGTCAAAAGGGATTATCACAATGTTCCTTCTTAGATGTGGTACCTCTAAGCCTTGGCATATAAGCCAACCTGGAAAGCTATTCTCAGAAAACTGCTTTAAATTGGACTCTGAGCAGTGCTGGAACTCGTATTTTAGGAGAAAGCAGCATTGTCTAGATAACAGTTTTCCAGTTTTCAGTCCTCCCAGCAAAAACAGTGCTTGCTTTGTGTACCTTGCCCTGTTTCACACACTAAGCAGACGTCCTCTATCCAACCTTACTGCTCTCTGCAAGTTCTTCCACAAACACATCAGAGCTGAAAAACAGTTTATCCTATAACCTGAAAATTCAACTAAGTAAAATAATTTTCCTGAAAAACACCACCCAGCTTTGATGTAACTGGGATAACCTGGATGGAGCAGGAATTCCCCTGCCATGAAGACATTTTCCACAGCAGGATGGCCTTGGAAAAAGTAGGCAGAATTTTCCTACTGTTTCATTCATTCATAAGTGTTAATTATAGTGGGTGAAGAGTGGATCAGATTGTTGAATATCTCTTTCTGTCAACAGATGCCTAATTTGGGGGTCTCAGTATGAGAGCAGGTATTAGAAACTCTGGATTACCCAATCTCAGGCAAGTTCAGCCATGAGAGCGAGCCATCTACCCTTCCGGTGACTTGGCTTTCCTTTCTATAGAGTCAAAATATTTGCTAAATGGATTAGAATATACCTTTACTAGAATCCACAGAAAAAGACTGTACGTATTTCTTCCCTATAATTTATTTAGCCTTTTCTCCTTCAACCACCATAAAGTAGCCTGTCAAACTGGGAATGATGCACAGGACTGTAAAACTGGCCACTGATATGCAGGCTACACTTAAACTTTGACATAGTGTGGCTAACACAAACAGAAGATGAAGCTACCACCATTCTGTATCTCACCACTTACCAGCTGAGCTGCACTTCCTGCTTCAAGGGAATTGTGAAGACAAACATTGGTACCCTCTGACATTATGTACTAAGGATCAGGTGACAAGTGGTTAAAAGACAAAGTAGTTTTGTCACCTGCAGACACCCACCCACTCTTATGTGAACCTCTTCAACCAGCAAAGAACCTAACCAAGCAAGCACCCAATCAAGCATGACCTCAACACAAAACTCATTTCAAAGCTGTAATGTTAGGAGAGCTACTGACACAGTCACTTCACTGTCTCCACAATTCTGGTTTGTTTAAAAAAACAGTACAAGCAAACAAAAAAGCAATTGTGTCTTCCCTCTAAAGCTACTGGTATTGCTGTGATAATGCTCTTTGTAGCTGGACACCTTTCTCCACCAAAGTGGCTGACTGTTGCAGTCGATTACTCTCTTTGGGGGCTTCAATACATTCAGAGGGGAAAAAACTGATCAATATCTCTCTTACACATCAGAGAAGCCAGCAGCTGCAGAGTTGTGCAGGCCAAGTGTGGGACATGGCTTCTTCTGCACCACAGCAAACATCAGTCTCTCCAACCAAGTCATTACTTTGGACCTTGGAGAAGTTATTCACACATGTAACCAAATCCTTGGCCCACAGGTATGGCTGCTGACATAGCCAAGAATAGTTCAACACTTCTGATAGCAGAGCTAGATACGACCTCATATGATCTGCTTCACCCCTTGCATCACCAAACATAAACATCACAGTGTACTGCAAGGAGCACAATTTAGCAAATAAAACTCCGTAATGGTGAGATCTTGTCCTAGTCTCACCAGTCATTTGCTGTACTTTGTGATAGAAGATATAATCTCTGCCTTCATATTCAAGTATCATCCCTGTTATTTTCTGGCCTACCTGTACAGTTTGGGGGATGGGATATGTGAAGCAGGGAAGCATGAGATCATATTAACCACTGGTACCTCATCAGAAACACGGGCCAATAAGGAACTGGGAAAGACTCAAGATCTTTTTAATCTCCCTTCCATAGCCATCAGGAGCATTAAGCAAAATAACAGTGGATCAGGAGCTCTGAATTTTCTTTATTTAATCTTTAATTTCACTGGAATACTATCTCAGAGGTAGCTTGTAACATTGCTCTCATAAGCAGCTTGAGTATCTGCCAGAACTTGGTTGCACCATCTACATATAGATATGAGTATACTTGTCTATCTCTTTCTTCCCTTTTGTGCCATACATAGACAGAAACTTGTCCTGAACATGAGCTAGAAATTAATCACCCACAGAAAAATCACAGAGTAGCAAAGAATGGTAGACCTACCCAGAGGCTTTTGATACTTCCTCAGCCTAGAGCATATTTGGGAATGCAAATACTCCTCTCAGCTTGGGTCCTTAATGTCAGTACAGAAGCTGACGACTCCAACCTCTCCTGAGGATCGTAACAGGGAAGCCAGAGAGGCTGATGGATAATACATCTCTTGCTGTTACACCTAACATAAGGAATACAGCCTCATTTATCCAGAACAATCATACACCAGACGGTTTGCCTGCTCAAGGTTGACCAACCAATTAGGAAGGTATATGACAGCATATCTGAATTATTTTCATTTTATCTTCACCACAGTAAAGAAGATGGAGTTGCCCATATTGGAGGTGACCACTAAGGAAAGTGAAGAAAAAATACCAAAGTCCATAACATTATGTACGAACAAAGCCACAGGCCCAATATGGATCAGCTCCGCACTGAGCTGGGAGTTTGAGAAACAACCCTTCAAAAAATATATATTTAAAAAAAGAGGGGGTGGTGGGGAGGCTGCGTAGAGCAGAGGAGAGACCCTTAAATCTAGACAAATTAAGTCATCCTACTTCAAGACTGCAGGCCAGCTCCTGATTTAAGCTAGAGTTTCACATGTCACTACAAAACTCCTGGAGTGGTGGTTTTGCAGATATGCTGAACGTAAGAACCGTTTTCATTGAAGTCAGTATTTTTCCACGTCTACTATTGCAACGGCTGGCAGGCTGGAAGTAGCAAATTCTCTCTTACCTTGTTCCTCTCTGAGAACATCCCTCTGTTTAAGCACTGGCTAACTTAGATCAGCATGCATGATCTCCCTTGGAAAATGGACAAAGAGTGGGGTAGGAGAGTCATTAGGGTTGTAAGCAACAAAACACAGAAAGAGATGGACTGCAGAAGAGAAGTAGCAGGGGGAAAGAGGCAACTAATGAACAGAAGGGGGTGTGTAAAATCCTACTTGGATTGCCTCTCTAAGGAACAGCTGTTTCCTTGTAAACATCTTGCTAGCTGTCCAAACAAGTTCAGACACAGAACAATAAAGGAGAGCACTGGGTAGAAGCGTGCAAGGCATTCGGTCATTCACCACCCTGCCAATTGCTCCAAGTGGCAGAATTCAAAAGCAGCACTAGCCATATATTTAACCCTGCATGTGCTGGTGTTATAGCCAATGGCCTGCAGAAACACCTCCTTCTCTACCTCTGATGAAGTTCCTCATAGTCCTCCTTTTCCCCTGCTGTTTCTGACATAACTATACAGCACATTACTTGACAAAGGAGAAGAAGAAATATTCTCGTCAGAGCAAGAAGCAACAGCTGCAGAGCCAAGAAATGAAAAATCTGAACGTGGCAGACCTGAGGGCCTAGAAAAATTCCACCATCGCCCTGGTATTACCAACTTGGACATACAGGGAGATGCACCAGAAAATGTAAAAAGACTCTTTATATAAGTTCTGAGCATAAAACAGCCTACAGTGGTAGAAACATTTCTATGCCAATACAACTGTGTCCACACATGACACTTGCCAGCACTATAAGGCAGCTGCAGACAGAAGAAGGAATACTAGCACAACCAGCTCAGTAAACATCCCTAGGGCCGGCTGGCCACAGAAGGCAACTACCTGCACTGCACAACAGCAAGCAGAGACTGTCTACTCCTTGATGCTTGTGGGGATCAAATGCACATACCTGGTCACAAGCCCATCCAATAAACCCTGTCTCCAAAATGCCATACAACTGCTAACAAAGGAGTGCAATCAGATCACATGCACACCTCCAAGAAAGGTGGGGGTCACTTTGTAAAGAAGGCAATGGACAGTAGGACACCACAACTGACAATAAGGGAAGCCTATAGTCTAGTTATTTATATCTTCATGTTTGCTTCCAACTGACCTATCTTGACTTTTACACATTCTATTCAAATGCAAAGTACAATTAACCTGGAAAAGTAAAGGTCCCCTACTTCTAATCAGAATAAGCCAAGAAGCAGGAAAAATGTAAGCACAATGACACTGTCACGGTCAGAAGCAATAAAAAGCAGTTCCACATTTTAGAAACAGTCAACAAGTTTAGAGGAAAGACCTGATGCAGTTAGATTTATTTTACCTTTTTATTTCCTTAGGGTCATATTGTTATAGTTGTGCACAAACAGCCAGGAAAAAAAGACACATTAATAAGGGCTGCTGAAGAATAAACATTCGGTCATTACAAGAAGGGAAGAGTGCAAGTTCTGCTTATCAAAATCCCTCTGAGCCTAAAGAAAGGCAGCTGGCTTGTTGCATCAAAGTCCAAACCAATCGGGGACTCCACCTCGTCTGGGGTCACCTTTCTGCCTCTGCTGCTCTGTCTCCATGTATTTATTCTTGAAGTCATCAAAAGAGCGAGTTTCTGTGTCTTGTTCTTTCTCTGGAAATAGGTTGGGAAATTGAAAGGTTTGTCCTTGGCCCTGAAGAGAAAACAAATGATCAGAGAGACATTCCAGCCTTTCTGCAGTAGCTATGATGCATACACTTACTACGAAAGACCACCCTGAAGTTTCAGCTAGTTCCCACATCTCTCACCACCCCTCTCCCCAAGATACACATATATCCCTCTCTTGCAAAAAGCCAACTTTCAGCCTCTCCTCTTTTGTGTGCTAATTAAGACAAGGACATGTTTTTTTTACAAATGAATGACCAGGAGACCAACAACTCTTCAAAGACTTTGAACTAGCTCAGAGGTGTTGTATGAGCCACACAGTAAAAGCAAGATAAGCAAAATAAGCCATTTTTTTCAAGGAACACTAACAGGGACATACATGGTGGAGCAAGCATTCATTATGTTAACAGTCAGGATACGGGTAGTGGTTATAGTTGTTCAGATCTCAGCTAAGGATAAAAGAGAACAGTCCTTGCAGCTGTTACTGTAGGATGTAATGTGGGAATACAGAATAACAGATACCAGAGCTCTCTTATCAACAGGAATAAGGACTATCGCGTAAAACAATTACAGTGAGAACAATCAGTCTAGTACATCACTGATGAGATTAAAGTGATTACATTCTGCCTAACAGACAAGTCATTTTAATGAAATATCATCATCAGATCTATGTCTCCCACTTGGAAAATAAACAGGTCTGGTTTTTTTATCTAACAGTGGGAAATCATTAATCTGTGGAAATGTTCTATCCCTATACCATTATCTACTTCCTTTTTAATTTTTTTTTGTACTAAGTACAACTTCACTCAACTCCACGCTATAAGCCCTTCCATTCCTTATGGAACTTTGCATAATAAAACTCATAACTGATAGTTCATAAACCTAAAATTATTCTCCAAAATACTTACAAACCTTACCATACATTAACTTGTTTGGCAGAATGATGCATATAGAAATCTCAACAAAAGCATTTAATTGCTTCAGATGAAAACAGGGTTTTTTTCAGATTAGCAATTCTTTACATTTGTGCAATAAATATAATCAAACAAGAAGCCCAGTTATTAAAAGATTCCACAAAGGACATAAGAGGAGACTTCTACAACACTGCTACCTATACTACATTTCAGGATCAGAAATGTGACATGCTTAAATTCAAAAACAAGTCACCATGTCCCTATCCCAGCTGAATGTGTGTTATGTCTCATTTACACATATTCGCTCAACCTGGTAATTTACAGGTGTGAAAGAATTTAAACCTCAAGCATATACTTCGGAAATAAAAACATGACTTATCCCAGTTGAGCTTATCCAGACTAGAATCTAGGAAATATCAACTCATACTCAGCAATGCACTGATTGTTTTTGTAGTGCATGCTTTTTGGGAGTTTCCTAAGAGCCTGACCATACTACAAAGACAACAAGGGAGCTGCTTCGTACATTCCTCTTTCCTTGATTCTAGCCTGGATAAGATCAACTGGAACAAATCAAGGTTTTCCTTTCCACAGTGTACACTCTGGGGTTTCAACCCTTGTGTAACCTTACATTACCAACAGGTATGCTTAACATACCTGTCCTACGACAATTAAAGCATAGTTCCACTTCAAGGCACAGAAACTGGCCTTATCAATGCCCTTAAGCAATCCCAAAGCTGTAGTCCATGGGTGGCAAACTCACAGCCACAGGCCAAATCCAGCCCTCCACCTTGTTTCTACCCTATGGCAGTGCAGAGCTCCCTGCCCCTACGCTCCTGCCAGCGCTGGCCACGTGTGCCGTGTGTGTGAGGTGCATTACGCTGCAGGAGCAGGAGAACAGCGGGAGCCGTGAGGTTGACACTCCTGCTGTAGCCCACTGAAACTCTTTCTGTAAAATCAGCACACACCCTTGAGGTCAAGAACTGCCCAAGATTTTAGCATTACTAAAGCATTTGAAAAATAATCTGTTTAAATTACAAAAAAAATACTGTGTTTTAACTGCACTGTGGGCAAGTCACTGAGACCAGTAGTATCTATGGAACAGTGGAGGTCAATTCTAAGGATTCATCTGCCCTGGAGAGGAAGCTATTTTAGTTAAACAAGTCAGAAAGCAATTTGGGTTAACATGGTAGGCATACCGCCTACATTGAAAATCTGAGAACTATTTATATTGGTAACAGCGCAGTAAGGGACTGTTCTTGTTATACAGCACCTCCATTCTGGTACACATCCAGCACCAATGCACTTCCCTTATTGGAGAATGAAGCAAAGCTGTCCCTAAAGCATACTAATAGCATCCATGGTAATTCACTAAGCACTGCAAAACAGTTATTTTAAAAAGAGAGGGGAAAAACCCACAAAAAAATATACATACAGAGGCTGGAGCAAAACCAGACAAACCTTTCATCTATTTATCAAAGTGCTCACGGCTCCCATTTTGAGACTGGTGAAAGTCAAATATTGAGCTGAAAATGTCAATTTGTATCTGGTGTCTTTTAATAAATTAAGATCAGCACAGATAACTTGCCTCTTTCCAGCTCTTGTTTTGTGAAGAAATTCTGATTTTGGCTGGTAGTCAGACACGATTTGAAACAGCCAAGACATTACACCCCAAGATCTGAAGGTTGATAAATCTTCGCTAACAATACCATGCAGTAGTACTACACTGTAAGGCTTTCAAGTGATGAAAGCTGTATGAAAAATAGCTGTTGTGCATGCTTGGTAGCTAGTTTTCAGAAGAAGTCTGTATCTTGGGTATTTCAAAATTTCAAAAATACCAAAAGGCATCAACATAAAGGACTGAGAGTCTGTCCAGGCATATTTACATTCAGTGCATCTTTCACAACATGCCAGAGGCTACTGAGGTTCAAGTTTGTATGCCACCTTCTCAAAAAAATGCCTACCAAAAAAATGGAAAGTTTGTCACCCCTTTAGGCAGCGTTGCTTTTTCTTACACTTTTTCTTTGTCAAAGTCTGCCCTTCCATATAGCAACCATTTGACAATCGTATAAATGCATCTTCAGAATGAAATCCTAAATGAAATAAAGCAAACAACTAAATTTCCACTAAGTTCAACGGGGTTTTATCTGGTTTGCAAACTGTTAGAACTTGAAATGCTAGCATATTCAACCAGAAAGCAAAATTTTAGTTTAATCCTAAAACCTGTGCTTGTTCACTGGCTTACCTTTTGCAAGCCAATTAACCAAGGTCACCCTTTTGATTACTGAAATTCACAAAAGCTGAAATGGCCTCTAAAAATGCTAGGGCTCAGTCCTCCTTTAGAACTTCTGCCAGCATAAATACCTCAGTTATAAGCACAGAGGAAGGGGGAGAAAATAAGAACACCTTCCTATGTGACACAGCTGTGCTAAAAGAAAAAGACAAGACACTGGAAAAACAAATCATTTTGCCTAGATAATTTAGTCTGTCTTGGAACTGGACGCTGCACTGTCAGCAAAAGAACTTTTTCACCCATGCGAGGTGATACACTGATACTCTGGACTCCGTCAGGATAAGCTCTACCAACACATGCTCTTAAATCTAAGTGACCCTTTATAATGCTAAAAGAAGGAAGAAACAAAGCAAAGCAAGCCAGAGAGGAAGTATTAAGATACCTAAAAAGTAAAGGCAATGTGATGATTTTATGCATTTTTATTCCTGATTTAGGATCTTTCCAGAGATCTCTGTTTTTCCTACAAATTCTACAATTATGTACAAGTGAGACGTGTGGTCCAGTGTTTAGATTACGGATATGGGAGCCATTAAACTTCTACTCCTGCACAACTCTAATCCTGCTTCAGCCTTACACAAATGCAAAACTGATTTATACACAAGCTCTTCTGAGGATTCATTCGTTAAATCCTTCAAGATAAAAAGTGACCTAAGCATCAAACAAGTATTTCCCACTCAGATTTCAAGCCTTTCTTGTTAGAAAGGCTGAAAATACACCTTGTTCTCTGTGTCTGTAGAAGGAGTTATCACATCAAGCGGTACAAATTGCCTCCATTCATTTTAATGAGAGGTTAAGTGACCAAAATTAGGCGTATGAAGTCAAGTGTCAGCTCTTCCCCTGCTGAGCCTCACGACAGAAACTTGCTGGAGGGATTATCCAGCACAAACTCACTTATACTTCTCTGACCTTTTTGTCCCTTGAAAAGTTTAGGAATGGAAGGTCAGCACAGATATCATTATGTAGGAATGACGCAGCAAACACTGATCATGTAAACAACTGTGAGATCTTCTGATTATTTAGATAATTGAGGCACTTACTACTGTCCTTCAGGATTAGGAGAAAAGTGATGTTTACAGTATTGTTAACTAGAAAAATGTTGGACTCCCAAAAGCATAGGATTCAGTCCAGCAGTAGCAGCAAACGCAGTGAAGTTTAATAATCCAGTGTGTTTGAACAATTCTCTTACTATTGCAGCAGTAAATCTGATATTAAAATGTACAGCAAAACAGCACAAAGTTCAAAAATCCACATAGAATGGCACAGCGTATGGAGCGTCTGAGTCACCTCTGAATTCACTACATGTCAAAAGAAAACTGCTGGCACATCTGATGGGTTAATTACTGTGAATGCAATCGACACTCTGTAAACAAAGACTGAGGAGCAAGGATTTGCAAAACTCTTCCCACCATGCCATTATTCATGCAGCTAAATAGGTGTTAGTGTTAATGTTGACAAGGTCAGACTACTTTTTGCATTCATTTCCATTAGATTTCTCAAAACATGTTTAATTAAAAATATGTCTGGATTATAGAGGCTTGCAGTTGTGCTCCCACAGGTGCTAACACCTGTTGAGCTAAACCAGTGAGAACACTGAAGGAGGAGGAGGGGATGATGTAGTTTTTTTTAATTTCCATGCTGTTGATGCAACTGTAAAGTTTCCCACTGACTTTCTTTTCATTTTTTTTTTAAATTAGAATCAATACAACTGTATTGAAGTAAGTAGAAAGGTTGCCATATTACATTTACTCTGCAAAGATATGTACCGTTGTTATTAATTAAAAAAAAAACAACAGGGTAAAAAAAGTAGCACTTGATACCCAGGGCCATAAGTTTCTAACTTAAACCTTTCCCTCCACATTCCAAGAGGAAAAAAAGCAGGCAGGATCTAGAATGACAAGATATTGTTGATTCACAGCCTTCTACGATTTGAGGTATTTTTTTAGTATGAAAATATTTTTTTTTGGACAGAACATGTATTTGTCCAGTTACAGCCTGAGAACAAAGTAAACAGCTCTGAATCTGCAAGAAATAGTATTTGGAAAAGAAAGGACAACAATTCTTACAATTGAAACAATTGGTGCACTAAACTAACACTTAAGGGAACTTGACTGTGACTTCATACACCTTCCACCTTTGAGACCCTTGCAGTAAGCTAACGGATATGCATGTTGCACTGGGACACATAAGGTGATGTTTCACAAAGCAGGGAAGTATAACTGGTCATGAGAATAGACTCAATTTCATCAGGCAGCTGCTACTAAGTCATAGCTGGAAAGAGCAATACTTCCATCTAGTGGACAACAGAAAGATCAAACCAAGACTTCCTGAAAACATATCCTTATTTTTCCACTCCATAAGCAGTTCTAACTTGAAACTGGATTAATGAGAGAAAACACAGCTGCTAAAAATGGTGGGAAAGCCCAGCTATTCTGACTCACGACAATACAAACTAATTTTCATGAAAATAAGGATTTTACAGTGGTTACCAAAGACTTTCCCAAATTAGGCGTATATTAACAATGAAATGCATCACACCATGAATGAGAATGAAGGCAAAACCTTCAGTTTAAGAAATGACAATGCATTTCTAGTCTTATCCACCGTTTAAAGCTGGTGTAAACATAGAACTGGGAGCTCATTGTCTGAAACACCAGAGTTAGCAATGAAAAGTAAAGAACAAAAGTTTTTTTAAAAAAAGGAATTAAGACACCAAAAACAAGAGAAAAAAAAGAGAACAAAGAGAGTATCAATGATGCAATTGGGAAATGCACAGACCAAGCTTCAGTGATAAGTTTAGTCAATGATTAGGATATCCTAACTTCGGATGAAGTACAAGACAAAAAGGTGGTCCTCTGACCTCATTTCATGGGTCAGACAGACACACGGCATTCTTCAAAAACTTATGAAGATACTATAGTATAGGGCAATGCAGTAAGGGATACTTGCTGTTTCCTGTACCAGGAGCACTCCTCAGCCACAGAACCACAGTGCTCTGTGTAGGCTCATTTGCCAAGTCAAAATGAGAGGAAAGACTGGAATTACTGTTGTCCAACTGCTTCTAGTACAAAGCTAATTTGGGTAATCCTCCTCTCCACAGTAGAGCTGCCCGTAAGCTAATGGCAACTGTTGCAGGTTCACAGGTTTGATGTGAAATAAAATGCACTAAGGCACTGCCTTAAATGAGTGGTTTGTTCCACACAACAGGAGCGTTTTGCTTCCCGTTATCTGTGGGTTGATTATCTGTGGGTTGCAAACTACCCCTTCGTCAATTCAACAGACTAAAGAAACAAGACTGCATTAAATACTGTGAAATAAAATTTGAGAACTGACCATAGTCTGCTAAAAATTCATGTCTGCTAAAGATCCATGTCTGCTTTACTCTTGGGAAATATGTCTCTATAAGCAAAGAAGTCTCTAGCAAGACCCCTCGACAATGGAAAGTACTTACAATTACCTAATAAGGAACCACACTCAGAGAAAGCAACTTGTAACATGTCATTCCTGGCATTCAGTGCCTCAGCTGTGTTCTTACCAAATTGTTCATACCTGATCTCTCACAGACAAAACCTAGCACAGAAAATCCAGGAGGGAGAACACATCTGCTAATAGAGACTCTTCCTTGAAAAAGAAATGGTTTTTAGCCATTGTAATGCAAAATCCTCACAGAGATGAGGCTGCCTTTAACTTCAGAACAGTAAATCAAGGTTAGTCCTAACCAAAATACAACTCTGTTACATTCTATTAACCTTATAATTTATATCGTTCGTTAAAGATAAGGGCTGCCAGAAAAACACACTCCTCTCACTTTTCTTTTCACTCCCCTTCCCCAAAGGGGCTTGAAAAAAACTTCCAAGCACATTTAAACTGTAAAAAAATTAATAAAACATCAGATTTCCAATGGTCTGTGCTTCTTCAATTAGACTGTGTCCATATAAAATCTTACAATGTCTTTTAAGATCCCTCAGCGTTCCCCCAACACCAAATCCTTGTCCCAGGATGGAGTAACACAGAGGTTGTGTTGCCAACACCAATTTTGAGCTTATGGTTTTACAACCATAAATAGTATTCCTTTGGTACATGAGGGGGTTTTCTGTCACTGTTACGTTTCTTTTTTACATAGAGACAGGTATGCCCAAGAGAAGTCTAAACTATAATGTGTTCTTGTTATGAAAGAAACTTGTAAGAACATGAAGCTCCTTTTCCACTGGGCAACCAACACATGCTTCAGAACCCAGTTTAGCCACAAAGCACTCCTGTTAGACAATGCTAAACTCTAAAGGAAAATGCCTTAGTCTTCTCTGAAAATCCAAAAAGCTTTAATTAGTTCCCTACCCTTACAATATATTCTTTCACTTCCTGGACATTTCATCAATCACCACAGGAGTTATGAACCTTCCAGCACACCAAGTACAGGGTCAGCATGAAACTCACTGGCAAAGAAGCACCATATGACATCTGAACATAACTTACATGCAGACCTCAACCAAATACAAGACTTGAAAATTAACCATATGTTTGAATTTTAGACTAAGTAACTTAAATAGATTTATACATTCTGGAACATATAAAAGAAAATGTCATCATTAAAAGCTGATATATTCAGCCAACTGGATAATTCACTGAACATTAACTCTAGCTTAGCTGGTTAATAGACCCTTCCTCTCTACCCACACGTATCCACGTTGACTCACCAGCTGTACATAGGCAACCTTGTAATCTGGCTTCTTCACTCTCTGATTCTTGTGATTCCTCTTGTTGTTTGCACCTGCAGAAATTAAAAGAGCCCTACCTTTTATTTCACAGGAGTTCCAGGTTCCCCAAAGCAAGGCCAAGCTGAAGGGAAGGACTTCAGTAGTTCTGATTTATTGTCAAGAAGAATACTCTTATTACAGCATCAACACTGTATCAGAATTACTAAAACATACTGAAATCGGTAGACAGTATTCTCCTTGTTTACAAGAAGGTAACTGAGGCATCACCAGACTCAGGCTGCTGACAGCCACTGTGCCTTCACAATCACACATCAAGTGTGCAACAAAGCAAGGAGATAAGTCTCCTGAGTAGGAAGGCAAGAGTGATAAACTGTCATCACAACGTCAACAGCTTCCAGAAGTGGAGGAAATGACCACTAAAAAGCTTCAAACCTGTCAATTTTTATTACATGAGCTGGATCTATTTTTCATATAGCAGGAAATTATCCCTCCACATCCAAGAAAACCCAAAGCACCTCAACCTTCTCAAGTATGTTGGTCATAACAGCAGGAAGTTCAATTTATGCTCTGCATGTTAGGCAGACATTAAAGCTCTCAATTAATAGACATTAAATCTGTTTCCTCTTTTATCCCTGAATATATACATTCATCCATCACTTGCATTAGCAGTGGGGGACAAAGTGGTTATAAGGACAAGCTTGAATATTTTTCAGTGCTGTTTGAAACTGCGTGTCTTTAGTATTTTAGACTTTATTTAAATCTATTATTCCCAGAAGCATACTAAGAAATGATCTGTTTTCTTCTTCTTTTGCGTAACTTTATTTTGCAGCTTCTTATTCCGTTCTCCATTTTTCACTATTACAGTTCTTTTTTCCCACCCCTTTTTTAAAATCACGCCTTCTCTTACCATTAAAAACACATTTGCTAGAGTCACTGCATGAAAAATGAACCCACCCATCAAAGACGTCCTAACCAACAAGTCACCCTCTATTTGATTAATGTGCTGGCCAGTGATCAAAAAGGAAAATTATCTTCCTGACTTTGCACCACATCAAAACTGCAGTCAGAGAAACTGTGGGGAAGGAAGCATTCATATGTAAAGGTGATGATACATAAATTTAGCTTATTTCAGTAAGAGATGGGACCCTTTGCTCCAAGTCAGAGTTCAGCATGATTTAAGCTTGGAAATTTTATTTTCCTCTTGGACTGTTTTTATGTTGATTTTCTGAGTTTTGGATTGGTTTTGTGTTTTTTTTTTTTTGTAGGGGTGGCAGAGTGCAGAAACACCATGAGTGGGAACATACAAGTCTGTAGCAGAAATGCAGTAATGACAGCTGATGAGAAAATAAAAGTTTGTCAAGATGTTTTTCTGACATTATCTACTAGTCCAACAGAATATTCTTGTTTGCTCTACAAATTTTTCCCTTTGTTAAAACATAATATCTCCTCTGTGTGCATGCCA
Source organism: Tapera naevia (assembly GCA_033556795.1). NCBI lineage: Eukaryota > Metazoa > Chordata > Aves > Cuculiformes > Neomorphidae > Tapera > Tapera naevia. Next base: position 1,094,334 of record JAUMJJ010000040.1, read on the forward strand.
GATAATCTCAACTCAAATATTTTTTTTAAAAAAGGCTATGGCTGAAATTAAAAATTTAATTACTACTTCTATTAATATGCATTAATAAAAGCAGTTCCTTCTAAAGAGAGCCGCTTACTGGTCTTCAAGAAGAAATGGCACCAATCAAAAAACCACATAATACAGGCTAGATAACTGTCAAGATGGTAAGACTTCTAAAATTATGGGGTTTTTTTCTTTTTAAAACTAAATTAACATCATAATCTAACCAAAGGATTCAAATATGAAGCACTGCATATTCATTTGAAGAGACAAATAAAGAACTAAGCTGATAGATGTCACCAGCTAAGCACCTGGAACCAAAGTTTGCTGAAATCTAATGGACTGCCGATAGTAAAAGTCTATTCTGGCTGCACAGGGATGCTGTATTGATCCCTTTGGATTATTTAACTGCACTTACCATACTGTATCCTAGTCCTCACAGCAGCTACTGGCACATTGTATATTTTTTCAAGGTAATTCTTGATATCCACTTTTGTCATTCTAGGCAATTGAAAAACATTTTGGGAAAAAAAAGAAGGAAAAATATAAATATTTTAAAAAGATAAAACAGAACTAAGTTATTTATAGATTCATTGATACACTGAAATAAATACATCTTTTCATTTTAACCAAGGAAGCTTTACTGCACAAAATTATAAGCTCAACATAAATCACACACTGTAACAGCAATTCATTATCCATAAACCACAACAAAGACAAATATTTTATCTTCTGCAGCCTCAACAGTCAAAACCCCAGATATAGTCTGCATTCAGCAACAGTGGGTAGGCTTTCTCTCTGCCTGAGCTGAGCATTTTTCCTAATCTTCCGAATAGCATTTTCTAGATTAGATTTCTATCTGCCACAGGCTTTAGCGTGTGCAACCAAGACCAGTCAGGGTGAAAGAATTCTGACAAAAACTTGGACATCACCTCATTTTCTCTAGATCGTTTTCATAAGCATTTCCTCCTTCCTAGGCCTGTCCTGGGAAGGCTGAGCCTCTCTAAAACTCAGAAAGTGGTGCCAAGCAAAGCCTGCACTTAAATTAGTACCCTCGCCGCCCTCTAAAAGGTCTCCCTAGCACAAAAGCCTCTTCCCACAGCCCAAAGGGCACGATCTGGCACGGTGCTGTCCCAGTCCTAAACTAAACAGACAACCTGCAGCCCAGAAGGAGGCGACAAGACGAAGTGTCCCTGGGAATCTGGCAGTGACACTGGGGGGTGAGGGGGTGGGAGGGCATGTCTGGACACGGCGGGGGTCCCTCTGCGCCCCCGTTGCGCGGCAGGCCCAGACCCGCGTGCCGTGCCCTGTCCCCCGCCGCCCCGCACTCACTCCATGGAGACGCGGAACTGGACGGTGTCCTCGGGCTGCGGGACACCCGGCCGCACCGCCAGCATGAAGAAGTTGGGCCGAAAGATCCGCAGCTGCGGGCCGCCCAGCTGGAACAGCGGGTACCTGCGGGGAGACAATGACACTGACTGACTGATCGGCCGGCATCCCCCTCCCCTCCCCGTCCCGAGGTCGTCTGGCCTGGACTGGCCCCGCCGCGGCCCGGTCCGCTCACACGGCTCTCGTGGCGCGACTCGCCATGGCCGCGGCGCGGCCCGGAAGCGGCGCTGGAGCGAGAGCGGCTCCTGGCGGGGGCGGGGGCAGCGGGCGCCCCCTGTCGGAGCGGAGGAGAGAGGGAGGGTCACTGCCCCTGAAAATGACGGCAGAGAAACTCCCTAAGACTCGTTTTGGTGATTTAGAAGTCAGCAACCCTTATTTCAGTGCTGGACGCGTGAGGAAATGATTTCATAGAATCGTTTAGTTGGAAAAGATCTTTCAGATCATCAAGTCCAGCTGTACCTCTCTACCACTAAACCACATCCCTGAGCACCTCTTCTACTCGTCTTTTAAACATCTCCAGGGACAGTGACTCAACCACCTCCCTGGGCAGCCTGTGCCAGTGCCTAGCCACCTTTTCAGTGAAGTGTTTTTTTCCTGATGTCTAATTTAAATTTTCCCTGGTGCAGCTTGAAGCCATTTCCTCTAGTCCTGTCACTTGGGAGAAGAGACGAGCACCCACCTCACCACAGCCTCCTTTCAGGTCCTTGTAAACAGTGATGAGGTCTCCCCTCAGCCTCCTCTTCTCCAAGCTAAACAACCTCAGTTCCCTCAGCCTCTCCTCATAGGACTTATTCTCCAGCCCCTTCACCAGCCTCGATGCCTTTCTCTGGACACGCTCCAGCACCTCAAATGTCCTTCTTGTAGTGAGGGGCCCAGAACTGAACACAGTACTCGAGGTGTGGCCTCACCAGTGCCAAGTACAGGGGCACAATCACTTCCCTGGTCCTGCTGGCTGCGCTGTTTCTGATACAGACCAAGATGCCATTGGCCCTCTTGGCCACCTGGGCACACTGCTGGCTCACATTCAGCCGGTTGTCAAACAACACCCCCAGGTCCTTCTCCAGGCAGCTCTCCAGCCATTCTTCCACAAGTCTGTAACACTGCGTGGGGTTGTTGTGTCCCAAGTGCTGGAGCCGGCACTTGTTGAACCTCATCCTATTGGTCTCAGCCCATCAATCTAGTCTGTTCAGATCCCTCTGGAGAGCCTCTCTACCTTACTTCCGCCCAGCTCAGTGTCAAACTTCCATCAATCGTGCATAACGAGGCAAGAGTTGGGGACAGAATATATTTCCCACTTACATATGTATAAATTATCCCAGAAATCTTATGCCTATTCCATTACTTTCCAAGGACTAATTTTAATATTATTATTATTGTCACAATGGCCAAATCTGTGCTAATTGGAGCGTTAGAGCCAATTCTCTGTCTGGCCTTGTATTTTAGATACGGAAAGACTACAGAGACACATCTGTTCAGCACATACCATACTTAACACAAGACGTTATCATTCTTTTTTAAAAGGTGTCTGAAGAAACACTAATAATAAACATGCTAGTAGGAAAACATGCTATCAGAGGGACTTTCTTTCTAACTTTCAAAAAAAATAGTTACTTAGATGAAACAACTGAAGTTAGTTAGAAAACTAATTCTACAGAAAACTAATTCTACTTTAACTTATATCAAAATAATCCACTTTTTGTAATAGTAGCTACTTCTTGTACCACACACACCCCTGCCTGGTGGCTCTTGCCTCACGGCTGCCCCTACAGTCACTGTCTGCCCTGGGACCTGGCTGCACCTGTGTCTTCTCGGGCTGGCGACTCAGCTGAGGGGCTGGGGGAGTTCCCCAGAGAGAGCAGCAAGGCCAAGGGCCAGGGCAGGAGAAGCAAAATGCTGCCTCAATGGGAATTTGAAGCCTTGGCTGTTGTTTCCTTGTTACAGGAGGGACATGGTTCTCCTCTGTTCCGCTCTAGCAAGACCCCAGCAGGGGTGCTGCATCCAGCTAGGGGTCCCTGGCACAGGGTAGAGATGGGCCTCTTAGAGTGGGTCCAGAGGAGGGCCCCAAAAGTGGTGAGAAGGATAGGAAACCTCCCCTTGAGGGATGGTAGAGAGAGATAGGGTTGTTCAGCCTGCAGAAGAGAGGGGGCCAGGGAGAACTTATTGCAGGCTTTCAATATGTAAACGGGGATTAAATGGTAGTTGGAAACTTTTTACCCAGGCCTACCGTTATAGGACAAAGTACAACAACTTTAAACTGAAAGAGTGTAGGTTTAGATTGGACAAAAGAAAGAAACTTTTTACAGTAAGGGTGATGGGACACTGGGTTGAGTTGCCCAGAGAAGCTGTGGATGTCCCATCATTGGAAGCATTCAAGGCCAGGCTGGACGGGACTTTGAGAAACCTGATGTAGTGGAAGATGTCCCTACCCACAGCAGGAGGTTTGGACTTGATGATCTTTGACGATCCCTTCTATGATGCAGTACCATGGGCTAACGGAGAGCCAGAGTGCAAATGTAGGCACCAGAAACAGAAGTTTTGAAATTTGAGGGAGAACCACTATCCCTGTTGGGCTTCCATCCAACAGGGCATTTCAAGAGTTGGCAAAGACAACAGGCCCTACAGAATAGTTCACAGCCCAAATTTAGTAACAGCCATTTCTGTTTTGAGATCTACACTGACTTAACTTCAGTATTTGGCTTCAATATTATAAGTAGTTTAACTGCATCAATAAACATTTTAATGTAATATTTTTATCATCAATACATAATATTTGAATCATTCTTTTTATTGTAGTGTGATGTGTGCTGGGAACTACAACTTCTATGGATTTGTTCCTTTATTCCCAGTCCTTTGATTCCCTTCATCACTCCAAATTTTAAGTCAATTTCAACTACATTTGCCACTCAGATTATGCGCTCCCTCAGAAGAGAGTTGGCTTTTCCTGTATGCCTGTGTGCTGGCTGTAAAACAGGCCTCTGATTCTGAGTTTTTGTTGATGATTTTGAACCGCATTCCAAGTTGTAGAGCTAGATCAAATAATATTAAATACGGATTTGGACAACTCCCAAATCCCTGAAAAATGAGATACTGTTAAATAAAGTATGACACACCATTGTGGAAAGCTGTTATTAGACTAGGTTCTGGTCACGCTTTATTTACAAAATCCAGAGATTTGTACACAGCGATCTACAGGACAGCATAGGGCTGGTATCAGGAGGATAAAGGACATGCTTTGCAGGAATTGAAGATGCCAGCAAGGAGTCATTTTGGTTTCACAGGGAATCTGCTTCCTTTTGACTGAGGAAGCCATCAGACTCCTCCAGGAAGAAAAAGAAGAAAAGCAGCAGCAATAGGCAGCCCAGGCTGATGTTGTGAATTTTCTTATCATTGAAGCATGGGAACACAAGTGATTGGTAAAGGAAGAAAGAGAAGACCAGCGAGGTTTCAGCATGTCACTAAGGGCCATCCTGCCTGGTTCATTACTTCCAGCGACCGCCAACTTTGCCCTTGGCTCCTGCCTTCTTGCTGCTACAAAACAAAAGGAAAGAAAAACATGTTAGCATGATGGAAGCAGTGGGGCTCTGTGGCCACTGTGCATTTCAGACTGTGCTATCATCTAGATTTTAGGATTTAGAGCTGTTTCTAGAGAAAATTTCCGCATTATTGGGGAGCTCTGCTCAAATTCCCCAGATGCTCTAGTCATAGAGTAATGGAGGCAAAAAGCTGAGCTATAATTTAAAGAACTAAGGATTGTTTTGCTCTAGCAAAGAGAAGTGTGGCTACTTCCTTCTATTTAGAGAGCAAAATCATCCAAAACAGTCCAAACAACTTTTTAGGCCTCCGCTCATATCAATATCCCTATCTTGTTCATGGTGTATGTGGGAGCAGCCCAGCTTACACTCCCCACGCAAAGCTCCTGAGACAGACTCTCTCCAAATAGTATCTACTTGCACATAGTAGAGCAATCCTACATGCAAACCACTTACCTTCTGACTGAGAAGCAGGCATGCCTGGAGGCAGTGAGAGGCCAGGCATGAAGTTAGTCAGGTTAGATTCTACACCAGCTCCCACAGACAGCATCTTGACTTTTGAGACTTGGTACACCACCAAACCTTTCCACCTCACACACATAATGATGAGGCTGCTTCTTGAACCAAATCACATGCAAACCGGGGGGCAGAACGTGGGGTTGGGGGCCAAGCGTGGCGTTGGTGGTGGGGCCCTGCTATCAATAGAGGAGGCTTCTTTGGAGCCTGATTACTGCAGGGAGCACAAAAATTTGTGGACGACACCTCCGGGGAGATGTTTGTGGTGCTGCCCCATGGACTGGTTCAAGAGCACTAGCCATATATACAGAAGAACGTAGCACAGTAACACAGACGTACACATAGCGGATACTTTACCTTCTGACCAAATTAGATTTGGTCTATTCAAAAAATTGACCTTTTACATGAGAGAGAGCAGAGCATTTTCTATTTATCTAAAATTCATCTCATTGTCCTTTTTGCCAGCCTTTCCACAGGCTCAAAACCCAGTATAAGAACTGCATAGCTCCTTAAATGAAGGCAGAGTCTTTTTATCTCCACAAGTACCTGTGATGTTTGATATTGTGCCTAACCTTTAGAGTGTGCTTAAGGGAACTTTATTAAGTCTGAAGCAAAAAGACCATTTGATTAGTGCATGACACATTAGCAGACAATGCTGTGGAATTATACAATCTAGTGTGGATAGACATTTAAGTGCACAGAAATCTCACAAGCTCTGGGCTTCTCAATGCAACCTTTTCAAATTATGACCTGAGAGAGAATCATGTCTTCTGGGGAAACAAGCATTCAGTAACAGTACTGCCTGTCATGGGTGATGTGGTAGTGCCACTCAGCAGAGCAGCAACACCCAGACAAACCATGACATCCTTCTGCAGCTGCACATTCAGCCACAAAAAATCTGATGAAATAGAAGTCTCGAGGGGAAGGGAAGTGGGAGAGAAATTATGAGTGAAAAGATCTCATAATAGCAATCCCATTATGTTAGTCTTGTTACACACCATTCCTTATAATCTTAGCAACCACGTGTTTAACCTTCGTAAACAAGGGTTGCATTCCTTCAAGTAGTCAAAGCACATCAGACAGGTATTTGAAAACCCTAGCAATAAGCAGATGAAAATTTTGCAGACATAGTATGAAGAAACACGATTTTTTTTTCTTGTTAGCTGTTACACTCACTTCAGTTTCCCCTTCATTTTCTCAATGTGAGGCAGGATGGGAGGTGCCCTTCCATCTCCAGCCTCATTTCATTGCAACAAGAAAATGTCAGTGTTGAAGCTGAAGTTACTACTTTGAACACTGAGAAGATATCCCCAAGCTAGGAGCTAGGAAGGGGATATAGGTACTTACTGCTTCTGAGCCTGATCGATCCGGTTCCTGAGAGTGATAATCTGCAAACAACATATATGACCAGTGTTTTTAGAGACAAAGAAACCTTGTTTCCTCACAGAGAAGGGAGTTTTACCTGCTGAAGTGCTGGAAGCAGCTGCCTATACTTCCTTTGAATTAATAAAGGATTAATACTTCCTTTGAAAAGAAAGCTCACCCTTGCTTGAAGAAAATAAATGCTGCTCCTTGATAATCTGCAAGCTAATTTCATATGTCAATGGAAAGAACAGCTAGAATTTTATAACCCTTATTATGAGTCCCCATGTATAAAAATCAATCTCCTATGAACACACATGTCAAACTGCAAGCAAGTGAACTAGAATGAATGTCACTTGGTCCAGTTGGAAAGCTCTTGCATGGCCCTATCCAGCTGCATGTGTCAACTTCACCTTCTCACTCTTCCCCTACTCCTAAACATTCAGAAGTGTATAAGCTTGAAATGTTTCTATGGACTTCCTGTGGGGACCTCAAGAATGGAAGATGGGTCACATATTCTCTGGAGTACTTTTGTTGGTTGGGAGAGCAGGAGGTGAGGAGGCTGCAGCAGTCATCACATTCCCAGCCACTCATTTAATAAGAGAAGACAACTTTTAAAAGGGCTGAAGAAGAAAATATTCAATGAGAGCCTGAGCAACCACAGAGGAAAAGGTTGGAGTTGGAGCTCTGAACACCTTCCCAAGCTCTGTTGTTGACTGCAAGGCACTAGAGAGTCTGTCCTACAAGAGAGACTCTCTCTTTGTTTAGCCATAGGTAAACAACATATTTGAATCTACTGCATGGGAAAGAAAACACCTACCTTGCACAGGATGTACACCTTACGGCCTGACTTGGAACCTTAGTCCTGGCCCATAACCCTAGACTCTCTACAGAAGTCCCAGGACTCTTCCATCTGAGGTACTGAAAAAGCTCCCAAGCACTAGTGATGTGTGATAGAACTGTCTTTTGTCCCTTCACCTTCTCATTTGTAACTGAGTCAAGGTTCTGTCTTGTTTCCCTGGGGTGGAAAATGCACTTGCCAAGATGTATGCTTTACTTCTGCTTAAAATGTAATTTAAAGTTCTCCATTGGCCCTACATGTCCAAAAACTGATGAATCAACAATTGAGTATATAAAGTGGCTTTTGACATTCCTCACATGCGATATAAGAAAGAAAATTAATACATTCAAGTTGGCCCAATAACCAGTATTTCCTCGTCATGTCTTTCCATGGCAAATAGAAACAAAATAAGAGACTGAAACTTCAGCAGGAACGGGACAACACAAGGAATGAAAATCACCAGATCAGTTGCTTTTGTACTTACTCATGGAAGATGTGATGTCTGCAGCAGTGGTTTAAATTACTTTTTGCAACTGAGTATTTTTCCCAAGTGTGGAGGAGAATAAGCAGTCTTCAGTTTCACCCAAGGACTTAAGACTTACCTTCACTGTTAACCTTGTGATAGTGACTGTAACACTGTCCAATGAAGCACCAAAGAACAATGGACACTAGAGCTAAAGAATAGCTCCACTCCTGTGTGTCCCAGTTCCTTCCTTTGTCTCTCCCTTGCATCCTTGCATCTCCTTCATTCCCTTTGCTGTTTTCACATTTCTTTCTCCTCATTTCTTTTCTTCCTATTATTTAATCTTTTTTCTTCCAGTTTTCTTCTCCCATCTCAGTTGTGCATTTTCATTCTATTTTGCTCATTCTTTGTACTTTCTTGCCTTGCTTTTCATCAGCAGCCGTACATCTCCCCTGGCACCACCTTAATTCTAGTTGTTCCACACCCAATTGTCCTGTTATCCTTAAGCAAATCCTCTCTGTTATTTTGGAGCTGGACAAGCATGTGGGAACAAGATGGAGATTCTTGCCAAACTCCATACCATTCTTTTCTGTGGGGTCCAAGCTATTACACATGCATCCCTAAAGCTTCTGCATGTATCCCAGGTGCATCAGGGTGACTTGCCTACACACGTAAGACCAGAGGTTTGGATGGGGAGTTATTTTAGAGACGGCCTGAGTGGGTTGCAAGCTCTGTTCTTTAACCACATCCCTGTTGGACCTCAACTCTTTTACTACATTACTTCATTTCTTTCTGAAGAATGGGAGAGAAAAAGGAAGCAATGGGAGAGACAAAGGATCACAGTTTACTCTTTTCTCTCTGCACTTGGAGTCAAGTGCCAGTTTGTCTCTGGCAATTGACCATGCGGCAGGCTCATGCATTTGGTAGCCTTTACTGCTGCTGTTACACAGGCAAGTTTATTGTACTTACAACTTGGAAAGCTCCTGCAGCCTGCAACGCATGGTTAAAATCTAAGAGAGATTGAGATAGTTACATTGGTGTTGCTCATTCCCTGTCAGTGTGTGTCTTTGTGATTGTGAATTAAAAGGAGAATGAGACGAGGAGAGATCTAATAGGATTTCTCAGCCACTGAAACCTGATGTAGGTGAGTGGAGCCCTGTTCTGTGACTGTGAAAGAAACGTGTTCACTTTGTTATGATTTGACGCTTCAGTCAGATGCTCCTATCTGGAGACAATTTTAAGCAACTCCAGAGAGCTCAGTCCACAGAGAATCTGGGAGGGAATAAAACTTGCAACGTTCAAGTGTAAAATCAAAGATGTGTTTAAAACCAGTAGTTTTCAATGGAGATGAGTCAATTGAGAGTTACTGATTTTTCAGGCCAAAGTTACCTAGAGATAAAGAATGAACAAGATGTGTTTGGGCACAGGGTGGAATGTCCATTTTCTTTTGGGATTGCCTTTCCATGGTGCACTGAAAACCTTGAGTGTCGTCTATTCGATTTCAGCCTAAAATGTGAAATTCAGTCCAAGTATGTACATTGTAGGAACACAGTTCCAGATGTCTTGCTGCTTAAATATTACAAAAGTGTATTGGAGACTCAAATGATGATACCACGTGGCTTTTGCCAGAGACGTCAGAGAGATTTTTACATTTTGGACCCAGTGCCATTAGCAAAATGCCTTCTCAACTCACCTCATATTTTTTCCTCTTGATCTGCTCTGTAAAGTCGTACTTTTCAGTCTCCAGCTGGTATAACCAGTCCCACAGTTCCTTAGCCTTGTCCCTGTGCGTTTATGGGGAAAGGAAGATAGGAGAAACATATCACCTCATATATTTTCTACCAATTGCATATCACTAGTAATGAGACTTTTTACATTTTATTTAATGTAGTTCACACATCTTCCTGCAAAACCTTTCCATCCTCTGAAACATTTTCAAGGCCACATTTTTCTCACCTTCTCACGCAAGAACCTTTTAGGCTTGCACTCTTCCATTTGTCACACACTAACATATTTTCCTACAGAGCCCATGGTAACCAGACAAGAGGGAAGGAGAACTCTGAAGGCCACCCAGATGAGTAGAGCAGCTGCCATTGTACAATCTCATCTGTTTCATGGCTGAGGTGAGCCAACCTCATTTTTCAATCATGTGTTAACTCCCAATATGTGGAGTCCATTGTCTGATTACTGGTCTGCACCAAAGCACTCAGCTCCCAAGCCTCCAGCCTCTGAGAAGACCCATAGTCATACCTCATGAGCTCAACTCACCCCTAGGAATGCTACAGATACTAATCTGTAGGTTTGTTCATCCAATCTCAGAGTTAGGTTCAAAGGTTGTACCTGCTCCCAGAAATTACTGTTCCTAATTAGCAGTACAGGCTAACAGGACAAGATGACTAGATGGCTACCAAACCATTCCAACAATTCCCCACATCTCCGTTTCCCCTCCATTCTCCACATCAAAGAAGGGCACAACTTAACGCTGTCCCATGATGAATTTCAAGGAAGTCCATCTCCTCTACCTCATTTTTTCACTAGAGAAGACTCCTGGACTGTAACACCAAATTTCAGTGGATTATATTCAGTGAGTAAGGACAAGTGCGTTACCTCAGCTTGTCTTCATTAAGGTGGTCAATATTCAAGGGCTTGCGCCTCTCTGCCAGGACCTTCTTCTTCGTCTCTCTAGCTGTTTGCTTCTTCCCCCTCTTCTGATCAGCCTATTTTCAGAACATTAGTTAACGTCAGACAGCAGATATTCAGGCCGAATGAAATTATTTCAGTGACAGAACGCATAAGACAAGCTGCTAAGGATCCGGAAGAAGAAAAAGCAAGCGGTTTTGTGAACTTGTAATAAAAACTGCTCCCAGTCAACCCCATAGCTTCATGCTTCTGTGTTTCTTTCACCAATTCATGCTTTTTACCTTGGCCAGATAGCTGCTGTATGTGGCACCCATGGAGGACAGAGCCTTCTTCTTCTTGAGATCATCCTCAGCTTTTCTTTTGGCATCTTCTTCCTCTCTCCGTGCCTTTTCCTCCTGTGCAGAGTGACACACAGAAGTAAATTACTCTAGGGGAGACTCACAGCTTCACCAGCAGCCAGTATCAATGTAGGGAATGGGGTGAGATAAGGATGTTTTCGAGAATTATCCGTGCCTGTTTCTTGCCCTTGCTTTAAGTGGGTGTTCATTTCGAGACAGGCAGGACATGTAGGGTTTTTTCTGTCTCTAGAATTCTCCTCCAATTTGATGCTGACACAAGGAGGGATATGAAAAGACAACTTACCGCAAGCCTTGCCTGACGCTCCTTCTCCTTCTCAGCTCGGATTCTCTGTTGCTCTGCTCTTTCAGCTCTGCGCTTCTCCTGCAAGAAGCAGTGGCAAAGGCTGTTGTGGCTTTATTTACCTCCAGTATTACACACTGCCACCAAGAGCTTTAGTTCATAGTGAGCCACCTTCTCTCTTGCCAGAGCATGCAGAAGGGTCTCATCTGAAATTCCCAGATGTAAAACAAGAAGCTGAGAGGGGAGACAGATGTAGGAAGAAGCCATTTGGTGGTGACTTGACCCGTCACTTCTGTACTTGGCAATACAGCTTTCTGGCAAACTCTGACAGTGGACTAATGGATTCAACTTCTATTCTAGAGAACATCTCTCAATGTAGTACAGGGAATTGGTAGTACAAGGACTTACAATCCTCTCCTTGAGGGCAACCAGCTCTTCCTCTTCCTTTCTCCTGGCTTCAAAGTGGCTGTCAATCAAGGCCTGCAGTTCAATCAGGTCTTTGTTCTGTCTTTTCTTTTGGATGTCCTAGAAGAGCAATAAAATGCATTAAACCAGCCCATATTGCTCTAGGAACATGCCCTGGACATTTCCAGCACCTCGCCTACACAGAGAAACAAAAGTCTGCAGATACCCATGGAAATCTATGGGATTAAGTTAAATAGCTGTTGATGCAAGTCAGAGACAGTCAAGAGCCCATAAAGAAACAGAAACTGCATTTCCCATTCCCCTACACTGTATTTTATCCTTGGCTTTGCTTAGCTGCCACCTCTTTGCATATACTTAGCAAGTATATGTATATAATATATATAATATATATAAAATATATATAATAGCTTATACTTATACTCTTCACTTTGGGATATGAATCTTACCTGAAAATGTTCCTACATTTTTGGGCAAAGCAGATTTTTCTGTGGAGTTTTCAACATTAGAATTACTTAATTTTTCTATCAACTTTCTAGAAAGGTACTTGGAACTCTACTATTAAAAGTCTGTTGTCATTTTAGGTAATGCATCTCCGTAAGATATGAGTATAGGCCTGCTTTATTTCAATCTGAAGCTTTCAAATTGTTTACAACAATGGGACAGGGGATCTGAAAGCTGCTAAAACACTTACTTTCGCCTTTCTTCATATATTGGCTTGCAAGATTCAAGGAAAAAAAAAAAGAAATATGTAAATTGTAGTCACATTAGCATTAAATTTATCCTGAGAGTTCCAGGGAGCAGACAGTAACACTTCCCTGAAAAGAAGTGGCAAAGCATCCATACTTTTTTCTTTGACTTTATCGTCAGCGGTATGTAATACAAGAGGAGTTACATGGATTTACACACACATATATGACTCAGATACAGACAGACATGCACAACCAGCTTCAGCAATACTTACATCAAAATCTACTTTCTCACCCTCTGGTATTTTAGGAGCAGTTAATCTGCAGAGAGTCAGAAAAGAAAAAAAAGGTGGGGGGAAAGGGGAGGGGGAGGAGAGATTTTCATTTTAAGGAGCAGGCAGCTTTGTACATAGCCCATCCTGACCTGAATCTCCCTCAGGAATGATGCTAACAAAGAGAAATCATGATGGAGATGAAGAGGTGAGAAACAGCAATTCAAAAGAAAACTATTCCAGAATAGCATTAGGGACCGTTGTCCTTCATGGAAGGTCTTGTAGGGCAAGGAGTTACCCCTAAAATCCTTTTGTATTCCCAAAGCCTATGGTCATTCCCTACCATATGGAAGAACTTTGGTCCATGAGGCTGTTGGCACAGTAGTGCACACTCTGTTCTGGGCAGCTGATGGAACAGGAAGGTAAGGTGAAGGTTCTTGGGGCTCAGACCCATAAGATTCATAGGAAAGCTTACTTAAGCTTAGGTCAGCCCAGTCCAACATTCGCCATCCTTCACGCTGACAGCAATCCTGGATGAATAGGTAGTTTAGCCAGCCATGGCCTCTCACAGAGTATTTACCGTTGAGCCACGTATGTCTTGTGGCAATGTGAGACTGCTGTATATTGGACAACTCACAAGTCCTCTGACTATCAGGAACTGATCTTAAGAGCCTAGTCAGTAACTACTGCTAAAGCATCCTCTAGCAGAAGCAAACATCCTGGAAAGGCATGCAGGAAGAGCTGAATGTTGCACAAGGGAGGGTTGGATAAAGGCATCTAGTGGCTGCTTGCCTAGTAGACAATCTAAGGTCTTCTGTTAGATCAGAAAAATGATCCCAGGGTTTTGAAAATCCCTGCCCTTCATACTTACTTTATTCTAGGCTTCTCCTCTGTATTTGGAAAAATGGAACAAAACAGGAAGGGAAAAAGAGGGAGAAGAGTTAAAACAACTGAGATTATGCCAGCTGCTAACGTAAAAGGAGGGTAGGGAATTTTAATCTTAGGGGAAACATCCCAGAGAAACTGGTTAAATCACAAATATTTCCAAAAGAAATACCCACACTCGAACACCCCTTTTATTAGAAGTGAATTTGGTTTTACTCCTGAAACAGAATTTGGCAGAAAAGAATCAAGAGACTGTATAAAAATACCAAAACATAACATCTGGAAGGCAATGATTTCACGTAAATGCTAAGTTATTTTTCTCATACCAAAGCTTTCTCAAAGCTCTAAGGAGGACAGCTGGGCTGGAGGATAGAAGAAAATGTTGCCTCTTTCAATCAGTACTTCTTTCATTAAAGTTAACCTGAATTCACAGTCATGTCAATGATAACTAGGCTTCACCGGTTTCACCTGCATGCCTCACATGGAGGCCAGGAGGGAAAAAACTTCATGACACACATTTTCTCCAGGTTCACTGACACCCAAGATAGCTTAAGGCACATGGCCCTGAGATACCTTGGTGCCACAGAGAAGAAACTTATTCTTCTGCAGAGTGGTGCTCCTCATACCCAGCTTAGAAAGACCATCCTCTCTTAGCAAGCATCCTCTCCTGCTGAGGTATACGCAAAATTCCCATGGACAGTAATGGGAATGATCTTGCATCTCCAGGAGAGGTATAATGCCCTGATAGGCAGGCTAAACCATAACAGAGACTGACAGCTCGGGCCATCTGGCAGTTAAAAGGGTTCTCCTACAATAAGTGATCTTTCCCTTGCTGTCAGACATGTGCTGTCTTTTGAGTTACTTGCTTAACATCTGTGCTTGTGATCAGTTCCCCTCCCTGCTATGCTTTTTAAACTTCAGTTATTAAAACTCCAGTGTATTGCCAATAAGTTCAGCACTCTTACTTTCACAAACAGAAGTAAATTAAACCTAGATGTGTATTCTGGACCGGTCTCAAAGGGACCCAGGTTAACTTTCATAACTCCATGCTACGTTTGAACTTTGAGGGCTGCTGCTGGAATCTGCAGTACAAGACTCTCCCTGTGTTTGTTCAGTGGGAGGAACTGAGGTAAAAAACTCACAGCCTATTGAATCAGCTAAAAACAAACAACTTTGTAAAGTAAAAGTAAAAATAGCCTCCCTCAGGAGTGGGTGCACAAGCCCTGCTATCCATATCATGATACAGAAAGCTGTTATATTTTTTCAAATGCTTGTTTGCATTAAGGTGCCTTGGGACTGATGGAGGAAATTTGGAATAGCAAATGGAGCAGAGTAGGAGAAAATAAAGTGAAATGTTGTAACAGAGAAAAAAAATAGCAAAAACTGATACTGGAAAATATTTAGTGGAGACATCAGTTTCAAGGATATCAGATAACAAATAAATCAAGAAAGTGGCTGGAAATGGGTTATTGAGACAACTAAGAGAAAATACACGAGAGATACATAAAAAGAGATCAGAAACCAACCTTTCCTTTCCTCTCTCATTTCCTGTATCAATTTCAGTAAAGAAAATTTTGGGGGTAGAATTTTCTCATTTACTGCAAGAACACTGCCTGCCAAAACAGATCTTAGCTGAGGCTAGGGCAATGCTAGTAAACTATACAGCACATAATTAGAAAAGTGTTTTAGAACACTTGTATAAAGAAAGCCACAGATCACTCCTGAAGAAAAAATACCATTAGGCAGCATTGTACTTCTGTATTTCTGCGGTTATTTTTTAAATTGTTTTGCTTTTCAAATAGCCAGTGAGCTTCTTAACACATCAGTTAAATTGATTTTTTTTTTTTTTTTGGAGAGAGGAAAAATAATCAAAATTAACCAGTCTATCAGGGATGTTATTGACACAGGATTCCCTTCCCTCATGAATACAAAATTAATTTTCAGAAACATTCCTGTTTAGCTTAAAGCTGCCAGTTAGTAACATTTCAGAGAGAAGCTAGGGGTAAACAGGAAATTACTGGGTTTTTTTGTTGACCTTGGTGGCCAGGATAGACAGCTGTCTGTCAATGACTGTGTGAGTTTGGTTTCAGCTGCCACCAGATCAGCACTTTCAACTTAATTAAAACAACAAACAATTGTAAAAATAAAAAATAAAGTTAGTTTCTCTTGAAATAAGAAGGTTTAGTTAGAATATTTAAAGGTACCTCCAGAAAACCAGAAAAGGAGATATCAAAGAAATAGGAGCTTTTATTAGAAATCAAACACTAATAGATCTGTCCTTTGCAGTGCATGATCCAGCATTGTTCATGCTGAATGCACCAAAAGCAGCCCAGGGATGTGATTTGTTTTGAAACACCTTTCTTTCAAGAAACCAAGTCAAGGAACTGGGCCAAAATGTTTTGAAAAGCAGGAATTGTCATACCAAATTCCTGTTCCTGTGGCAGATTTTGACTGATATTCTGGTCATTCTGCCCATGAACCATGGGGCTGTGACAAAATCGCCACATACTACCCTGCCAAAAGAAGGCAACAGCCACTGGAAATCCAAGTTCACTGCCTTGGTGATTAGAGATACAGTCTGAGTTTCTGGTTTCCGAAAGGGTTAGCAAGAAGAGAGTACACACTACCAAAAGTAGAGCCTTGCTTTCTCCTGCCTGGTCTATGAGATATTCACATAGTACTCCCCCTTTCTGTGAATGCATTTGAACTGCCTTTACTTCATTCAAAAATCTCTAAACACCCTCCCTTAATTCCACTTCTCAGAAGAAACATCTCTAGTGTATCCTTGAAAAAAAAAATATGCTATTAAAAATAAAAGGAAAGAGAGACAAAAATGAAAGAAAGGGGATCAGAAAGGTCCTCAAGGTATTCCCTAAATAAGAAAAAAAGCCTGAAAAGCGAGCAAGAAGATTAAAACAAACAAACAAAAAAAATTGACAAAACCAAAACAAAACAAGGAAACACAGAAAATGCAGGGTGGTTTCAAGTAGCATTGGACTTTGTTTTTCAAAACAGCTGCCAGGGTGTTCTAGGGGTTAGGACAGTCAGAGCACAACCAAGCTATTTCAAAGATCCATAGAAGTCTATGAGAGTCCTTCTATACATGTAAATCAGTACTGAATTTGGCCCATGGGGACTTAGTTATCTTGCCTACATATAAGAGCAAAACGGACTCTGTATACATCTAGATTTGGTCCTTCCAAATGAGTCTTGTTCCCACCTATGTGCTCCACCACCCACTAAACTAAGAACTTACAAACACACTCTCTTAAACCTATGGCCTGCCCCACCAGTCTGAAGATTTATGCACGTGCTTGACGTTTAGCACAATTTTAAGTGTACAGCTGGAGCAGAAGTTTAAATATCTCTAGATTCAGGCCTGAAGACCATGACCTTCTAAGGCTGGGTGAGGCAAGCTTGTCGATGCAGGGCTCAGCTCCATTTTCAAGCACGTCTCTACAATTTAAGAGATACTTCCCTGATTTTTAGGGGATAGAGAAGGTTTGCTGGTGAGACATATGACACAATAAGTTCTCACTAAAAAACAAGCCCAGAGCAAGCATGTAGAGCTTCGTTTTCAAGGTCTACTATCCTAATGGGGGTGTGCAGGCTTCTCAGTACAACAGTGACACCCCCCCAAGCGTGATGATTGGATATACACAGTGAGCAATTCTTTGCGGCAGAGAGGTTTTGGCCCAGTTCCTGAGTTTAAGGTCAAGTGAGGAACAAAAAGAAATACAGGAAAAAAAGAGTGAGATGTTAGAAAGATGACTTCGTTGTCCTAAGACAACCCCGAGCTACCATCATAGTATTCGCCGCCTTCATCAGCTGTAGGTTGAAGGATAAAAGCAAAAGAGAAGAAGCACAGTAGTCAATCCACAACCAGTGCTGTACTCCTAAGAGCAATTATCCCCTGCTCCCTCCCTGCTATGTTGGGAACCTCGCACTCTCTGGAGATTGAACAAGGAGAAAAAACACCTTTTTAGTGATTTGATTCAGCAAACATACAGCCTTTTTCTCCATGTTCATCCAAAGCCATACAGAGAGATCATTCCCCTCCCATGCTCTATTTGCTCTTGAAAAAGGTTTTCCCAGCACTGGAAGAGAAAAATGGTGAGAGTCGGTAGGTGCATCACATACCTTCTTCAGGGGCTTCCTCTGCTGGTGTCGTGATGCGAGCAGTGATGGAAAGACAGGAAATAGACAGGGAAAAAACAAACAACAGAACAGATATTTAAAGCTCTTGGAAGCCTGAGAAAGAGACTAGGGAATGCATGAAGGGAGGAGGGGGAAGGAAATGAATTAGTGAATTACGGCAAGGAGAAAAGACATCTGGAGAGGCTCTCAGAAGTTAAAGATGCTGTAAGGTTAAAGTAGTAGTAAGCATGGAGATTAAAGGAGAAAAGGGCTGCAAGTGATCATTGTGGTTAATATTTGTTTCTCTTGTTTTGTTCTCTTCTACCAACTCAGGACTCCTGTTCTCTCTCTCTCACACACACAGTCGCATGCTGCAACTAGAAGGAGTAAATCAGAAGTCTTGTCACATACCTGGCTCATTAACTTCAGGTGTGAAATGTCATGGAACAAGATGCGATGGAAAATAAGAGAATGAGAACAAGAAACCTGTTATTTCACACACCAAAAGAGCTTCTCAAACAAAGGGGCAGAAAGAAAAATGGGAGAGGGAAACAAAAGTGAGAGTAAACCTGAGATAAAATAAATTAATTACATCTGAAATAGCATATAAACAGAAGTCACAGGACAGGAAAGGAATTCAATCTCGTGAAACAGGCAAATTTTCAATAATAGTCCGGTGCCTAAGAAAAACTTCTGAGCATTATATGACATAAAGCACAACCTGACAGCACAGTGTACCAGGGTTTACCTTGATATGAAATATGCACATGAACATAATCGGCACTCTCAAAGCGCTGTTAGATCCATTCTTTTCTAGTAGCATTGCAGGCGTTAGAAATGAACACGGTGTGGTTCAGAAACTTACTGAAATACCTGCTGTAACTCATCACCAACATTCACCTAAATTCCGAAGGAGCTCAGTCTCTTTTCTAGAGGTATGGCTTGGGCCATTTTCTTCCTAGACAACTTGGATGTCTTTATAAATCTACTGCTGTTCTTTGTATCCATTTACAATGTAGAATTACAAACAGATTACTTCATAGGAAGAAAAGAATCATTAAAAGTCTGTGCAGGTCTACATTTCGTTTTGCTTTTTCGGCAAAGCAAGAATCAATCTGCAATGTGGATTTGCGGGGCAGATTTTGCTTTTCAGCCATACACACACCACTGAATATATTGCAAAGCAGTAATAAAAATAATGCAAAATCTGACAGCATTTATATTCCCTGTGTATAGTCAATGGGTCAAATTCTACCCAGTGATTTGAAAGAAAGCTTCCCCTATAGGAAGAAATATTCATCCTCCTATGACAGTGCAGAATTTAACCCATTCCACAAGGGCAGTTTTAGCTGAGATGTTCTTTCACGATAGTGTATGTGTTCCCCTAGTTTTTAGTAAAATTTTATTGCAACAAGCAATTTTCCTGCTCCTTATTGCTGCTTGCATTTCTCTGAGAAAAAAAAAAAAAACAGTATTAAACTTAAAACCCAAGAACCCCAAAGGCATGCAAGTTACAAGCTATAATTAACAGATAGGTTGTTATCTCCTATCACCTTCTATTTGCTTCCAGCATGCACACTGTCCCAGCAGCCAGATGCTGGGGAGTTTAGAAGTTAAATCACATACCTGGAGGGGGGGCTTCATTTAGTAGGAAGTGTCAGGGGAAAATCATAGGAAAGGAAGATAAAAGAATTAGAAATAAGTTATTTAGGAGGGGATCATCTCAAACTTTGGTAAGACCAGGCTGAAGGAGTATAATTTACAGACTAGGTTATAGGGATAGAGTGTTAATAAGAATGGAAAAGGAGAGTAATTGTAGTGGGATGTGAAGTAGAGAAGGAGGGATTACCATAGAAATTAAGGATAAAAGGAATTTCAAAGTTGATAAATTGCAACAGTTTAAATCATGCAAATATATAAACAGTGACCAACTGTAATAAAACTGGCAATCCTTAAATTTGATAGAAAACATACCCAAGTAGAGAGTTTTACAAGTATGCGGTGTAACCTATGTTTCAGCTATGCAAATCGCCTTTTAGCTATCTGAGCTGGTACGGGGATACAAGAGTTACTGCAAGGAAGTACTGCTTTGGATTTGGCTCTATGTTTGCATCTGAAGCTCTACTATTTAAGAACCTTCACTGCCGTGTGAGGCTTAGCTGTGCAGAATTGGAACTATTCAGGTCTACACAGTACTTGTCTCTTCTGCAAAGGAGTAGAAACCACTTGAGCCTGCTGAGATCCTGCTGCAGGTGATTCCTGTAAGCAGAAGCAGCTTATGTTTCTGCAGCTTGGGTACCCACTCTCTGCCCCAGCTGCAGTGTCATCACTGCCCTAGAAGTTTTCAGGGGCTCTAAAATGTTTCCTCTAAGTTTCTTTGAAGGTGGCTTCTCAGTTACAGACAATAATTATACTTTCCTATAGGAAAAATAATTTTTAGGGAATTTTAAGAGTGGATGGATTCTTCATGACTCAGGTTTTCTTCAACATCTTCAAAATCCTATGTACAGGAATGCTTCAGATTAATACACAGGAATTTAAATGTCACATATATGCGCTTGGTTAGGTAGAAAGTGTCAGCGAAGAAAAACAAAAGAGTTAGAGTAAGAATTACACAAAAGCAAGAACTCTCAACTTGTGCAGGCCGAAGCTGTGACTTAGAATATGTGTTAGAAACAGAGAAACTAAATAACCATATAGTAATGTGAAAAGCTGGGACAGTCTCCCTCTGAGAGAAAAGTATTCTTTTAAGCTTGTTGTATTTACATCTTCTTTGAAACCTTTCCTTTTTGTTGTGCTTTATGTTACAGAGGGAAAACAAAACATGGGGAGGCTGTAGGTATGGATTTATTGTTAATCAGATTGTATTAATTCCTGATGTTTTCACATATTTCAAGTTTACATATGTGAAAGCTTGAGACCAACACTCAGGTGGTAAGTAGCAGTTCAATAAATACCAGGGAAAAGAGGTACAGAGGCAGGCAAAGCAGCTAGGATGGTAGCAATGACCTTGTGCAAACCAAGATCAGAAAAACCTTAGGAGCAGATAACAGACAGGAATGAATATGATTAAAAGGAGAAGAGAAAGACATAAAACGAGAAGCTGTGAGAACAGGGTGGAAATGAGAAGCAGTACACAGATGAATGTTGAAGTATTAAGTCATGCAAAAATCAATCAGACAGCCTTCATCTCACTTACTCCAACCCTGGCAAAAGTACTGATCTCATCTATTAAACTAAGAGGCTGGTCTCCCTGTGCGGACCCCAGGGTGAAATAGCTCGGATGGGCGGCTGCTGAGATGATACTCCTTTAATAAAGCTACTCCAAATGGCACAGAATCATTTTCAAAGACAGTTTAGAGGATGCTGCAAGTTCAGTTTCCGCTTTTCCAGATAATAAACATAATAATGTTCCCATACAAAGTGTAAGGACCCCTCTGAGTCCAGTCAGTGCCTATAATTACAGCTTCTACATCAAGACACTTGTTTACAAAAATGTTATTACATTTTTCATGCAACAGTTAGCTCTCATCCTCATTATTATGCATCACAGGGCAGAGGAAATTATTACTGATGGAAGATGTAAGGAAGCTGCAAGTTACAGTTTATCATTAATATTTGACTTTTATCTGTTTTCTTCCACCATCTTTGAATTCCTGAGTATAATATTAGAGTTACTGGTATCATTTTCCATCAGAAATCATAGTTTCAAATGAATTTCAATATTTCAAAACTCACCTAGATTTGGCTAAGATTTTGGTTAAAAAAAAAATTGAAACCATTTCACGACCGTGAAAGGTTTCATAGATACTAACAACTCTAGAACAAAACCTTTTAATTTTTTTTGCCTCATGAAAATGTCTCATTCTAGATTTTTGTCTTGCATTACACTATATGTACACCTCACATTATCCATAAAGTCAATGCTTCAAAAGCATCTAAAATAGAATTTTCATTTCACAATTTGGAACTCTTCCATAGAGAAAAGAGGAAAAAAATTAAAATAGTCGAATGAAATGTTTTATTTCGACTATAAAAAAAAAATATTCAATAGCTGCCAAACAAGTATTTCCTTCTTTTTTGTTTGTTTTTATCATTTTGTTTGAAAAGTTTCTATTTTGTCCCATTTCAGAACATGACCAGATTGTGAAATTGACAAGAGCAATTGAATTTCCAGCACACAATAACCCTTCAGATTGATGCAGAGGAATTCAGAAGTCACATACCTGGTTCATGGACTTCTTTAAGAGGGAAGTAGCAGGGAAAGAGATGTAAAGAAAGACAAGAGAATTATAGTGAGAAACAGAGGATGATTAAAGAAAAGAACTTACACTTTTTAGCCGGGATGGAGGGGTTAAAGGGGTAGAAATTATTAATAAGATTAGAACAGAGATAGAGGGTACATATGGATGTCAAACAGAAAATCATGGAGAGGAAGGACAGAGGGTGTTTGAAGATAAAAGATGCAGATGACATATGTATTCAAGTGTCATTGGTAACCTTTGGTTGACAAAAATATTTACTTGTATTTAAATCAAGTCCATTATCCATCAGTTTGAATGTGCAAAATGGCTATAGGCAACCTGTTCTTATTCATGTGCATAGAAATCCCAGCCTCTGTGGAAAGCAATGGCTTGGAGGAGCTGGAATTCATTTCTTTAGTGCCCAGGATTTCAACTCTGGTGCGTAAGAAAACACACTGATGTGCAAAAGTAAGTACGAGCATGTTCCTGCTCTCCAACCTGCAGGATAAATTGTCCAATGAAAGCCTAGCTGGACATTCAGAGAGGGAAGCAGGAGGGCAATTGAAATGGGTTTGGACTGTCAGGCCAATGCTTTTAATAAGTATAACCTACTATTTTGCTAGTCACACAGACTGTCTTACCAGATCTGGACTTAAATCCCTGTTATAAAGTCAAGCAAAAATGTACTCCTGCTACTCCTTCTTTTGTATTATACACATTAACCCAGAAAAATGCAAATAGTTAGGGAAAAAGCATGCAATTGCATATTTTCTCTTAATTGGCATTTTCTGCAAAAATGCTGCAATCAAAACAATGCCACAGCTGTCCCGCCTCCAACCCTAGTGCATGGTGTAGAGCACAGGTGGCAAACACAAGGCCCATGGGCCAAATCCGCCCCTCCACCTTGTTTTATCCAGCTCAGCATCTTGTTTCTATCCTGTGGCAGTGCCGAGCTTCTTGCCCCCTGCACTCCTGCCAGTGCTGGCCACATGTGCAGCGTGTGACGTGCCTTACGCTGCAGGAAGAAGCTGACATGGCCCCCAGTGAAAATGAGTTTGACACCCTGGTGTAGAGCAAAGCAGATGTCAGTGAGCATGCAGAGGATAGTTTTGCATCCTCTCCTCTTCAACCACCTCCAGAATCTTTGCACGTGTTACTACTTCAGACAGAAAGAGGGGAATTCACAGACCATGTCACGTACCTTCCTCATGAGCTTTAGGCAGGTGGGAAGAGACACAGAGCAAAATGCAAAGGAAGATAAGAGCATTAGAAACATTAGAACAACTTTTCAGGCATACAAAATGGAGAGGGAGGGAAAGCCTGAGAGTACAATGCAAGGAAATTAAAATACAGATACAAAAAGCACTACTGGAAGTGATGCCGCAAATAGTCTGAGATATTAAAAACATAAAGCTGATTTAAGTGGCCATATGCAATGAGATTTGTCTTAGATGCATATTTCTGCAGCCTCGCATAAAGCCTGGAGCGTCATGCCGTTTCTCAACACTGATGCTCTCTCACATGGATTTACAACCTGAGGCCAGCAGGTTTTTGGTGTCTGCACATACTACCGTGAGACAGTGGCCTAGAAAAACTCCATTACATTAAGAAGAAAACCATCTTTAATCATTTGCAAAGCTAAAGCATCAAAATTGTCACCGGTTGCTTTATACGTCAGGGTTTAAGCTGAAAAAAAGGGCAAGTGGAAAGGCTCTCATAAGAACATCAGCCCGGTAAAGGAGGGCAAACACCCTCTGCAGTTGTGGCATCAGCAACTGCTGTAGCAGCAGACTGATCATGGGTACATCTGCACATTGTCCAGAGGCCCACCCCACCCCAAAAGGTCTAAAATAAGCCTCACAGGGAAGCCAAACCAGTTTTGGAGCAAAGACTTTTCAATTTTAATCCTTTTAAGAGGTTTACATTTCCCAGTAGTTTTCATACTTTTTTTTTGTTCATGCAATAATTACCACATAGCATCACCACTGCATTCAATTCCAAGACAGAACATGAAGGGAGTACAAAAAAACCAAAATGGTGGCAAGTTTTATTCTATATTAATATGCCTGTTCTTAACTCCCGTTTCCCTTTATCATCTTAAGGCTTACCAGCTAAACCAGAGCCTACTCTGAAAGACAAGAGTTATGCCACATACCTTCCTCCTGAGCTTCTTTAGGTGGAAAGAGCCATAGAACAGGATGCAAAGGAACATTAGGAGAAACACATTATTCCATGAGTTGATATTAGACAGGCTGAAAACTCTGTTAAACCAGAGGGAAAATTTTTATCCCAGTAAAGGTTGCACTAATGGCCAGGAAGGGAAGGAATCTGAGGCACATGTGGTTGGGAAACAACTTCACTTTGTGAAGGGAAGAGGCCAAAACATGTTGCAGAGGGAAAATCTCAAAGTAAGCTCAAATAATACATGCTGAAATTTCTCTCTAACTTCAGTTTTAGAGGAACAACCTCCTGCCATTCCCAGATGGACTTGATGGCGAGTTCCAGATATGGCGGAAGAGGCTGGGTTACCACTGAGGCAACATCTGTCAGACCTTGCACAAAGACCATTTGCATGTGTTGTCCTGTGGCAGAACAGGAGGGAAGGGTGGAAAGGAAAGGCAACAGAAGTGAGAAGGCAAAGTAACCAGGTCCTGCCTCTCTCACACCACCGTTCAATCCTCCATCACTGCCAAAGAGCTTGTGAGGAGTAAGTCAAAAGACAATAACAATGTCTTTGCTTCATGAGCTTTGTCAGTTTGGGTGTGACAGGGACCAAGAGCAACGAAATGGAAAATGAGAACAGTTAGACTAAAGAGTGTGTGAATGTAACAGGGTTCATAGAGGGTATGAAACAGAGAAACAGAGGAGGAGGTGAAATGGAGACAGGCAACCAAAGCATTCACAGGTCCAAGAAATGTAAAACCTTCAGGACACAGATGCTGTAAAAACCCTACAAACCTTTCAGAGTGGGTCTCCCCATGGCATTATAAACAATTTACCTTTGTTTCAAATGTATTCACAGCACAAAGCTTTGCAAATGCAGAACCAACACACCCTTTGGCTCCTCCTACCCGGAGCATCACATCCCAAACCTCTCAAGTACAAAGGGTGGGTTTCTGTTCCAGTCCCTCTTGTGCCCTGCCTGTCGCACCTTGCAAATGCTGTACTTGCCAGCAACTACATTGATATGATTAATAAGATCTGCATTCTACAGTATTAATATTTATATTATATATAATATATATTGTAGAATGTAAACTTACAATATACACATTGTACTATATATAATATTACATATTGTAGAATATATACTATATTACATATGGCTACACACATACCTTACCACAGATGGATTTTGATTTCAAAATCCATCTGATCATTATCTGCCAAGCTATGCAGGAGAAACCAGTTGACATCGATAAAAATCCTTATTGCCAGACTTCATGGCTGGCATTGCAAACACCCAGGGCTAAAACTCAGTCTCAGAATCTGCTGTGGCTTGGGTGAGGGGATGGTATCCCTGCTGTTCCCTCCTCAAAACCAGAGCAGAGATGTCTTTACAGATACACAAGGATAAAAGACACCTTTGGTGTAATGTGTGCAAGGGACAAGAAAAGCCCTCTGCCTGCAGATTCATCTGTCCTACTGTCGTTCTCTTTCCTCTTGTGTTCTTCTATCACATTGCAAAATTGGGTCACATATTGGTACTAAACCCTGCTGCAGGAAAGAGAGATGTGAGAAGCTGTTTCACGTACCTTCTTCTTGAACGTCTTCTGTGGGTGGGAAAGATCAGGAAAAGGAATGAGAGGAGAAAATTAAAACAAGAAATATCTTATTCGGACATTTTTGAAGTTTGCCAAGCTCCCAGGCCGTTATGGGTAAGTATACACGATGATGGAATTACAGGGTGAGAGAGAATTAATAATATTTTATGGGCATATTATGGGGTTATAAATGTTACTGGAATATGGGAATGTGACTACAAATTAAAACCACATTTAAAAAGCATCCAATATTTTATTCCTTATTAGAGCTGGCTGAAATTTACTAAAACTGACTTCTGGTGACTTTTTAAACAAAAATAAATTCACTGCATTTATTTTGTTTTAAATCTTTTTTCTCAAATGGTGAAAAAAATTTACCAACAGTTACTAATTTTTGAAATTTCAAAGAAATTTATTACTGGATTTCAACAACTGGATACAAATTTTGCAGAGTGTCCCCCTTGCTTTTAAAAATCTAAACTTTGAGAGAGAAAGGAAGGGACTTGACACCATTGTCATAAAGAAAACCCAAGCAGTTCAGTAAAAATAGTAGGCCAAAACAAACATATATATTTTGTTTCTATATACATAGATGAATATACATACACACAAACACACATATATAAAAAAATTATATGTGTGTGTGTACATAATATATGTTTTAATATATGTGTATATCCATATGTATAAATGTATACATATAAATGTTTTGGTTTGTTTGGGTTTTTTTTGTTTTGTTTTTTTTTTAAAAAAAGGCCAAATTTCCTACCAGCTCAGTAAGAGACATCAATGTTTATCATTGCATTGATGTCTGTGGCTCAGGACCAATCCCTAGTCACTAGTGAAACATTTACTCTGGATTTCCTCACACACATTCTTCCTCCACATTGAGAAAGAAAGAAAGCAAAAACCATGTCACATACCTTCTTCCTGAGCTTCAGGTGGCAAGTGTCATGGAACAAGAAGCAACAGCAAGCAGGAAGAGGAAAACAGAAAACTGTTAGAAACTGGTATTGGGGTGAGCTGAGGCCTGGAAAAAAATGTGGTTAGAAAGTGATGGAGAGAAGTTACATGGAATGGAAATTGATGACTTTGGAAGATGACACAAAGGGCAAGCGAAAGTGGAGAGCAACGAGAAGATACACCTCAGAGAAGATGGTCATGCAAATTAAAAAAATAAGAAGTCACCTGCCTATTAATTTCATATTAAACATTAAACTATTGAAATCCAATAGGAGACAGTAAGGGAAGGAAGGAGAAAGGCAAGAAGAAGTGCTTCTCCTTTTAGGAAGGCTTGTCTGTAGGAGTAACACTCCTTGCTTACTCTTTGGACATTTGACAAGGCTTGAAGGATGGAGCCTGAATAGCACCTTCACATCCCTGGCTTTGCCCCTCCAGGCAGGACTAGAGACACAATGACAACTGAAGGCACCTCTACAACCCATTTGACATCTCTGTTTTCCTTTTTTTGAGACCTTGATCCCCTCAGAAGCATCACTGGGACAATGAGAGACATAAGGATAATATACCTTAGGGTAGGAAGAACTCTGAGCACAGCTACAGTCTCACCACCACTGATGGCAATTAACCAGTTGCAGCAATTTGGGGGAATCCATGGCCAAAAAAATGCTGCTATGTATAAAATCCCCAAGAGAGACATTTCTGCACAAGGACAAGTCTCTATCTCAGAGCTCATATCCTCTGTGTGCAAATATTCCATCTCCCAGTAAAGGCTTTTTGCTTAAGAAGATGTCTTGGACACTAAGGGGAGATCCTGTCATAAAGCCCAGAGTTTGACCCTTGCCTCTGTCCAAATCACCTTGAGAAAATGGAGGATGAAAACCAGCAGCTACCCTTGCCTGAACTGAAGCCAACGTGTCAGAAGTGCTCCTCAAAGACACCAATACATCTTCAAAATCCTCCTCTCCCTGCTGCCTACAAAAGCTGAAACAACTTGGGTGAGAAGGGCTTTTCAAGTTCCATCTTTCCAGATCTGTGCTCTGTCTCTCACAGCTTGTCAAATCACCTTTTGCCAACTAAAAGCACATTAAAAACTTCATCTTTGCCAGTCAGTTCTCTGCTTTGCCTTTTCCATCTTTTGCAGTGCCCTCTCAGGTGCTCCTTGGGAGCTGGGCATCCTGCTCTTCTTTTCATTTTTAAAATTTAAACCAAATACAGGGATGTTGCCAAAATGAGAATGGCAGAATTTCACAGATTGTAAGTTGGGTGGGCTCTGCCCCAGTCCTTGCCATAAAATGCTCTGAGTTTACAGACAGCTAAGATCTCAGCTTTAGAACTGTCCCCTATGACTCGTACAAATACTGCATTTTACTGTAATGTCACAGCTCAGCACATCGTGGCCCCAGTTTGGATAGTTTTTATGGTTTCTGACTGATCTACTGATTAAGTGTTTCAGATAACCTTTAGCGGCAAGTGCCAAAGAGAAGGGTGAAATACAGACAAGGAAAAAGCAGGACCCAGAATCAAAGAAAATTACGTTGCAAGTTTTTTTTGTTACCTTCTTCTTCATATTCCTCTGCATTGAAATGGGTGGGGGAAAAAGCAGACAAATCAAACGTCAGCTTTGGTGCATCAGTAGGACATTACCCACAGCAGAGCCCCTTGTGCTCACAGGGATGATACCGAGAGGCCTCTCCCAAGTCAGCAAGTAATATAGCAAATAATATGACTTTGATAAAAAAAAAAAAAAAGAGGAGGTATAAAAGGAGAGGAGGGCTATGTTCTATTGAATCTTTTCTTGGGCAACGGGAACCCAGGCGTGTGCACATGTTAAAAGGAAAGAGGTGGCAGAAAGAGCCTCTGAGTAAAGAAAAAAACAACAAAGAAACCAAACTCGTGTTTATGTATATAGCTTGTATATACTGTGGGTTTCTATGCTTTAAAACAGAGATTATGTATACAAAATCCACAAAATAATTTGCCAGCAGATGGCAGTGCCCCTACAAAAACGGGGAATCAATTCGGGGCTACAAGTAGTATGAAATCACCAGGAGCCGGTGACAGTCAGACAAACACAAACACAAAAAAACCCATCAGATTTGCCTAACTTTACCAGCACCATCAACAATGGGCAGAAAGGAGAAGGCAGACATGGCCAGCAAATGCTGCATGGAAGCAATTAGAGATAGATTTAAGACTTACCCTCTCCTTGCTCCCTGCAAGAGAGGAAAAAAAGTTACTGAAACTCAATAAATAGTCCTTCCACTCTGTATTAGCACCAAGCTTTAAACCATGTACTGAAGCAACAAAATGCACTGTTTAAAGTCTGTTAGCTTTTTCTTTCCCTTGCTTTATTATTCCAGGAGGTATTTAGTTTTAAGATTAGTAAAGTGACTGGGTTTGAGTTTTATTTGAAATAGTGTTCCTCATTCTGATGGTGCATATGGATCTATACTAGGAACAACCCTGCTGCCACAGGGTTATAAAATGCATGTGCAGGGGCTGATTAAGCTGGCCCTCAGCCCCAGTGTGCCAGACAAGCCAGTAGCTGATGGCATGAGAGCCCAGACTTGCTACAGGTTCCCTGAAACTTACCGATGTCTAATAAAAACTTGGGATAAGCCAAATGCTGCTCAATGATTAGCCCATGGCTGTAGCAACATCAGACTTGCAGTCTGTTTCCATTCCTTGCTCTCACTTGTCAGCCTATTGTGCTCTACCATCACCTTGCACGAAACCCAAAGCCCAGAGAAACCCTGGGGTCAGACATTAAACAAGGGACGTATTAATCAGAGATTGCTTTAAATAGGTGCCTAATCTCATCTTCGTAATTTTTTTGAAGTAGCCTGGACAAAATGACACAGGTTGAGCTAAGCCTGCCTTGTAACGGAGAAGGGGACTAAGTCACCCCTGCAGATCCACCCATGATGCCTCTGATCCCACAATTGACCCTAATCTCCCCTTCCTACCTACTGGTGAATAAATGTCAAATGACTCCATTGGATTTGGTCATATTACTCTAGGTTTGTTAAACCAGGGCAGAAAGTGGCTCGTTCACTAAACCATGTATTTAATTTCCCTCCCCTCCAGACACAGTGCCATGGCCACTGAGGACAGGTTGAGCTGGATGGAGGTGTTTGGAGGGTGTGCCATGTTAGACATTGAGGGTGGTGTGTGAACTTCAATGGACCATTTGACATCCAAAATCTAAGTCACCCTTTCCCCACTGCCTCGGGGGTCTTTGAGCCATGCATGGAACAGGACCCAGTGTCTCCTCCCCATAGGGTTGCCCTCACTCCCCTGTGTGGAGCCAAGCTGAACAGATGAACACGCAGGCAGTTTTCTTTCTACTTACACTTCCTCGGTATCAGACATGTTGGCAGAGAGTTTCTAGACAAAAGATTAAAAGAAGGAAAAAAGAAAAGAGGGGGGGGGGGGGAAGTTATTAGTAGTAGTGCCTCCTAGAAAAGGCCAAAGCAGAGCAGATAGGTTGATACATCAAGACAGAAAAAGCCAGGCATCTGCTTTCCCACACAGCAGACAATCCCCCACTAACACTGCCATTTTGGGAGCAGCACAGACCTTTGCCAGCCAGGTAAGAGGTGGAGAGGGAAAAGGAAAAGATCACCTGGAAAGGCATGCCCCTTCAACCTGGCTTTAAGTGACAGAATCTCCAAAGCTCAGGGAGACTAGTGTCCTCTTGCATTCATCTGATATTTCCATCACTCCAGCTAGATAAGAGAACTTTTTCCTTCTTTTACACTACCACAAGTGGGAAGGCACCAACTCCAAAACATTAGTCAGAGTTAAAAATATAAATAACTGAAACTACCAATATACCCAGAGATAACTCCTTCTTTGTCAGGACCCAAAAGTGCCTTAAACAGTAGTGTCTGGTTTATACAGCTGATGAATGAATGAACTTATCTGTTGATAAGTTTAGGATGAGAACGGGTCAAATGCCTGGTTAGAATCATAGAATGTTTTGGGTTGGAAGGGACCTTAAAGACCATCCAGTTCAGGCCTTTCTGCCATGGGCAGGGGCACCTTCCATTAGATCAGCTTGTCTAAAGCCCCATCCAACCTGGTCTTGAACACCTCTACGGATGGGGCATCCACAACTTCTTTGCACAACCTGTTCCAGTGCCTCACAACACTCACAGGAAAAACTTCTTCCTAATATCTAATCTAAATCTCCCCTCTTTCAGTTTAAAACTATTACTCCTTGTCCTATTCCTGCACTCCGTAATAAAGACCCCCTCCCCAGCTTTCCCATAGGCCCCCTTTAAGAACTGGAAGGCTGCTATAAGGTCTCCCCAGAGCCTTCTATTCTTTAGGCTAAACAAGGCCAGCTCTCCCAGCCTGAGAGGCAATTCCATGGCTAGGCACTCCATATTAGTACAAGCAGCTGTGTTTATTGCAACCACTACAGGGCAGAAGAAATCTGTCCACTGCACTGTTGTGGCTTGCATTTCTACACAGCCTGAGCTGGGGCTGCGTGCAGACCACTGCCCATGAGACCCTGCATCCAGGGAAGTATGAGGGCTGGATACGGCCGCTCTGCTGATTTTGGCAGACCTCAAATGTATTAGAGCCTCAGCTGGAGTCAGAAGGAGTGATACTATTCAGGGAGCATCATGGTAACATCACACACTGCACCAGGTGCAGTAATGGTAGTGGGGCAATGCAATGGCTCTCCTAAAATAGCTGTCCTGAGGCCGGGATAAGGAGGTGTGGAAGGGCTCCCCAAACTTCCTCCAAATATACAGCAGGTCTTAAATTAGAAAGCCAAGCTCCTTCTTGCTAGGAAACCTTAGACATGACTTGCATTATTTCATTACTCAGCTGATATATGAGAGACATCTTGAAGGAGCAGGTGGGCTGACAGGTTCAAAAGGAACAACTGCATCTCAGCAGCTTTCTATTTCAGAGGAAGGCAGTAATCCCATACCCTCCAACCCTGTCCTATAAGGGATGCTTTCCATTCCACAGGAATGACCTGGGCATCATGTATTAACACCTACAGGATTTAAAACTCCCATGTTCTAAACAGTCAGCATTTTTTCTTCTGTTATATTCTATACTTCTTCTAGTTCCTCGTTTATCCTCCTTCTGAAATTCACCATTGCCCTCGAAGTATTACTGGCATTGGCTATGTTATGACCTGATCTCAGGATCTGGACAGGAGGATGATATACTGTTAAGACATCTGGAGTTCGGTGGTCTCTTGGTCTCAGGTCGCTTTTAACTTGATAGCTGTGACTGCTCACTCCTCAAGTGCAAGAGCCATCCCAAAGACTACTTCGGGGACTTTAATCCTACCAGACAGGATGAATCTTGAAGGAATTTTGTGTGGGAGGAATTTCAGCTCTGCAAAAGGCCTTTCTGCTGCATCAATTCCTTCTGCTTCTTCTATTACTTACTTGGATGCTACAACACCTCCGGTCTTGCTTCCCTGTTCTTTTTTGTCTATATCATCACATCTCCAGGATAAAGACTTCCACTTGCCATCCGCACCATGGCTAGCAGTAATAGGTTTGCAGTCTTATTTGAACCTCCAAAAATTAAAGCAATTAGTAATAACTCTTGACAGTATGTTGGTTTATGCAGTGGGGCAGCAGAGCTTCTCCTGGCAAAAGCCCACAAAGGGAACCTGCCAGATACCCACATGTTGGCTTCTTCCAAAATGTATAATCTTCTAAAGACTGAGGGCAAAGGCAGATCCTCTCACAGATTCTGTCTTTAATTTATAAATCCAAATGTCTTTCTTCCAAAGGTGGAGGAAAAAGAGGACTCTTAAAGGTGTTTGGTATAAACACTTTTTCCCTCTCGCTCCAGTGGCAAGAAGAGTAATAGTGCTCAATACTGATGAAGAAATCAGCTCAAGAGCTCTGCACATACAAACAAAAAGCAAATGTCTGTTCTGTGTAGGGTAGGCACATAATGCAGCACATACTCTTCTTTCCAAGGAAATCAAAATCAAAGGGAGTGTTTGCAATCAGGCTTTCCATTAACAGTTATTGGAATGAGCTCATCTAGTCTCCAATTTAGCTCTAAGGACATCTTGCTGAGGACAGTCACATTGGCTGTTCCCCTAGACTTTTCCATATTTGTTAATCCAAGTGCTGCAAATGCAAATGGGATTTTGTACGTCCACATGCTATAAAAGCTGAGCGAGAATGCCAGCATTCCTGACAGCATAGGATGTTTTATGGCACATCCACATGCTATAAATCCAAGTGAGAATGCCAGCATCCCTGACACCATAAGACCCCAACCCTGAGAGGGCTTCTTGGCCCCAGATAAAATGAATTAATAACAAGTCATTGGCAGACTCTGTGCAGTGATGAGCCAGATGCAGAAACCTCACAGGCTAAGGCAGAGGGGACAAAAAATCCAAGGGGAGATGCAGATTCCCGCCTTGCAAGGGCCAAATGTTCAGTCACATTTGGTCACTCTGCTGGAAGAAGCTGACATTTAAGGCTGTAGCTGACTGCCACTGTCCTGGCTGGAAAGGTCTTGCCTCAAGAAGAACAAGGTGTCTGCCTGCTTTGTGGCATTCAAAAGCCATCTGGTCCCTCAAAACCAAGGCAAAATGCAGATCATAATAGCAGCAGCCACCAGAGACAAGAAAGGCTCTTCGATGGCCAGCACTGTCCACATAACTAACTCTGTCATCAAGCAGCCATAAAAACTAAACCATATTTTCATCCAAAAGGCATTAAAGTAAGTATACTGCTAAGCAATATTTTTGCAATGGCTGGGGATTACCCTTGGGTGGAAATCACTTTTCACAAAGCAAATTAAGGTTGTTTGCACCTTAAGGCAATAACTGGGTTCTGTTTATACAGTGGCAGAGAAGTGGGGTGTGGTCTTGACTGATGTTTAAGGATGTAATAAATTCAATTAGTTAATACTGCCCACTGCTTGGAAGGAAATCAAAACACATGGGAAAGTTTCGTCAAACCAAAAACTTCCTGCCTGCTCCCACCCCTTAAAGGTGAAGGCAAAGGTTATTTGCTACATTTTGTTTAAGCTAAGTGGATCACAGCTGGAAGGACAAATAGCCCAATCCTTATCAGACCCATGGGGGCGGGAGTGCTACATCCCTTCTGGCTCCAAATGCTCTTGCCCTTGGCTGAAAGAGCAGAGCCAGCACATCCCAAGAAGCCTCTTAACAGCTGAGAATGCATCGAGGAGGGCAAATGGGCTGCCTTGCACCTCTGGGCCATTCCTGGAAATAACCCACCCATCAATCATTCCCTCTCAAACCAGGCCATACAAGGGAGGCAAGGGAGCAAGAGCCATACGGAAAGCAGGAAGGACAAAAGTGTCCATGCATAGTCAATGGGACCTAGCAGGGACAGCTATCATGTGACAATTAGGGGTACAATCCACTAAGCACATGGCCACGCTTTTCCAGCAGGAGCCACTGCAAACCCACTGCATCTATTTTTAAATATACATACATATATATATTAAAAAATACATGTATTGTATATAATATATATATTAAATATATAAGTATATGCATATACTGTTCTATATAAAAACTCTATAATATACATTTTTAATATGTATTTCTTCTGATCTTCTGCCTTCTCCCTTTGTTTCTGGAGTGTACTTTACAGCAGAAGGTGTTTCTTTCCTCAGGGGCTGGAGAGTGAAGGGCCCACTGCAACTGAAACAGGGTAGCAGGATACAAGCAGTGCTGTAGGCTCCACGGACATATAGCAAAATTCTGACTCCCTCCCCCAAAATGTGCCCTTTGTCCTTGTCTTGAGAGTGATATGATTTGTCTGATCACTGCATAGTCTTTGCTAGGAACAACAAGGCTGAGAGAGAGGACTAAAAGACAAGAACCATGCTCTAAACTTATATACCCTACCTTTCCCCTGGTCTTGTGCCCACAGGGGATGGCTGCCTGCCCTAGCAATTGCCTATAGCTTCACTGGAGTTCCCCCAAGCCAGTGGCACAGCTCCTATCAAATCACTGGCCACCTGTGCTGGTGACACTCCTCAGGAAGGGGTTTGAAACCATGTATACAGGGCGCATCCCATCACCACTCTGAATTTAACCCCCTCCTCCTGCCCCTGTACATGCACAGGAAGTTTCTCTCCCCATTTTCTTCTTTTCCATGGGAGGGGACAGTTTTCCACGACCACTTTTGGTTTTTCAGGTCTCCCTTTACATCCACACCCCACAAGTCTTTCACACTTGCCAGCAGCTCTCCAGCAATCTTGCCTTTCATCTCTCCTTGGCCTTCCCTTCCTCCTGGTGACAGGCAATGGAAAGTCAGTGCTTCCCTCCCACTGCTGTAGGGAGTTGTCCCAAGTGTCCTAAGAGATGCCACTTAATTCCCAGCCCCACACCTTGGTTTTGGAAGGGTCTTTCCTTCTACCACTGATTCTTGAAAGTTCAGAGCCCCTGACATGACATAAGCCTTGTACATTCCCCTGCAAAAGTCAGGAAGGAAAAGTGACTTTTCCTTGGGATTCTATGCCAGATCCTGTGGACACACACACACCACGCTTATTCTGCTTCTTCATTCACACCAAGGCTCATTCCCTCTGTGGTTTTACCCACCAGCAGCATCCCTTGCTGGGGCTCCTGCTTACCTGGAAGGAACCAAGAGAAGCACAGATCTCCCTGCTGAAGGGGATGGGTAGGCTGGGATCTGCAAGCGTCCTAAGGTGATGCAGCTCTCAACTTATAGTGACATTTGATCGTCTGGAAGAGCCGATTGGCCCCAGACTCCCTGTGCTGGGCAGGGAAAGGAAGAGAGTGGGGATGGGGGGGGGGGGGGGGGGGGATGTAAAGGGAGAGTGAGGAAAGGGGGGGAAAAATGTCATACCATGTATAGGAGCAGCTGGTAGAATTGCACAGATGATGCTAAGATGGGAGGGACGTGTTTGGAGGAAAGAAAACCTCCCAGGCTTATGTTTCTATATTTACAACTCCACTAGGCAGGCACAGCTTAAAGAGGGGTATCTGAGGAAAAGGCACCTCAGAAACAAATTGTGGGGTCCCAGAAGCTCCGCAGTGCATGGTCACTGCTTAAAAGCTGGTTGTGGCACTCTAGCTCTTGTAATCTCAATACATAGCAGCAGCCTCAGCTTTCCTGGTCAGGCAGGGGCTCTTTCCTGCTGCCCCTCTACATGTAAATGACTTCAACTGCGCTGCAGGGATAGTGCCTGCAAAGGGCTTGGGTACCTTCTGCCGTCCAGAACTCTTCGAGGCAAGTGGTCACAGGGCATGTGAGAAGTCAGAAGCACATAGCACGTGTCAAGGGTGCATTTGTGTATGGGTGTTGTGTGGCACGCACCTATCTCTGGCTAAGACTACCAGGGCTCTGTCACACATCAGGGCTTGAGGAGACCTGAAACAAATAGCAAGAGACCTGAAGCCACACTCGGAGCCCTTCTTAGCATGATAGAAAAGCATTATATAAGTAAGGACATCTTAAAGGGGGCAATGGCAGGACCCCACCTACAAATCCTGGAGGTCCCTGTAGAGGCTTTGCTGCCTAAGCAACCTTTGCAGTTGCAGGGCTATGCCAGCAGAGGATCGCAGTGCCTTGTACAACCTGGCTCACAGTTTCCATTTCACTTAACCGCACAGGCTTCAGGTCCCCATCCCCTCCCTCCTGCCCCTCTCCCCTTGGCAGGGCTCCCTGGTGATGCAAAGTGTGCCCTCCGATGTGCCTGGCAATTCCAGCACCCCGTTTCTCCCAGCCTGTAGGAGCAGAGAAAACTTCTAAGAGCTGCAGGGCAGGCGATATTTTTGGCCCAGGTCACAGATCAATTCCTGCCCACTCTTTCCCTGCCACTTGCAGGAAAGGATCCCCAACCGAGAATGTAGAGATGAGCTTTTAAAGCCCTGGAGCGGAAGCAAGAGCGCTGCAACCTCCCCATTCACCAGGTAACATGCATGAGCAAAAATCCTCTCTCCGGCTTGTATTCTGCAGCTATATGCCAGCTTATCCCCTCACCTCCCTCCCACAACCCAGTTCGAGCCAACGCTTTTGTTATTCGTCGGGTGGGAGGAGGACAGTGTACCCTCCTCAGCACTCTGTCTTTAGCTGGGAGGAGTTCGCCGGTAGGCACACGGCGCTGCTGAGGAAAGTGGCACCTTCACGGGGTCATGCGGTCAAACCAGGTATGGCAGCCTCTACTCCCCCACCCCAGCTCAGCAGAAAGGGCTAATGCAGCAAAACATCTTCTGCAGTGTCTTCAAATCTATCAAGCCCTTTTCCCTTCTTCCACTAGCTCATTTGCCTCAGGCACTTCACCCTTCCATGGCTCTAAGAAATACCGTGTTTGCCCATTCTGGCAGCAGAGTACGGATGCATGGAGGGGAGTCCCCCAGCTATTTCTCCTTTTATGTTTGCAGTGGACTCACTTTGGTGATGGTAGTCACCAGCCACCTCCACCTGCCTGCTGGTTATAAACTGTCCCTGCTTCTGACAGGGCCTTGCAACTCAGGTCTCCCCTACCAAGGACTGGATCAATCAGTTAAAAATGAAGTGTGTGTGTGCAAGTATGTGTGAATCCTGGGCTTGCACCTGGGTAGTTCTAAGCAGATGTGAGGCTGAATGCTTCCATTGACCCATCTGGCCCATTAGCTGCCAGTCAGCTGGCAGAAGCAACATGAGCCTCTTGCAGGATTGCACAGCTTCTGCCAGAGTGGCGCTGTTTGTGAACAAGCGACAGAGAAGCACTCCACATCACTCAAATTTCCCTCTAAGTATCTTGACACACATGACATTGATGCAGGCTATGGGAGAGACAGGTAACCAAACATTCCCACCTGCTGCAGCTGTTTTCAAATACATGAGATGCAAACATTGCTGCCTGCAGCATCCCCTTCATTCCTGTACATATGTGCCTGCGCTCAGCTCAGATCCAGATCTGTATATGCTGGGCTCCAGACCACATCAATCTTTATATTATACATCGTGTCCATGCTCCATCTTCCCCTTTGCCACATCTATCTGCTTAGTACTGTCCCAAAGGACACAGGTGCATCCTATGGGCTGCCTCTGTCAGAGTGCTCGTGTCTATGTTGTGCATCTTGTTCCCAGTCTCAGTGCGATTCAGTTCCCTCTTCCCCACTAGACCAAGGTGATCTGCTCCATTCCTCTGGAAAAGGGCTTATCCAATGCTCACATCCTCCATTTACTCTGCTGTCATCTGGTTCACAACTAAGGCTCATTCCCCACAGCCCATTTTACGTTTGCCCTTTCTTCCCTTTGTGGGTCTCTCTATCTGCTCCAGCACTTAACTAGAATCATAGAAACATTTGTTTGGAAAAGACCTTTGAGGTCATCAAGTCCAACCCTACCTGTCCACTACCAAGCCATATCGCTGGGCACCTCATCTATCCATCTTTTAAATGCCTCCAGGGGTGGTGACTCAACCACATCCCTGAGCAGCATCTTCCAGTGCCTGATAACCATTTCAGTGAAGAAATTTTTCCTGGTATCTAATCTGAACCTCCACTGGTGCATCTTGAGGCCATTTCCTCTCATCCTATCACTTGTTACTCGAGAGAAGATATCAACACCCACTTTGCTACAACCTCCCTATAGGTAGTTGTAGACAGTGGTACAATCATCTATAATTCTCTCCAATATTTGTTTCATGCCTTAGCCACACACCCTGTACTTTTCACACATATCCTATCTCAAGTCCTTATTTCACCACTTGATGTCATCACACACAGCAGTTACATTCACAGCCAGCAACATTTTCAGCAGCAGCAGCTTTGGTTCTTTTTAGTGTAGGTTGTCCTTCTGTAGGATATATATTTTGCACTGTTTTGTCATCATCTCTTCTCCCTGCATCAGCAGCAAGGTGCACTTGGTCTTGCCTGAGAGAGGATACAGCAAACCAGTGTTCCCCCTTGAAAAGGAAATAGAGGCTGGGGCAGAGATCTAAATAAGCTTCCATTAGGTAACCTACCCCAATATGGCACTTCTTTTCAGTAGGTAGGAGCACCCAGACTGGTTATTTGAGATGGGCCACAGGAATACACAGCATAGCAGGGTCACTTGCCGGGGTAATCAGCCCTTCTCAACTTTTCTGGCTGTTGGCTGACCTACTGCAGCAGTCAGTGCACTCAAGGAGAGATGCCTTTATGTACAGTGTGTACACATTAGCCTCAATAATTCTACAAATTGCATAAATATGTGCACTTTGGCCAGATAATTGTCCTCTTTTTTATACCCTCAGCCCCTGTGCTCAGTGCACACCAGTCAGTGGGCAGTATTTCCACCGATCACTGCTTCCTCTGGCTCGATGGTGCTTAGCCATTGAGCTGAAAATGTGCTGTAAAAGTACATTTAAAAACATCTACAGCCCAGGAAGTCTGAAATCTTGCCTATGTTTTCTTGTTTATTAAGGACTACTGAGTTTGTAAATAAGATCAGCTAAATCCTTCCCATAAAACAGGTGCTCTTTCACAACAAAGGAGAGATCAAACTCCTGAAATGAAGCAATACCTATCCCTTATTCACCAGTCACTGACTAGCACTGAGCAAA
Organism: Tapera naevia; assembly: GCA_033556795.1. NCBI lineage: Eukaryota > Metazoa > Chordata > Aves > Cuculiformes > Neomorphidae > Tapera > Tapera naevia. The sequence goes on from JAUMJJ010000040.1 coordinate 1,133,652, forward strand.
CTGATCTACTAGCAAAGCGGATCCTGCTTTGGCCCACAGGCTGGGTTAGAGAACCTCCTGAGGTCCTTCTTCACCAAATCTTGCTCCTGACTCTGCACTTACACCTTCATGCCAGAGCTACAGAGGAACTCGCACTGATACCTTCTGTCATTTGAAAATGGTTGTTATACAAAGCAAAACCGTTTGCCAGGATGTTCTATCATTCACATTGTATGTTTTCACGATGAAGAGATATTTGAATGCTTTCAAAACAACATCTTTTGGGTAGTTTTGTGGGAGGTTTTTTTGTTTGTTTTGCATGATACAGCTGTACTGGTTTTGGCTTATTTGTCCATTTATACAGACATCAGCACAGAAACACTTGAAGTTACCCGGGAAAACACATTGATTAAGCTGACTGGAGAAGGGTGGGGATTTTTTTTTATTTTATTTTTTGTGACACTATCAAATATAAACATTTTACCATGATTCAGGGCAAGCAGGAAATAGGAATCACAAAAGCCCGTAGGGAAGGGCCTATAAGCATAATTAACCTACCAGCTCCTTTGGCACCCACGCCAAAAGCCTTCTGAAACAGTGTGAAAAAAGAAAGCCCAAACAGGGATGACAGCTGGAAAAACGGGTGAGATACCCAGGGGTCAAGAGGCGGTAAATAACTGCAAGATGTTTGGGCAGCACATATTTGGCCAGGGCAAAGGCAGGTGTTGGTGCCATCCTTAGCAGCTCTCTTCAGCAGTCTCAGCCTCGATCCCCACCAAAATTTACCAAACTAATCAACTCCACAGTTCCTCTGCTTGCACCTTCCAGACATAGCACATCCCTTGCCAGGAAAAAGCAGAGACAGAGATAGAATTTGTGCTTTTCTTCTGCAGCCCTGCTAACAATCAAAGCACATATCCAGATTTGCATTTTGCAACCCTGACTTTTGCAAACAGTGAATCTGTCTGGCAGACTTGAAAAGCCTCCAATTGGTTTCATTTCCAGGAGCTACTCTCCTGGAATATCTGTCCTTCACCTCTCTGGTAATTTAGATGCTGAACTTTGCAGGGCCAAAGCTGGGAGCAAGTAATGGTGTTACTCGATAGGCCTTCTTCACACTAATTTTAGGCAATGAAACTTTTCATGCTTTCAAAAATAAGTCACTATTTTTGAGAAACCTCTTGTACTCATTGGCTATTGTAAATACTCTTCCATCTGATGATTTGAACTTACCTACAGGGCTCTAAAAACTGCAAGAAATTTGTGAAAAAGTGATCTTGAAGGAACAATGACCTGTTAATTCTGTAAACTGAACAGAACAACATGACGCACCCAACACAGAAGTGATTGCAGATGGAAACAGATTACACATCAGTAAGTACTGAATTTCATTTTTCTTCAGTTAATATTGATTCCTAATTTTTGTGGTAGACACTCCATCACTCAGCTGTTTGCTTCAGGAGATGTGTTTGCTTCATCTGCCTTAGACATGTAAGGCACAGTCCCTGTGGGATTCAGGAGATCCTCCCTGGACACCCTAGATCTAGGCTAGATGTTTCTCTGAAGACAAAGGATCAGGCTGGACCATTTGAGACATAGCCTGGATCTCATCCTCAGGCTATTTACACCTACGAGGACAAGACAGACAGACAGACAGAGAGGACAAAGCATTAGCAGTAGGATGGGAGCCAGGACCAATGCCTGAAGCTGCTGTTTTGGTCTATCCCAAGAGGAGGTTGAGTGAGGCAGGAGACCAGCCAAGGTGCTCAGAGCAGCTACAAACAGCCTCTACACAACCTCAGATGTCTTCCTAGCCAGCCAAGTATCTTGCTGCTTTCATGCTTTAAAATGCTTGCTCATATAAATTCTAATTATATTTTCCCCTTATTTTGTTTCAACCTTCCCCAAGTTCTTCCCATCACCCTGAAAAGCCCCAAGCCCATAATAGTTTTTTTCTATTTACTTGAAAGGTGAAAAGTGCACATCATTATCATCGCCAAACCACTATTACTTAGAGTTATTGTGAAGAGATTAAGCACCTTCATGAAATTTATGATCTAAATCAAATTATTCTACAGCAACCAAAACCCACAAGAGACTCAATGCAAAATCATGGGAAAATCACTTGTGGCCTATCGCATTATCATTATCAGGTTCCTTGTAACAGGTCCATCATTTCTGAAGCAAATGCTGGCTCTAATTGCACTTCTTGTCACTGTCAGAGCCATTTTTTACCTGTTTTAAAATATAAATATAACACACAGCATTAGACAGTGTGTTGAGCTGGCAAGAGTTACCAACAGACCAACCTCACAGCCTTATTCAGCAGCATATCGGCTGCCACTTCATTATTTATAGCCACCCTGCTCTTTGAGCTTGTTTATTTTCATTCCCTAAGGTGGTGGTGGCAGGAGGGGTAGCTCTGACATTCAGGCCCAGGTGTTTCCAAGTCTGACCTTTCCTTCAAATAGCAGAAACTGCAGACACATTTCAAGGAACAAAGTCATTTGGAAATTCAATCCTCGTGACCACCACCTCACTGGAGGTCCAGTGCAGAACTGCAAGCGAGTGTTGAGCAGAGATCTGTTAATTGGCCAGCACATATACATAAGGATAGTCATAAAAACGAGCCTATAATTATTTTATACCTGGAAAGACAACAAGATGAAGTCCAGCCTCTAGTCTCCAGGCAAAACAAGTGCTATAGAAAGGCATAACATTCAAAACAGACTTAAGTTTTCCATCAGCTAAGTTTTCCCCAAGTTTAAAAAATGTTGGTTTATGGCCTGCAGAAAGTAGGCATTGCAATGGTCACAGGCCATGTTTTTCAATCCCACCTTACACACACATGTAGAACCAACCATTAGTTTGTTGGGAAAAAAGGCTGCCTTGAAACCTGCTACGGAAAGACAAGGAGTATATTTCACTGTTACTGGAGCCCTCAGATTTATTTAAGAATGGATGCTGTACAAAAGGACGGTCCTCTTCTGCATAATCTAAACAGACAGGATGGAAAAGAAAAGTTTAGAGAGGAGCAATACCTTGAGTCATGCCTCAGAGCACTGAGGACCCACATAGGGGTTCTGGCCTCTCTCCTTGGGCACCATCAACCAGGCAAGGGGATGGTAATTTAGGATAGCATAGCAGCATGAGGAATACAGGCAGTCAACAGATACAGGGACTAGGAAAACATCACTCTTCTATACCAGGCTTTGAGGGCAAGCTTAATCTTGCCCAAAAGACTCTCTCAGTGCCTCAGTTTGTACTCATTGTGCTCAAAATGCAACAGTCCCAGGAAAAGACAGAGCTAAGGTCTTATAATGAGAGCCTCAGAAATGCCAATGCTACAAAAAATGCAATATCATGAAAAACAGATGTAGGAAAGATAAGGAACAGCCAGCTACTCACAAAGACCAGAGGTCCCAATGAGATGCAGACACACAGGGGAGCTGGAAGCAAGCTGGCTTTACAAAGGTTGCAGCATAACTTCACCACTACAGTGGTTATGCTGGGGTTTCTCCACAGCAAATTCATGTGCAGGAAGAGATGGGCAGAAGCATGTTTTCTTCTGAAACTAGCCACAATATCCTGCACCTTGCCACCAAGGGGAGAAATGAGCCTTCTTCCTCTCTTAGCATTGCCCAAAATACACACCCAGAGCATCTGGGTTGGAGCATCCCTTTCTGGAAAGGGTATTTAACCATTCTGGTAACCCTACCACCACACACACACCATGTTACTTTGGGAGGAGAAATAGCATATCATAAAGCTAATTTAATTGTGGAAAAAATTTCCCTAACAAATAGAAGTATCTCATAAGAGCTACACGCATACACTCCAAGCCAGGTCTTTCCCAGTTCCTCAGCACCACTAGAGCACTCTGGCCTCCCTGGGGAGTTTCCACATCAATTCTCACTTCTGTTCTGCAGCTAGGATACAAACTATGGTAGTTGTTTCTGTTGAAAACACATCTAGGTGCACATAGGCTTTAAGTGCAGAAAATATGCCCTTCGAATTAACACTTCTTAGAGAAGGCATCTCATACAAGCAGTCTTCTGGGCCTTTTCTGCACTCTTCAAGCTGGCAGGGCACAGGAATAGTAACAGAAGTTTCTGGCCATCCTTTCCCTCAGCCAACTGCAGAACAGAGTTGAAATAGATCGGTACAAACACTTTATATGCAAGTGCACAGTAGCACTGCTTCCATCTCAAGACAGGACAACTCTGTACACCCCACTGCTACTGCTCTGACCTCAATTGAAAATCCCATCACAGCAGAGGCAGAGGTGAAGGGAAGAAGATGGGACGAGATGGGATCCATGCTCCTCAGTGCTCTCCAAGGAACACAGATTCCTTGAATTCCTACCTCCAGGAGGAGCTAAATCAGATGATGGAGAGCATGAAGGTACCAGAAAAATGATAGCAAGAAGTGATATCTGAGAAGTTTCCTGTTCCTAATACTTTAGGAAGGCATAGGTAAGGACTGCACAAATCACTATCTCTATACCATAAAAATGTTATTACTTGGAAGGTCATCTCCATAAGAATGTTTTCCATTAGCCTGTCACAGTTAGGGCAGTCAGCTCATTAGAGTGCTGGGTTCCTGTACAGACACCTACATCAACCTCATCTCAGCTGTATAATCAGGATATAGAGGGATTTTTTTTTTTATAGCTGACATCAGCAGTGATTTGGTTGTGATGCTGCTCAGGTCTATTAGTTGGAGAGCTAAGCCTTCTGCTTCTCCTAGCTGATTACTTCATTGGAAAAGCTTGCAGAAGTTCTTCCATCTCTCACTCAAACATTGCTCATTTTCATTTTACAGTCAATTACTCCAACAATGAAGAATGCGGCAAGATGACAAGTATCTCCTAAATGAGGCAGTCACTCAGAAAGCCCCTTTCCTGCATACCTTAAGTTCCTTTTCATCTTGTCACTTAGCCTGATATTTCTTCTCCACTTTCTGCTCAAGCAGAGAGCTGCAAGGTCTTGGAAAACTTCTTTGCCGCAGGAACTCCTACATCAATAAAATGCTCAGAGTTGCCATCATTACAACATCATCAAATTTTATTAAATGCTTACAAAAAAAATCCAGAACACACGGTAAATTTAAGCTGAAAGCAAACTGATGCAGGAGGAGAGAAAACTGCCCTCCCTCCAGGAGGACAGAAACATTTTTCAAAATTATATTGACATGGGAAGAGGGTAGAAATAAGATTTTAAAGGGTGGATGAGGGACACACTAACACCATGAAGTACAAAGATGTGGGAGAGCTCAGAAACAGACCTGGGAGCTGATTTACAGACCTCAGGCCCAAGGCCAGAGTGCCACTCTTTAAGGGCTCGGTCTCCCCATGTTCACAGCAAGGCCTGACCTCCTTAAAGAAGGGGGGAGTCATCTCCATCACTAGCATGCCTTTACGCTGAGGCTGCTTCTAGCATAATAGAAGCAGCTGTTTCCCAGATTTCATCCACCTCCAGGGCCATAGCAGGTAGGTTAGCAACATGCCCACCACCTCTGACATTCAGAAGGAGTATTTCAATCACTGGCACCCACAGGTTGAACAAGTAAATCCCTTTCCCGGAGAATGGAGATAATACCAGTGAACAGCACTCCTCAACTGGGAAAGGAGCCCTCCAACTCATGTTAGATAGGGAGAGGAAGGCAGCAGCCATTTGAAGCAAAGTTGCTATGTGGCAATGTCAAGATGAAAAAGTGGCAGAAACATTTTGGCATAGGAATGTAACTTTGATTAAAGGATGACTTAAGAATTAAAGAAGAAAACAGCAACTAAGTTGAACGTGATTTGATGTACACAGAGAGATCAGTAGATGGAAGTCCCTCAAAACAGATGTTGTAGTGGGTTACAGGCTGTGTTGCAAACAGAGGAAGAATTTACCCATAGCTAGCACCAACAGGGTGACAAGCAGCCCTTGCAATCCCCTCATGTTCGGGATCTGCCCATTGCCCTGCTTTCAAACACTGATTCTTCTACCACATTTCTATTGGGCTGTCTCTCTCCCACCACCCAACCATCAGGAGCCACAAGTGTAGAAATTCTTCATCATGTAGCAAAAGCTCTGCTGGCTCCAGCAGATTCCTCTCTTCCAACACTTGAGGGGGAAAAAATAAAGAGAGGAAACAGAACCAGATTTAAAAAATAGAAACAAATAACTCAGTCACATAGAAGGGATGGGATTTGGGATGGGTTTTGTCAGCTGATCTAGTTCCTTTCATCCAACCAGAAGCTGCATGGGGTGTTGTCACATCCTGAGGGGAGTCAGGCTGTACCAAAGCAGACTGAAATCAGGCAGAAGAGAAACATCCTTCAATTATCTTCCATGGAGCAGAGGAAATAGCGGCATTGAGGGTTGCATCGAGCCAGGACCAAGCTCAGCTGCAAAACAAGATTAAAAAACCCAAGTTTATGCATACCATTTGGCCTGCCATGAGGAATAGCCTAGGCAACGTACAGGGGCTGCATGTTGTACAGAAGTTACAGGTGATTTTTCTCCCACCCATTTCCATTATGGTGTGAATCAGCCCATAAAGCTTTGGCTGCAGGACAACCAACTGTCCCATACACCCACGGCAGAGCTGGACTGCGGAGGTCATGGCTGTCTAGGCAGAGGGAAAGGTGCTCCTGCCAAGCCATCTCCTCCTGAGAAGGAAGAGATTAGCAGGTTTCCTTTCAAGCCCAAAAAAGCCACTGAAGGGGAAAGCATGCTGCAGCTCTCCACTTGGGACCATTTGCAGCAGTATCAGGTTCCTGCAAATCTCAGTCTGCTCCACATGCAACAGCTGGTGCAGCCAAGGGTCTCCAGCACACAAATTACTTTTCCATCACATGATAAATTACTCCTCCACACTGACACTCTCCCCACCATTTCCAGTTTGGGGTTGATTGCAGATGTATTGAAGTTCAGGAGAACAGTTGGGGTCCAAGAGTGGTGACCTTCCCCGCAACCACCACAGGCATTCAACCAGCAGCAGGGAAACTTAACCCTTAAAAAGCCTTTTGACTCAGCTTCTAGCTCTATTTCCATCCAGCTTATCGCAAACCCACTCAAGTTTCTCAGGCAATATTATCTCCACTGTCCCTGGATTTTCAGTTTTGTCCTTTCTGCTGGCAATAAAGCAAATCCACATGCCCCTTTGATTTTGCTTCATTACATGGCAACGGAGAAGACGCTCACAAATCTTGCTTGTTGCAGAACTTCTCCTGAGCACACAAAGTTCTGAAAACAAAGGCAAGCATGAAAATGAAGGTAAATAAATTAAAAGCTGGTTTCCTTTTGCTTTCTCCTAGCATCTCCTTGCCTCACTAGTCAAACACAGACCCCAGCGTAATCACTTGCCATGGAAGTTACCACCCACAAGGTCTCCAAGACCCACAGCACAGCAGGTTTTAAGTCATTTGATATGCTGAAATAGTAGCAAGAGTGAGCACAGACTATTTTAAGTGAGTACAAATCTTGAGGTTACAGGGCAAAAAGCAGCCTCTAACTTTAGGAACAGAGGGAAGGTTTTCTTCATGCATACAGATTATATCTAATCTTCCCTCTCCAAGGACCTCCATGCTCTCCTCAGTAGCATCTGGCAGTTTGCAGCAAATCCTAGGCAAGCTCCTGATCTGACCCATGTGGTAAGCTGCATTTTACTGGGGTGCAGTCCATACAAAAAGGAAAACACTCCAAGAGCTTATCAGTAGTTAGAAAATCCACTGCCCTGCCTCTTTAGTATTCCTGACACAAGCCTGAAGCAGGTCAACCTTATAATTCTGGTTTATCAGTGCTGCTAGACCATAGCTCATCTTGCAATAGAGGCTGTCCATGGGACCACATTAAACAGGGACAGATTAAATCATTCCACAATCAATCCTAACATCAGATGTATGTACTAGCTCACGCTGCAGCAGATAAATCACACTAGCAGTTACCAATTCCTACATAAACAGAACCAGAGTAGCACTGCACAAAAGCAAGCATGCACCTCTCCAACTGAGGCATTTCATTTTTTTTTTGTCCCAGAAGAATCTAGAACATCGGAAATGCTGGGGAGGAAAGTAGGTATATGATGAAGGAATGGCCTCAGCCTTTTTTCAAGCCAGTGCAGACTTGTTTCTAAGAGTAGCTCTTAGAACAGAGCAACTCCTAATCCCAGACTTATGCCTAAGGCATGAAGCTGATTAGACACTGGGAATGCCCAACAGTTGTCACCCCCAGCTGGCACAAATCCCCTCAAGCCCCCTTGCTGAAACAGCAGGAGGTTTCTCATGTCTGCAGCTAAAATAAATCATAGAATCATTGAATATTTTCGTTTGGAAAGGACCTTTAAAGGTCATCTAGTCCAACCGCCCTGAAATGAGCAGGGTCATCTTCAAATAGATCAGGTTGCTCAGAGCACCATCCAACCTGACCTTTAATGTTTCCAGGGATGGGAATTCTACCACCCCTCTGGGTAACCTCTCCCAGTGTTTCACCACCCTCATTGTAAAGTATTTCTTCTTTATATCTAGTCTGAATCTACCTTATTTTAGTTTAAAAATAGTACCTCTTGTCCTATTACTACAGGTCCTTCTAAAATGTCAGTCCCCATCTTTCTTGTAAGCCCCTTTTAAGTACTGAAAGGCTACAATAAGGTCTCCTTGGAGCCTTCTCTTCTCCAGACTGAACAACCCTATCTCTATGAAGGCCAAGAGAGGCATTCAGTCCCTCTGATGATTTTTGTGGCCCTCCTCTCAACCCGCTCCAACAGGTCTGCATCTTTCCTGTACCATGGTGCACAGCTACCAGCCGATTTCTTCTTGCTAGACACTGAAGAATAGTTGTCCTTCTTTTCCCCCACCCACAAGCAAGCTTGACAGATACACTAACTGCTTGTTCAGTACACACCAGCTTCCCAGCCTAGTGGTAACAGCAGCACCACAAGCCCAAAGGCAGCACTGAGCACTCAAACACAAACAGCTGTTACGTGCTGTTGAGAATTTTATTCGGGATACTTCTCCCATAACAGTAGGCATCATGCTACACACCCACATTAACCAGAGCAGGTTGGGAGCAAGCAGAAATCAGCAGAGCACATGTAATAGCCTCTCTGGGCAACCCTGGCATCACCCCACCGACTCCTCCATTTCAGGAATCTCCAGTGCTGGATGTAACTGAGCATAAGGGGCTCAGTGATTTATTACTCGTTTCATTGCAAATCTCAACAGCCCTGTGCTGAGTAAGACCCAGGGTAGAGTCAGATTTCTTTCCAGGGGCTTCCAAAGAGTCATTGCAGGTCAGAGGCTGAGTGTTTGATGTTCCTCAGCCTTGGTCACGAAGCGAAAGAGGAGAATTGAGCCTAGTTTTATCTTAGCTCCACTGTGCAGGAAATGTGACCAGTGCCCACCAGAAAGAAGACATGGTGGTGAGTTAGCAACAGAGAGTGGGAAGAGTTGTGCATTCCCCAAGAGCAGCAGAGTGTTGCCCAAAGGGAGTCCAGCTGCAACTGTCATTGGGTATAAGACCTGATTCAAACCACAACCCATTTCTGTTTCACTGAAGAATGAGTGATACGTGCAGGACAGTGGCAGTGGTCCCCAAGGGAAAAAGAAAACTAAGCATCATAAATTCAGTGCAGAAGGTTGCCATTGTGCTTGACACAACAAGGAAAGACCAGTCAGAGTTCAGGTGTCAATGTTAGGCCCATTTACAAGAAAGGCTGGAGGGAGGATCTGGGGCACAAGTCTGTCAGTCTGACCTCAGTGTCAGAGAAGGTCACGGAGCAGATCATCTGTAGTGCTATCATACAGCTCACATGAGACAACCAGGTGATGAACCCATGTTGACTGGGCCTGATAAAAGGCAGGTCCTGCGAAACTAACCTGATCTCCTCCTATGACTAGGTTACATGCTTAGCAGGCAAGGGGAAGGCTGTGGATGTGTACCTGGACTTTTGTAAAGCCTTTGACACCATTTCTCACAGTATTCTGCTTAAGAAACTGGTTGCCATTGGCCTGGACAGGCACACCTTCTGCTGAGTGAAAAACTGGCTGGATGGCTGGGCCCAAAAATTTGTGGTAAATGAGTTAAATCCAGTTGGAGGCCAGTCATGAGTGGTATTCCCAGGTCTTACTGTTTGGTCCAATTCTGTTCAATATCTTTATCGATTATCTGGATGAAAGCATTGAGTGTACCCTCAGTAAATTTGCGGATGACATTAATGTTTCAAAGCTTCATACCTGCTCTGTTTCTTCCAGCATGTCCTTCCAAATCCCATTAGGACTTAAAAAGACACAAACATCTTGGGTCCCAAGAAATTTTGACTGGATTTTGTGCTAATGCCAGGTGCAAGAAGGCTCCAGGTTCAGCAATGCAGCTTTACCCCAGAACATCTCTTGCCTTGCCACATGGCGCTAAAGATTAACTTGGGAGACAAAGGCAACCAGGACTGATGCTCTTCTCCCACAATATTGACTCCATCCTCATAGCTTTTGGAGAGAGAAAGAGGAGGCTTTGTGTATAATATTTCAGAGTCCATACCAGGACTAAGCCCACACCAACTCTAAGCTTTGTGTTTCCTTCCAGGAGATGACAATGCTGATAACTGTATCATCCTCCGTCCAGCCTGCTCCAATCCACCGCCACCTTTCTCCCCCCGCCACCCTACCAAAGCCTGGGAAAGACAACCTGCGTCTCCAGCGGCTGCTGAAGAAGGCAGCCAAGAAGAACACTGTCCTAGCTTCAGAGCAAGCCAAGTCCTTTCGGTCCAGCCTCTCACCTGTGAACGAGGCCAGCTCTGATCTAGAGCATGAAAGTGCTCCCTCAGCAGAGACCCCTGAAACCACAGCACCTCCCTCCACCAGCCTCCCAACCCGCCTCTTCATTAAGCCTGTCACCCATCGCATGCCCTCTCCTCTCAGAAAAAGCAAGCCTTTCACACTGAAGGTCACCGAGCAGAGGCGCATTGCTGAACACCTCACGCTCACAACCTCCCCGGCCATGCCTCTGCTACATAAGCCAGGAGCTCCTGAATCTCCACAGCAGCCTGAAGGCATAGACACCCACCTTCCCTCTCCATGCAACCCCTTGATATCTGTTTTCCCTCGGCCTCTTCCTTCCAGTACAGCCAGTAAAGAAAGGGCACCAGAGGTTACCTATGTCACCAAGATGCACACTAATTTCCATACTGTCAAGCCAGCCAGGGCTAAGACGCCCACACCAAATAAGACCCAAACAACCATCAGCCATGAAGACAAAAGGCCACCTTCTCCAACAGCTGAAACAAGCTGCTCTGAACCATCTCCAGGGCAGATACCTACCTCACTCGATGACAGCACAGCCACAGCTCTCACATTGGAGCCTCCACTCCTTTCTGCTGCAGAGGCAAAGCCTCCTAATCAGGTACACAAGCCTGTCCCTACTGAAGAGTCTATCAAGGCCCCTTCACCCAAGCCCAGCACTTCCAATGCCCATGCTGATAATCCCATGACCCACAGAGGTGACACAGAAATATCTGGGTCAGAAAGTGTTCCTGAGTTAGCCAAGCAAGATGGCAACAACCTAAAACCATCAACATCCAGCACTCCCTGGAGGCAAGTACACCTGGAGACAGCAACCCCAGCACAAGACAACAGTATTGAGGCCACATCCACAGACACCAAGGCAGAACCTGTCATTCAACCTCAGTTGACCCCCAGCTTACCAAGCACCAGCTCTTCCCTCAAAGCTGAGACAGCACTACCATCAGTAGAAGCAAGACCTCCTGGAGCCAGTGCTGGTGGTTGGCAACGCCTCAGGAAGCACTTGATGGTGCAGCCAGAAGCACCCAACTTCCCAGAGCCTGAGCCAGAAAAGCTGGGACAGGAAGAAGGGATCAAGGAGAAGGACAGCTCTCAAGAAATTATCAGTCAAGACAACAGGCTGTTTAAATCAAGGGCCACAAGGATGTGGGACGCTATTTTATACCAGTTAACAGTCAACAAGGAGAGGAAGCAGGAAACAGAAGAGAAGAAGCTGCGGAAGGAAGAGAGCTTCTTTCTTCCCCGTCGCTTACCCATCCTTCTACATAAGCCACGCTTCGATGCCCGGAAACTAAAGGAACTGGCTGCCAAACCCATGACAAAGATCACCACCGTGTTTGAGGTCAGCCGGTTTAGACCCAAAGTGGCTGAGGAGCACAACAAGAGCTTCAACAGAACAGCATGTGGATGGTCAGTCAACGGAAACCAGGCTGCTCCACCAGGCCCACATCTCTGGAGGTTCCTATAGGGCACCAAGCAAGAGAGCACCTTATAACTAGGTTTACTGCCCAACAGAGCCAAGTGTAAGTTAAAAATAAAGTTAAATAAAACACCTCCAAGCCAGCAGCCTCATGCTGTGGGTTTAAGGGTTACTCTCCACATATATATAAAAATAAGTTCAAATGCATAATATACCACAGTCACAGGTCATGAGTCAAGGAAGCAAGCATGTACTTTTAAAAAGAGGCAACAACAAGCAGTGTATGCAATAATATATGGAAGAGCAGGGAGGCACACAGTGAAGACAACAAACTGTCTGTAGGAAAAGCCCAGTTTAGACGAATCTGATGGAATATGAAATTATTTTATTGTATTTAAGAACAAAAAGAAAACCTTGAAACAAAATCAGGTGTCAATAAGACATGAAGGAATCTGCATTACTTCACATCTCCTCTAGGGAGTCTTCAAAACTGAGCTCAAAGGGGGTATACATCATCTCTTTAGCTTCTCCACTGAAAGTGCTGTGGAGGGCACTCCACATCCATTTGCTGAAAACAAGGCTAAAACTCATCCTTTCACTCAAGGGACAGTGTAAGGTCTAATTCATCCTGCTCTCACATAGCAGTTCCCCTGCCTAAAAAACTGGGCATCATGATTCGATGTCCTCTACTAAATTGTAGAGCACAGAAGACTAGCTTTGTTGCAGCAATCAAGTTCTCTTATGTATTTCACAGTGCTTTAAGCACAGCTAGATGTTAGTGTTCTCATGATAACTAGCAAGAGCTTTAACAAGGTACTGTTTTCTGGAGGTTCCTCCTAAGAGCAAGCAGTCTCATTTTCAGAGGCAACATCATGATAGCTGCATACCTATTGGTGCCTGACACCTGGGAAAAAAAAAAAAAGAGTATTTGAAACCAAATCCCTAATTCTTTCCATACACAAAGACAACTGGTGCTTTCCAGCATTACAGTCACTTTTTGCATCTCTATCACCCCCAAGCTTACAAGCACGAAAGCTGAACATCAGCTATTTGTTTCTCAAAGGAACTTTGTCATATGTCAGGATGTTCCTATACTGCTAATATAGGATTGCTATGTTTAGTCCAAATATGAAACTCTATACACAGCTCTTTATATCCTCTGCACATGAAGAGAATATAAAGAGATGACCAAAATTTCCCCAATCCAAACAGCAGAGTTAGAAACAAAATCGAGGCCCTTTTGCCTTTTTTGAAGTCTTCCAAATTTGCAATAATGCTATCAGAAGGGCTCAATTATAATCAAACTTTCACTGAAGTTGTCACTTTGTTGGTCTTATCCCCTGTTTTGTAACCCCTTTGCTGTTCCAAGGGGAAAAAATAAAGGAAGAATAACACAAGTACCTAAAGTTTGGATTTCATCGGCCCCCAGTTTTCAAAAAAAAAAAGGCTGAAAAGAGGTAAGATGGAAACACACCAGTAACTGAGCAGATCCCAGGGAAGCAGGATAATTCAACACGCTGAAAGAAAATGCTATAGAGAAAGATCCATGCATCAAAAGAGTGCAGCTTAGAATACATAGCATGTCTAATGCAGGTAAGGTTGACCTTACCACACATAAAAATGGTACCTTACTACAGCACAGACAGATGGATGCCGATGCACAAGCATCTGCATTCACAAGATCCACAGCATTAGCATGAAGCAGAACAGCCAACATTGATTACGCTTGGTAGACTAAATGAATGTGGCAGAGAAGACAGTTTCAGAAGCAATTGAACTTTAATCCTCTTTGTCACGCAGCAAAGACGACCACTGAGAATAAACCAGGGACTCACACAACGATGAGGGAAGGCTTATGTCTTGCACCTGCTGGACTTCCCACCAGGCCATCTCCACAACCCAGGTCCACAGCACAGAGATGGAGGATGGAGAATCACCATCAGGAAGATTGAATCTTGCACTGGGAAGCACAGGAAAGCTCGTGGTTTAGCCCTTCTGCCCCAACAGTTAAGGCCAGAGGCATGCAGCAGGCATGACAAGTCCAGCAAAGACAGACCCTAGCACGAGAGCATTGCAGAGGAGACAACAGATGCCCGGAGTCAAGAGAAGATTTCCACCAGCAGCTCTGCACTGGGAACCATTGCAGCAAGTCCCAGCCTGAGACACTGTGCTGAGCAAGGGAAGGGGAATGCTATTGAGCAGAGTCTGGGTGGTTTTCATGGTCAAATAACCTCAAGCAGTTGGTAAGAGCCCAGACTGCCACTTACTGAAAACCTTCTGCTCCATGGCTTGCTCAGAGGTCCTACAGCTCAGGAGGAGAAAGCAGAAGGAAAAGTTTATGAGGTGGCATTGAGCGAGTGTCATGGGGATGAGCCAGAGAGCAAACAGGAAGCCATAAATAGATCCAGCAGTAGGAAAACAGTATGAACATAGTTCACGGGGTGGAGAGGAACTGAGGAGCAAGGACCTGAGCACACAAAACAGGCAGCTAAAAACCCAAGAACAGAAACAATGCAAGATCCTTTAAGCTATCACAGTCATTTTGCTATTCACAGTCAAAACCCCTTTCATTGTGAACAAGCCCACAGGACAACAGTGCTGAGCAGTGGTTTGGAGTACTAAGTGGATCCTAAAGGACATTCCATATCACTGACCTTTCAAAAAAGATGCTGAAAAAACAGCAGTTTCCTTTGAGCTGCTTGCAGAAGCTCAGGTATGGCAAACAACACCTGCTGACAACCTAGAAAAACCTGTTTGCTATAAAGAATTGAAGATCAGCAGGATCCCACCTGGTGCATCAAAACAGACTTCTGGAAAAAAGGAGGACTGATCAAAGAGGAGACCTTAAAATAGGTTTCTGAAAGCCATAGGACTGAGAAGCAAGTTGAGGATACAGGTCCTGTGGTCTCCTGCTTCTTTGCCTCTTTAAAAGCGCACCTTTGGGCAGGCTTGGCTTTGTACTGCTGCCCATCTCAAAGTGGCATTCAAGAGAGTTTCCCTTTTAAATAGGCACCACAAAAGGAAAGAAGAAACTTAAACCTATGCTGCACTTAGAAACCAGCTCCTTTGGGGAAAGGGGTGGGGGGAACACAATGGCCAGAAGGATTTAGAAACAAAAGGTGTTTTGTAGCAGACAAAGCTATTTATAAGTCTGGCTATAAAATAAAGCTTTTTTATAGTGGGGAAAAAAAGAACAAGCTTGTTTTCACCCCCCTACAACTTCCTCTCCTCTCACAGTGCCAGATGCTGCCTGGTTGGATCCAATCAGTTAACACTCCCCTCTACACATTTACTCCTTATTGCCACAACCCTCTACTATCATCCACTCTAGATAACATCAGGATATCTACTAACATAAACACAATATGAGCATGAAATCCAAATACTGTTTCAAGAGGGCAGAGACAGCAACCCAGTTCTGCCTTCCTCCCTACTGCATGTGAGAGGATGGTTCTTTCTGCTCTGTTGGTCTACTGAGCACAGCAGAGGTTCATGTCCTCCCTGCTTCAACCCTATTATGGACTGGTTCTAAGAGATTACTGAAATTATAAGTTTTTCTTCCCCTGATTAATTCAGCAAATTAGAGAATTAGACCCCAGAAGCACCTGAATTTCAGGACTACATTATCCCTCATGCTCAGTCAGAATGACCTCCAGCTATCTTCTACTCCTTGCAATATAAGAGAGCATAAGAAAAAACAGCATATAGATACTGTTCCTTTAAACTACCAAAAGCAAACACATCATCACCCATAGAGCCATAGCTAAGGGACTTACTGTGCAGATAGGTATCCAGCTTCCTAGAAGCATCAGGAAGTCAGACCAAAACAAACCCCCACCTCCTCCAGCTCAGAAAGTCAGGTGTTTGCCCAGAAGCAAGGCTCCAGCCGTTATCATACAGCACCTTCCAACTCACCCAAAGCGTAACAGGCAGAAATACCTCCAGCATCCAGCCAGAACAGTACCAAGAGTCTGTTATACATAGCAAGGTCATTACATACCTACCTGGGTTAATGAGTTCTTCACGCCTGTTATTGCTCTGTGGCATCCTCTATCAACACCTTCTTGTACTGGCCATGGCCTGTTGCAACAAATTTATACTTTTTGCCAGAAGGAGTGGACTGAACAGGAGAGAAAGAAAGACCCAAAGTCAGCATTTTTCTCCCTCAAATACAGTCAAGATCAAATAACTGAAGCCAGAGCAGCATGATACAGTTGTCTGTAACCGCAAAGGGCTTGGAGACAGCCTGCTCTATTCTCTTCTTGCCCCTTCCACATAAACTCTTTGCACAGACTGACCACAATTTTCTAGAAGTGCAAGACGACAATAAGCACAGGATTTGTAATAGGAAAGGGAGGATGCAATGCCAGGCATTGCAAGGGAGGGCTCATCTAAGAGCCAGTCTCCCACGCCAGGGTCAGTTTTACCTACGGCAAGAGCCAGTTTTATTTGTCATATACTGGCAGCAGTACCAAAGGAACAGATAAGATACTTTGGTCTTCTCCCAGTCTGGTCAGTCCAACCTGCAGCTGCTTGCTGCATTTTAATAGACATTCCCACAAATGTACCTACAGGCACAAAACCCCAGATCCATCTGCAAATGTTGATACTGTCTTAGGCTCAGTTCCACTTAATTTTGCAAGATTAAAAAGCATAACAAGAGCAAAGTAACTCACATTTGTGTTCAATTTGAGCCTAGAAGGCTGGGGGTTCCAACCCATGGGCTGAAAACAACATGCTATTTCAGAGACTTGCAGTATTACTTGGTTATAAAACTATTTTCCCCCCCTTTCTACTAGGACTGACGAAATAGCAGCTCACTGTTAGTAAGAGCTTTTAGGTATATAATTGCATTGATAGACACAGGCAGCCCTTGTCCCATCACCATCTTTTCAGTAATTCCAACCCAGTCAAGAGCTCCTCTTTCTCACAGCAGAGGAAGTGTTTTTGTACTCACAGATACAAACTCACCTTGATGTTGGTCTCAGGTTTGGGATTGCCCTTCTGTTCCCAAAGGCTTCTTTTACTCACAATATCTCCAGCCACGATATCCTGAGAAAGTGATGTTCTTATTCAATGCTAACACCGCTGAACGTGCCTTTGTTCACATCCCTTTCAAACCCATATATCTGACCTCCTTTTTTATTTACAATATCACATCATCTGACCTACAACAGCTGCAGCTAAAACCCATGATTGTGAAACTTCTTCCTATTCCAAGCATATCCGATATTTATTCCCAGGATACCCTATGTTTTCCCGTCTCACTCTCTTCAAGAGCCAAAGATCCAAGATATTTATTTTCTTAAGTTTAACTATTTAAGACATGTTAACATCAAGGCTTCTTTTACGTGGAAGGAATTTTGCTCACATAAACATAGATTTACAACGAATGCGTTAGAGAATCAGCCTTGCTCACAACCAGAAAATGAAATTTAGAGTAATACATAGCGCTTCTTGCGTTTTCCAAGTTTGCAAGATTTATCACCTTCATACTAGATGCAACTTTGTGCTAAACAACTGGAGCCCAGTCCTAGTACCTCCAGAAGACATACAAGTTCTCACCACCAGCTGATTTTATTCCCATTTCAAAACAGAGCCTCAACCAGTATCACAGAGCCTTTCCCAGCTGTACCACCGAGGAACAATTTGAGACCCTACCACAGATGAAGTAAAGCTCTGAGGTACCAGGTGTTGCATTCTAATGAAGGAGACAGACTGGATCTCTAATACAGACACCTTTAGGGCTCATGGGCAGCACCAATGAGCCATAACAACAAGGCTAACACAAGCATAATGCACATTGTGTCCAGAGGCCAGGCCCTCTCCTCCTGCACAAACAAGTCCAGTCCTGCAAGTGCCATACCTTACAGGTTGAGGACTTCACAACAGACTGAGCTGCAACCTCTCCAGTTTCCCAGAGGCTTTTTTTGCTGGCCACCATCATACTTCTAGTGGGAAGGTCAAGAGAGGGCTGTCGGACAGGTTTTGGAGTCTTTGTGGATGTCTGGAAAATAAATGGAGAAAGAGGAAGTAAATATGGGACAACTCACTGAAGAAACCTACTTTATGCTGTGGAGGGAAGAAGAGACAGGAGAAAGGGTCTCTCCCATACAATGGGAGATGATTCAGTTTTCCCCTCCCAGATGGTAAGACTAAGAGGCACAGTGGGAGAGCAACATCCAGCAAAGAGTGCTCCTTGGAGTATGGGGACAGAGAGACAACACAGAAGCCCACCTCAATAGCCTGAGTGTACTGCTCCAGCCTGTCATCAATCTTCGATACAGGAAGGGGAGGCTGGGTCTTCTTTATGCTGTTACTGGAGAGCAGAGGAGATAAGAGGATTAAGTGATCCCCCAGCATCTCCAGAAGGCAGGACTTCGACAACAAGCAGCCTGTCACTCCTGCCTTCCCCCCCAGCAGGTCCTCCAGCATCCTCCGTTTGCAGGAAGGGACCTGATTTACCCCAAGGTCAACCCTAGAAATACCTTTTCTTTATTGAGCGGTTCAGTGACTCGGTTCTGTCCGTGATCTAAAGTGGGAGAGAGAAGACAAAGATATTTTTCTCCATGGACCTCAGATGGATGTAGGTCACCTCATCTGACCATAATTCAAACATTTCTCTTCCCTGATCCCTCACACAGATTTGGTTAGAAATGCCTCACAGTGCCCCATGTTCTCACATTGGTCAGAGAGACTGTGATCACTCCCCTTTCTTCTTGTTTCCGAGGTAGGTGAGCAGAATCCCAACAAAATGCACTAGTGCATGTTAGCAGCACAACCAACTTCAGGGGTAAACAACATCCTTGACTGACAGTTGAAACAGCAATCAAGATCATTTCCTCTACTCAGTCTGCTCAAGGACCAGATCTCTCTCAGACACTGCTTCCTACCCATACACAGAAAAAGCGGCAAATGCGGAAAGGGGGAAACTAGAGACACTGCCAGACACATCTGCGGAAGAAGAGACAAGATGAGAGCAGCAGAGGCATGAGTTACATTGACTTATCCACACCAGAGAAGGACACAGACAGGGCAAGCCATGAGGAAAGAATTGTGTACAAGAGGCTCCTGTACAAGAACTCCTTGGCTGAGACAGGAAGGCAAGAAAACACAACCACTGAATAAAGGAGAGTTGTAATATTGCTAAACCTCACGGTTCTTTCATGCCCCACAAAACAAAAACAGAGAGAAAAATCACTTTCAAGTCAAAGGAGAGGCTTTATCTTATCACCAGCTACTGTAGAGCCAGGGAGCTTTCTCTTCCTGTACAGCTGCCGCCTGGGCCACAGGAAACACCATCTATCAAGTTAGCAGATAAAAAGCAGCACTAAGTGCTCATTTTAAGATGCTTTCAGGATGCCAGTGCTAAATTTTGCTAAGTAGAAGACAAGACTGTCACAGAGAGGACATTTAAAAATGGTGCCCAAGAGCACAAGGCCTATTAGAGAAGGGCACAACTACCAACAAACAGTGCAATCCTGGCTAAGAGACATGCTAGGGCAAGTCAGTCTGCAGGTTCTCAACACAGCAGAATGACAGATATCCCATTAGCCAGCTTTTTCTGCTGGGCAAACTGTCTGCCAGTTTGCTTATTTTCTTAGTGCTGCACGAATTGATGCTTGCCTCCAAGCCACGTCAAAGATTGGGACATTGTTGGTCAGGCTAGTACCTCATGGGGGATAACAGCACTTTAAAAGGGAACCTGGTAGATCCCTGCCTATGTCTCAGCTTCTTAACCACAAGCACATAAGATAGCAATAGGAAAAAGCCTTGCAAAACCTGCCAGAGATGATGTGCAGGTGCAAATCACTCACAGGTGCTTCTAAAAGGACATAAATGAGCATTAGGTTAAACACCTAGGGCCTAGAAAAGGCTGTATGCAACAGCTGATCTCAGCATGACAGTCTAAGTGGGGACAAACTTTCCTTAAGTTTTTTGAAGACCAGCCACATCTGGCAGAGGAGCTCACCACCCACCGCAGATGCTATCATCTTTCCTTGGCAAGCACTATTTCTGCTAAGCTACCCTAGGCCAAAACACCTTCTTGGTGGTCAGCATGTTTAATTTTTAGCATTTACATAAAGCCCTGCTAGCTGGGTGTAAGGATCCCCCTTCCTTTGGAAAGATCCCAAACTCATTTTTCCTTAACAGCTTTACATTCAGCTTTGTGTGTCAATAAACTCTGACATCATCATTATAAAACATAGAGATCATGCTTATAAAGCTTTCCCTAGCTAATCCTAGCAGCAGCAGTTAAGCTCAGGTCAGGAAGTTACGTGTGTTTTGGGATTGTAATCCTGAGAATTTCAGCATATAAAAAGGCACTGGAAGTGTTTCCCACATTTCCCCACTGGCCCCACTCTGGAGATGTGCTTTTGGCCACCCCAGCTCCAATTTTCAAAGCTAACATTAGCACATGGCCTGCATACAAACCCACCCTTTCTCCTCTCTATGATTTTTAAAAGGCTTCTCCATAAGGAGCAAGAATCCAATAGTCATAGATTATGAAACCTTCCTCTTACAGTCTATTTACCCGTGCAAAAAGAAGTGCTCATACAATCCTCTCTGTCCAGAAAATATTGACTAAGCAAATAGCATAGACAAATGCAAAAAAAAAAAAGCAAAAATAATACCATCAACAAATTAACAGGTTTCTCACTATTTCCCTCACAGTTAGAGCCAACAAGCCTAGGGCTTACAAAGACAAAAGGCCATTCACTACAGAAACCACTTATCTGTAGCTACTGTATTTTAAAACGAGGTGTTCAAAGGGGTGTTCAAAGTAGAAGTGCTGCAAGAGCATCAATGCAGACAGGTGTGATTGGGAAGGACATGATGCTTCAGAGATCAGGAATCTCAGTTTGTTTAAAAAAACTAAGTCATACTTTCGGATTATATTCTAAGTAGGACAGGGACATTCCAGTCCTTCATTTTTAGGGTTTTTTTTGAGAGGGAAGTTTCATTTTCTGATTAAGTTCATGTGTTATCTTTTACCAAATTCACGAGCTTAAAGCACAGACATCTTTCTCAGTATTACAATATTCCTCCGAGTCCTCAGTGAACTTTAGACATTTACAGCAGTTGGCAAAGTATCCGCAGACAGAGAGAGTTACAACTTCCAACAGCTCAAACAGGCAAAACTGGAGGAGTCTGACAAAGGAAGATTAAGGAAACAGATCAAGGGATTTGTCCCAGCCTGCAGCAGTAGTGGAATAACAAAATTCACACCCTAGGTTACTGCAAGCCCTGGGTCATCTTTCCTCATCATTACTTAAGTGCTCTACTGCTAATAACTGCCATCACCTCCAGAGAGACCCCAGAAACAAACCTTCATGGAGCACGCTACAGTGTGGTCAGAGTACAGCTCCTCCTCCTCCAGACTGGCAGGGCTTGGGGCCTTCTGGCGTTTTTCTGGTGTTGTTTCTTCTTCTTCTTCATTTCTCCTTCTCTTCTTTTCCTGAGCACAGAAAATGAATAAGCCAGGAAATGAGCTGGTTGAAGTGCTCGCTATGCAAGAAAAGTGATATTGTCCCTGTCTCACAGACTTCCTGCTTTACACTAAACAAACACGAGTATAGAAACTTGGAGTTCACATCATCTAATTTTGAAACATCCAGGAAGAAGCTCATGTGACAATTTGGGGAGGAAAAGAAATTTTTCAGGTTCAAGGTTCCAAAATGACACAGAGCTCCTTGCATCAGTTGTTAAATACTTTTTATCCCTATTAAGATAGTAAAGTGTGAATTTCTTATTTAGAGGGCACAAGGAAAGAGAGTAGCTGCCTTTAGGATAAAGGGCCAGAAAGAATCACAGACACAATTGAAATTCAAAAGGCAAACTAGCCTCAGCAAGTCAAAATCCATTACAACAGGGGATAGTTGCAGCTCAGCCACCCTAACAGACTTGCACATCACTCATGTTCCAGCTTTGTCTCTCTCATTTATCAGGAATTACACATCATCAGAAGAGCAAGGAAAGAAAACCTTAGGTGGGAGCAGTGCAAGAGTTAGATATCCATCAAGCCAAAGTACTCCAAAGGTGCAATAAAGGCTGAGGAGAGAAAAACAAGCAGTAAAATTCAGATATTAGCTCTCCCAAAGAGCTACTCATTGCCCACAAAACAAATAGTAGCACTTCCCTTCTCAGTATTGCAGGGACACGACTAAACCACAACGAGATCTGGGAGCAAACATTATCCTCACAAGAGAACAAAGGCTGCCTGTGGTGATCTCAAGAAGACACACAGGCAAAAGATGCACCAGCCCCAGGTTATGCCATCACAGCACATCTACATGGGCTCAACACTCAGCAAACTGCCATGGTGAGCTAAGTTATTGGAGAGCAGCCTCCAGTTCCAGCACTCCCACTAGCCCTGTGGAGAAAACTAGTTTCTCCTGATCTCACCTCTTGCTTGGCTCTCTCATCTTGCTCACGCTCTGGAACCCATTCTTTTTCTTGGCCCAGGCTCTCTTCGTCCCTGATAAACACATTCTCCTCCTGAATCACCTCCGGGCTCTCCAGCTGGACCTGCTCCAGTTTGACTTCAGCTTCTCTCACAGCACTGTCCTCTTCTTCATACAATTGTCGTGGAGACCTAGAGTTGGGAGAAGAGAGGTCAAAGAAGTAAAACACACTTTTATGAGCCTACAAACACCATCAGATGCTCAGACCTCTAGAAAGTCAATTTTATCACTCCTAACCCTACAACTTGCTGGGTGTTTGACATCAGGGCTCACAGCCACTACCATGGTCCCATCCAGTTCCAGGCACTCAGATGTAACAGCAGTCATGCCACACTCCCACAATTTGAATGCGCGGGACAGAGCTCAAGTAAGAGTTGTGGCAGAGTTGAAAATCTCCATGCCTTTCCAGCCTCACCACAGACAAGATCGGCAGGAAAACAGAGGATCAGACATACCTGAAAACAAGGTCCTGGCATCCACTCAGGCTCCAGGCAGAGAGGACACTACCACCATGATGTAGTGCTGGCTCAGTTCTCTGCTCTGCTACCACCAAAATCCTAGCTGAACCAGGATGCTCTGTGGCCCTGGTGCACAAACATGCAGCTGACACTTCTCCCACAGTTCCCAGCATCAGTTCAATGTGGAGCACCAAAAGCCAACTTCCTCTGCCTAAACTGATTTTCCTTGTTAACAGAGCCTCTCACTGAAGGATCCAACCAACGACACATGAACATGCTTACCAAGATCTTCCTTTTCCCTAGCTGAAGCTGAAATACAGGGCAAGGCTGCACAGCTACTCCATGAGGTTATTTTTGTTTGCAAGGCACAGTGCTTTGCTGTATCTATACCTGACTCCAAACCTCAATTTTGCCCACTAGAATAAATTACACCTCTACTCATGTCACAGGCCAGCAAAACAAATGAGTCTCAAAGCAGCCAGGTCACCCCTTGACTTAGGTTTAAAAAAAACACAACAGGGTTTTTACAAGAGGATTCCTCTAGGTCCTCAAGGCTGCAGAAATGAGACCCAGAAACAGCTTTAAGCAATAAACTTTGCAACAAACTGCAGAAGCAGAGCAGCCCGTGCCTTTTGGCAAAGAGCCAGCGTTAGCACATAGCTCTGGAGCTCTCACTGGCTTACAGTCCTGCATCAAGATGTTGTTGCCATCTCACTTTCCCCAGCCAGATAATGGCTTTCTTCTCCTACCCATTTCTTAGAAAATCATGAAGCCTATGATGGCAAGGCTAGAGAGCTGACTAGCTCACTAGACACCTGCCAAAGTGCAAGGCTGACTCACCACTCCTACATCACCAGCCAGCACCAAAACATGAAAAGAAGTTCAAGCAATACTTTTCCACCCACCTCTCTGCTGCTGGGAAGGCAGCTCCATAGTCCAGCCCTTTCCGACCACATGGGGGAAAAGCTGATGCATCTGCTGGCTCACTTAGCTTGCTCTTATCGTCCTCCCAGGACAGCACAGATACCAACAGCAAATGAGCCCTGAAGGCCCAGGTAACAAATTTTAACCAGAATGCCAGCAATTCCTCCAGCTAAAGTGCAAGTTGGAGTGCAAATTTAAGACCAGCAGATATGATGCAGCCTGTAGGATGCCTTTTGCACCACAGCAGCATGGGAGACAGTCTGACACAGCTGCCTCCCACCCTCCTGCATGTAGCCGATTGCATGGACCTCCCTCCACAAAGTGGGGAACCAAGGCCCTTGCAGTATGCACAAGCTGTTTTTTCTCCATACAATACAGAACAACTACCCCCATCCCTGTTTCCATAGCCACCACCTAACTGCCTTTCACATAAGAAACCAGGGTTTGCTCCATATTCAGTTAAGCAAGAGAGAGAAGGGAACTGGGAAACCCCAGCCACAGCACTATTGGTCCCAGCATAGGGCATCCCAACCACATGCACAGCCTACCTGCGCTCACACCACACTCCAGCCTTGTCCTTTGGGCAAGACAGGTGAGCAAGGGCAAAACTGGTGAAGGGACTTTAGAGAGGACAGCAACTCACAAGGAAGCAAACCCAACTTCTTACAAAAAGCTCACAGGGTCCAAGCTCCTTCAGCTGCCTCTCCCAACCAGCTTCCAGCAAAAAGCCTGCTCAGATATAACCACTGGCCTTTAAGTACCACCACTCTCTGATGGGCTTCACCTGCCATGGATGCCACCTCCCCTACTCAGCAGTCTCCCACCTCACTACAGAATAAACAAGCATCACATGAAAACCCCAGGAAAAATTTCTGGAGAGACTAATGCAACCTTTCCAGCTAATTCTCTTTTGAAGGCCGAGGAGGGAAGAGAAGCAGCCTTTCGCTCCAGAAAAGCTCTTTGCATGGGGAGTGGAAAAAGAGGCAGCATGCCAAAAAGCAGGTGGAGCTAATTTCTAATTGCTCCCACAGATGTGATAATGAACACCATAGGGAGGTACTTAAGCAATGCTTGTGGAGTCTGGGCTATGAAGGTACAGCTTGCAGAGTAATTTAGCTACAGTGTTTGGGGGGAAGTAAGTAAGAAAGAAATGAGCTTTATTTATTTGTTCAGAAGTAAATATTAGTCTTAGGGATTTTCTCAGTCTTAGACATAAAGAAGAGGCTATGTCACCACAGGGGCAAAATTTCCTATAAAATCAAGCTGCCTAGAGAGCTGAGGTACAAAGATTGCATGCAGGGACATGGTGTCCAAGGGAAGCAGTTAAGGTAGGAGTCTGGCTCAGCTCAGTGAGGGGAGTGGGATAGCAAATAGGGACTAAACATCTAGCACTCAGGCACTTCTCAGGGCTCTTTGCACAAGGAGGGCATTGGGCCACAACATCCACTCTGCTGAAATGAGCCAGGAAGTAGCAATAACTTAAAACAGCTTCTTAGGCTGGCCTGGATTACGTTAGAGGCCGTGTTAGTCCCTGCAGCAGCTCAGGTGGCTTAAATCTACTGATGTCACTCCTGAAAACCTAGGTGTCATGGCAGGCTGCCATTGCTTGGAATGCAAAGTTCAACCCAAACAGCCTCAAAGCCTGGGGCAGACCCTGAGCCTGGTCCTTCCAGATAGCCCAAATGGCAGGCACAGAGCATCTGTTACAGTTGTGAGGTGTCTGTCCTGCCTTGCTGATGCTCCAGCCTCTAGTGTTGTTCTTATGCATGCCAAGCTTGGGCTTGGTCACCCCTCTCCAGCGATGGTCCTACCGCTGGGCACATAACTTCCTCTCCCCTCAGTCCTGTAGGTCCCCCTGTGTCCTACTCACCTCTGTTTGCGCTGCTCAAGCTTCTGGGACCAGTCACTGAACCCTTCATCTTCTTCCAACTCCAAAGTCCCAGCTGGCTTAAAGTCATAGCTGAACACAGCGAGAAGTAAAATTGGTATGAGATACAAAAAAAAAACCCCAAACCTGGCCTGAAAGAGTCCCAGCCTGATATTGTCTGATCCTTCCTGTTACTGCATCCTCTTTCCTCTGGCTGCTTCCAAATCCCACTTGAAGCATGAGCCTTTGTTACAGGAAAGACACCTTTACCAATGCTTAGAAGCATCCGTGTACAAAGAGGGGATTTCTCACATCACTGCAAGACAGAGAGGAAAAAGAACTACTTCTGTGTCTCCAGCAAGAGCACCCCACTGCCTGCCTGGTCTCTGGGGCCAGATGCAGGTGAGTAAAAGACAAGCAGCACCTCAAAACAAAAAACTCCTTCTGCACCAGAGCTGCTCCAAGCTTGTTTGGTCCACAGGTGTTTTGGTCTTGATTATTGCTTGTCCTATGCTTGTACCCAGCCCAACCAAAAAGACACCAGCACGAGTCAGCCTGAACAGATTGCTTGATGAGGGAGGCATGAAACACCATAGATTAGGACACCAGCTCAAATTCTGGGATGGATCCTCATTTTCACCTACAGCTTAGAGCCAGTCACATGCACATGCATGACTGGCTCCCCACCTATGAATATCCCATTGGTGCATGGAGTCACAGCCCTCCCAGGGTGCAGCTCTGCCAGCATCACATGCAGGCTGGTCATGCACAGTTATTGTTGGGGCTTTCCTATGTCTTTCCTTGTGTTCTCAAGGAGAATTGCCTGTCAGCCAGGGGTCCTGGGTGAGCAGCTACGTTGCAAGCACCAGCCTGTAGATGCAGAATTCACGGACAAATCCCCCTTTTTGTTTTTGGGCAATCCAGATCTGATTCATGGGGTTTTCCATCATTCGTATTAAACATTGCATTAAACATGGTACAATCATCATTAATATCATGACTAAAATAATCAATTCAATTTTTATAATTGATGTTAACCATCCAGGTAAACTCCAATCATTATTCATATCTAGTTGTTTAACCCCATTCTTTAGCTGTTGAATTGCCTTGTGAGTTGATTCAGAGATCTGATAAATTCATACAACACATTCCTTCAAATTCTTCACATTCATGACCTTGCACTAATAATAAATCTATAGCAGCTCTATTTTATAATGTAGCATGTCTAACACTATCAACATCTTTCAACAATTCTAAAAGAGCTAACAAAGTGATATTAGTTTACTTGCTAAGCTAACAACCTAAATTAGTTAATTTTTACAACACCGCAGCAGCTCCTACTCCAGGTGCAAAAAACAATGCTGCCCAAATTTGAGAGGTATCCCAAAATGTAACATTCCCATTACAATCTGCTGTAAATGCATGTGTCGTGTTTTCTCCTAATCTTCTGTGATTTCTTTAAGTAATCATGTATCATGATTGTGTTGGGAGTTAATGATAGCCTGCCCAGACTAGATAGGCCTCCACTAATTTTTGATGGGATACCTGCCCAGGCCCTATCTCCACACACCTTGTGGTAATGCCATAGGTACACATCTTGTTTGAGATATGTTTGAACTTTTTTTTTTTTTGTCTTTTGGCCACTCATCTATGGGTATTCTTACTAAACAGGTAGCAAAGGGATTTTCTGGACTTGACATGGATAAACATAATGTATCCTGGTTTGTGACGTTAGCTATTGTTACCCGTACGTTCGTCTTTGGTTGTGAAACCACCCAGAGAATGACTGTGTTCATACTGTAAATCAAGAGGATCGCCAAGGTCTGACCCATCATGCTGGAACCCATTTTGGACCAGTATCTGTTAAAACACAAGCATATCCTCTACCAATCATTTTTAACTCCACTGGCCCCTTCCATTCTCCAGTTTGCAAGTCTTTATATTGTACTTTAATTAACTCTGAATTCTCAATTCCCGATTGTACTGATACTTGACGCACTATATTTTCTGTGAGGCGTAAATAGTTTAACACATAGAGCACTTTTGCAAGTTGTTCTGCCGGAGCCTCCCCTGTAGTTCCCCCTTTTTGTTTTTGCAAAAGTGATTTCAGCGTGGCGTGAGCATGTTCAGCAATGGCTTGACCAGTGGAGAATGGGGAATGCCCCATGTTTGACAAAAGTGCAAACATTTGAGATACATATGCTGGACCAGTAGCCATTTTTACCTCTTGTGGGACACCTAAAGCAGCAATTGCTGCATGCATATGCTTAATAACGTGCTTGGCTGCTTCTCCAGTCTGCGCAGTTGCCCATATTGCATGAGAAAAGGTATCTATAGATACATGTACATATTTCAAGCATCCAAATTCTGTATCAATGACAGCCATTTTTCGGAAGCATATGTGCAGTAACAATTCCTTGGTACTCAGCTAAGGCTATTTGCTTTAATTCTGAATTTGCTAATAACCAATTTAAATAAGTACTACTGATGGGTATATATATGGTTTTGGGGTCTAAACCTGAAATATCAATGATTCGTTGTCTTCCTTTTATTATCAAATTGGATATTAGTTCTATACGTGTTAGCACTGTAGTCTTTGGAGTATATGCTGTAAAAATCCATTCTAAAGCTAACCATTTATTATGATTCTCTTGACCGATTATTCCTAAAGGATATTTACGATATTTGGAAGAGTTAACAATCATTAGCTGTAAAGGTTTCTCTTCAGTCTGTCTTGCTACTATTCCTTGTTGAACCTTTTCAATTATAAGGTTTAATGTCTGTTTTTGTTCCTCATTTAATTGTCTTTTCTCATCAGCATTACTAGTGGTACCCAATAAAGGCATTAACGGGGCTAAGTCATCATTAGTAATACCACATATTGATCTTACCCATTGTATATCTCTTAAAAGTTTTTGGACATCTGTAAGAGTCTTTATTTCTGTTTTTACGTTCAATTTTTGTGGTCTAATACATCCACCTGTAATAATCCATCCCAAATACAACCAAGGTTCATTTTTCTGAACCTTTTCTGGGGCAATTTTTAGCCCTTTCTCCTCTAAAGTAATTGTTAATTCTTTGATTGTTTTTTCTGCATCAAAATTTTTTCCAGCTATTAGTATATCATCCATATAATGGTACACTAATAGATCCGGATTGTTGGATTTAAATGATTGTGAGGCCCATGCCACAAACATTTGACACATAGTCAGAGAATTTTTCATGCCTTGTGGCAAAACTACCCAATGATATCTTTTTGCTGGCTCACTTTTGTTCACTGATGGCACCGTAAAAGCAAATTTTTCTGCATCTTTAGGATGCAATGGTATTGTAAAAAAACAATCTTTCAAATCAATAATTAAAATCTGCCAATTTTTTGGTTTTCGACCAGTGGTTGCACTGCTGCTCCAACTGCTGCAACCATAACAGTGGCTTGATTAGCAAAAAACATGCGTTCTGCTGCTTCCAGGAGTGCAGCAGTTCCAGAGCCTCGAGGAAGTGTGCTAAGAACCTATTTAGTTTTTTCATTAGCATTATCAAAGGCTAACATATCTAACATTTTGGCTTTCATATCTTCAGGTAAATCAGGATGTGCCATTATGGCAGCATGTAATCTATCTACAAATTTTGGAAAAGATTCATTCAGTCCCTGCCTAACTGTAGTAAAACCTGGGCTGATCTTATCATCAGAAAAATTCATCATAGCTTTAAATGCCGCACCTTGACTAGCTTGCAATATTTCAGTAGCAAACTGCACTTGCCAATCAGCCCTTGCAAAAGGACCCAAACCCATTAACATTTGTGATTGCACACCATAAAGAGGGTGTCGTGGGGTGGCTGCTAATTGTTCACAAGATAATTGCCAATGGTGAAAAAATTGTAACTGCTGTGAGGGAGAAAAAAACATTTGTACAATCATATGACAATCATGGGGTACCAAAAGATTACTCGAAAAAATATTTTGCAAAATTGACTGAGTATATGGAGATTTTAACCCATATTGAGACACTGCTGATTTTGCTTCCTTCAAAATTTTCCAATCTAAAGATTCCCAAGTATTCTGCCCCCCATCAACTATAACAGGAAAAGCTGAAGGTATAACTGTTCCATCTAATATTGCATCTTTTATAATTTCTCTCCATTTAACTCCTCCACCCCCTTCCACCCTCCTAAATCCCGAATAAGATGGTGGAGGTGATTCTGGAACAGAAACAAAAACAAAAGGGTTAAGGGGGGGGTAACAAGAGTAGGGGCGGGGAAATAACTTATCGGTGGCCCTGCGTTCTGTGACTTGTACTCGCGTCTCCAAATCTTCTACTTTTTTCAACAGTTCTCGTAGTTGAACATTTCCTAGCCCTAAAGATTGCTGCTGTTGTACACACACACTTGTAGGAGAGGGCGGTGTAGCTGGGGGAGGCGGAAGGTGCAACCGCTTTGCTTCTTTCGGTGTATCCTCATTAGCTACACTATCACATTCACGATCAGAGTCAGAGGGCGGTGATTTGGGCGAATCTGATAGAGGCTTCTCTTGTTTCCATGTGGTGACCAATGAATTGTTGGGAGAAGAAACAGGGACTGTGCACGATGTCTGTTTTTCAGAGGAGTGTTGAGTAGAACTAGCTCCCCTCCTTGCCAAAGGAATGCTGGGTCCTAAAAACACCTGAGCGGTAGTCGACTCCGCTTCTTGAGTAGGTGACAATGCAAGCAAATGCAGAGGCTGTCACTGTACATTCTGCCTTCACATTTTTTAAAGTCTCATGTATCAATCTCCACACAGTGGGAAATTTGCTCGCCTCCTTGGATCCCTTACTAATTTCATCCCACAATTGCTCACGTATTCGTTCCCATGTTGGGATTTCAGAAGCAGCATTTACAGCGGGGATCAAGTTCCTGCTTTGCACCCACAAGTAGCAAAGCCTTCAAGGAGCTCGAGTCATATGAAATACCTCTCTTAGAATAGTTTGTAGGAGCTTAACCACTGCCTCTTCTTTTGAGGGTATGGACCCCATCTCCTCCCCTGGTGCCTGCTTGATCAGGGCAGGATTTCCCTTCTATTTATATGTGCGTTAATGTCTTCTCCAGTGCCAGGGCAGCACTCACCTTCGGCCAGCTTTCACCCCCTAATCGCCGGTAATCACTGGTCTGGCTGATCCATCCAATACTGATCTGAGGGTGCCTGTTTGGGCACCACTTGTTGACGCAGAAGTCACGGATTCATCATACGATCAATGTGATCAGACAGAAGCCGAGTTTATTGCTTTACTGCTAATGGTTATATACTCTTATAATCTACTTTCACACATAACAATAAGAACGATTGGTTAACATGTGCTGTTCACTCGAATAATGCTTCTTTACAATAGGTCAGTCTCTACTGTCCATCCATCTCTGTTGTAAGTTTCAGATCCTGCTCAAGGTCTTAGCTTCAATCACGTGTGCATCGCCCCCCTTTCTTGTTTTTCACTTGCTAGGTTGTTTATCTTGCCAAATTCCTCTTGCAGGTGTCCTAGCAACAACATTCCTGCAAGGCCTGCTGATATCTCTATGCCTTAGCCAGACTAAGGTCCTGCTGCTCTGGATCACCCAAAACATGTCCTTGGTCTTCTAAAACCCCACAGCAGCCTGAGTAGACAGCCTCACAGATGTTTTTGAGATGCAGCGTGGTCACATTGCCTGGGAGCAAGAATTAGAATGTGGGACCCATAGATTAGCTTAAATCTCAGAGATTCAAAACATATAATAAAAGTGCATGAATCTTTGCCTCTCTGGACTCTTAGGAAGTGTTAAGAGATGCTTAGTCTTTTCTGTAACTCTAGTGACTTGATATATAGGGCATTTCTCTGAGATTCAGGAATCCCATTTTGAACTGACTGCAGGTGCTGAGGATTTATAAAAAACACATGCCCTTGCCAGGCACACCAGGGAGGGCAGCAGGGGGTGCACACTGAAAAAAGCTACTCAACACAAGTCTGAGCATAGCCCAGCTCCTGCCATGCTTCAGCATCCCCTCAGACTGCTGAGTGCAATATATTGCTGGTCTAAGATATCACAGCCCAGGCTGGGTTATTTTCCACCGTGTGTGTAGCAGTAATTTCTGGATTCCCTAGAACAATGGTGAGGAAATCTGATGCAGAGCTGGGACAGGACCACAGATCTGCTGAGTCCCAGGTCAGGACTTCAAGTGAACTGCAGCAGTGATGATGAGCAAAGCAGAATTACTCCAGTATTTGTGGCCCCAGACACAAATGTGTAGTCAGGTTATCAGAAAAGCTCCCAAGGAGCAAGGCAGACCATCCAAATGCTGTTTGGAAACTCATCACTTCGCTGTGACCCTCTGCAAACTCAGCCCCAGGGGAAGCATGAGCCAGCAAAGCCCCAACAGCACCACCCAAGGCAATGTCCATCCCATTGGTTCCCAAGGCTACAAGTGTCTTTTCTGCAGACCCACCATTTTGCCATTTTGGGTGTTATTTCTTTTTTTTTTTTTAAATAGGGGAAGGGAAGAGAAACTTCGCTTTGTCCTTTCGATGCAAGGAAATGACAAATGTGGGTTTGCACAAACAAGAGTGACATCGATGGGATGAGTCCCAGCATGGGAAGAGCTAAGGGAAGGAGAGGACAGTGTTTACACAAGAGCAAGCAAGGCTTTACAGAAGATTAATAGCCAGGGCTGACCCCGGCTGCATGAGCAAACCCAGGTGGCTGTCAGCAGCTGCAGAAGAAATCAGGGGATGGCCAGAGAAGAAACATCCTTCTTCCTGAACCCTGGCCCAACAAGCTCAAGCATCACAGAGCAGGAAGCAAAGTCTTCATTTACAAGTTTTTCTTATCATCACGCTATTTGCAGATATTTAAGCACCCAATTAAATTTGGGAACTGCCTGCGGTCCTGTGGTCAGCAGCTCGTCTATGCCTATGCCCGTGGGACCGGAGACTGCAAGCTGGGTTAGCGAGGTTGCTGTATGATGTTCTGTACCTTGGGACACTCGCAGTATCTCCCAGTAAATCAGAGGCCAGTGATCTTGTCAGATGTTTTAAAGACTTTTTAGAATAACTTTCCAGCCCTCATGTGAATGGGGGTTTGAAAAAGTTAACAATTATTATCACTTTCCAGATCTTCTGTTTGCTTTTACAACAGACTTCAGTGGGTTTGTCTACAGAATATCAGTGGATGTGTTTCCACAAGAGATTCTGAAGCTTCTTTGCAATGCTTTTAGACAAAAAAAAAAACCTAACAAACAAAAAATACAGGTCTGTAAAAATTTTGAAAAAATATCTGAGAAAAAAACCTGATCTTTTAATGGAAAGAATGCATTTTTATAAAGATCTTTTGCTATTTTTCCAGTAAAATGAAGCTGCTGCTTCTCTCTGACTGTAACCCCAAATCCTGCCACCACTTTTCCATTGTGTTTAATATATTTAGAAATAAGTTGAACACATAAATAGTGAGAAGACAGGGGTCTTTAAGATAAAGTTTGGCAACTCAGAGTGCAAACTGTTTTTTGTGCCAGCCACAACGCTGCACAGCACCTGGGCAGCTGAACCTTGGACATGAGGAGGCTGTGGTGGGATGCTAAGGAAGTGACTGGTCATCTCACCACTTCTCCAGGTGTTTCCTCTCTGACAGCAGATAGCTCAGCATCTCCATAAATGCCTCCTGAGGTATTTCCATTTAGGACCTGCCCCGTCAAAGCATCAAGTTAACTTTAAACCTTGGAACTATGAACTGCACCAGCTCAGGAGCTGCTCCATGTTCCCTGCTGCTGGGGAAGCATTCATAACAGGGACCCTGGCTAGGAAAGGTAGCTGCTCAGCCACCAGAGCTGTGATCTGCCTGGGGCCGCACATCATATCTTCAGGCACGTGCCTGTCTTCGCACATATCACAAACTTCCAATAGTTCCAGTGTAGGACGATTCAAAAGCTGAAATTTAACCAGGCACAGGAATCCCTGGTGATGGGGATTCTCTTTCTGAGCTCAGCCTTATCCAAGCTGTCCTAGTTTAAAATCTCAGGGCAGTAAAACACCCAGCATTCAGAAAAAAAAAAAAAAAAAAAAAAAGAGAGAGCTAAGCAAGGATTTTGGCTTTTTCTGCCCAATCTAGAAACATACTATTTGTTAGTCTGGGCTAAATCTCCCAACCCAAAATTAGGGAATTTCCCCATTTCCCAAACCCACCCCAAACAACAGAGACACTCACTTCGTGGATGCAGGAGGGTTTTGCTGTAAGGAGAAAGCATGTCAATGAAGGATTATCAAAGGGTATTTCTTACTGGTTTTCCTGTGCCAGACCCATGCTCTCTGAGCAGGAGCTGATGCCATTCAAGCCCTCTTCTGCCTGGGACCTCAGCTGTTTCTCCCGCTCCCGCCGCCGCCGCTCTCTCGCTGCCTCCTCCTCATCTTCCACACTCCACTGTGCAGTTAGCCTGCCAAGCCAGAGGAAAAATCAATCCTTACTGCCTTTGGACAGCACCTGCAAAATCTGGAGATACCTGCCACCAAGGTGCCTCCAAGGTGCAGAGGAACACTCACAGTATCACAGTATCATAAGGTTGGAAAGGACCTCTGAGATCATCAAGTCCAACATATAACCCTACACTAACACCAACACTAACACCAACCATTATCTAAACCATGGCACTCAGTGCCTCATCCAGTCTCCCCTTAAACACCTCCAGGGTCGGTGACTCCACCACCTCGCTGGGCAGCGCATTCCAATGACCAATCACCCTTTCAGTGAAGAACTTTTTCCTAATATCAAGCCTAAACTTTCCCTGACAAAGCTTGAAGCTTGAAGCTTTGAGCTTTGGTGCTCAAAGCAGCATCCCTGCCTCCATTGGCATAGCTCTGCAGCAGGACTGACTGATGTGCAAGAACACATGGACTGGGAGAGAGCTGGAGAAGAGTCTTTTCCCCTCCTTGCGGAAGATGTGATGCATATACCACTCCTCCCAGACAGGCCACATCTCTGCAGGCTGGAAGCCCCTGGGAAGCACCATTCCCTGCAGATAAGCGTTGCACCCCAGGAGTTGTTTCTAAAGGGTCTTGAAGTGCTGCAAGAAATCCAACACCTCCATTTCAAGCTTTGGCCAAGGGAAGGTCAGTTCTGCACTGTGGGGGTGAATATTCTTAAGCAGTTGAGCTGTTCATGCCTGACCAGGAGCAGAGGGAACAGCAGCAAAGGGCAGTGTTCTGCTCTGCCCTGCCAAGCTTCCTTCCTCCCCTGCAGAGAAGAAAAACCTGCCCTGACTTCTTCCAGACATCTCATCTGCTGGATATTAACACCTCTGTCAGTAGAATGGCCTCTCACATCCCTGAGGAAGCAATAAGGCAGCTGCCACATTCCTCCTCCAGCGACAACACCAGTCTCCACATAGGATTGGCTCTTGCTGCACCTCTGGAGGCACCAGCCAGGATGCAGGCAGACAGGGATTTGCCACGGTGGCAGCGTCACTACTAACCTAAAAAGGCCTGCATTGGGAGCCAGAACAGGAGAGGTCTGACCCATGGTGCCTGGGACCGACACCATGGCAAAAGCTGGAGCAGATGCTGGGGCAAGTGCTCCTTCACTCTACTCACCCCTGGTTCGGCCAGGCACAAACCAGACCATAATGGTTGTTTTGCATTGCCTTTGCAAGCATGCACATGGGAGTCAGGAAACCAATCTCCTGCCAGCAGAAGGACCCAGCGTGACCTGTGTCTCCCACCCCATTCAGGCACACCACAAGGACTGTAGTCACTATAGGATGAACTTCACAGTAGGAGTTGCAGTGTTGACATCAGCATCAGACTGGGGCAAAGAACTTGTGGAACAGAAAAAATACCAGAAACGCCTTAGTTGAGATTTGCCTCAGCTCAGTTTGAGTGAAGGTTTCAGTGGACCCCAGCAGTGCCGCTCTGCCAGCTTGCCCCACTTTGCCCACAGCCTGGACTATGAACTATGCAGCAAGGCTTTACTTCACCAAGGGCCCCACTAAGATGCTGTTTTCAATTGAAGTTCAGGACAGATTCCCCCCTTGCCCAAAAAACAAATCCAACCTGATTGAGACATTTTATTCAAGAAAAATTTGGCTTTTCTAATTATACAATCTACCTTGTCAGCCTTTCCAGGGGAGACTCAGTCAGAGCCTATTTTACTTCGTGGCACTAGCAGGACTATCAAGCTTAGCCCGGGTAGCATCCCTTTGTGCCATCCTGGTGGGAAGCTGGGAGTGAGCCTGCATTCCTGCCCTCGCAAACTCCCATCTCCCTTGAGACAGCAGAGCTAGGATAAGGAAGATGGAGATAGGTCACCAAGCTCCATGGAGGAGCAGGGAGTGAATCAGATCCCAGACTTGGCCAAAAGACTGCTCTGTCACCGTCCAATAATTACTGCATGCCTTATTTTGGGTGGGGTCTTTTTACAAGCAGCAAATTCAGCCGCCTTTTCCCCTTCTTCCCCCTTGTCACCCCTTGCCACCTTGCTCTCCATGGGGAACAAAGCAGACCCAAACTGGAGCCTGGGCTCCCCTCCTCCCTTCCCTCCTCATCCCGTACTCCTATTTATTGTTTTCTCCTAGGTTCCCATAGAAACTCTTGTCTGTGGACCTGGCAGAAGGCCACTGTGTTGTTGTGGGGGTTTTTTAATATATAAATGAAGTCATTCATTAAACTCTGCCATGATTTCCCTCCCTTGTTCAACAGCTCCAGATAGTCTCAGATTCAGAAAGGCTCTTAACCCCCACTTGCCCAGATTGCCCCAATTATGAGAAGCAAGGTCCACATCTATGCCAGAACAAATTATATTTTGACTTAATTCTTACCCCATTTCCTCCAGCTCCTCAGGAAGCCACTGCAGAGACAGCACTGCACCAAGCCCCCAGCTTGGCTGGGGTACCCCCTCAGAACAGGGTCCCCTCCAAACCACACAAACTTTCCACAGTGTAAGAGTAACATTGGTTGGCAGCCCTTTCTCTTTCCCAGCTGGATGTGACCAACTCTCTCTCCATGACCTCACCGGCTCGCTGTTCTGTCCCTGCACCCTCTGAATGGGCTCAGGAAGAGCTGGGGGCAATGGGTTTGAGGAGAATGATTTTTCTCAAAAGCAGGGAAGTACTTTTCCCAGTTTCCTTTCCTGAAGAGCAAACTGGCCTCTGAGTTGCCCACTGCAACTCCGGGATGCGACTCAGAGACACTGAGCATTGTGGTGGGGCTGTGATGCTGGGATACCTTCTCCTCACAGGAATAAGGGCTGTGGATAAAAGTCCTCACAGGGCCCCTGCTCCTCTTGGGTTCAGGATTATCACTGACCTCCAGAAAACACCTAAAATCAGTTTACTGGTGGATTCAGAGCTTTCTCTCATGTTCAAGCAGGCTGGCAGCAGAGCAAGGTTTAATAAGCAATGCTTTGGGGTTCAGTAGTCACACCAACAAGCAAAGGGAAAAGGGCAATTCCTTTCCAACTGACCTAGCAGCACAAATATTTGTCTTCAGTGAAAAATCAACAAACAAAAAAAACAAACAAATGAGAAACTAAACTTTGGTAAATCCTTATGTTTGGGTCAGCTACAAGAGTTTGTTGGACTGCAAACCAAATATGCCATTTCAATTTGGACAAGCCCAAGCCTTCATCAGTGTGAGGAGGGATCAGCTGGTAAATTGTTTTTCAAAACAGAAAAGGTGGAAAGATTTAATTTCCGAAAGGTTCTGTCTTCTAAGAAGGGGCCACGGTCTCCCATTTGCTCTAATTGCTCACAATCAAATTCAGTAACTGTGTGCTCAACCCACAGCAGTATTGCACAACCTTCTTTCCTGTTTCTAGAAATAATTACCCAGTACCTCAGGATCAGGTTCATACTGCGTAGCTCTGCTTTCCCCTCCAGCCAGCACTTTCCCAGGTCAGTCCCAGGCTGGGGAAGTTTCAGGCAGAAGCAGGCTCATAGCTGCTGGTGGGACTGAGAGCTCCCCATTTCATTTCACCCATCACAGGACATGGAAACGAAAAGCAAGAAGACTTCAAGCTCAAAGACTGGCAAGATGAGCTACAGCATGCTACTCCTGCATGCAGTCATCTGCTTGATGGAAGGATTTTCCTGAAAGACGAGAGAAAATTTAAACCCTCATGCAAACATTAGAGGGACTGGAGAAGGAAGGGAGGAAGGAGAGACCACTTTGCTTCTCCGGCAGCCAGCAGCTCATGGACCTGGTTGCTCCTCTTATGCAGTCCCTACATCCCTGCCAATGGAAGTCTACGTTTGCAATTAAATACTCTTTGTGGAAGAGCATTTTGTGGAAGGTGTTTCTCTCTTCCTGAGGAGATCCTGCAGGTCTAGTGAAGGGCTGAAAGAACCTCAGTTCAGCTTTGGCCATGGAGCCACAGCTTGGCAAGCATCAAACTTCTGCTCTGACCAGGGCCAGCTGCCCATTTCAGATCCAGCTCTTGATTTCACCTCCCTCTGGACCTCCAGTCAAGGGAGGGCTTTATTTCTCTTTGACCTACAAAACACCTCCTCCTCCTGCAGAACGATACAGGCTGCGCCATTCTACACGGCCATGAACGCCCACTCCAGTCAAGCCAGTGTTGCTGGGAAGGTCATGTTTCCTTTGGGCAATCCTTCACCAGCACTTGAGGAGATTATAATATCCATGCGAGGGATTGATAGCAAAGACTACAACTGGGTAACCATCCCACTGGATAAGGAAGGGGCTGTGGATAGTGGTACAAGACAGGAAGACTGGGAAAAGAAATAAAATAAAAAATTATGTCACACCTTGGAGTCTCAGGGGAGATGGTTATCCCAGCTTGGAAAGATTAGCTTGTCTGCCAAAGGCAGCCAGATATGCTGCACAAGCCTCTCCCTCCCATACATTCATGTAATTCCTCAGCTGCATTCAGAATTTGAACAAGAAGGGGGGCAGGGAGGAGAGGAAAACAATGTGTGTATAATGCTTCACCCTCACCAAGCTTCTCCACCCGTTACTGCGCCACTTCAGCCACATCTCCCTGATTCTCCTATAAATCACAGCTCGCCTTCAAGATGCAAACAGCAGGGTGGAGCTGCTTCACACACAATGTAGTCACAGAGCCTGTCCCCTCCAACCCGCTGGAGCTGAGGGGTACAGAAAAGGCAATAAGGAAACATCAAGGTATCTGCACAGAATATGATACAGCCCAAACTTCCGTCAAGCAGAAATGGAAAAAAGAACACAGCACGGCAGAGACCTATCTCCTCCTTAAAAATAAAAGTAACTCTTCTTTTTTAAATTGATCTTGGGTTTTCGCCACAAAAGCACATTCTAATTTTTGCCCAGAGAAGGATCTGGAGTTGTACAGCCATGCACCACATGTGCCAAGTATAGAACTCTACCTGGTTAAGCCTATATTAAATTGCCTGCAAAGACTGACCCAGCACTGCAGCGTGATGGGCAGAGAAAGCTCTGAGCTGGTAATTTACAGCTTCCATAAGCAAAACAAGAGACATTTGAGAAAGCTGATGGCAAATAGCAGGAGCAGACCTTGAAAGAGGAACCCAGGCAGATCTAGACCTTCAGCACAAGCCTCATCTGTCTTCTTCTACATGACAGTGGCTCCAGAAAGGCACATGGGATGGTCTGTACTTCCAGGGGCTGTGGGCAGTACATAAGCCATTCACAGAGGCATGAGGCAGCTGATGGAAACAACTGCTTCTTTTTATTATTATTGGTTTTAACCACGGCAGACAGCATCCCAACGAATCCCTTACAACGTGATGGATTGCACCCCGAGGACCATGGGTCCTTAGCACTCAGATAGACTTGTTGCAGTAATGTATTAGCATCACCAGTCAGGAATTTCATAGGGGGAGGAGGAAAGGGCTGGACTTCAAGTCCTCCCAGTGCTCTACAGTATTCAGTAGGTGTGAGAAACTGGTGTTGCATATGACCTCGAACCATGGCCCTTTCTCATGGTCTCTCCATCTCAGCCCTAAGGTTCAAGAAATCAGAGGGTTTTTTCTAAAGAGCAGGAAGTCTGGTCTCTGTTTTTACAAGGGAGAAGCACACCAGAGGAAAAAATAAGATTCATCAGGGAGGTTCAGGACTAGCTTACCCAACTTTTGTGTTTTATTTTTCCCCTCTCTGAAGGAAGAAAGCCTCCATTGCCTCCCTGCCTTGGCTACAATCAGCCAGCATCCTCCTCGATAAACTCAGGCTGGAAAATGTGATTGAGTCTAGGAAAGCAAGCAACAGTCTCACCCCTGCTTCAAGACTGGGATTAAGGGTGAGACTCATATCAGGCATGCTGCTTTTTATAGCACCACTGGTTTGGCTGCAAGTACTTCATTTTGAAGCCCTCAGGGTGACACAATCCCCCCAAACCTTGCAGCCTCCAGCAGCAGGAAAGGAGTTTGCTACCCAAGCACTGGCGGGAGGCAGCAGGGAGGCCGTGGGAACTCACTGCTCTGCTCCCTGGGAGAGTTGAGTATCTCTTCGTTCATGGCCACTGCTGAAGCGTTGTGCTGCAACAGGAACTGGAATCAGCAGCAAGTACTCAGTCCCTGCTGCGCTAAAACAGCATCTCCTCATGATAAAATTCAGTCTTTGCCCCAGAACACTGATTGCAACTCCCATGCAATTGAATAAATGAAGTCATACCAATGGTGGGAGAAGGGAAAACAAAAAAAAAAGGCTGAAAGCTGCAAATTTATTTTCACACACCATCCCAGCTGCAAAGTCTCAGACTGCAGTGTCGCCATCCAGTGCCCTTTCCAGCTGAACCATGCTCAGACACATGTGACGGTCCTTCTCCACCTCGCCAAAGGATGCAGATAACCTGCAGCTGCAAGGGACTCAGAGACTGCCTACAGGTCCCCAAAATTTCATTGAGTTCAGGCCCTAAATAATCTAGTTGCTTGAGGACAGATAGAAGTTTGAGACAAGCAAGGCTAAAAGCAAACAAACACCATCAGCAGGCTTCTGGAAAAAGTCAATGGTAGGTGGAGCCCATGAAACAAGGCCCAGGGCTGGGAAGATCTGGAAATGGATCCATAGGGTACTCAGAGGGAGTGGATGAGTCACTGCCACTGGAAAAAGAAGGATAAGCTGCACTCCTTAGGGTGAAAGTAGAGGGCAGGCATCCCACAAGGCGTTCAGGGATGAGGTACCTGGCATGGACTAGTTTAGTCCCTTACCCCCACCGTGCCCCTCCTGGCTTGCAAATGCAGTGACATCGCACTACAAGCAGCTGGCATCACTGAGCAGTGCTGGGATGTGGCAAGCATCCAGGCATGCCCTGCTAGTGCAGGGCAAACAGACTGGCTCAAAGGGCTCTCCCGGCTCCTGCTCCCCACCAGCAGCGTTTGGTTGCCTCTTCTTTCCCATTCACTGTCCACTCGTGGGGCTCACAAAAGTGCTCATCAGCTCTGCCCTGGACCCAGTGATGGGACAGAGAAGGATTAAAAATGGCCACTAATAAAAACATCAAAATAGGGAGGATTCGGAAAAGGGAGCACTGTGGTGGGTAAGCCCTGCAGGAACCACAGGTTTCTCATGAAGGACTGAGGCAGCATTGCAAAGGATGCATTGCACAGATGAAGGCCCTGTTCCTCATGTTCCTCAGCCAGGAACTGGTTCGTTCCTACACATTCATTTTCCCTGTCTCCCCCTAAAGAGTTGCCCCACTTAATGGTGAGCTTTCCTCACTCCCTGTACCTACAGGGAGGTGGAGTTAAGAGATGCTGCAATAGCCCCTGGAGGCAGTAACCCAGGCAACAAACTACGTGCAGACCATGTCCTGGCACCAACCACCCCCCAAAAAAACTTCCTGTCCCTTCAGAGTGCCATCCAGCCCTCTCAGGTGCTTCAAGCGTCTTGTTCCCAGCTCAGCGCTCAGGAGGTCAAGAAAGAAATACTGGAGTAGCATCTTCCTTGAGATACATCCTGGCAAGCTCCAGGAAACATTGCATATAGACATAAAGGAAGGCCTCCCACCAAAGTGGGCAAAGTCCCCAGATTCCCATCAAACTAAATACCACATTAATGACACACACCAAAATTCAAGGAGTTTGGGGAATTTTAAAGCTACTCCTAATGCTAGGGGGCTCTACGCATCACCAGGGCATTGCTCAATGATGCAGTAGCAAGTTGCAGGAAGAAAGAAGGGGCCATGCAGCTGCCTTGTGGGCACCAGGACCACAAGCGCTGGCATCAGCTAGAGATGGAAGGCATCTCATTGTGCATGAAAGGCCAAAACACAGGGGCATGCAAGTGTGATTTCAGATCTCATGGTTTGACTTCCATGTTAAAGACTCCACAGAAGATAAAGACAAAAAAGTTCCATTCTCCAGGGGAAATAATAAGGTCTCTCACCCAATCTAGTTTTCTGACTTGTTTTCTTCCCCCGAGCATTCTCAAGATTCCGTCACACTTCCCCACAGCATTATTTTCACTTCAGACTCTACTCTGTTATTGTAGACACTTGTTTACCTCTTGCCTGTGCAGCAGCCCCGCTTCGGGGACCCTGTTCTGGACCAGTTCCCCTCCTGTGCTGGAAGTGTGCAAGCAGTGTGCAAGAAAACTGGCCTTTCTCCCCAAGAACAGATCACAGCTCATTTCTAATAACACCTGGGATTCACCCACAGGGTGGATAGAAACCAAAACAGCTGGGACAAAAGCTGCAGCTCTTTTAACGCACATCCATTCATACTTACACTTCACCCCACAGCTGCACACCCCAGGCAGGCACCAAGAGTCCAGCTATGAGGAGGTGACCGCAGCAAGGCACTGCAGCACTTCAGGGAAGTGGTGTCAACCGAGAGGCCCGATAATCCAGTTTCGAGAAGCAGTG
The DNA here is from genome assembly GCA_033556795.1 of Tapera naevia. Taxonomy (NCBI): domain Eukaryota; kingdom Metazoa; phylum Chordata; class Aves; order Cuculiformes; family Neomorphidae; genus Tapera; species Tapera naevia. The sequence goes on from JAUMJJ010000040.1 coordinate 1,176,352, forward strand.
AAGATGATTTACAGAGAGGCTGATTTGTAGGCTAATTAAACAGCCATATTCTTTTGTGAAAAATTCGAGGCTTGATAGAGGGAGAGCAGAATTCCAGCAGGAGCAGATAACGAACTGAATGAATCAACATGACAGACACTAGATCCCTATCTTATTTATAGAAATTCATTAGAAGGATAAGGAAAAATAGACTGCAATAACAATGTAAAGCAGCTCATGTTTGGAGAGAACTTTTAAAAAACACTAAGTCTTGCAGGGGTGTGAGGGATCACTATAAAGGGAGAAATCTTTCCCCAGGGATATCCCAACAATGGGAGTGCCTGGGCATGTAGGGCAAAGGAGGGGAGGTAGATAACCCTGCAATTGCCCATTCTTCCCTATGCCTTTCTCAGGTAATTACTCATCCACTCATGTTCTTTCGTCCAAGCCATAACCCTGGGATCTTTTTGGCCTGCAACTTTTCAGACATAAACGGCATGCATGTTCCACTGCTGGCAGCCAGTGAGGAACAAGGAGAGCTAAACTTTCCAGCCCACCTCCAAGCTGGGGAAAGGTGAAAGGATGTTTCTCAGAGTGCTGACTTAGCACTTCAGCCTGTGGTGCCTCTGACAGGACCCACTGCTGTTGAGCACACCAACCCGCCTCGAAACCTAGCACGAACTAAAACTGTCAGAATGGCCCATAGAGAGGCCACGTCACATAAATTAGGCTCTTGGGACCGTCGATGACAGCCAGGCGCTCATGCTCTGCACAAGTGCATGAGCCACTTTGTCTGAAATGCTGGGGTTTTGCCTCAAGCACAGGTCTGGATGCTTAAGCATTGGGACTCAATCCTTCAACCCAAAATCCACAATATTTCACACTAGTTTCAGCTCAGGATCCTTTAACTCAGCTGTAGAACAGCTTGGCAAGAAAATCCTTTGGCTGAGCAACGCTCAGAAAAGGTAATTTGCTAGTTACTCCCTGCTGATGCTCTGTAGCAGGTACACATGGGTAGGTATGAAATTCCAGGTTCTTGCGAACACAGCTCCGAGGAGCAGTTTTTACCCTTGTGCTCTAAGTCACCAATACACTCAGGCACAATAGAAGCACCTAGGACATACACAGTGAAACGACTCTACCTATAACCACCTTGGGACAGACAAAAGCAGAGCACAGCAGCAATCTGGATAGCAAGATATCTTCCAGCCAGGAGCCTCAAGCCATTTGCCAACTGAAGGAACTTATGCCTACACCCAGGTTGGCACATCTTGCAGGGACACCCTCATGCTCTGGGAGAAATTACAACCGCAAAACAGGCTATGCTGTGCATGGAGCAGATCCTGTCTATTCTCCTATTGACTCCTGTGAGCGTTAGTGGGGCTTATTTGGGTGTAAACTATGGATGAAAACCCTCAAAACATCTTCCACACACCACCTCCCTCCTCATCTGTATACAGGACTGGAAAGTACAGCCACAAAGCCAAACCACAGTCACATTGAATGTAACAACCATGCTCAAGACAAATATAAACCCAGAGTACTTCTGGCAAAAGCCCCCATGAGTCTCTGGGGCACCAAAAGTTCCTCATCCACAGCAGAAGGAACTTAGAGACACCATTAAAGGCACCTCTGGTTTGGGTTGTGCCAAGGACAGCTCTTTAGAAAAGGACATTCCTTTTCTGTGTATGAGGCACATGGCCTCCCCCTCCATTTGCCATCCTGCAAAATAATTTGCTATGCAGCTATGCAGCTGTGTGCAGGTGATTCCCACACCTGTTCGTTTGCTTGGCCCTCCTCAGTACCTGCTGGCCCCAAATCTGAGCCTGAACCTGCTGCACATCCACATGGAGGTTTCTGTACCCCTTGTGAGCCCCTGGCCAAGACCTGTTCCGAAACAGGGATCAGTAACCAATATCCCAGTCCCTCTGGACTGAGGACACAGAAAGAGTGCAATGGACCAAATAGGAGATGAACAGAGAGGAGTCATCTCCTGCTTGCTTCCTATTCCAGGAGCCCATGCAACCAGCAGGAGCTTTTCTGCTGACTACCTGGGTTCAAAACAGACCCTGGGAGTAGGTGGGAGGGACTGGATGGCTGTGGGCACCAGTCTCCCTTCAAAGGCAAGAAATTCATTCAAGGGGTGAGGTTTAGAGGCTGCATTACCAGCCAGGGAAATCCCACACTGACTAGAAACCATCTACCTAAATTACCCCCGTGCCCCACCTTGACGTCTTCCACCTCCCAGCTGGAGAACCGTAAGCGCTGACAGCACAAGGGTGCCCAAGACGCAGGATGTGAGCCCAGCACTACCTAATTCCATCCATCACCCATCCAGCTGTTCAATTAAACTCAAGAAGGTGAGGAGTGTGTCTCTTCTGCTTCGGCCAGGAGCATGACCACAGCACAGAGAACAATTCCCCAGCACCAGCAGCCAAAGGAGGGTCTCAGAGCTCCAGAGAGGAAAGCAGCATTTCCAGTCCCCACTAAAAAGCGGTATTTCCAGCTCCTGGAGAAAAGCAGCGTGACCGCATGGAAGGGAATCCCAGTGCCAAACAATGTAGCCATCCTCCCCAGCTCAGCCCCAGCTGACAAATGGGAGCAAACCCAACTGAACCATCCACCTCCCTGCCCTGGCAATTACACTCCTAGAGAACGGTTCAAAGCACTATTGCAATTAATTAAATCAAAAGAGCCATGTCAGCTCGGAGCCCTGGAAGGATCTGGCCCTTTACAGATCTCTGAATTGAAAATGCACATCACAGCATAACCAGCATACATTTCCTACAAAAAAAAAAAAAATCCTTTTTCTAGACAGAAGCCATCAGCGCTCAGGGGACACAAAAAGACACACGCTGAGACATCCTTTGCATGGGGGAATCAGCGGGCTCAGGTGAGCGTCACAGTACAATTGTGCTCAGTTATTTCAATTGTGTGCCCTGGAAAAGCCATCAGTAAGTTCAAATCTGCTTTTCTCATATTGCTTTTGGGGAGGAGGGGGGGTATCTATTTTCCTTCCTTCCAAAGCATCGCGTCTGCTGGAGAACCGGGCTGAGAAAGAAATCCTGCTGATTTAAAGGGACACGAAGATGGTCAATCGGTAACAGATCTTCTTCCTTCCTCCCGGTACCCCCACCCGCGGGCAGCGGCCAGCTGGAGCCGGATCCCCGGCGGACAGGTGGGCTCTCACCTGATGAGGTTCTGCAGGCCCTGCTTGCTGGAGTTTCTCCTCAAGATCGCGCTGGTCATGGTGGCCCCGGCTGAGCTGTGGGCAGGGTCCCGGCTGCCGCCCCTTCCCCAGCGCCGCAGGCAGCTGCCCTCCCGCCGCGTCCCCCCCTCTCCGCCTTCAGGAAGTTCTGCAGCTGGTTTCCTTTTGCTTCTGCTCGCCCCCCCCCCCGCTCCACACCCCCGGCTTGTCTCCTCCACCTCTACCTCCTCCTCCTCCACCCTCCCCTTGTGCAATTGTCACGGGAGAATCTCTCAGGGCACAGCTGGCTTGGGTCCCGCAGTACAAAGCCCTCGCCCTCCTCTGCTTCAAGTCTCTTCTCTCCCTCCTTCACTTTATCAAGCCCACTCCTCTTTCTCTTATTCAGTCCCTCCCATACTCCTCTCTCCCATACTCCCCTCTCCCCCCCTTTTTTTCTGTGCCTTTACCCCAGCTTTTCTGATTACACAAAGCAAGTTGGGACCAGAAATCCAGGTTGGCAACTTGTGCTGGAAATTGTTCCGGGTCCATTCACAGCAGAAGTCTTCCACAAAGGGCTCACATCTAAACAGTCCCCAAACGCTCAGAGATCAACGAAGAGACAGGTTTATGAGAGAGGGGCTTTATGCTGGGAAACACTGCATGAGAGAAAAATGTTCTTCTGGGATGGAAGTAGCAGCTGGATTTAGGGGGAACTCACTGGGCTGCAGCCTCAGGCTTGCAAGTAATATGCACCCTGATTTTGCTCTTGAGCCTCATCCTCATCTGCTCAAGTGACCAGCTCTCCCAAGAATCAGTTTGTCCAGCCATCAAATTGGGCAAGAGCAAAAAAAATTTACTTGCGTCCATGAAACAATGAAATTTAATGAAATTAAAGAAGTGCATGAGTGTTTGATGAAGGACTAACAACATTGACACCTGGTAAAACAAAATGCTCATCTGCCATGCATTCAGATGATTACTCTTCATGGCTACCTCATCAGGGGAACAGTCTTGGAAAAGAACAACCTTTTTTTCCCCTTTAATCTGCATCTCCTTGTCCATGGGTGCTTTTTGGGGGGAGATCTGCTATAGCAAACCTACAGGTGCCTAGACTTGAACATGGTAAGTTCCAGCCTTGCCTTATACTTGCACATCATGGCACTTCAAGCATGGCCTGCCCATGTTCTCTTACAGTGAGTGGAAATATTCCTGTGGTTGTGTCAGAGATGAGAGCAGTTATGATGGGACCATCCTGCTTAGACCTTCAACTTCCTTCTGCTTTCAGTCCCTCTCATTTCATTTACACATTTCATTTCAATCACTTCTGCAGAAGTATTTATTGCAGCCTGATAAGCTGAAATGGGGAAGTTGCCCATGAAATACACCCAGAAACCTCAATAAAAAGGAAATGCATTAAAGCCAGATCAGAAGGAAGTGCCTGCCCTCCTCCCCACTGTCTCTTCATTTCAAAACAGCGTATTTTTTTCTGCAGGTATTTACTAATCATCCCCTAAGTGATCAGGAACAACAAAAAACACAAAGCACAGACACTGTTGCTGGCTTCGCTCTGTGGGCTGCTTGGATGCTCTCAGACTGCATTTTTTTTCTTTCTAAATTTGTTGAGAAGATGCAAGAGCTCCACCACAAAAAGTCTTTGTTTCTGAAAAAAGGTGCTGACCCAGCTTTGCAAGTACTTACAGGAGTCATTAGGTCTAAGCATGTGAACACTCCTATTGACTTCACCTCAATTGCCCATAGAGTTGAAATGAATTTGAAAAGTATGCACCTACAGGGTTTTCTTTTTGGAGTAAATCATCCCAAACCTGCCAGCAACTCCCATGGCCCAAGCCAGCCAAGGATGCAAGATGGAGGAGCTCTGGCAGACAGAGATGTAGCTAGCAGCTATGGGCCAGTAACAACTGTGGGCTGAAGGAAATCACAGAGCACTCTTATTTCAGGCAGAGATGCCAGGCAATCCACGGGGAGCTGAGGAGGGGCAAGGAGGAATGCAGTTGCTGTCACCAGAAAGCAGGAGCTTGCTGGGTGGGGAAGGGATGAGGCAATGGCACACCACTATTTACCAGAGGCGGGATCCTCTATGTAAATGGGAAGGGGAAAAATCTGTTGATTCCCCCAGTGAGGGAATCTTGCCTCAGCACCCAGGTTTGTCTCCTGGAGGATGAACTCCTCATCTTGCAAACATTTGGCAGACTTCCACCCCAAGCCTAGGATAGACTACCTGTCAGAGAAACGTGGATCTCCAGTGAAGAATGACACAAAAAAACATGCTTGGATGATGAAATCCAGGACCAGAGAGAGGTCATGACATTAGCTCTTACTGGTATAAGGTTCAAAGGTCAATTGGAAACACCAGAAGTGAAACGGTGAGGAAAGTGGTCCACAACAGGCAGCAGGCTGACTTTTGCCTTCCTCCCAGAGACAGAAAATCCCAGTACTATACACAGCCTGGAAAATCTTCCTGCCTGCACAAAGGTGCTGCTCAGCCTCTGGGGAAGGTTTCTCTGCCCTACTCTCTGGCTTTCATCTTTGAGAAAGACATAAGATATGACAAGAAAACTCATCCTTCCTCCAGCATCAGCAGGGTCCTGCAGGACCACAGGGAGAGGAAAGCAGAGCAGGATCCTCCTTCTAAACTCACAGCAAGAAGGGGGGGCGAGTTGTGCACTGACACGTGGACAGAGTTACTGTCCCAATCTAAGTGAAGCAGGGAGCAGTTAAGCCCACTATTCAAAGCACAAAGGCTGAGCCTAAGGGACCACAGGAAAAGAGCAGGGCAGGAGAAATCCCACATCATCGCCCTGCAGAATAGAGGCACCTTCTGTCCCCTTCCTCCCTTACTTGCTGTCGCCCAGGTGCATCACTCTGAGTCATAGCATGTATCCAAGAACAGTAAGGTCAGGCATCAGTCCCACAGCTGTTCAAATCCTTTCACAGAAACAAACCTATTCGTCCTACCAGGAAGCAGGAGTATAGCGGTGACAGGGAGAAAAACAAAGAATTAATTCATCTGTTATTTTTTGGCACTGTTTAAGACAGGAGGACCACCATAAGCCTTGGCAGCAAAACTGCACCCCACTTCTGGAGCAAGGAGGGCTGGAACACCCAGAAACATGCTGCAAGGCACCAGAGAGCTTCCCTGCAGCAGGGGAAGCAGAGAAGGTGAGACAGCAGTAGGGAGTGAGTGCCTCTGTTGCTGTGGGAAGGAGGGCGGGAGTCCCAGAGAGATAGGCCCACACCAGTTCCTGTTAATTACACAATCACTCTGCTATGTAGGACTAGTTGCAAAATCAGTTGGAGGCTAACACATGGTCTAGGGAAAAAAAAAGAGAGACAGAAAAAAAAGAAAAAAGTCTCTAGTCCTGCTAGCAAGGAAATACAGCCCAAGCAATCTTCTCCAATATCACTGGGATGCAAAGCATTGTCAGCATAAGCCCCCACATACAGCTACTTCAAGGGAAAATCCTTTATATGTGCCATCAGCTGCCAGCATGGTTTCTGGAAGTCCATGCATGCATGTCAGTGGTGGGATCCTACCTGAAGTTGTTTTCACAGGAACAGTCTCACCTCTTTAGCAAGGGCTAAGCAGCCTTTTCTCAGCTGAAGACCCTGCGCTTCCACCAGTAGCACCCTCTAGAGCAATGGAGTATATGGTGTCTCTCTGTTTTGCCTTTTAAGTGATGCATCCTTCCCTCTGCCATCCCAAGCCTCTCTCCCTATCCTGACACCTCACCGACCTCTCTTCACCATGCACGTGCAGCCCTCACTTTGAAACCAGCCTGGCTGACATCGGCACTTGCCCAGCCCCCTGGGAGCCCCAGTTCAGTGGGGGCACGCCAGCTGGTACGTCAGCTGTGTAAATGGTGTGGTTTACACATTAGCCTGATGGATAGGGTTTGCTCATCTCACCTTCATCCCTAATTCCGAGTTATCTCAGGCTGGCTTACTCTGCCAAGCACTTACTTTTTAAGCAGCCAAATAGAGAGGCCAAAATAGGCAGCCAGAGATAATCCCAGGGAAACAGTGTGACTAGCAGCCAAAAGAAGCACATTGTCTCCTTCACACCAGAACAGCTCATTACAAGCTCCAGAAGTGTGCTGTCAGGACAGCAAAGCATCTCATCTGTGCAATTAGCTCCGGGTGCAGGGGAAGGAATCCAGTCCCAACAATGCTCCCTAGCAAGCCTTACTCTCCCCTGGCCATGATTCAGGAGGGGACTTTTCCAAGCCAACACAGGACCCCATGGGTGTTCAGTGAGGGGGTGCTGTAGGCAGGAGCTGTCTTGGCTCAGAGCTTTTCCCTGGCTCATGTACTTGGTGGAGCATCACAAAGAACATGTGTAAATGTGGGCTGGGTACAAAGAGTCAACAAACACCATGCCATACTAAGTCTGAAGTCTTTGCCTTGGGATCAATGATGACTTTCTTTCTATGACATACAAAGAGGCAGAAATGAGGAAATCAGATCTAGAGGAGCATTTCTCTTCCTCTACCTCACCGCTACCCCTCACCATCATACAGAATTGAGGAGGGACCTTCCCTGTGGGACACTTCACAGATACATCCATAAACCTAAAATCCAAAGTATTTGCTTCATCTCTCCATTGAAGGGGAAGACATAAGCTTACAAGGCTTGTAAGAGAAGTTGCTTTTGCTCCAGGGGTGATAAAAATGAGGACAAAGGATGAGTAGACCAAGGGAGGAGGGACCAAAAGGAACATCCAAAAGCTTAATTTAAAAAGGTGTAGGAGGGAAGCAAAGAGAGGTGGCGCAAGCATTAACCAGGCAGGCCAGCATGGTTAAAGGAGATCAGCACTAGGTGCTGTGCAAATAGGGAGAGATACCACCTGAGCCACTGCGGTGAGCTACCATCCATGATTTACAGGCCAAGGCCAAGCGACACAGCCAAGTCCTGGAGGAGTGCACCTGGTCCAGCACATTGGCCCAGCATGGTTACTACAGCATGCACCATATCTAATGTATTAGGTTAAATCAACAAATATATTGGGAAAGAGACAGGAAGACAGAACAATGGCTGCAGATAAGACACTCCCAGCCCACGCAGGAGGATCATTACAGGACCGGCTCCATCTCTTTAGTATGCCCCTCATCTGCAGGACCAAGAAGACAAAGGACTCCAGCTCGAATCAATAAGCCGTAGGCAACTGAGGCCAAGAGGTTGTCGCTCCACCAGCAGGCACTGTAGGAAGTGTTTTTAAAAGGCCTTCTTACAGCATCACATTGCCTTGTCACTAGTCTTTGCTCACTGAGGTTTGGAAGACTGCTGAATGAATTTGAACTTTGAATGTCCATTTGAAAAAAATAGACTGGTGTTTGCTCTGGCTAAGTAGATTACATGGACGCTGAGGAGCAGAAGAACCTTCAGACATCTCCTATATTTAGGGTAAGAGGGGCACAACCTGTAATAGAGGTACCATGTTCTTTCACCACGTGGTATCTGTGTGATGTGTGTAAGTACCACCCAAAGCTATGCAAGACTCTTCATTGATAGGCTTGTACGGTAGTACCTCTGTGCAAGTATAGCATTGTGCCCAAGCCAGGCTACTCAGCTGACTAGCACAGCTTTCAAGAAGTGAAATACAGCTTCTGCCCAATATAAACTTATTAGATCATCTGCAGCTGGCTCAAGGCTCTGATGTAGCACCGCATTGTGCAACAGAAGCAGTTTTAGCAACCATTAATCCTTGCCTTTTTCTGCTGAGCTTGTTACTCCAGCTGGGGTCAGGGTAGACTAATGGATGTGAAGGAACAACCAACATTATCTTCTAAGTGTACCCTCACTTCAAGCTGCACCTTGTCCTGGGGAAAGACATCAGCTTGCCAATATCCACCCTTGCCTCCCTCACCGAGTCTGGCAACAGATGGGAGCTGTTGTGAAAGGACAGGCAAAAGTATCATTGTGTATCCAAAAAGCCTGAAGAACAACGTGTCTCAGTCAAACAAGAGGATAGTCACTAATGCTCCTCAATGAGGCCTGACAAAAAGTTAAAATGAGACTTTCTAAACAAGAGGTGGCTAAAGGTGTGTGCAGGACGACAGCAGCTGGGTGAAGAAGCAGCAGAAGAGACAAATGCCATCTCAAGGAAGGAGAAGCCCCACCAGAACATGGTTGCACAGGCTGTATATCACATTAGCCTGTCCTTGAGGACAGCTCAGCTCAGACACACTACTGTCAGCTCCTGTAACACGAAGCTAAGTGACAACTGCAAGGAGGCACTTATTTGAAGAGGAAATAATTATTGCCATCAATTTTATTGGGCGAGAACTTTGTCCCTCCCAAAGGGCTGGCAGTCATGATTGTTTGGAGTCTTTTAATAGTTCAAAGCTTGTAGATGCTAAAGGCTCTGGAGCAAGCTCTGGAAATGAAACTGCTTTTGCAGCAGGAAAGGACATGCATGCACAAGTACAGAAGAAGAGATCATATTTTCTAAACTGTCTGGCAAGGTCTCGATAAACAGCATTGCCTGTACTGTCTATTTAGGTGCAGCATAAGTAACACAGAACTCGAGCTGGGATAGAGGCTTCTCGGTAATGTGGAATTGATCCCTAACAAAGGACCTATTCGCAAAATTAATATGTAAGAAAAAGAACCAAAGACCTCCAGCTGATGCAAACTGGCAAAGGTTTATGGGAGACAGTGGGATATTGCTGATGTACACTAGAAAAAGCATTTGGGCCTACATATCTGTGCAATAGCAAGAGAAATCCAAATAAAATTAGCTCCAAATAACAGTGTCTTGCACATCTTGGACCAGTTAATCCCAGGCAGCTCCACGTTTTTAGACCACTGGGTGCATGTCACCGATAAAGCTAACAGCCAAAGCCCACTGACTGCCATTTTCATTTATTAATAAATCCATCTGGGCTTGCTTCTGTATTTTCCTGTTTACCCATGTATTCCTCGGACAGTTATCAGAAACACAAGGGTGGTATGAACCACCACTGCTCCTTTGAGACAGGGTGAACTGGTTTTAGCACCCCATATGACTCAAGATGGAGCTATTAACATCAGCTCTGCTGCCAAACCCAGCAGCCCATCGCAGGAGTGATTTGTTTAAAGCAGCAAATAATAGAATATCTTTCATCTATCCTTGCTGCAAATTCTCCTGCAGAGGATAGGGGCTGCCAGCCTCCCTACGCAGGCATTGGCAAAGCAATGTTGGAGCCCCCAGAAAGGTGCTGCAGAGCTGTCCATAAGAAAGACAACTCTGAGTGACGAAACCTGGGATTAAGACACTCCAGCAGCTGCCTCACACACCTGGTGTTTTTTAGGACAGATACACTGGCAAGGAAAACACACACAGGCTCCAAGCAGGGCTGGTTAACCCATTCATGACTGAACCTCTGTGGAGGACCCAGACAGGCTGAGGACTGCAAGACACCTGGCTAAGCCTCAGGAGAGGCTAAAATCTCAACAGAGGTCTTTTGCTTCCTAGGTAATATTGGGAAACTAGGGAACAATTCAGGTGACTAAAAATAGATATCAAGAGCCATTGAAGATGCTTTGTGTTACCAAAGAAACCTGCCAAGGCCTGGCAGACATTGCATGGTTCTAGTAGAAAACCACCTCTCCTGGATACCCAATCCACAGTGGGCTAATCCTATGGTTAGGGCATTTCTTCCCCTTCCTAAACATCTAAGCCTCAGCTGCCTGGCCTTGTAGTCAAGATAACCTGTCTTTACCCTGAGTCTGAAGGCCATTGGGATAGCCACAGAACAGCCTGACCTTGGCTGGGCACTGTAGGTGCTGCTCTAGTAGCAATCATACTGCAATCATGCCATGCAGGACAGCTGCCTTCCCATCCTGCACAGCAACTCCTAGGACATACTTTTGACCTGTATACTAGATGCCTATGACCCAGAGCACAACCTGGGTAAAGAGGCCCATAAGTCCTTATTGTACAAATACATCCCCATGTCTTCCTTTTATTGATGTACATCCTCTCATGAGGAGGACGGAATCAACCCATGAGAACCCATTTCCCATGCATTTGCCTTCAAAGGATGCTAAACCGCCCCATCAGTGAGCCCAAAGACTCAGCCTGATTTTAAGGGAACGGGAATTGCAGCTATGGGAGTTCAAAGCTGCTGTGCAAGCTGCTTTGGGCAGAGCAGGACTCTCCCTCACCTGCACCAGGTGAGCAAGTACCATTCTTCCCAGACAGGTTCACATAGCCAGACTGTACCAGGAGAGCTGCACATGGAGGATGAAGTGAGAGCAGCAAATCCTTGCAGAATTTCTTCTGAGACCATAAGGACCACAGCAGGTTTGTACTGTCTGCCAGAGCCAAATTACAGTCCCAGGAGCCTGGCGGCCAACGAGTATCCCCTGGAGCCTGGGCAACAACTTTCTTCAGGCCAGGATTCCACCCTGCCAAAAGAAAAAAACTGTTCCCAACAAAAACTCAGCACCAATGAGGCCTTGGGGCACCTCCCGGGCCAAGCGATCTGCCCAGATGCGAGTCAGTGTCCCAACAGAGGCAGCAGCCAGGCTGGACAAGTGCCTGGCTGTGAGCAAGCCCAGCTCTGGGGAAACCACCAAGGAGCCCTCTCAGCCACCATGCAGACCCTGCAGCTGGGGATGTGGATCACAGGGGTGATGGATGCAAAGGGGGGATGCAGGCAGAGCACGGGCCAGGGCTGGGTTATTGGGGTCAGTGGGGGTCAGAACAGAGTGACCCAGGATCCCCAGGGCATGCTGAGACTAACCACTTCGCTGCCATGGAGCCACCTGTGATACTTTCTAGCCTTCCAGTTACTGCTAGGAAAAGGGCTTTCATATCTTGGGAAAGGCCTGAAGCCCTCTGAAACTGCACACCATACAAAACCCACATATCTGGGGAGTGTTCCCAGACCAGGGGAGTGGAAGAAAACTCCTCTTTCCTCCCATCTTCCCAAACCAGCCCTCCACACTTGTTGAACGTCTGTAGGCTGAACTCAGCTGTGCCCATGGAGCAGAACCCGTCCTGTTTCAGCTACAGCAAACCTGGGAAAACCCACACAGCTTAACTAGTGTAGCCTGCAAACAGACCCTGAGCTGTCCCAAAGCCAGGACTCCACCCTGTCCCAAATTGCCATGCTGTCCCTTGACAGCAGGTCTCCCTTGAGGACACTTCCACCCTGGGGATGTCTGCCTGCTCCATGCAAGCAGTAAAGCTCCACCATGCCCCAAACGTCTGCCTGGACATCTCCAGTTTCTTCATTGCTGCAGATTTATCGGTGTCGTTGGACAAATTAGGCCAAATCCTCTTGTGAGGTGTGGCCAGTAGGTGCCTGGGCCCCCTGCAGACAGAGGTGTTAGGTGTCCCAGCGGTGTAGGCTGGGCTGTGCCTCTGTCCCACTTCCTCCAGAGGACTAGGAAACCCAACACCACCTCAGCCAGCAGAAGTGGTTTTTCTCCCCACACCAGCAATGCTGGCCTGGCAAAACCTCCTCCTAGCAGCCCCCAGGATGGTCCCCAGAACAGCAAGCCCAGCCTTCCCCGCAGCCAGGTCTCTCCAAAATTCAGAGGCAAGGGATTCTGACAAGTTTCAGAGCCAGACTTCACCCCAGGAGTTTTAAAACAGCCAATCCTCCAGCCAGCAGAGAGTCTTCTGTAGTTTAAAAAAGTAAAATTGGAGTAAAAGCTGCTGGGAAATCCCCTGCTTTGACACACACGCCTCTCAAGCCATAGGTTTACGTTGCAAATAAGCTCAGAGGCAAAGCAAGCTAGGCTGTGTTTTTTTTTTCACAAGGAGAAAGGGGCAGTGGAGGCACCTGATACTTCCCTATAATTAGAGATCTTTATCCTTAATGCCACTGGCAGAGCACCTATATCCAAATTGGAAACACTAAAATATTGCCCAGCTTCATTAAATTATGTCCCTTCCCTGTTCATTTCCTTACTATTTTTCCACTTTAATGAGCCCAAATGGGTCAAATAGTGATCAGTTACTCCTAAAGCAGGGATCAAGCCATCACTCTGTCCCTCCTCAAAGGAATACAGGATGCTGAGGGATCCAAAGAGTGTCCTCATATCAGTTTTCACAGACAACCTCCCTCCAACTGCAAGTATAGTTAGCAACAGTAGTCATCCTAGCAAGGACCCTCGGGACTTCTGTAAGGTCTGGAGAATTCAAGACAGCTGGGGATAGACGTAGCAAAGAAAAGCTTGGGGCTTGCTAGAGCAGCAGAGCCTGTCCCAGGCAGTGACCATACATGGGCTGTCAAGAGCTCCCTGCAGCTCATGGGGTGGGAAAGCCCAGAAGGAAGACAGGGGCATCTGAGAGAAGCCAGTCGCTTGTCTCAGACCCCATAAGCAAGAGAAATCAGCCTAGTGAGCCCTGCTGCCACTAGAGTGCAAAAATCCTGCAGAAGACAGCCCAAGCCATAGGGATGTGCACAGCCAACTTTATTCCCCATTTGTATGGGGAAACAGAGTAAGCTACATCCAAATTAGGTTTTTTTAGGACATTTTCTAATACAAGTTCCTCTTCTGTATACACTGGGCACAGTTAAATAGATAAGGTTCATTACTTAAGCAAACCAAACACCTTTCTTCTCCCCATATCTACTGATTGTGCTTTTACACCAGGTAGCCTTGCAATTTACTTGCCTGGCAGCTCCATCACAAGACTCACTTCTCACACCTCCAGCATGCCTTAAGCTGCCTTAGGAGCACTGTGCTGACTCTATCCAAACACAGGTCAGCTTGAAAAAAGCTTTGTCTGCAAAGAGAGAAGATCAGAGAGTTGAGCTAGCCACAGGGTGAGAAAAGGTGGCCCCAAATAGCAAGTAAACACTTCCTCCATTTTAGGAGTGGAAATCACCACAGACTAGGAAGTATTTAAAAAGTACAAGTATTGCAAAAGCAGGAAAAGTTTAGAGCTGCACAAAAAACTATTACACAAATCAGGAGAAAACATAATTCTCCATATTATAAAAGAAAAAAAAGGTTATTTTTGCTCACTGCTTTTGCCATCATTTCATTAAAAGTCTGAAATGCAGCTATGGAGGAAAGGATATACTACTCTGCGATCAGTATTCACATACACAATTTTTAATTATGATTCTAAAGGCTGTAAGAGCTGAAGTGCTACAGAGCAAACACCTCCAGACAGCCTCTTATTTAGCTGGAACTCCAGCAGGAAATAAGAGAAGGGAACATGCTGACTTCAACCCATCAGCAGCCTCTGCCTCTGGCTCTAGCTGCACTGATGCACCTGCACCTGCCCCAGCTAGAGTGGAGCAGGAAGGCTTGATTGCCTTGGGTCCCCTCCAGCATCTGCTGTTTGCACTTGCGAGGTGAGCTAAACCTGTGGTGGAGGCACAGCCAGGATAGAGTAGCACTGAGAATCACATCGACCACGCTGAGAAATCTCTGTGCTCCCCCAGCTGCCAAGCTTCCCCTTTGTTTCAGCAGAGAGTCATACACAGAACCTTCCAGTGCTTTTTGAAGCTTCCAGTCAAGTCTTCAGTCAAGGCTAATTGCTGTCAAGTGTCAGCCCAAGAACTTACTGGAACTATTAGTGACAGGACATGACACACCTTTCTAATCTCCTTGTCACTCAAGGTGGGGGACAGGGGGTGGGGAGTTCCTATAAGTTGGCATTGATGGTACTGGTTTTCATAAGCCTCAGAGGGAAATGCAAATGCAAACTTTGAAGCTGGAGGCAAAAAATCGGGCAACACCCAAGCTCCCTGGATGCTCAGCCAGATGCCAGTCCAAATCTGAGTACTTCTAGGTACTCATAATACCTTGTCTGAGTTTATCTCTGACTGTCTCCACCACAGACAGATGTGGTCTCTGCTTACTAGTCTGTCTCCTTTTACCCCCCATAAAAAGCTGTCTGTGTTGGATTGAACAGACATCCCTGTCTTACAATCTCTGCTGATAAAGCAACAAAGCACAGCAGAGGCACAGGGAGATGGATAACCTTACAAAAGACAGCAACTAGCCTGAAACATTCCATATTAATTCAGTTAGAGACACAAAGGACACAGCAGATGCACCCAGCGATTGCTGCGAGAAGAGACAGCTGATTTCAGCAGTGGAGCTTGTCTGCTGCTGGAGCTATGGTTCTTCACTCAACCACCACTCTCCCCAAAGGATTTGAGGTTCAAAGGAGATGAGACTTTTAGGAAGCGTAAGTCTCTCCCTAGTCACAGGAGCTTGTCAAAAGCCTGCTGGAGTATCTGACCCATTTCAGCCTCATGGGTCATCATTGTTCTGGCTGTGCATCCTCCTTTCCCATCACCACTCCCCCAGTTTCTCTGCCTCCGTTTCATGAGGCTGGAAGGCAGCCATGGCGTTGGGGTACCAGGTACCCAGGCCTCACCTCTCAATCTCCCCAAGGGATTCATCTCCCACTCGGCTGACACCTTCTGCACCCTCCTGGCAGCCCTCGAAGTCTGACATCTTCTCCCCTAGCTGGCCCAGCAGCCCTGCAGACAGCTCCGGTGCAATGGTGCCACTGCTCTTTTCGCTTTTCCTGTGTTCAGCAGAAGTGAGCTCTGCCGGAAACTTCATGGGTTTGGGGGGATGGGAGAGAGGCAGAGGGAAGGCAAATTTGTGGGGTTGTTTTGTTTTTAAAACCATTATTTGAAGATTTTGACTCTGCCAGCGGCTCAAAATCGGAAGTGCTGAGCTAACCCAAAGGAAAAGAGGGGGCACAGGCATCCTCACCACAGCAGGGAGAGGGATGACCCACTGCTCCCCCAGATGCCCCTGCTGCTTTGAGGACAGCCAGCATCTCTAAAACCACAGCATCCCTCCAGTGCACCAGGTACCAGAATGGTGCCACAGGGTGCAGCCAAGATTGTCCTGCTTTAGCATCTCTCAGAGCTCACTGGTGCCAAAAGGCCTGCTTCTGCCCTGCAGCTGTAACCCCTCACCTCCCTTCCAAGACCTTGTCTTTCCACACAGCTTCTTGTTGTTGCCACCACAGCTGGAGGTTCTGCAACACCTCTCTTTGTCTTTTCACCACCATTGAAGGTAAAGGACATGGCCAGGAGCCAGTGGTGCAACCTGGCAGGAAGATGCCTGCCGAGGATGATGGCATGGCCTTAGTCTTTCCTCCCTGCAACAAGGGGGATGAGCTTTGGAAGGGGACCAAGAGCAGAGAAGTCCCCATCCTCACAGCACACCCCCTACCAAAGCCTCCTCGTCCCCACCAGGATCCCCATGACAGGGGCAGACCCTGCTGGCAGCATGGCATGGGTCAGGGTCCAGATCCGCAGTCAGGTGACATCCACCTCTCCCACCAAAGCTTTATTTACACCACTGCTGCCAGAATGCAGCTCTTCACAAAACCAGACAGAAACAGCACCCAGTCAGTGCTGCTGAGCCTGGGAGGACAGCAGGGAGAAAAGCGGATGGAGGACAGCCATGGAGAGACAGGCACTTAGGACTCCCCGGCTTCAAACATCTTCTTCCTGCCCTCCATGCCAGACTTCTCCTCGATGTTCTTCCTCCAGTCGCCAACATCACGGAGGTCCTTCTCCTGGGGGAGGGATGGACACGTGGGTATGAGCGATGCTCCCTGGGTGAGAACCCACCCAGGCAGGGCCCTTCAACCATCCAGCCATGGAAAATTCCATGTCAGCAAGTGGAACCCAATTCCACCCGTGCTGTACACTTTCAGGGGCTACACCCTCCTTTTTCAACATTATGGGTGCCAGAGGAGAAGGAAGAACGTTATGGAGAAAAGGTCACCTTCAGCTCTGTCTGTTACACAGGGAGGTGTGGGCCACCAAAAATGGGGGCAATTTCCTGCATGAGCACAGGGGAAAGGGAAGAGGTACCTTCTCAGTGTCTTCCTTTTTGACTTGCTTCAGGTTGGCTCGGAGGTCCATGCAGACCTTGTGCTTGGAGCCCAGCAGGGCCCGCAGCATCGCATCAGCAGACATGCGCACCCTGCGCAGGGGCGGCCTCTTGAACTTGCCCCGCAGGTCAAAGAGCTTCTGGCTCAAGTCTTCCAGCTGTAGAGGGATGAAATGAGATGTGGCAGTGAGACAGACCCAAGTAGCATGGAGAGGCATGAAGGATAGGCTAAAGACTCCCCTAAAGGATGGCTCTGGGAAAACTCACCTCCTTGGTAGTCTTCTGTAGCTTCACCTCTGTGTCGTACCTCTCCTCATCCACTGACTCTATCTTGGCATGAAGCTTTTTGCACAGCTCCTGGGAGGAAATGCAGAGAGGGATGTTGACTGGTAGGACCCATGCATGTGACTCCTCACTCCTGACCACTCTGGCTCTGAAAGACCTCAGTCCAGAAGACCAGGTGGGGTCAAGACCAGATAGTGAAGAGTGGCTTGCAGGCCAGCTTCACACAAATGCTGCCTAAGCATATCATTAGAAACACAGCTTCTAAGAAAAGCCAGCTGGACCCTTTTTTTTTTTTTTTTGCAGAGAGACTCCAGCTGCCTCTCAAGACAGTTCCACATCCTGCCAGCTCCAGGGAACCCATAGGTGAGAAGAGGGTCAAGATGAGAAGGCCAATATAGAGCCTCCAGGCTGACTGATGTAGCCAAATCCTTTCTGCTCTGGTACAGTGAAAGCATTAAAGCAGTCTTTACCTGAAGTTCCTGCATGGATCCTGGGAGCGACAGAGGAGGGCAATGCTCTGCCAAGTAGTTTTGCTTTTCCACCTCTTTAGCAGCTGCTTCTTTTTCTATTTCAGTGGCAGCGAGCTGGAGCATAGCACTCTGGAAGGCAACCAGGAGGGTGGTCATCATAGGGTGAAGGCAAGTGACGAGGGCTGAGGGGTTCAGCAAGGGAAGGAGAGCCCTTATGGAGAGGCAGCTTGATGAGCGCCCCATCAATACCAGCATCTCCAAGAGACGGATACTGGTGCAGACCCAGTAAGGAGCAGGGAAGAGTGTCAGGATCCCCCACATTGTGCGTCATGGCCTCTTCCAGGAGGCAGAGTATTCAGAGCTGGCTGACTCGGGATGGGAGATGGTATGGTCGGGACACACCTCACCCAGCCCCAGCAAAGCCACATACCTTCAGATGCTGCCGACGGGCAGTGGCTGCCCTCCTTTTTTTCTGCAAGTGGGAGGAACAAGAGAAAAGCAGGTTATCAGCCATCCCTTCCCTTTTCTGTTCCCCTTCTCCATGCAACCTTACAGTCTGCCAAGGACCTGCAGCCCTGCCAGGGAGCTGGATCCAGCTGGGATGGAAAGCTTGGCATGCAGTTGGTCCCCAAACCAGTGGCACTCAAAAAATCTTCCTCCTGAACTCATCTTGTCCAACCTCAAGTAGCTAAAATCTAAAAAGTATCTCAGGAAAATATAATCAAGATGATGAAATTGAAGATATGCATCTAAAATATAACTTCAAACTTGGCTTCTTGGGACTTCTAGACTTTTCCCTAATTTCCACTTCACTCATATATGTGTTTTCCTTTGCACACAAGGTAACGGCCCTGATGTTCCTGGGCACTTGGGAGCTGTGAGATGTCTTTCTGAGCAGTCCATGGCACACCCAGTGAGAACAGCCAAGCAGGTGCAAACATGAAGAACGTGTAATTTCTGGGAGCTGAAAAAACCCAGCTCTGAAGAGGGCTCATCACAGCTGAAGGACAGACACAACTACAGGGTCTGCAGGCGTGGAGGCTGCTTTGGCTGTAGAGCTAGAGGGCCATGAGGCTGCAATTGCAATATGCAAACCAGCTCTCTCTCCCCTGGATGTCAGGTGAGAAATAATGCGGGGAGCCTGGAACACCAAGCCTGCTGTTCTGTACTAGTGATGTGCTGGAACATTAGCAACAGGCCTCCCATATATAAAAGAAGCCACATCTTTGATGTGCTGCTGCATTGCAGCTGTTTCCTCAGCATTTTGCCCAGAAAAGTGTACAACATTAATTATGGCTGAAGCAGGGAAAATGCACCCAAACACCTGATTGTGGAGGACTAGTAAAGTAGCATTTAAGGGGGTGTGTTGCATAGAGGAGGAAGTAGATAAGGATCTGCAGAGCAAAATGTGAAAAAATCTGGCATGTTTTGCATATTTAAATGGTGCTAAGGCCCTCCTGACAGGACTGGAGGGCTCTGTAGGGAAAAGGCATTAAGCTCAGAGATGCTACGCACCATTAACCAGAAGGATTTTGCCTGTATGAATCCAGGCATGGGCCACAACAGAGCAGATCCCTTGAGCACTCTTGTCCAGAGCTTATTATCCATCTGAAAACTGGTACCTTAACAAAGAGTGCCCTCTCAGCCTTTTCCAGGGCACTGCATTTGATGGGGAATAAAAGCACCTGTTGAACATCAGCAACCATATTGTGGAGTTTCTATGTGTCATTGAAATTATCTTTCCTCTCAGTGAAGACAAGTTTGAATTTATGGTGCTTCAGACACATGGGGAGGTGCCGAGCAGAGATGAAGGATGGAGCAACTTGTTAAGAGGAAATGCAGAGTGACAAAGCCACTCACAACTTCCTCTATATTTCTCCAGCTACCCCCAAGCTTCAAGCCAGCCCCACTCTGGGTTTACCAGAAGCCAGGGAGAATTCACTTAAGGATGCAAACCTCCAGCCTGCTAATGTTCCCCTGGATCCAGGTCTCCCTGGATCGCCTTTAAGAAGCAATTTAACAGTGGGCAGAAAATGAGGGGCTAAGTATGGGGAAGGACGAGAGGATGCTAGGCCAAGAGCTGGGTGGCGGATGGGTGGTGGAGGAGAGGTGGCCCGCCGCCTTCTCAGCACCATCTCGTGACCAGCTAGGGAAGCAGGGAAAAGAGGATAAAAACATCTAACTTCGAGCCAGGAGGCAGAAAAGAACTTCAAAAGGGATTTTTCTTCTCCTTTCCATCTTTACCAGGAGGCATCAGCAAGAAAGTCTTGCCATGAACTATTCTTCCCTTCCCCCACTCCAGACGTCAGCTACTTTTCCTAAGGAGGAATAGCGAAGCCAGGGTTGATGCCAAGAGCATTGCTAAAAGTAAAAGCCTCAGCAAGACACACTTACCTCTTCACTATTCAGGACGAGCAGATGGACAAGGAAGGGAAGGAAGAAAAAAGGAGAAAGGGTAGAAAATGGCAGTTAGCATCCTAATTGGAATCAAGCAGAAGAATCTTAACAAGTGCAAGAAGTTGGCAGTTGAACAGAAGTTTTTAAATGCTAACAACATATTGAGACAGAAAAATGTGAACTTACTCAGACATCTTGCTTTAGATGGTATTGAGCCTGCAATGAAAAGAAAAAAAAGTAAGTTCACAATTATTCATGCTGGTAGTAATTTTCTTGAGTTTGAAAACAAAGTAAGATTCCTCTAGGGGAAAAAAAGTAAGAAAAAAGAGGAATAGGTCTGCTCTTATTTCAAAACTTCTCCAAGTATTTGTCATATGGGGAACCAGGCTGTAGTTTGTGGACAAGAGCCAAACATGTGCTTACATGCCACATTAACCTCAGCATCAGGGGACTTCTGGACCAAACCAAATAGTGCCGGACTACAAAAAGAAAAGTTTGTAACAGTAATTCCCTCAGGTATGTCTCTTGTTTTACCCCCAGAAAATGATTTTATGCAATGAAGGAAGAAGAGGAAAAAGCTATTTTCAATTAACAGCTTCACTTTGCCATGCAGTCTTGCCCTGCTTCATGAACAAGAAATACTCCACAGCCTGCAGAGGGTTGGCAGTGACCACAGGTGACAAGGAAGGACTTCAGAGGATGCTGCTGCCAGTATTTGCATAGGGCAAGGGAGATTATTGCAACAACATAGATGATAAAGAATAGGGTTGAAAATTGTTGTAAAATTGGTAAAGGCACAAAGAGTTTCTCCAGACAATTCCTTGCATTTTCTTTAAGAGGAAATTTTACAGGTACAATGCAGCATATTAGAGAAGAGATGGAAGAGTGGGTTTGCTTTTCTGTAAATTATTTCCCCATAAATAGAATTCTACTTTCCTAGCAGAGCAATATCTCCTGCTTGTACCTCCTAATGAAAGAATGCAGAATTGTCAGCAGAGGCCAAACTAAGCTAGTCCTCTGCAGAGCAAGCAAGGCTCCAAAACACAGCTATCAGCAGACCTGGGAGGCTCTGTCAGGAGGCAAAGTGTTAATGGGGGCTCATGCCCGAGGGCAGAGGCACAGCTTGTAGGTCCAAGGAAACTTTATACTGGAAAATGTGCAGGCCCATGACATTACTTTAGCAAGGGGGGGCGGGAAAGTGCTTCTAAAAATGGCCAGGGAGCTGCAGAAGGAGTTGCAGCTGTCTCCTCGAATGGCAGCCTTTCCCCAGTGCCAGCCCTCACGACTCAGGGATGTCAGGATGATACGGAGCAAAAGCCACCACAGGTGGCTGGGCTACAGCTGAGGGACAGGGTGGTTGAGGAACGCCTGTTATTTTTACTTACATCCCTGCCCCATGTGTGCAGGCACCCACTTTGGTGGCAGTGATGCTGAAGAAGAGAGGGGACAACAGCAGGCTGCAGCTTGCTGCCTGCAACATGGGTTTTAAATTACCTGTTCTGAGGGACACAAACAGTAAATTTGGATGTTAGTCCCTGTCAAAGGGTATTTTTGGGGAGGAAGGCACTGCCAGGACCAGGTTGGGAGCTGGAGGAAGCGATATAAGTAAGGAGCGTTGTGCAATTACTGCAGGCAAGTATCCCACATCCTAAAGCCCTGGGGGGAGTCAACATCAGGGAGTCTGTGGCTCCACTTGCCCTCGCCACTCAAGCCAGAGAGCAGAATAAACCAAGGGAGGGGGAAGCATTAAATCAAAAATAAAGTTGGTCCTGGAAAAGACAGAGGGAGTCTTTCCGATGCATAGACCTTCTCCAACAGGCGAAGGATGGAGAAGGTTTTATTAGCACCCCAGATTCTCCTAGTTTGTCACCCCCACCTGGTGTTTATCTCCCCAAAATTCAGTTGAGTGAATCTGCTCCCCATTACCCTCTATAAGCAAGCTGAGTCACTAAGAGACATGAAAAATGGCTCACCCAAGTCTGGAGGAGAAAATCAGTGTGTCCCGCTGGCTGAACAGGATGGACTGGCGAGCTGCAGGCAGATGGCTGAGGAAGGAGGTATAAAAGGACTTCTCAGATAGCTCAGTAGAAAATCCACCTTCTCTTTAAGGGCATGGATACTTTCTCAGACCAATGATGTGCAAGAGTCCCTTGTGCACCTCCCTTGGCTGGGGCAGGCAAGGCAGGCAGCCCTGGAGGAGAGTGCAGCCACTGGGGACAGGGACAGAGGGGTGGGGAGAGGAACAACATCTTCTACCCATGGAGCAGACAAGCAGAGCCACCCTGGAGAAGCTGAGGAGGTGCTTTTCCTCAGGAGTGCTGAGGAAGAAGCCTTCCTTCCCCTCCTCCTCTCACCAACCAGCCATATTAGATATGGCTCCAATATTGTGGGGAACCCAGGCTTCCTGCACACAGCTTTCCATCTGCAAGGCCTCTAATGAAATTTTCCGTTGGAGACACAGAGTGGCTTCTCCATGGACAAGGGCACGGCTCTGTTCACCTCTAAGGGCTTGGAAGCAGCTCTGTCTTTCTGGAACAGAAAAGGGGAAAGAGCCTGCACCCCACAATCCACCACCGACAGCACATACAAGAACAATCCCTGAACAGCCTATTTATCACTAGCATGCTCTTTTAACCTCACTTAACACAGAGGAAACATGTGCAGCTTGTCCCCGTGTGAAATATTTCAACATTAATGTTTTTTTAAAAACAAACCAGTGGAGCTGCTGCGGCGGGCAGCCCCAAAGCTCACTGCAGTGCAGGGGAGGGGGAAAGACAGCAGAGCATGGGGGAGCGGCCCCACACTGCCAGCAAGAAAGGTAGTGGGATCCACTACCTTTGGGGATCCCACTGCTGTGGGATGCCCCAAACCTAAATCTTCAATGAGTCCAAAACAGAGGCAGGTGTAAATGTAGCTGGAAATATTCAACAGCCCTCATCACAGCACATGTAGTGTGTATGTGTATGGGATCCCATGAAGATGGGAGCCCAAACAACTCCTGCCCACCTTTCCTCTTGCCCCTCCACTCATGCTAGAGGCATGCACCAAAGGTATGGCCCAGCATTCTCAGAGCACTTTCACCATCCTGCAGGGCCAGACAGATGGAAGGCCTAGCACATACGTACAGGAGGTACAGGAGAGACTCAGGCGCAGTGTTTCTGGGCCAGGCACCTTCAGGGAAGCACTACTTGTTGGAAGGACTAGGTTGATGGATCTAAGCAAGCAGTCAGCAATGACCATTTCCTATAACCTTACACCTTGCCTCCCCTTCAACAATCTACACACGTCAGGTGGACAGGCACTAAGGAGTGACATGACACAAGATGACACTATATCTTATTTCCAAGTATGACACTGTTAGCAGAAAAACAAGTCTTCTGCTCAGCAGCAATTGTGCTCATGATAAACGGCCAGCTGTCCTTTGCTTTCTCAAAATTACATCAGACCAAAGCAAACCACATTGCTCCTATCCTACCCAGGATAATCTCTCTCCCTCCACTGTTACCTAAAAGAGTTCCCCACACTCTAATTCTGCTGACTCCAGCCTTCAGGAACTGCTACAAAGGAAGGCCATTGCCTCTGTATCTTGTGTCAATGCTGTCCTACGCACCCCACAGTTATAGTCACCTCACTCATCCACGAGGTGGAGTTAAGACTTTTGGCTTTTCCTCTTCAGGGCTGCTGCCAAACAACACAGCAACCCTGTCCATTTAGATCCATGCCATCTTCCTTAACAGGGATTACTTCAGGCACATGACGTTGACACCCACAGGCTGCAGGGTCATCTCCAAACCCACCAACAAGTCCTGATGACACTCCTGGATGTTCAGTGGGTACTGGGCCCTCACAAACTCCTAGGCTGCCAGCAGGCTCACACTGTGCTTGACCATCAAGTACTGAATGACGCATGTAGTAGCAAGAGAGTTACTCACCCTGCAGTGGATGAGGACAAACTTCCTTTTCTTCAGTGAGGCTTCGATGCACTCATTGATGGCCCGGAAGCAAGGCTGCCCCATTTCATGATGATCCCCATAGAGAAGAGTCTGGATTTTGACCCTGAAGCATGACCCTCCCTTTTGGCAGGTGCAGGAGATGACACTTGGTCTTCAATCACTGGGCAGGCGTCTAATGTCGATGATGTTGTCAATGCTGTTTGTGCACAGGGCCTGCCTGCTGCAGGCAACGTTGAGATTCCCCAGGCATATGTAGTTGGTTATCAAAGCAATGATGGGTCCTGCAAAGGGAAGCACACAGGTTCCCCTGATTTTGGACCAGTGAGCTCCTCAAGATGGGGGATTTTCTTCCCACTCGCTCTGAGAGATTTCTTGGAGCTGGCATAGAGCACAGAGCTGAACTAGGGCTAGAAGCCCTACAACAGAAGGAGAAGCATCTGGGGAGCTTGGCATTGGTAGGAGAGTCTACTGGCCAAGTAGCAGAGGAGGGACTGGATCCACAAGCAGAGGAAAGTAATGCCTGCACCAGGACCCTTTGCTGTGGGCTTCCCCTCTGCTCTCAGCCTCTTGTGAGGACTTGTGAGACCATGGAAACTCAGTTTAACTCAGTTTTCCTCTCCAGATGCACAAGTAAGGAAACACAAGCTGGCAGCTGGTTTTGCCCATGGCAACACTTGGAGACATCAGAAGCCTTGCACATCACCAGCCCAAATACCTAGCCATCCCATTCCTCAGAGACAGTCACAAACATACTGTAAAGGCTCACCTGGACCTGCAGACCACTCTGACAGTCCTGGGATGCTGGGATGGTGGAGAAGCCATCCCCTCCTGATAACAGCACTAAGCAGAGTGACCAGTGTGTCCTTCCAGATTGCAGAATTACAGACACCACTTCCCCATCCTTCTCTTCCTGCATTTCACTTTTACTCATCACCAAGTTTGGACAAGAGCTTGTAGGAACAGAACAACTCCGTACAGACACACACAAGTATTCACAAATGGGAGCTTTTGATATAAACATTGGTCTTGAAAAGAAACAGGGCATTTTAATGATCTCTTCCACTGCAGAGGGATACTCTTCAGTGTGGGCTGCTGGAGGGTTTTGCAACTCATTGAAAGCTGGAGCTGGGAGGAAGGATGGCATTTCAAACTGAAAACACAAGGGGAGTGAAGAGCAGTTGAAGGGAGAGGGCAAATAACAGAAAATCCCTCTGGATGAAGCCCCTTCTGCCTATGGTGGCACCCGGCGGCTTCAGTCTCCAGCAATAGAGAGGCCGTGTTTATAGCCAGGGTTAGGATTGCTCAGTTCCAAGCTGAGCCCTGGACACAAATCTCGCTCCTCACAGGAGCTTTTCCCACTTCCACCCAGGAAAGTTAGACTAGAAGGTGTCTCAGATCCTGCCACAGTCTGGCCCTTTCTCCAACGCCCCAGGCTGAGTTAGCAGGCCATTTGCAAAGCCAACAACCAACACCTCTGCCCAGTGCTGGTCTGTGCCCAGGCCTCCAGCATCTGATACGTCTGGGAGGTGATCCCTCCAGCATTCCCACTGAGCTTGCCCCGGGGTAGTATTACCACAGTGACCTGAAAGCTAGTTGCAATTCTCTGTGTGTCTGTGTGTCCTCAAACCCTGCTAAAGAACGTGCCTGGAGAACTGGCTGAGACCCCTGTGTGCTCAAACGAGCACAGTTGCAACAACTCTCCACTCTCAAAAGGTGTCTTGGGCTCCTTATGCTAAAACACAGCAGCAGCGAGAACATTCCAACATCAGTGATTGAGCAATTGCCCTACTAACCAATGGCCACATAGGGAATGATTGTTCAGCAATTATCCATTACAAACTCATTGGCTTTTTCCAAGACCCCGGAAGCCACATAGTTTAAAAAATGCTGGGAGACTCTTGGCAGCCTCATATACCTGCAAAACACAGAGGGAGAGCTATGGGAGAAGACAGCTGCAAGCAGAGATGGGCCTCTGGAAGGTTCTGGAGGTGCTTTGCAATCAGGCCTGGGAAGGTAGGGCATGAGCTCAGACTAGGAGAAGGCGTAACCAGGAAAACCCATCATCCAACCTCACCAAGCATCTTTCAACAGCATCTCCCATGCTGATTACTTCAGGGTGTAGCTGAGACAAGAGTTTTCCCCTATGGAACCAGACCTGAGTTTAGCACATACCCAAAAGTCAGGAGTGGTGTGGAATGAGTGTAATCAAAGCAGAGAGACCCAGGGGCAATGGGGCAGAGAAAAGAGGCAGAGGCAGGGAAAGGGGCAGAAAAAATGAAAGGTTAGGAAAAAGAAGACAGGGAAAGGACTAGGGATAAGGCTAGGGACAGGGACAGGGCTCCTTGTCTCTCCGAGAAACTGAAAGTCACATCCCCAGCAGACTCAGCCAGGGCAGAGAAGAAAACCTGGACGGGCAGCAGAGTGCCATCTCACAGCCTCCCTCCTCTCGACCCCCACTCCAGCTTCAGCACAAACTTTCCCCTCCCTCCCATGTGCCTCTTCAGAGACCCCAGCACTCAGGCACGACCTCTTCTCTCCCATTACCACCCACAGGGAGGGTCTCTCCCAACACCACACCCCCACCCCCGGTTTCCCAGAAGTGGACAGCAGGCATCCCTCCGGCACCGCACCACACAGGACCCTTCAGCAATTTTCCCACCGTCACCGCGGTGACTTTCCCATAGGCGAGTGCAGCATGCCAAGACCAGCACATTCTTTTTCCTTCCTCTCTAAAGCCACAAAGGATAAAAATGCACTCAAAAAGAAAAAGCTGAAAACGCGCATAAGGCTCTGCAAATCCAGGAGCCAGGACTTTTAAAAAGAAACTGTTGCATGGCAAAGTACACATTTTACCATAGAATTGTGAGTCATAATACTAGTTATCAAATATTTATAAAACAGTCACACTTGCTCCTAGTGAGAAAAGTTTCGATATTCTTCTGCTCTCAAAAACTGTGAGACAGGCCAAAAAATCTGTGGCTGGAGGATAGCCAGCACATACCTAGGTTGGATGATGACAGCCCATAATCATTTTTGTCTCACAGCAGATGACTGGCAGCAAGCAAGTATAAGGCTCAGCCTTCTCGTGGTGCAGCTCTCCTGTTTGGTTTTCCAATGTGCAGGGACAAATATCATAAAAATCTCTGAATGAGGGAATAATTTTGGGGGAGACAGACTTATATAGGTCAGAAGTCTCGAATTTTGGTGTTAATAATAGCAAACATCTCCGTTTTCAGTACTTCTTGTTTCTTTTCTCTACCTGGCCCAAGTCCCACTTTGTACCTTGCCACCAACCTGCAAAGCTGACAAATGCAGAGGGACTGTCACTTCCATGAAGCAGAGGAACAATCTTTCATCCGCTGCCCAGGCACAACAGACTGTGCAGACTGGCTTTGGTTGCCAGCTTTTTCTTCCCTTAACCCGTCAGCAAAACTCCCATTGCCCCTGCGGCGCAGGAATAGAAATGGGCTGGCTCCTGCCACCTAGAAGAAGCTCTCTGGACATCTCAGCATCCACCTCTTCAGTAATGGGAACAGGCTTGCACCACAACATCACTGCTTTCTCTTCATTTCACATATGCGTCCCATGTCCAGAAGAAGATACCTGCTGCTGAGTTTCTAATGGGGGCCATGGATCAGCTAACACAGGAGACCCAGCTCAGAGCACGTACTTGCCCTGCCCTCTAGATGCAGATGGAGGAATCCAACACAGATACAAGGTGAGAAGGAGTTGGTTTCCCTCTCCTTTAACTTCTCTTCTTGTTGCATCTTCCACCATGGAATTATCCTGCTCTGGCCCCTCCAAGAGGAGCACTGGTCGGGCAGGAGATGTTTGGACATCTAGTTTTGTTGAATGGGGGCAACTGGCCTTGCCAAGGCCACAGGGAGGTGAAAAGGAGATGTTTTCAAATGAGATGGGGCTTTTGATGAAGAGGCTCCCGAGCAGGCTGAATTCACTTTGGGTAAAATAAGACACAAAAAGCCTCGCTCCACCAACCCTGCTTCGAATAACTGCCAGTAGGTTTGAAAAGAATCAGAGAGTGTTCAAATCCTTATTGAATGGGCATGAGGCAGATAGAGAACAAAAAGTAAGGATGGAGGAAGAAAGCAGCCTTGGCAGTGCATTAAAAACTGGAGTTGGGTGGAGATCATCTGGACCTGTTCACCTCTCCCTCTTAAGCAAACAAATCAGTTTGCTGATTTTTATAGCACCAAGGCTCAGTCCAAGCTGACTGGAGCTGGCCCAGGTGGGCACTCACTCCCAGGTCCCCAGCTTCCCCTGAAAAAGTATCACAGGCTTCCCTCACCAGCTCTGCTCACCCAGGACTGTGCCGGTGATTTGGGTTCTGAGCAGGAGCCAAGCTGGAGAGAGGAGCGGTGGACACTGGTATTGCAGTTAATGTTTCTCAAGGAGGTGATGTCCCTACTCCTTCTTCATTCACATCAATTTTGGAACTAAAATGCACATGCTTTTATGCCTGGCTCCATAAATTATGCAGTGAACCTCAAAGCCACTACTTCAAAAAAGGGGCTGGAAAAAGCACATACACATGCACAAATAAGGAAATCTTGTTCCAAACACCTCCAAAATCCCTTCTGGGTCCTACATGGTCCTAGATCACCACACAGCATGACCAAAATACAACCTAACAATTGATTCAGGACACCAAAACCCAATTCAGAGGTGTTCTTATCTGCATAGCCCATTTCAACCAGATTTAAGGTTGAAACTGAAAGCTGGTATTTTAAAGCATCCTTTTACAAGTATATTCCCACGTGACTGATTTTCTCTTCCATCTCATTAGCAGCTGCCAGCAGATGCACTTGTTACAGCCATCTTGAAACCACCCTGTCATTTCTTCCCTCCTCACAGCCACGGCAAACCTGGAGAATATTTAACAAGAAGCAGATGCAGCAGCTTTTTATGGTTAAGCCCAGGTCATTAATCTCTATCATGAGTTTTCATAATCATCCTCAGCTTCACCATGTTTGTTTAATTCTGGATGGTTGCTCTGTGGAGCTTTGGGTAATTGCAGATTAACTGCTTTTCAATATTAATGGCTCTTCATTACTGCACCGGTCTGTCTCCCCTCCAGAACCTGGCCAATGGCTATTATTATTATACTTTTCTTTTGCCTTTTGGGCTGAAATACAATGATAGGAGCCTAAATCTTCCATGTGCTATGGATGTTTTGTGCCAGAAATATTTCAGAGCACAGGCAATTCCCTCCTCCAGCCAAGTGCAGCAAGTTTCTTCCTGCAGATGGCTGAGAGGAGCTGCTCCCAAGCGACCACAAACTGCTGTGTAGTCAAGGACAGGAAAGGACAGTGGCACCTCCTCAATGTCCTCGTCCTTCTAGAATCATCTAATGCTTTGAGTTGGAACGGACCTTCACAGGTCATCTAGTCCAACCGCCCTGCAGAAGCAGGGACATCTTCAAATAGATCAGGTTGCTCAGAGCCCTGTCCAACCTGCCCTTGAATGTTTCCAGGGATAGGGCCTCCACTGCTTCCTTGGGCAACCTGTTTTAGGAGGGATCTTTACTTATGTAGCGCTTTCCCTAATATCCCACAAAGCAGAGCAGGGCAGAACATAATAAAACTCCCAGCTTACATGAAACCTGCCCAGAAGAGACATGAGAGCTGTAACCCAACCTTCATCAGGATGGTGTGATTTGATCACAGTGTGAACGCGAGAGCCTCAGCCCCTCCACTCTGGCAGCATCTGCTGGTACCAGGGGTGCAAAACTTGCTGCATCAGCCCAGTAGAACTACATGGGATGGATGGAGCCAACACTGTGCTTCCTCATCTGAGTGATCTGTGGGAATGGTCACCCATGAGTCCCACCCTTTGAGTGACATCCTGGGGTCCACAAGGTAGCATGGAACAGGCTGAGTGAAGCCATGTGGACAAGCAGTGGCTGATTCTGCCGTCTCATTTAGCCTCTAGCCAAGACACAGAGCATGTATATTGTGGAGGCACTAAAGAGCTAGTCTTGTATCTTCAACACTTTCCTCACCAGCCTGTCCTCTTTTTCTCTACTCAAACCTCTTAGTGTGCTTCAAGATCTTGGTCTCATTTAAAAGTCTTCACAGGATACATAAAGCCTTCCCAAGAACTCACCTCTTGATGAGTTATTCACAGCCGAAGAAGCTACCCACCCCAGTCTGCCATCGATTCCCCGATTAAAAATACCAATGGTCTCGGTGTTTTTGCATGAGCTTGAAAGTCAGTGTATTTGTCCCCCTGACCCGCGAGCGGCTAGGATGAGTCAGCTCCTGTGCCCCCACCATCCCCTCTAGCATCCTCTGCTACCCACCCAGCCTTTGCCCTGGGGTGCCAATCTGCTCCACTCCACGCATTGCACAGGGCTTGAGCTGTTCCAGCACCCAGATTATTTCTCAGCCAAAAAGAGCCCCCAGTCCCCTATTTGCTGGTACTGAGTTGGGCTCAACATGTCTAGATGCTGCTGAGCAGAAGCCTCTCAACCCTCCACAAACCCTCCATCCTGCCTCCTGGGTGGAGGAGGAAACCACACTATCGGGGAGGCAGGGGCAGCTTGAGGTGGGACTTAAGCCCCAGGGCTTTGTCAACTGCATCCGGGGGCTGCAGGCTGTGCCACTGGGCGAGGGGCCGGCGTGGGTTGGACAGCATGTCAGACCAGTGCCGGAGCTGGTTGCCGGTGGCCCGGCAGCCCAGGAAGAGTTTGCCAATGGGCTCATTCTTGGTCACTTTGTCATGATCCCAGACGGAGATGACCACATCCACATTCTAGGGAGGGAACATACAAGAAAGAGGGTCAGTGGGAGGGGTTCAATCAGTGGGGAACCACTCAGCCTTGGGAATTACAGGGAAACCCACCTGGATCTGATTGAAAGGCACCTCAAAAACAAACACCTCATTGAAGTAAGGGCTCAGGGTACTTTTCTTCACACTTGTCATCTTCTTCTTCCATTTCTTCCTGTTCAGGATGAGATGCACCTTGACAAAAGGATCTGAAGACAGAAAAGATATGGCTAGCAAAAGTGACAATTTTTGGCTGAGGAGCTCAGCCACAAAACAGCTTTCCTGAGCCATTTCCAAGAAGAGTACAGCATCCCATTTGACACTCCTTGTAGTGAGCATCCACCTCTATTCCCCTTGCCAGCTGCCTTAGAGCTCACCTTCCCCTGTCTCCTCCTGCCACAAGCTCCCTGTACCATGAGACCTCCTGGGAGATACCTCCAGCTCTGCCCAAAGCTGGAGTATCTGTTCTAGGGAATGCTGGGAAGTGACCAAGTTGGTGATGGCAGCAGGAAGCAGGTATCATCACTGAGAGTTTGCAAGGCTTTGCAGCTGTTGGTTCCATCATTAAGGCCTGACAGGAGTAGGAAGATCTGAGCATGAGCAGCCCCTGCTGACCTGAGAGCCCATGGGAGTCCATCCGCTTCAGCTTCTTGGCTTCCAGGATGAGCACCGTCAGCTTGCTGGTACTGGGAACATAGCGCAGCGAGAAGCAGATCTCACCTAGCTGTTCTTCCTGATGGAGAGAGGCTAATGATGATCACTGGACAGAGGAGCCAGCTCAGCTGGGACTGAAGATCAGGCTGGCCCCAGGTTTCCTGGTTATCCCCCACCCTCATGCTTGCCCCTGAGGGCCA
This sequence comes from Tapera naevia, assembly GCA_033556795.1. Lineage (NCBI taxonomy): Eukaryota > Metazoa > Chordata > Aves > Cuculiformes > Neomorphidae > Tapera > Tapera naevia. Next base: position 1,208,102 of record JAUMJJ010000040.1, read on the forward strand.
GCTTCTTGGGGTGGCAGCAAACAAAACAATAGCACATCCCTCCCCACAGTTTGCCACCTGCCAGGACCAACCTCCACTTTACTGGCCACGGACAGGTCGCTCCACTGCTCGATGACATGCTGCAGGCTGATGTTGGACAGGGGCAGCCTGACCTCGCCGATGATGTCATGCTTGGCAAAGCGTTTGAAGTCAAAGATCTGCATCACCAGTATGGATTCAGGCACTTCAGCTTGGGCCATCTGCAGGGGAGGACCCAAAAGCCTGGACTCACCCCTTGGTGGCAGCCTTGCCTCAAGGGGCAGGGAAGTGTGTTCAATAACAGGTCTTTCTCTCCAACGCTTCTCCATCCCAGTTGCAAAGAACTCTCCCTGCTTGGAGAGGTTTTTGCCCAGGGAGTAATTCCCATACAATACTCTTGAAGGGACCAAAAAACAATCATTAGCTATAGTTTCCTACCTGGAAAGTGAAGGTCTCATTGAAGATGGGGTTCAAAGTCTTGCGGTAAACCTTGGTCTCATACTTCTTCTTCGTATCGGTTGTTAGGTAGACAATCACATAGGGATCGGAGGTGCCTCCACTGTCCATAGCCTTCAGCTCAGCTGCCTGCTTCACACCAACTTTCAGCTTAACAGGAGTAATGCAGAAGGTCACTAGGTGGAGGAAGATAGGGCCAGACAACAGAGGGCTGGGTGGGAAGCAAACAAGTGTAGCAGGTAGGATGTCTCCATGCCATGCAGGCATAAAAGCCAGCAGGCTGCAGGCAGGGGGAGAGGGGCAAGAGGGCACTTCAGTGGGCAGCAAAGAGGGAAGAAGCAAGAGCAAATCCTTTTCCCATCTCTGCCATGGCCATGCGCATCCCCACCTGCTGCATGCGGAAGTTGTACTCCAGGGAGTACTGCAGCTTTCCGCGACGCATCTGGTCCGTGCCCTGTTCCAGGTCCTCCATCTCAGGCTGGACCTGCAGCAGAGAGCAGTACTACCATCAGAATGTGCTCGGACACATCCTTGGCCATGCCGTGCTCACATCACCCGTGGGACCAGGCAGAGCAGCAGCAAACCTCTCAAGGAGGAAGGAGGTGGGAGAGAGGACGCACAAAGCTGGCCGTGGTGGAGCTGCTGACAGCATGCAAGCTGACTCTCTCCTTCTTCTTGTGCTTCTTCTTGCCACAGCAGCACCTGATGATGCAGATGAGGAAGAGGAGGAGGAGACTGGACACTGCCACAGCCACGGCAATGAGTGCCCATTTGGGTACTAGTGTGACATTTGGGGAACAGAGATGGACAGGGGAGTTAAAACCAAGCAAAAGCATACAAAATGCTTTTAAACCCTTTCCTGGTGCTTCAGTATTAAGAAGTTGTCCTCTCAAAATTGCTCCTATAATCCCAGACAGGCCTCATGCAGTGAGGTTGTGGCTGGAGACCATTCCCCAAATGGGCAGCAAGGATGCCATGTGCTCCCAGACTGGTGTGGTAGCACTTTGCAGCATCCCCACCCTGATGGTCTCTACTGGAAAGGGATTTGGAGGGAGGAAGAAGGGAATACACAGCCTCTGAGTCCAGTAGCTCCCCTTGGATAATGCTGCCTGAGACAGCACGGCAAGCACTACCATACTCACATGGGATCCGGCTAAGCCAGCCACTCAGGAAGCCTGGCTGAGCTGTGGTGGCGACAGCCATGGGGCTGCTGGCAAGTGGGGAGGCCGTTGCCCTGCCTTTCCTGGATGCGACCACCATGGCTAAGCTGGGGTGACCTGGGGATGCAAGTAAAGTTAACAGGGTTGTGAGTTCCTTTCCAGTAGTGCATGTGCTGCAGTGGCCCAGGGCTCTAATGAAAGCAAACACAGTTAAAACAGAGGGCATAGTGTAAGCATTTAGAGCTTGGCCACCTTAGTAATGAGGTGTAAAATGCAGCAGGAGGGAGCCACAGGCAGGGAGGTCTCTGTGCCAGAAGGCTGCTTGCCTACAGCTTCCTCATTTATATTCTTGCAAGCCTGCCTAAGGAAAGGGGAGGGAGCAGGGTAGGAGGGGGTAGATTAGGAAGTTTTCCTTTGAGAAGAGGAAACCACTGACCATAGGGGGAAAAAAGTCAATAGCTGTTCTGTGTTGTCTCCTCTCTGAAGGTTTTGCTCAGCCACAGGCAAGGCCCACCATTAGCTAACACCCTTTTTCAGCTATTTCTTTCCCTCCCACAGGGCTGAGGAGCGGGATCGTATTCCCCTGGACTTGCAGCAGGGCGGGTGCCCTCGTTGCAGGTGGCGGTAGTGCCACCAGGCTGGGATCATGCTGGCTCAGAAAATTTGCGTGAGTCCAACCAGCACACGTGGCAATGCTGACGCAGCTCTCTCCATAGCAAGGCTCTTATTTTAGCATGAATATTTCATTGTAGCCACCTTTTGGGCAATAGTTGGAGAGGTGTACCAGGAGCTAGGCTGCATGGTGAGCAGGTCTGCAGCCATCACAGCTCCGGTGGCACTCGGCCCCGGTGCCATAACCAAGGCTGGCAGGTATGTGCCTGTTTGCCTTGGCTGCCCCAGCCACCTGCCCCGTGTCTGAGCAGGTCCCTGCTCAAGCAGCCAACACTAATCCTCCCAGGATAAACCACCTCTCTGCTTCCCTCCACTAAGCCCGTGAAGGCAGTAAGAGACAATTTTTCCAACAATGGACTTTACTGCATGCAGGCATAGGCCTGAAGGGACATCAGAATTGCTGTCATCTCTGTGGCATCATCACTAGGGCAACGAGGTGCAGGTTAAGTGACTTGCCCAGGGCTACCTGGGATGTCTGTGCCACTGGACACCCAAATTCCTGTTGCAGCCTCCCCACCAGCAGCTTAAAAATCAGTTTCTCCTGTCCCTGCACACAGAAGCCAGTGGTCCACAATATGCCTGTGATGTTTAAGAGGTGCCAGGCTATGGCAGTGGGTGGACACAAAGGCATGGGCAAGCAGACCCACTGAGCACAGAATTAGATAGTGGCAGCACTTTTCCTCTGCCAGACCCCCACGGACTGTGTCACATTAGTTTGACGTTGGCCCTGGTTCAAAAAAACAAACCCCATCCCAGCCCCACAAGGTGACCTGAGCCACTGTTTTGGAGACAGGACAATGATGACAGCCCTGCGGTAGTCTGGGAAAGGCAGCATCCCTGCTACTGGAAAAGGGGCTGGGGGAGCCCTGCTTTGCATTCCCGCTCTGTGCTGACCAGGGTCCCAAAAACAAACTTACCAACGTGTCTCCTTCCAAGCCTCAGTCTTCCTTCACTGCTGCATGGTCTCTGGTCACAGCCGCCGCATGTGGCAGGATCATGCTGTGAGGTGAGATGAAACCCTGTCAGGTACAGGGCTGAGGGAGCAGCAGGGATGGTGGCTGCACTGCACAGCCAAAACAGGAAAGTCTGCTTTGCCAGCCCAGGAACCAGGTGGCCCCAGCACGTCTTTCGGCCCCACCTCACTGCTGACCCAAACAGTGCTCATGCAGGTGAAAAGCCAGCAGGGAACTCCCTGGTGGACCGGGAAGCAAAACCTGTTCTTCTGCCTGCAAGAAACCCCTGGACATCACTCTCTAGCTCTGTGGCTCAGCAAAGTCACTTCTCCATTATCCCTGCAGCGATGCTGGCCTGGACCATGTGGCTGCAGGCACTTGGTGAAAGGAGATGGACACTTGCAAGGGGACAAGTGCATGGTTGCCTCAATCCCTAGTGAGCTCTGCACTTGGGAAGCCCAACCCATTGTCCCACAGGGACATGTGGTGGTTTAATTCATCATATGAAGGCCTGGGAAACCAGTGTGGCAGTGAGGATGTATGGGAATGTTCCACTCCAAAGTAGCAGGAAGGACAGACAGGGCAAGAAGATACAACTTGGGTGGATCCATCCCACAGAGCCAACAGAGTAGTACCAGGCTCAGAGCTAGGGGTAATATCACTGGCATTCTTGTCACATTGAATTTATGCTTGCACACTTCTTCCCCCGCTGCAAATTCAGCAAAGTCAGCCCCAAACCCACCTTGTCGCCATGGAAATTTGGGTGATGCCTGAAGCAGGGAGTGATGGCTGATGTGGCCACAAGGGGAGTGGCCCCAGAAACCAGACCTGTCCCATTTCTGCCTGGCCACCCTGGATCACTGATCCTGCCGGTTTTTCACATGGACACCAAGGTGTTGCCAAACTGGGTGCCTGGCTGGGGGAAAGGGGTGCCAGAGCTGCCCCTTGGCCACCCAAGATCTGTCCCCCTGCACACCTGCTGCTCAGACTAGCATCATCTCCAGGAGCAGGAGATGCTGCAGGAATAATGCTGCAGCAAAGCTCTGGGAAGGAAACACAGATGCCAAAATACTTTTTGCTCTATCCTGGCAGTCCTGGTGGTGATAATTGTGTGCCATGCATGTGTACAGTTGCTTGACCTTAATGGAGGGGAGTTTTGTCTCCTTTGGCAGGAGCCAGGATGCTGCTCTGTTCCATGTTCCAGCAGCAGGGCAACGACAAGCTCCAGGTGGCCAGAGGAAAAGCTGCAGGATGGTAGTTGCTCCTCTGTGTAAGGACATCCCCCCACACACCCCAAATCTCACCCTTGGGAAGAGAGGGGATGTTGAAGTGTCCCAGCAGCATTAGCCTGGCAGGGCTGGGTGCCGCACAGCCCACCTGGAAAAGCAGGATCCCAGCTCAAAAATCACCCCTGCTCAGGACATTATGTAAGAGGCAGCATTCAGAAAAGGGAAAAGGGACCCAAAAAAATTACAGTAAAATTGCAAGTGGGGTGAGGCTCCACTGCACCCTGCCATGCTCTGCACCAGCCTTTTTCCCTGGCTCAGATCCCAGTACAGGCTGCAAGCGACTCTTGAACCCTATATTTTTGTCAAAACCACAATCTTTATGTACCTGAGGGCTGTAAAATGAAAGGTCTGGAGACACGCTATAAATATGCCAGCTACAGAAACAGACATCACTGCAGCACTTGTGGGTGGCAAGTGGTGACTGAGCACAAGCTCTGAGGGAGCCCTAAAAGCAGACATAGAGCTGAGCCCCCTTCCCAGAGTGCAGCTGTGGCCGAGCCCAGGCCTCGTTGGCCTTGAGCCGCCTGTGCGACGCCAGCTGGGAAATGCAGTCTGGCCTGGGCATGACGCCAACCTACATGGCTGCCTACAAATCCCAGCATGCATGGGAACGGAGCTGCACCCCAGCCTGACTCCTGCCTGCTTCCTGCCAGCACAGGGAGGGGGAAAATATAAAAGGCAGCATCTTGGGCAAAGTTTGGATGCTGCTGCTGGACAGGCTGCACAGGGAGCAGAGGCAGCACTCGCGGTGAGTTCGGGGTTTTCTCTTGAGCAAAATCCTGGCTGTGTGCAGTGGGGTGATTGCTGCTCTATGCTACGCAGCTGTAGGATGGGCTGCGAGAACCAGCAAGCATCCGCCTGAAACGTTTTCCTGCCAGATATGGTGTGCATGGGGGGCTGCTCGCAGCAGAGGGGAAGGTGTGTGCGCAGATACATGTCTGTATGTAAGCAACACTGCACTTATTAGAGGTAGGGAGATAGAAAGAAAAATTCCGGCTCAGTTAGCAGCACTTGGAAGCACAGAGCAGAAATTAGAGGTGGTGTTCTTCCAGGAGGGGCTGCTCAGCTCCGTTTCCTCCTGTCATTTTGTTTTCACTTTTAAAAAAGTGCCTGAAATTCAGTCAGAGGAAACTTCTCCTTGCTCAGCAGAGACGGGCTAGTGTTTTCCACCCTCTGCCCTGCTCTGTGGAAGGAGACTCCTTCCCAGCATGGCTTATGGGTGGAAGAAGCAGAGGGATGTTCAGCATCTCCCGGCTTTCCAGACATCCCCTGACTGTGCAAGCAGCCTTGCTAGCAGCGCTTCCCACCCGGGGGCAGCTGGGCAGTGCACATGCAAACACTGAACCCCCATGGCAAAGCTTGTGCTTTTGTGGCTACCATTAGCCAAGTGCATTTCCTACCAGCCTAGGCAACACTTTGCACAGCTGCTGAATAATAAAATTCAATTAAAGAAAACTGGGGCAAAAGAAAGGTCTCCCTGGAGGCCCAAATTCCCCATTACGCTACGTGCTGACTTCGGTCCTTGCTTGCACAGCCACCCAGCTCAGTAATCAGGTAGAGCATGAACTGGTAAATGACGTAAACTGCATAGAAATGAAGTGCACACTATGGTGATTAACAGAAATCACGGGACCTGGGTGTACAAAAATAAATGTGATTTCTTATTCAGTTGCTAGGCACAGGCGGACCAAGTAACCCCTCATGACTTTCATCTGCCAGACCTGGGTTAGCACAGCCTGTACAGAGACCTTTAGTGTAGGAGCTGCTGGCTTAGAAGCTGTGGAGGGGCAGACCAGCCCCATCAGCGCGATCCCATCCTGTACGCAAGCCCTCGTCTGCAACTCTTCTTAGTCAGGCCTTTTGCAGTTGCAAATGAGCCACTTACACTGTGAACTTGCTTATTTGTGGATACAAAGTTGCCATTCAAACAAAAGAAAAGGAACATAAAAAGCAATAAGGATATGAACTAGAAGCTTACCACTAAAGTCTGACCTATTTTGACTTTTTAGCTCAAATCGACCTGTTTAAGGTGTGTCAAGACAGACTTCTTTTGCTGAGAAAAGCTTCACACAGCTTTCAGCAATTTCCCCTGGAGAAAAATGCTTTTGAGAGGTGGTGGGGGCAGAAAGCAGTGATCTGTGATTGAAAGGCACTTCATTGTATTTAATTGGAACTATTAGACCAGCCTTTCTCAGAGAAGAGCTGTCGTCAGCAGAAACAACTTAATTTGGGCTGCTTCACTCAGTGAATAGGATGTCCCCTTTCTTTTCCACCCTTTATTCTCTCTTTGTATATTTTCTTTTTGAGGCGGAAAGTCAAAATGGCAGAGCCTGAAAGCACAGTCATAAACACTGATGTCAAACAGGTAAAACGTTGTTCATTACAAAACATGCATCCTGTATTTCTAAAGCAAGCGTCGCAATGTCACCACGGGAGAGGACACATCACAACATGGAACTATGGTGGCCTGAATTGCTTGTGCTTAGTTTTCAGCAGAAGTTGCCTGTTCTAGAGCTGCTGGGCACCTGGTCCTAGTGAGGCCTGTGTGATTTCTACATGGGAAGATATTGCGGGACTAATCCTCCAGTTGCATGGACAGGATAGGTGCATTTGCTCATACTTAAATTTTGGAGCAGCCAGGGAGAAAGCAGCATATTATAGAGATACCATTAGACTCTCCAGAACAGACACAAACAAAGAGTGAAACCACCAGTACATGCAGAGAAACCCAGCAGTGCCCAGGTCAGCACAATCAGGTAACCATGGCTGTACTGTGCCTACAAACACCAAAATTACAAAGCAATCCTCTCTGGTGTGAGCTGTCCTCAGAGTATATGGCATTTACCAGACAGGTTAGGGTTTCACAACTTCCTGCCCCATCCTTGGTTGCCTGAAGATGAAGATTGGCTTCGTAGCTCTTCTCCAAAGGCCCTCTGACATCAGAAACCATGACCCATAGGTGATACCTCCAATGCCCAACCCCACCACCTTGGTCAGTGGAGCCCTGGCGTCCCCCTGTTCACCCCACCTCCCCAGGCTCCTTCTTTGCTGTCCCCCAACCTCCCTTTCCTCCCTGTCCTGAAGAAAGACCCCAGTGAGGCACTGGTCATTGCAGTGACCACTAGAGCCATCTTCAGCCTGGAGGAGGAACACTAGATCTACCTGGAGAAGGGCAAAGAGGAGTATGCAAGGCACCAGCAGGCCAACCAGGACAAGCCCCTGCCACCAGGCACCGCCTTCGCCTTCATACAGGTGAGCCCTATGCCTGGCAAGGGGCACATACAGACACTCACAGGATGGGGTGAAAGCTCAGATTTCCCAGCTTTAGGTATCAACTCCTATCATAGGGTACAGATATGACTCTCCTAGCTTCTTGGCCTCATTGCAGAGCTTTGAGAGCTGTTGCCCTCCTCCTCCTCACCAGTCCACTATGTCCACCTCCCCCTAGTGGGATATCCCTCTCCCTACCTTCCTGGCGATGGCTTTTGCAGACTGGTTGCTTTGTCTGGATCTCCACAACACGTTAACCTTGCTATATCTGACAGAATACTGACAGACTACTAACCTTACCTGCAAAAAAACCCTGGCAAAGCCTCTGCAGTCACATCCCTCCTAAAGAGCCTCATCTCTTTGTAGGCAGTGCAGTATGTGAATTAGAAAATCCTGGAGAACAACCCGGCAGAGAAGGACCTCTTTGACATCCTGGTCCTCTCCAACAACAGCCCAGAGAGTGGTGTGCACATCATCAACAGTGCCAAGCACTACAGTAAGGGGGACCCCATCCCCAGGGGTGTCTGCTTCCCCCAGGAGGCTGCAAAGCAGATAAGGCACCATAGGGGAACATCAATGGCAAATACAGAGCCAAGGAACACAAGAGGAAGGGGTTATTTTGGAAACAAGCCAAATTCCTGCCAGCCCCATGCAGCTTGCCCAGGGTGCCAGAGCACACTCAGCATACAGGTTCCTTGGCAGAGCCTGTCTCCCTTCAGCCATATCCTTTGCACCAGGGGGTCTGGCAGTCTCTTGCACAGCCTGGGCATCCTCAGGCAGCTACTAAAGAAATAGAGTTCTTTAAAAAAAAAATAAATGCCAGAGTGCTGCTCAGAAAGGCTTGTTTAAGGGAGAGAAGAAGGGATTATTTAACCGCACTCTGCAGTTTTGGAGGAGCAATGGGACAAGAAGATGCAGCAAGAACAAGGGCAGGTTCTCCACTCAGCACTGACAAATTAATTGCCTTAAGCTCTGCAGCAAACCACACCAAGACTCCAGGAGGCATGGAGGGGAGCTGGGAGGAGGGTAACATACAGACTTTGTTCACATCCTCTGACCCAAAGGTCTGGAGATCTCCAAGTTCTGCTTCGTCAGCGATGAGGACTCCACACAGTACCTGAAGTCCCATGGGGTCAAGCTCTTCCTCTCAGCTGATAGGATCGATGTCTGCAATGCCCTCCGGAGAGGTGCGTTCTCCACTCCATCCCACCACACTTTTCACAAGCAGCCTAGTACCAAGAGGCAATGCCAGAGCCTATGTTCTCACAAGGGCAAGGGGGGTTTATCAGTATAGTCCTGAACAGTTCAGTCTCCTCTTCTGCCCCCAGCATTAGCCTATAAACACACCAAGGTTTCTCAGATTCCTTCACTAGTACCCCAGTGCTCTATGCAAAATTCTGGCCATAGGTCTGCAATGGTTATTCCCTGCCCAATATTTAAGCCTTTCTAATCAAAGTTGCTGCTCTCTGGACCAATGAGAGTGTATCAGCAGTTCCCAGAGCCTTGTGAGGATCCTGTAGGAATTTGCTGTCTTGCTGCTTGCAGAGTTACCATGTTCTCAGTGAAAAATGCTTGACCTGGATTAGAGGGAGTGCTGTCTCCAACAGTTCTAATGGGGTTAATCACCTCCTTATTAATTTGCACATCAGCCAGCCAAGGTCCTTCAAGGTCAGGAGCAAGCCATCTGCACCCTAGGCTTTCCTTTGCTACACAGCACATTCTAGAGCCTCCTTGAAAAGCAGCATTGCTTTGACAAGTGCCTCTCATCTGGGGGCCTCAGTCCACAGATGAAGGTGCGCAGGGAGCAACCTGTAGAAAAAGAGCTGTAATTATGCCAATTACCCTAATCAAGTGCAGTTGCCAGTCCCTATTACTCACAGCACAAAGTGCTAAATTTGGGCATTAAGGTGAGGCTTGACAAGGTGAGCAAGTACCGTAAGAAGGGCTACTCCTGCTTACGCAACCACCCATCATCTCTTAGCAGACTGAGTATCTCCTCAGACATCAGTCTCTGTGCTTTCTTGTCCATCCCCATGAGGGGATAACACAGCCCTAGAAAGGCTGAGTTGACTGCCACAGAAAGACCCGTCACTTGGAGGGCCTGGCCTTTGCGGTGTGGGACAGGGCCGCAGCAGACGCGTGGGAAGGAGTTGGCCATGCATGAGCTAGCCCCAGGAGGGGATGTCCCTCCTGAGCCTGACCTCACTTTGTCTCACAGGGATCTCCTCAGCACTCGTCTTCCAGCAGGAGGTGCAGGCTCCCAGCACCCCGCTCCGTGTGGTATTTGATGGAGATGCTGTGCTCTTCTCCAATGAGACGGACCAGATCTTCCAGGAGCAGGGGCTGGAAGGGGCAGTGCAATATGAGCGGGCAATGGAGGCTGTGCCCATAGGAGAGGTGAGCAAGCCACCCCACTTTGATGGACACCCACAGGCTCTGTATCCCCTGTAATCATCTATCCTGCTAAGGCTTTGCTACAAGTAGCCAAATAAGCACAAATCCTTACAGTTTTCCTTTGCATCCACCCCTCAGTCTCTAGTGTGTGCTTCATTTGGAGTTCCACTGGAGATGAATCCGGCCCAACGTCTCCTATAAGTAATCATTGACTCCCAAATATCCAGGGTTGTAGTTACCTCCACCTCACCTTTCATACACTGGGATCTCATGCTGTGCAAGTCACTTCAGCACTCAGACCCAGAGGCACTGCTTGCTGGGATGTACCTGGTCATTTTGGGATTAGGATGAGTACCACAGTGCTGATCTTCCGCTTGAGCACCCCAGTGCACAGCACCAGTTCCCCAATGCCCAATCCTGCACCCTGCTGGTGTCCCTGTACCATGTAGAGCCCTGAGAGATTCTGAAAGACAAACAAGTGGCTTGTACAGGCAGAGTAAATATCTCCTGATTTCTCACCCACTCAATCTTGTTCTGCTTCCAGGGACCCCTGAAGGCTTTTGCCATGTACCTTGGGAAGATCCGCAAGAAGTTCAGCCCAGAAAAATCCCCCATCCGCACCTACCTGGTGACTGCCCGCAGTGGTCAGGACATGGGCATCCGAGCCATCAAGACGCTCTGGGAGTGGGGTCTGGACATTGATGAGGCATTCTTCATGGATGGGGCTCCCAAGGGCCCCATCCTCACCCAGATCCAGCCTCACATTTTCTTTGACGATGGCCTTCATAGCATCCAGAGTGCTCAAGATATGGGTGTACGTTCTGCTTGGGTCCCTTCCTGCTGCTGATGGGATGCAGGTGAGCAGTCCTCTCTCCCAGCAGCACAGGGGACTGGACCAGTTGAAAGCAAACCTGGTGGAAAGGGAAGGATTTCCTAACCTGTAGCAAGCAAACCTCAGGTAAAGAGGATAAGAGCATTGCATGAGAGCATGGAACATCAGGCAAGACTCAATGCTCATTTCTGTTCCTGATATGAGGTCCTTTATTTAGGATAAAGCCAAAAGATGCAACTGCTCCAGGAAGGAAGGATACCCTTCCTGTGACACTGAAGACTATCACCTACCTGTCCTGTAGGAGCTGGAAAGTTTTCTCTTCTGCAAAGAAATAAAAGAAGCTATTGTCCCACACATGAACTAAAGGAAGTATGAAACAAAGCACTAAAAAGGCTAACTTAGGCTGTGTTCAGTCTCCGAGATTTACTTCCAGGACCTCTGCCCAAAGGAAGCCCAAAAGATCCTGCCTCATCAGATACACTCAGTGTGGTTTCCTGGGACAGCTGATGTGTTAGCAAGTCCTTCAGGCAGCTCCAGCCAAACTCAGCAGAGGCAGAAAAACTTTAGAGCCACAAAGGACCTACAAGCTTTTTGAAACCAGGTTGAAGAAAGAAAGCCCAAGCTGCTCCCCTATATAGAATAGAGTATAGCGCGAGTCACCTTTCCACCTTTCCTTAGCCATGCAGGCTGTTCACAAAGTGTCATTAGGAGACCCCGATCTGCAGGACACCAAAGCCTCAGGAGATGGGCCAGGGACAATATTGTAAGCCAGATCTGAAATCTGTTCAAGGGGCATGTAGCCATGTAGCTCTCATGTCCCTCCAGGAGAGGGCACTGGAGACGAACTACCTGCAGCACAAGCACTGGAGACCAGGGCTGTAGAACAGCACACCATGGACCAGAGCAGGACTGGATGGCCAGGCCTAAGCTTAAATGGGTCTCCAGGGCTGAGGGCGGAGGGTGTGCATGGCGTGTCCCAGGTGCAGCTGCTCAGCGTGCAGGCGGTTTGTGGGACTTTGTGCAGCATCAAGCCACCCTCCATGCAGGGATGCCTCTCCTCCAGCAATTAGGACTCCGCTTCTGATTTGCCTGGAGAGCAAGCAATTCCCCCAAGATTCATTTGCAGGTTTCTTTCACCAGGGCGGGATGCGAGCGGTTGCCACTAGAGGCCACTATGCTGCCTGGGGACACGGCGCCCCAAATTCCTGGGAGCTCACCAGAACCACCTTGTAAGAAAATGCAAACTGCCTGCTTAGGGCAGTGCCTTCTAGGTGCCAGCAGGAGTATGGACAGAGGAGATACAGATGACTGTGTCTTACTTTTAATGTCAGCAAAATCATGAGGTGATTTTTTTAAAAGGCTTCACAAGAATCACTCTCACCAATGTTTTTTCCCCCCCAATAAATAAATAAACAGGCATCTCCATGTGAACACTTGTCCCTCACTCCCATATTCAGCAGTGCGGGAGGAGGGCTGGGGATATTTCTTTATGGACATTCAGTTCTTTTATCTGGCCTTACATATATGCACCAAGATGGGTTAAATACACAAGAAACCTTCAATGGGCTTTGGATCAGGCTCTTGAACATCTTGTCTCCGTGTACCCAAGCCCACTGCTGCTACCCTGGGCTTGCAGGCTCTGCATATCTCGCCCTAGCAAGGGGAGCTGCAGGCCCCACCATGCCACCAGCACAGGTCCTATGTCTATCACTGTGGCCACCATGTGGGTCCAAGCTCAGTGCTGCCAGTGCAAGGCAGGCATCCTTGTGTGCAGGGCCTTGGTAGAAAGCCACTTCCAAAGACACAAAGCCAGACAGGGTTCTGGCACTGGCAGTCTTGCGTCTGGCCCTTTTGCTCAGTCCAGATGCTGAAATTAGATGTATCGAGGTAGCAACATCAACAACAACAACAGCTACTCATCATTCACTAATAATGCTCAGCGCTAGTCAGCCTCAATTGCTAAGCAAATGTTAATTATGGGATACTCAAAACATACCCGGTGAGTAAGTACAGATGTTCATCCCAGTTTTATGCAGGTCAGATGCCACTGGGCTGAGTGTGGGGATCTAAGCACCCACCTGCACCCCTGCTTATCATGCACAGCCAGCTGCTTTGATGGCAGCTGGGAACACAGCTTGTAGCGGTGGTGGTCCCAGACATCCTCCACTGCTTCAACCCATCATTGCCTTTGCTGGCAGGAGCTTGGTCAATGCCTTAGCCGAGGGGGAATCAGCTGAGTCAAGGGTGGTGGGGACAGGCCCATGTGAGCCTTCACGGAGCACGAGCTGCTGAAGCAAGGGGAAGATGCTGCATGTCTTCCTCCAGCACTGTCAGCATGGTGGGGGATGACAGGGCAAAATTTGTGCAAAATGGGAAAAAAGGAAGGAAGCTCAGGGGCTGTGAGGTTTCATCATATGGGGCCATGTGCAGCTGCTTCGGGCCATGGCTCAAAGATGTAGCATAAAAACTGCCCTTTTATTATCCTGCTCCAAAGATGGAGCATCAAAAACACCCTCGGGCAAGGACTGCTGCAGCTTCACCCACTGCTGCAAGGACAAACTTGTTTCTGTCTTAGTGTCATCTGTAATAAGTTCATTAATGCTTCGTATGTTCCTCAGGTCTTGGCTTTCTGGGACATTTTAATCTCCCTCCTTCAAGGGGTTGCTGGTGCCCAGGGGTCTCCTCCTGCTGCTGCTGATACAGCCCACAGTAGGTTTAGCTTCTGGAGCTGTTTGCAGGATATTTTTCTAATATCTCAGGTTTCAGAGGTCAAGGTAACAGAGGAGTAGGTCATGCCACCCACAGGGACAGGCTCCCTTTGAGCCCTGCTGTGTTTCACACATCTCCACTCCATGAAAAGAAGGGGTGCAGAAGTCCAAAGAGTTGCAAAGGGTGCTCCAAGGACCTGCACTTGATTTTGGCCACTGTTTTTCAGCAACACCATGCTATCCCAGCCAAAGCTGCCCAGTGTCAGGGTCCCCTCCGGCACTGCCCCACCACTGCTTGGGGACACCTCCATGACACCATCTCAGTGTGTAGAGGGAAGCAAGCAATGCCCCACTCTGCTCCGCCTGCAGCCCACTCAGCCACAGCAGGCTGGTTACCTCCTCTGCTGAGTTCAGCCAAACAAGTAGCCCTTGTATCAGAGGTGGGGAGAGGAGAGAGGGAGGGAGGGAGGGATCAAGAAGCTGCAGCTGGTTGGTCCCATAGAGTCTTGCAGGAGAGACCTTTGCACCAGAGTGTGCTCTTAATCCCCCACTCACTGCACCAGTCAATTTGAGGCTGCAACACTAATAAAAACAAACTTAGCACTAGGAGAAAGAAAGGATTTTTTATGAAAAGATGGTGCTGTGAGGAGAGAAGATTGGCAGATATTTAACTGCTAATAGATATCTGCATTGGCAATGTCCAAGCAGTTAGGCTTTATTGTCTCCTGGCTGCAGTAGGAGAGGACACTGGAGCCTGCAGCACCTGGGCGCAGCTTCAGTGTCTGCCAGGGATGCTCCTGCATATCCCTCCACTCATAACCTACAAGCACTTTCAGTCGCAAGCACGTAGCAAGCACCTTCACGTTTTTTACCTAGCCCTAAACTATCCCAGAAGCAGAGCTCCTTGGGATACACTCAGGGGGCTGCAGCCAGAGAGGCTGAGATGCCAAGTCCCAGGCTGCAAATAATTATTAACAGGGCCTTTTGTGTGCAGAAGTTCAGAGAGAGGGTATGCAAAGCCACAGACTGCGTTTGCCAAGGTGCTTAACATGAGCACAAGATCTTAACTGTAGGCAGGCACATTGAAAAATGCTGGTGGTGGGGGCAAGTGAAGTTGGTGCATACAAGAAAAGTGACAGTAAATAGATTGAAACTAAGAGCCTTTACTAGCATACTTAAACTTTGGCTTTAGCAAAGAGGAGATGAGTGACTGCTCCTACTTCCAAGGAAACATATTGCAATTTTAAGCCAATCCTTGGGTCACCATGCAGTGTTGACTCTCATCTTTCCAATCCCACTCTCCTCCCAGGACTAGAAAGTGCTTTGTCACATGGAGGAGATGTAATTGCAAAAATTATGGTCTTCTCAAAGAAACTTTAGCTGGAAATTAAAGGAAATAATTAAATGGCGTCTAGTGCCAACAAAGCCAATGAGATGATGGCATGCTTGTATAAGGCTGGAGGCACATCTCTGCATCGTGCATGTATTTCCCACTTGTGAGCTGATATCCCCATCCCAAGCCAGGCTCGCATGGCCCTGGTGACTGCAGCAGGGATTGCTCAAGGCAGACGACAAGGTGAGTTGGGTCCTGGTGCTCCCCATCACATCCTGGCGTAGGAGTCGATGAATCAATGCCATCATTGCCCCTTACTACCCCATCCCGTCAGACGCTGGTCACGCTGCCTGCTGCTGTTGCCTATCAAGGATGTCATTACAATTTCAGCCTGCTGCAAAATAACTCACGTGAGGCAAACACCACGAAATTCCTGCCCCAAGGAGCAGACAGGGCCAGCAGCCAAGGTGGGGCAAGTCCTTACTGAGATGGGTGCCAGGCATGTCCCTGGCCATGGGGAGGACAGGTCGGGGGATGCGGAAGGATGTCCAATACCAAGCGGGGTCAGGCGCAGGCAGGTGGCACGGGAGTAGCAGCAGTTTCAGCAGGAACATGGAGTATGTAGGATGCAGGAAGGGGTGATGCCAAGTTTGGCAGCAGCCCAGCGAGGCATGGTAGCATACAAGTAAGCTCTACTGGAAACACCACGGCAGCTCACAGGTTTGAAGACTGTAAGTATTTTGCCACATAAAGCCTTCTTTTTTTAAAAAATAGCTAGAGGAGAGGCTGGAAGAGCAGGCTATGATGGAGAAGCTCCACTGTGCTGAAAGCACCTCATG
Organism: Tapera naevia; assembly: GCA_033556795.1. Classification (NCBI taxonomy): domain Eukaryota; kingdom Metazoa; phylum Chordata; class Aves; order Cuculiformes; family Neomorphidae; genus Tapera; species Tapera naevia. The sequence continues at coordinate 1,224,026 of JAUMJJ010000040.1, forward strand.
CTCAAAGGCTGCTGCAAACAGCTCTGATGGGGATGGAGACATGCTCAGGACTCCTGCCAATCGTGACATCCAGCCATGACACCTGGCTGCCAGAAAACCACCCTCACCTGCCACTGGGATCAGGGTTTGTGGCATGAGAGACACCAAAGGAACAGTTACCACCCAGACTAAGCCTTTTGCAACTCCACTTAGTGTCTCCCCAAGGTCACTGCAGCCCATGCTGGCAGCTCTGCTTCGAAACCAGATTCAGCCAGTCAGCACCAACAGACCAGAGATCACCATCACCCATGATGCCCAGGACACCTCCCTCAATGCTCACAGGACTGGGACATGGCAGCCAGGGCCTGGATGAGCCCATTTGTTGTGCAACCCATCCTCCGTTGCCAGGTTTCCCATCAGACGAAGACTGCTACTAAAGCACCATCAGGTTTCCTTTTGCAGGTGTCACCCAGAAAAAGTGTGTAATTTGGGACATGCCAGTGCTGCTGGAAAATGCATCCTCACCTTGCAAACTGTACGTCAGTTTAGAAAATGGCATTGGGAGTGGGCGAGGTCCTGGCACCGCACCAGGAAAAACTTACCACCACTTTGCTCCGGGGGCTCGAGGCTGGTGAATCAGGCTCTGCTAATGAGCTGCATCCAGCAGCTTCACACCAGCACCAGCACTAGCACCTTGAGTAGAAGTCAGGATGTTTGCAATCAGACCTGCCTGGTCTTGTGCACCTGTAGGCTCTGCTCAGCTCAGGCCGAGCAATAGTTTTCCTTTTTTCCATTAGAAATGGCCTGCAAAATCCCAAATAAATTTATCTGAATTTGAAGATGTTTATCCTGCAAAAATCTGGCACGCACCTTTGAATTTAACACCTCTTGGCCAAAACATAATCGGTGTTTCTGAACTGAAGATTTCCTTGCCCTTCAGCTTGTTGAAGTTTGGGGCACTGGCTACTGTTGTGATAAATAAATCAAATAAATAAATAAAAAAAAAAAAAGGAGAGAATAGTGTGAAGGCAAATGCACAGCCAAATGTAAGGAGAAAGAGGCTGCTGTAGCATCACTGGCTGAGCGCTGTCAGACTGTGGCAGAGGAGATGCAAGAGCCTCCCCAGAAAATAAAATCTTTGAAACTAAGCCACGTCAAGTCCCTGTCCGCATGGCAAAGGGCAGGTGGCACACTGCTGGGGTTGTGGTGCACCTTCCCGTGGGAGCCAGCAGCGCTGAGTCATTGGACCTCCCCTTGGGAATCCTCTCCAGCAGGGATCAAGGTTGTGAAAGTGAGGCCCGCTCCCAGGGGCGTGTCACCCCACACCCACAGCCACTGGGGACTGCGCTCCTGCTCAACCCTGGAGGCAGGGGGATGCAGGGAGCTGGGGAGACAGACTAGCAAGGAAAGCGGTTCATCCAGCATGCCAACAAGAGGAGCAAGGAGATATGGGTCCCTCAACTGTCTCTCACACATTTCTGCCTGCTCCAGATACCTAAGCCGTGGTACCCTGGGTCTTCCTCCACAAACACGGGAGAACGCATAAAAACCCTCAAGCCTGGGCTCGCATCAGTCTATCTTTTGATGATAGCATGGTGCAACTCTCCTGGATCTAGCCTGTAAATACCCAGACATGCTCCCAGCTTTCAGCCAAACATCCCCACTGCGCTTCTCAAGGCCTTGATACCAGGGCAAACACCCCCCAGAGGTGATGAGAAAGCCTGGCTCCTTGTCACCAGTCTCCTGGCACACAGGCACAGCGGTGTCAGCTCCAAAACCACCAGTGCCAAGGGCTGGAGACAAATTCAACTCTCTGGGGATAAGCCCTCCAGTTCTTTCCCTTCTCCTTTGAGCACCCACAAGAGGATCACTATAGTTCGTGCCCCAACACAGATCCATCCTCCTTGTTTCCCAACAAACCACTGAGAACTGTCTCGCCTCATCAATGTGAGGGATGCAAAAGTCACTTAGAGAAGCATGTCTAAAAGCAGTGACCCTCCCACATTGGTACAAGAGCAGCCCCAGATGCAAACACAAGCTCTGCCACCTTAAACCCAAGCAACCGGCTCGTTTATAACAGCTTTGTTAACAGCAATGATTGCCCTTAATCCCTTGGAATTAAAAACACAGGCACAGGCTGGGTCTGGACTGCTTGACCTCACTGAAAGACTTTTCTCTTCAGTGACGGATGGTATGGGGCTAGTGTGGCTTGCCATCCTCACCAGCCCATCTCAGCACACCAGAGCCCGGTCTGTAGCCATAGGATGCTGGGACAGACTGGCTAGACTGGAAATGCTCACAGAGAAGCTGCCGTAGGTGTCCCTGCCTGGGGGCCAGGTGTGCATTGCCTTGCTAGCTACTGTTTCCCAGCTACTTCAGAGAGGAGGGAGGAGGGCTGGTACCTCACTGGTTCCACTGCAGGCTCTGGAAGACCCTGAAAGGTTATAAAGGAGTCCCTGGGCCTGGCGTCAGGACTATCTCTTTCGTCTACAAAACACACTTGCAAAGGTGTTTAGAGCCATTAGGGAGACTCGGTTTGCTTGGGTGGGACTGCAGTTGGGTTAGTTTATGTATGACCTACTCCCGCCCACGGGCACTCAGCACTGGGGCTGCTGGTACCAGGGGAACAAGAGGAGGATACCCCAAAGCTGGAGACTCCCGCAGCAGCAATGCCTCCAGGGTCCCACTCTACATGCTGGGGACCTGCCATGCCTTGACCCCTTGCCTAAGAAGAGCCATGCAGGGTTTTGCTGAGTCACACAGCACCATGTGGCCAGGAAGACGCTGGGTTTTGCTGACTCAGGGTCAGTAGCACTCGCCTTGACCACATGCCTGCCGGGCAGGAGGGAAGCGGGGGCTGGCCAAAGTAACGGGACATAGCGGGCTCAGCCACTGGATCTTGCCATTGCTCTGGAAAACCTCATCCTGGTGGGTGTTGTGTGCCACAAGGACGTAGAAGGTTTCCTGATAGCCCCAGCTTGACTGAGAAATGGCAATTTAGACAGCTGGTAGAACAACAGATAGCCCAGGGCGGAAGTACCCCCTACAAACACCTGGTGTGGACTGTAACTGGGGTTGGTGGGCACACACCTGGGGCAGCAGGATGCTGCATGATGCTGTGGAAGGATGGAAGAGGCTCAGGGAAGGAGAGTGGGAAGGAAGTGCAAGCAACATGACCCAGCAGTTTTCCAGAAGTTGCACAAACATGAAGGAGGCAGATGGGGGAACAAAGACTCTGTGACAAATCCAATGGTCCCTCACCCCAGCAGTGCCCAGCTCATCCCACGGGCTGCTGCTCTCCTCTCCCCAAGGCCAGGCACAAACAGGGGCAGAAAACAAACACTCCCAGCCCTCGGGACCTGGAAGGGAAAGCATCTGCAAATCCGATTTTATTTATATGTCTTTCCAGTTAGTCCCGTGGATGGGGCAGAGATTAGTTCTGTCTGCCACCTCCCAACCTGGCTGGGTGGCACCTCTGAGCCCTGCTGTGACACCCTGGGGTGGCAAAAAGCCTGTCCCCGATGCTCAGCACTTCATCCTGTGGCGAGGGGGACCTCAGGATCTGCTGGTGGCCATTGCCCCACCCAGGCTCTGCGCAGCACCAGCACCATCCTCAATGGCTGTAGTTGGCCTGGTACGGCCACAACAGCATTTTTAAGGGGGATCACATCTGACTTGTCCCAAACAAGCTATGGTCTAGGATATGCCCGTTTCCCCACAAAAAAAAACAGCCTGGAGGGATCAATCTCTCCCGAAACAGCTCTGTCCTGGGGCCAGGGAGAAGCACGGGGCTGGAGGGGGAGATAATCTTCCTGTGCAAAGTTAAACTCTGGGTGGCTGAGGTCTGTGAGCAGCCATGGGCTTTGGGCAGGGTGAGCCCTCACCATATATGTATACATACAAGTATAGTCATATGTAAATATACAAGGCACTGGAACAGGTTGTCCAGAGAAGTTGTGAATGCCCCATCCCCAGAAATGTTCAAGGCCTGGTTAGATGGGGTCTTGAGCAGCCTGTTCTGCTGGGAGGTGACCCTGCCCACAGCAAGGCAGTTGGAACTGGATGGTAAGTTCCCTTCCAATCCAAATCATTCTATGATTCCACGATTCTGTATCGGGCTGGGACGGGGTACAGGCTCCATTCGGCAGGGTCTGGGGGGGCTGCTGGCCGGGGGTGGTGTCCAGAGAGCAGAGAAAAGCCACAAAACCTGGAAAGAACAAAAAAACCAACCCAACATGAAGGAAGCTGGGTTCGCAGCAGCAGCAGGCACGCGGTGCCGGCCCCGCGCCTCGTGACGCGTTGCAGGGCGTTCGTCCCCCGTCCCCGAGGCTGAGTCACGGGCTGGGCCGCGGGGTCGGGCCCGGGGGCCGGGGAGGGGGCCGCCAGGCCGCTCCGCCGCCCCGCCCGCCCGCACGTGACGCCGCCGGGGCGCGCTCAGCGTCAGGTGACCGGGGGCAGCGCCGGAGAGCGGCGGCCGCTCCTACAAAAACAGGGAGGGCGGCAGCAGCGGGACCCGCCGGCACCCGCAGCGCCGCCGCCATGGGCCCGCGCGGCCTCGTCCTGCTGCTCGCCCTGGCCTGGCCCAGCTCCGCCATCATCAGGTGAGAGGGGGGGAAGGGCAGAGGTGTGTGTCCGGCTGGGGGGGACGTCGGGACATGGGACGTGCTCCGTGCTCCCCGCACCGCGGGTGCGATGGTGGCATCTGGTCTCCAAGCACCTTTCTCCCCTCATTTGCGGCTGTTCCCTTATCTCCTGATGTCCCCTCCTCACCCGTTAAAGGAGAGGCAAGAAGGGCTGAGTCACACACACAGATGGAGGTTCAGAGCCCTGTCCGTGGGGAGATCTCCCCTTCCCCCAGCTTTCCCTATTCCTAGTGAACGTTTGCAGCCACAAGCTGGTCTTCCCTACACCTATTCCCCAGCTCTGGGAAAAGTGATGAGCATGGCATGGTGAGGGGGATCCAGCACAGGGTGCTGGCAAGCGCCCAAGCCTCACCCCACCCCAAGCAAGGAGTGTCCCGTGGTTTCTGTGGAGCTGGGCAGACACACACACACACACACCCATTAACAGGTGGGCGTTTGGCCTTCCCTCACAGAATCCCCCTGACCAAGTTCCCGTCCATGCGGCGGGTCCTGAATGAGGTGGGCAGCGAGATCCCGGACATGAACGCTCTCACCCAGCTCCTCAAGTTCAAGCTGGGCTTCGCCGAGGTGGCTGAGCCCACTCCAGAGATCCTGAAGAACTACATGGATGTGAGTAACCTCTCTTCATTCCGACTGCTCCTGCACTGTGGCAGATCTCAGCACGATGCTGGCCAGATAGCTGTCACTTCTGGGGATGACAGCTTCCCCCAGTGACAGCTGCCCAAAAAGCATCACTCTGGGGGTACCCGTTCTGAGGGGAGGGGTGAGACATGCTAGCTTCACTATCCCACCACAGCTGGGAAGGTGGAAGATGGAGACATGTTGATCCTGTAGGAAAATTCATGCACCCGTGATGGCTTAGTGGATGGTTGCTGGAAGTTGCTTCCCATCATTGCTAAACTAAAAATACCACTACTACTAATAATAATAACTCACTGCCACCCAAGCAGGAGCTTTAAGAGCTTTTGTGACCTATTTCCTTTCCCCTTTTGTCAGTAATTAACAGTTGTAAATAGTGGCCTTCTCACTTGTGGTCCTTCCTAGCATCTTCTGGATTGTTTGGGCTCCCCTTTCTGCAAGGAAGGGATGTAAAAACCATGCTGCACTCCGTGGAGCATTGGGGCATAATAGAATGAGTATGAGGCAGGGGGAGAGAGCCTGGACTGGACACTAGCTTGTTATGGGACTGTTGGATGCAGGAGCTTTTCTCTTGCTAGCTTTCATCTTCTACATGGCTATGGGTAAAGCCACGCTGCACTTCCGCCTTCTTGGCAGCTTAGAGAGCAAAGGGACCTTCATGGTGGAAGCAGCAATAAAAGGGGAAGCCAAATAAAGGACATGAGATTTGCCCTTGCCCAGCTGCCAGACACGTTTCCTGTTTTTGGGTTCCGCACCATATATGCTCGTAGATCTTGGGGAGTAGGATGCAAGCACTTGCCTGCAGAATAAAGCTGGCATGGGATATTTGTGTGTTAATTCAGGATATTTTCCTGTGCTCCCCCTCCTCAGGGGCTTTTGTCAGTCAGCACCACCCTGCCAGGGCTGTGCTGGGAAGAGCCACTGTGTTTTTTTTTTTTTATTTGGCAGTGTTGAAAGTCAGGGCACTAGCGGTTGCACCACAGCATTGTATCTTGTGACCACAGCTTGTGCTACCACTTGGGGAAGGACTTCTCCCTTGTTGCAGGGGACCAGCCCAACCTGTGGTGGGAAATAAGGAACCACTGGGTCCCTCCCAGCTCAGCTGAAAAGGCTCTTGTTGCCAGAGGAGCTACTGAGATGAAAGGCACAACCTCCCTTAGACTGCCTGTGTGAGTCCCACTGGCCCCTGGGACCCTTCACTGTGTATGTGACATACAGGACCCCTCTAATAAGGGTTTATTTTCAAGCCCCGGCAATAATTACAGAATTACAGAGACAGAAGCAAGTGTTGTATCCCTGTTATGGTGAATTGCAATGGATTGTTAATTACTCAGCAGGCAACCTCTGCAAACTCAGTACACCAGAGGTGTGCAGCTTTGATAATCCTGTTTTTTGCATCCCCACACCCCCGGCTAATTAAGTACACAAAGGGTGGGAATGGAGTTGGAAAGGCCACCGGCTGACTTCCCTTGGGAGCAGCCTTCTCCCCAGGGCCCTGATCCAGCTGCTTGCCAAGTACAATGTGGCTGTCTGCCCCTTTGGGAGGGCTGGGGAAAAATGTGTCCATCCCGCTGGAACACTCCCCATTCATCCTCCCCTCTCTGGACAGAGGGCTCCCTTGCAAACATCTTAGCTGCCCGTGTTTCTTCCAGTCCTACAAGAGATGCACTTGCAGGGCAGAGGAGTATCCACTGGATACCTATGCTTCAGGGTCTTTTCCCAGATTCTCATCCTGCGGCTCTAAATCCCTCTATGGTAGTGCAGCTGATTGCCCTTTTCTCCCTCTAGCTCCTCTAGAGTCTTCCAATGCCTGTGACTGAGCATTTTATTCATCCCTACCCCAGGGGCTCACCAGGCCACACAGAATGCCACAGCAGCTGTGCATGTACTCACAATAGGCAGAGCTGCTGCTTGGTGCAACCCACGGTTCCTTTGCAAACCCGCCAGCAAAGCAACTTCCCAGCCAGTTTCAGCTTTTCAGTAACACAGGTGTTTCGCTTGGCTTCCTTCCATCATTTTTCTCTTCCCTGTAGTGAACTGAGTGACAGCCTGCAAGACCTTCCCCCTTCTGCCCAGTCTCCCTGCCCCAAAAAAATCCTCCTCCACAAGAACCTGTCATGCTTCTCCCTGATTTATTTTTTTTCCCCACATGCTGTCATGAGGCGTGAACACTGAATGGGAGCCTCCCTTTCAGAGGTTGAGAGCCCATCGCTGTCAAAAACAAGAGCAGACCAGTGTCTAGATAAGAATCTGGTCCCAGTTTTTCAGTCCTAGGAAACTTCTTGGTTCTTCAGTCCCTGTTTTTAGCCAGCTGCCTCTGCTCATGGGTCTCTTCTCCTTTGCAGGCCCAGTATTATGGTGAGATCGGCATTGGGACCCCCCCCCAGAAGTTCACTGTGGTCTTTGACACTGGCTCCTCTAACCTCTGGGTGCCATCTGTGCACTGTCACCTACTGGATATCGCCTGCCGTAAGTGTCGCCAGTGCCAGCCACAACTCAACAGCTTCTCCTTCCCTTCCAAATGCAGATCCTCACATTGCAAGAGGAGAAACTGAGGCAGCAGTATGAAAAGGCTTGCCAGAGGTTGATGAACTCATTAGAGTTGGTGCTGGAAATAGGATCTCAACCTCCCACGTCCATCCTTCTAATGAATCCTTTCCATTTTTTTCCCCTCCACATCACCCACATACAGCTTCAGACCTTCCTCAACAACCTCAGCCCTGCAGTTGGGGAGCAGCGTCCCAGGTTGTGGTGTTTCTCCCCAAATTATAAACTCATGCTGCTGTTGCATTGCACAAGACTGGTAGAAAAAAGTCAGCCTCTTGCCAGATCTGATACAAACTGTCCTAGTTTCTGGTTTATTGCTGTGCAGAGCATGTCGATGCATGTTTATGGATTTATAATTAACGAGAGCCAGGTAGACAGAATGAGATGAGAACATGTTAGGGACTACAATTTTTATTTTTTTCCTCTGTGGTGTTTCTGTGCAGTAAGCCTTCACAACTGAAGGTGTCAAACCCAGCTATGGCAAAAGGCCATTTAAAAGGCACTGGCTGTGCTGCTTAAGCAGATTGGGGAAACCTGTGGAGCCAACAAATGCAGTCATGAAAGGCAACCCGCAGTGCTCATGCGCAGGGGAAAAATTTGGACTTCTACAGCCCTACAGTGCCCAGAGACGGACCTTCTTTTTGCATGAGATTCATGACACTGTTAGAGTGATGAGGCCCAGATTTGTCTGTCTTGGGGCCTCCTGATCTGCAGCAGGGAGCTATTTTCTCAAGGCAGTGGCACAGGAGGTGCTGAGACCAAAGGACTCCTTTTATGAATGTGCAACACGATTTATGTCCTGCCAGACTGGGGTCCAGACAACTCAGCTAGGGAAGTCACCATTTAGTGTGTTGGTTTCTGGAGGGCTCAGTTATGGCGCCAGACTGGCCAAGCTTGCCACATGTTGCTGCCCAACTTGTGACTCGGGAGGAACCTGTGGAAGAGAAATCTGCCAAACCATAAAACCAGGGATATTTTACAGTTCCTAGCCCTTTCAAGGGGAAAACTAGCTTAAGCTAGGAGAAATACCTTCTTTAAAAATAAAATAATATTTTTGAGCCTCTGCACAAAACCCAGTGACAGTATAAAAAAAATTCCAGCTAGTCTTAATAAAAGGTAGATCCATAATATGAAAATGTGCATGCCCAGAGCAGGCTATGTTTAAAGCTGCCCTGGTTCTCCATGACACTGGGGGAGCATTTTGCTCTGCTGTCTAACGCACCCTGACAAACCAGCCACGTAGTCTCTAGGCTTTTAATACCTGGTCGCCAAATCCGATTTAACAGCCGTATTGGATCTGCCCACCTAATTCCCCAGACAGTTGAAATGTTTAGTTAAGCAGTCAGGGCTTGGCAGATCTTGGGTTTGGGCCCACCTTCACATCATTGAGTGTCTGTCCAGATGAGCTGGGTGGTGTGGGTTTAGGTTTTGGGGAGCCCTAGGTATCAAGGAGCACTAATGTTGTATGTTGGCATGCCCCATGTGTCCCCCTCCCTGCCTGCAGTGCTGCACCACAAATATGATGCCTCTAAGTCCAGCACCTATGTGGAGAACGGCACTGAGTTCGCCATCCACTACGGGACAGGGAGTCTCTCTGGGTTCCTCAGCCAGGATACTGTCACGGTGAGTAAAAGCTGCCTTTTGTCAGAGCTGCCCCAGCCTGCTTTCAGCAGAGCACTCAAACAGGACTCCCCTCTTGATTGTTCAGCTTTATAAAAGTGTAATTCAGGACAAGTGTTTCCAAGTGCTTTGACACAAGATGGTGGTAGTGACTGAGGAGGTGACAGTTTTCAGGTCAGGTAGGGAAGGGGGAATGTATTAACCAGCAGGTCAGCAAGCTAGGATCATGGACCACATGCACAGTGCTTTGCAGACATGGTCTCTGGCCATCCCTCCAACACTGTCCTTCCTGACCATGGAAATTCCCCAGCCCAGGCACACACCGGCACCACCACACAGGCTGTTGGTGGTGCCCAGCCTGTTTGTGGCCAATATGCATGCGGTAGTGATGTCCACACAGGTGCAGCTGCCCAAACACTGCCTGTAAATGGGTTCTTCACTATCCCTTCCTAGTCTGGTGTGGAGAACAGGTTCTTACGTTTGGAAAGACTGTATAAAAAATAGAGACAGGTTCCCCAGCATCATTCAGGGCCCAGGCTGAGGTAGCCAGGCTGCTGGTTGTTGCTTCCCATCATTTCCTTTTCAGTGAGCAAAGGCTGAGCTTTCTGGCTGTGAAGGGTGGGCAACTTTCATGACTACCTGCCAGGTACAGATGTTTGTGAGAGTTTGCTAGCTCCCAGACATCAGCAGCACATGCGCTCCCAGATTACTTGTCTCCTGGCAGGATTAAGAGCATATGTTTGCTTTGCAGGAGGGGAACAAAGCAAAAGTTTTGAATAAGCACATAGATTTAGGGATTTGGAGTTTACATGTTAGATTCAGCTGTAAAGTACTGGCTTACAAATTTTATCAGGATCAAAACAAAAAATATCGAAGAGGAGCCCAAAGTGGGTAGCTCATACAAGGAGCATTCTTTAGGCCATCCTTGTAGCAGGGAAATCTCAGGCTAACCTGGAAGCACCAGGATTTGCCTCTGTCTTGCATCCAAAGATGCAGCTCAGGTTGGGCGCCGGACCCTCTTTTGGGGAAGAGGGATTTTTGATGGGCTTGGTGAAGCCTGAAAATCAATGCAGACAAGGCTGTGGGGGAGAGCCGCAGGGGACAGCAGCAGCCTTACACTTCTGGTTTTGCTTTTTGCCTCCTGCAGCCCACCAAGCTTCGGGACCATTTTCAGCTTCATTTCATGCCTTTTATTTCCTGCACCCCTTGATTCACTTAGAAACACCCCATTGAAAAAAAAGCCACCCATCCAAGCCTTCTTGCGGCTCTCACCAAATGAAGGCACCATGTATGTAGCATTAATAGATTCTCTTATATTAGGTTTGCAAAATGCAGACAGAGCAGGCAGAGGCATCTGTTCATTCCAGTAATGGAGCAGAGCAGCGAGGCAGACAGCGAATTTTATTGTCCTGGGAAAGTGTGGGCTGGTTTAGGCACTTTCCAGCTTAATGCAGGGGCTGAAGTGAGACAGAAGGAAAATTGCAGATTTTTTTTTTTTTTGGTTTGTAATTATCACCCTAATAGCTGTTTGCTAATTAGCTCTCCACTTCCCAGCGGCTCAGAGGAAGGATTTTGTGCCTAAGCTTGTTTGGGAAGTGGGGCTGGCTTTTGGCAGCCAGTGCAGCTTGTAGCCTTTGGCTTCTGTCTGGGCAGTAGCAAGATAAAACTCTTACATGGAGCCTGAGTGTTGTCACGCTTGCAGTACACAGGAGCAGGGGTGACTCAGAGGGTCAGGGACCTTCAACTGATGCAGAGCATCCTGTAGGCAAACTCCCAATCAGGTGTAGTCTGGAAATAACAGGCACTGAAACAGCCTTCGGGGTGATCCTCTAGGCTTCAGCCATCCCTGTGGGTAGAAGAAGCCACAGCAGCCTATGGTAGCACTGACATCTGACCAAAACGAATGGATTGACAGGTGGTCCAGGGTGCCTCAGCACTGAATTTTATTTTTGGAGAGGGTAACGAGCTCATGTCAAACATCATCTCTCCTGTGGAGGAATAATGCCTTGTAGCACCGCGCTCTCTGGTGCTGCTCACCCTCCAAAGAGCACCAAGTTCAGTCAGCCTTCTGCTGCTTGGACATGTCACTCCAACCTTGGGATGTCCTTCAAGGACAGCAGAGTAAGAATCACTTGCCATGGGACACAAAGTGTCTCCCAGGGCTGCAGTGTAGGTACAAGGCACAGGAGATGCCCCTCCTTGCCTCTCCTCTTTACCTTTGCCCACACCCTCGTGCCAAACCATGCCACAAAGGCTCTAGTCCACTTTCATCATCTGACACTTGCCTGGTTGGCTGACGCTGCTAACAAGGAGGCCGTGTGAGCTGTGGGGTGCCAATACCTGTTTGCAAAGCGTTGGAGGGCCACAACCATGCAGCCATCCACTGGTAATGATTTTCAGTTGCTCCATGTCTGGGCAAGAGCCAGCTGAGGGGTGGATATGGAGGTTCTGTCACCTGATGCCAGTGGTCTGCTAAAGATGGTTTTAGGTTTCAGTCCTGCTGAGGACCCAGTGAGGGCAGGGTCTGGTGAGATTCCCCACTGCTGGGCAGGTATCTACCTCCCTCTTGGGATGTGCAACCAGGGCAGTATTCAAACAAATCTGGCACTCAGTTTTATCAGTCTATTGCATTTAATATTTTTTTAAGTGGAAGCCTTATCGAACTTCTGGAGCTGCTTTGGCTTTTGTAAACCGGCAGCATACAACTGGGGCACTTGCGATGTGCCAGCAAGCGGATGCATTGCTGTGAGCTCTTTCACCCCACATCCTGTCCTGTGGCTTTTAGCTTTTGCAGGGCTTGATCGCCCTTTCCTAGCACAAGCTTCCAGTACCATTAAAGCAAACACTGCCAGTCCCAGCCTTGCACTGACTAACCCTGGGGGAATATTAGTAATTTACAGAGATCGTTATCTGTCATCAGGTAGGAGAGGCCAGCTTTTCAGTCCAGCCTGGTTCATTGCAGGGCTGCTAGCTGGAGGCTGAGAGGCTGAAACCATCCTAGCACAGATGCTAAAATGGCCACTGGTCAGCCAGAAACTGAGAAACCTCCTGAACAGCTAGAGCCAGAAGCCAGTGGACATGTCCTGCTCCCTCTCAGGAGAGCTATCCTGTTCTTTTGTAGTCGTCGTCTTTCTGGGGCTCTGTCCTTGTGGGGCGTTTTGGCTTTCCAGAGGGGATCGCCAGTCCTCTTATTGCTGGCAAGGGAGGTGACCTTTGCATTCATAGTACTCCACTTGCTATTTTTGTGCTTCATACTGAACCTTGCTTTCCTGACTGGGTCTTCTGCCCTCCCATGGGAGGTCTCTTCAGGCTGGTAGCTCTTCTGGGAGATGCAGCAATATCCTGGGGATGTTTCTTATGTAGCAGAGACCACAGGGGTCATTGGCAGAGGTGAAAAGGATTTGTGCTCCCAACCAGGGACGGTGCAGCACCCGAGGAGGTAGGACATGGAGATGACTTAGAAGTCTGGGGTGGAGAAGAGGATTAAAGGCGCAGCCCAAGAGCTTTTCAAACTAGGAGGAAAGGTTGAAGTAGGCAGTGGGGGAAGAGATGTAGGGGGAACGAAGTGATAGAGGGCCTTTTGTGCAAAGAGGAGGAGCTGCAAAATGGCATGACCAAGTGCCGAGACCCACCAGAAAGCTGAAAATGTTGATTGAGATGGGCAAAGACCAAAGGGGACACCTATCTGTAGGCATATGTGGAGCATTTGCAGGGATTCAGGATGTGCCACAATGCAGCTAGTGTGGCTTCCCTCCCTGGAGGAGAGTGCATCAGGGGGTTTCTACAAATGCAAGGGTGAAAGCAGGCAGGAGTATGGCAGTATGTTGAGGGACACGCTACAGCCTGTGTTCAGTGAGATCCCATTTCCACCTTAGTCTTCTGAGTCAGTTTTTTTACAATCTTTTTGCTTCCTTCTCCATGTCCCCTCAGCTCGGTGACTTGAAAATCAAGAATCAGATCTTCGGGGAGGCCGTGAAGCAGCCAGGCATCACCTTCATTGCTGCCAAATTTGATGGCATCTTGGGCATGGCATTCCCAAGGATCTCTGTGGACAAGGTCACCCCTTTCTTCGATAATATAATGCAACAGAAGCTGATTGAGAAAAACATCTTCTCTTTCTACCTGAACAGGTAGTGTTGGGTTTGATGGTGCACCTCTTGTTGCGAGGGCAAGCCCAGCCAGACATCTCTCTATGCCTTTTGGTAGCACCTCTTGCTGTGTGCCACTTCACATCCTGGCGAGCACCACTGAGGAGGTCTCAGCAAAATCTCCTTGCTGGAGCAGTCAGGCCGAAATCTCTTCTTTTCACTGCTTTGTAGTGGGAAGGGAAGTAGAAATGCAGCCATTTTGCTCATGTAAAGCTGGGTCAGTCTGCTACCACATTTCTTAAGTGATGAAGAGGGTGTTTAGAGGAAAGAGAAATAAAAATAAACATGGTTATGATTGTGAGATTTGCATGCTGCTGGTGACCCTGTTAGAGTGGCCCCAGTTTGTCGCCAAAATCCTTGAGCCACCTGGCCACCACAGTGTCACCTCCCAGACAAGCATGCTCCCCACCAGTCATCACTAATAATGGAGCTAACCCTCCCTGACCCCCTGAACAATCCTTCTGCATAGCCCATAATGTGTTGGCACCCACAGCTGCTCCCTGTAGGACGCTCCATGACCCTCCTGGTACCACAGAGGGGGACTCTGAACTACTTCAGCCCAAAAAGTAGCACACTGTGAGTGGGGATGGTAGAGAGGGCTGCTGCTGGCTGCTAAAGTGCCAGCCCTCCCGCTGTCACCATATTTCTTCCCATCTGTTCAACAGCATCTGACAGTAACCTTGAGGATTCAGCTCCAAGGCTGCTGGCTGGTGCAGAGTCGGATGCAGATAACCTGATGCTGCATCAGCCACATCCAGTTGTATATGGGTATTTGTTACAAGCCGATTATTTGGATGGTCCCTGCACCAGTGCTTATTTCCCCTTTACTGTCCCACTTCTCTGCAGTGCATTTCTCCAGATGTCTGTGCAAAAGCACAAGGCAAAAATCTGAAAGATGCTTTAGCTGAGCCAAAATGTTGCCATTTCCCCACCCCAGCCTGTCTCACAGTATCTCTCCTTATATTGACACATTATAGCACGATACAAGTTGTCTGTCTCCAGTGCTGCTAATGCTGTGCTTCACCCCCAAGCACCCTGGCATGTGTTTTGGGAGCAGACAAAGGGGGGCATTCTTGCCGTGCCCTTGATGTTCACAGCTTTGGGTTGTTTTGTTTTCAGAGACCCCGCAGCTCAGCCTGGTGGTGAGCTGCTCCTGGGAGGGACCGACCCCAAGTATTACAGTGGTGACTTCAGCTGGGTCAACGTCACACGCAAGGCCTACTGGCAGGTCCACATGGATGCGTAAGTCCCCCCTCCACCTGACTGCATGTGTTGGGACACATGTGCAGATAGCTCATGCCAGGGACTGGGCTGAGATGCTCCAAAAAGGGATCATCTCTATCTCTGTAATACATCCACACCAAAAAAAAGCAGATTAAAATTGCACCCTAAGGCTGGGTTGTTTGTCTCTTAGAAGGGCGGAAGAGGCGGAAAACAGCAGGAGATGTTCTGAAAAATCTTTTCCTCTTGTTTATGGCTTGGCATTTGAAAACACCTGCTGCATCCTTGCGAAGTGGAGAAAAAGACGTGTGTCCTTCCAGGCAGGGCAGGCCCCACGGATTAAACTCTGACTTTGCTCAGTTCTCAGCGAGGCCTGAGCTGTGTGGCTTACTTGCTCAGATCTCCAGAGGAACAGGATGAGGCTCAAGGAAGACAGCCCTTGACTGAAGGGCACTGCGCAGCAATCAGCACTCATTGTTGGAGGCAGAGAGGAGGAGAGTGGGCTGAGCTGCCGGCCGCCAGCCCTATGGTCTATTCTGAGCTTTCCCACGTGATGGGAACTTAGAAGCAGCCTGTGATCAGTGTGTCCTTTGCCTGGAGATCGCATCCCTCCCCAACGCAGGGTTTCAGTTCTCATCTTCCCCAAGTCCTGCCACATTTGCAAAGTGTGGCAGACCTTTGGCTGGAAAGCTTTGTCTGTCTGTGTTGCTGTAAAATGTGATGCAATGAGGGAGCCAGACAGCTCCTGTATTGCCTGTTTTATGTACACAGGCCTTTCCCTTGCCTGAGACCTCCTCAGCTGTTCCTTTAGCCCTTTGCCTTTTGCAGTAGTAGAGGTCATACCAGTCCCTAATTAATTGCCCCTGGTTCACTTACATGCCCATCAGTCATGGTGGTTAGCAGGCAGGGTATGCAGGCAGCAGTCAGTTCTGCCTGTTGTTTCTTGCAGCCTTTGCTGGGAGGCCTCTAAGCATTGCATTCTGTCTATGTATCTCTTCCCAGGGTGGATGTTGCCAACGGGCTGACACTATGCAAAGGAGGCTGTGAGGCCATTGTGGACACGGGAACCTCGCTCATCACTGGCCCCACCAAGGAAGTGAAGGAGCTGCAGACAGCCATTGGTGCAAAACCACTCATCAAAGGCCAGGTGGGAGTCCATTGCCATTGTGTACACACTGATGTCCTGCTTTGCACCCAGATACTTCTAGATACCTTCGTCGTCTTCTTCCTCTGCTCTCCATTCCCAGCTTGTACTCCTGGGAAAGCCCCTGACATAGCAAGGACCCCTTTGTCTTTTGACCCTGGGTAGCATTTGATGCTCTGGTCATGTTCTCAGTAGAGGGCTCAGTCCCATGAACTTCAGGAGGCTCTAGATCACCTCTGCAACCTGTCTCTGGGAGGTAGAGGAGAAGGTGTGCGTGTTGCACACACGGCCAAGGATTCACATTAATATGAGTCCAGAAGTGTATGTATCAATGCAGATACATTTAGTGTAAATGACCACCCTTCCCTGCCAAGTTTGTAACAATCTTAGCTAATATCACAGGGTCATCTCTCCTCCCTGAAATTGTGGAGAAATAGAGATTGTAAAGGCACTCTAGGAAGGATGCTGTGCTCTGAAGCTCCTCCCAAATGACAAAGCCATGAGCACTTGTAGGGCTTTTCTGCAGTGTTGGAGAGACCCCATGCCGCAGCAACAACTGGCTTAGACCTGCCACACTCCCCAAGACTCACCAGCGTTAATTAAACCCACTTTGTCTGTTCATCGTACCATGAGTCCCTGTCTGTGTTTCTAGGCTGTATCAAGCGACATCTCCCCCTCCTGTGGCAAAGGAAAGACCCCAGCCTTGTTGTGTCAGGTGCTGTGCTCTGAGTCTTAGCAGAGCCAAAAGTTGAACCCAGGATCCTTTGGCTCCATCCCTATCTCTAAAACCCTATGGCCCCTCAGCTTGCAGCGCTGGGCAGGGAGCAGCCCTCCTTCCCTAGCTCAAGCCTCTTCTGCACCCTGAGATGAGAGTCCTTGAGGAAAACCACAGCAAAGACACGGCTGTGCCCAGAGGAGACCATGCCCTTCCTGAGGGCATGGGAGCTGGTGTCTAAAGCCTTTACTGTTTATGTTGCAGTATGTGATCCCATGCGATAAGGTGTCATCTCTGCCTGTCGTCACGCTAACACTAGGAGGGAAGCCCTACCAGCTCACTGGAGAACAGTATGTCTTCAAGGTGCGTACAGGCAGCTTTTGCCAGCCCTACACTTCTTCCACAAGGCCTAATTTGTTTTCTCCACTCAGACCTCAATCATGAAATCCAAAATGAAAGAGCAACAAAAACAAGGCTGGAGCTGGCACTTGAGTAAAAGTCTGAAAGGTTGAGGTGATGGGGTGGGTAGCACTGGCTGATTGGACTTGGGCAATCTCACCAATGTCCTGCAGGAATAGATGCGCTGCATGATGTTCCTGAGGGGCAGCAGGATGGGAGAGAAAAGGCAGACAGGCTGTTGCTTCACTTTCTACAAACATTTTGCCCTTTTCTGCTGGATTCTGGTGCCATGAGATCAGCCTTGTCATGGCAGAGGCCACCAGCCTGGCACTGAAGCCATCAGAGTCAACTTACTAGGACCATTTTGTGCAGAATTTCAACAACGACTCTTAATTCACAGCTGGCTGGGAGGTTTATGGACATGTGACTTTACTTAATGTTTTGATGAGGAAGGGCTCTGGGAGGGGGGCTGGGTTCAGAGCCATGGGTGCGGGAGATTGGGAGTTACTTTTGCAACCTGTAGATTGCAGAGTGGGAGAGGCTGAAGCAGAGCTGGTGATGGCAGGTGTTATTGCTGAGCCTGCCAGGTTCAGGGAAGGGGAGGGTCTCCTTGGGCTGAAGCTCTCATTTTTCTCTGTAGGTTTCTGTACAAGGAGAGACCATCTGCCTGAGTGGCTTTTCAGGCCTGGATGTCCCACCCCCCGGGGGCCCACTCTGGATCCTGGGAGATGTCTTCATTGGTCCCTACTACACCGTCTTTGACCGTGATAATGACTCTGTTGGCTTTGCCAAATGTGTCTAAGCGCCTCTGCCACACACACACTTACACACATGCACGGGAGCCATAGAGAAAGATTACCAGGATTAGAAAATCCAGTAAGTGGAAAGGAAAAAAAAAAAAAAAAGAAAAAGAAATGGAACTAGATTTAAAATTACATGGAAAATAGTCATTAGTGCCCTGCTAGCTACTCTTTCCCCTCTGTTGAGTAAATGATGCTGGGAGGTCTGTATTTGACAACTCCAGCTGGAATAGCCCCTTGCTTTACTGCTGTGTCTTCCAGTATTTGTTTTAAAGAATAATTCTCAGAGCTGAACAAGGCCCTCTCATGTCTCCCAGCCCTGGTGTCCTTCCTGAAGAGCAGCTGGCTGATGTCAGCCCCTGGCATCTCTGTTCCTGCAGAGGTGCTGTGTGGCTGCTTTTGGGTTTGGTCTTCTGCGCTGGGGGAGAAATATGGGGATGGCTATCCAGCTTGTTATTTATTTCTTCTTGCTTTTCACTGACGAAATGGGAGAGCAAGAGGTGAGGAAGAGTCAGTCTTCATCACCCCTCTGTGACAAGTTGAGGCAGCAACTGCTAGGTCATTTCTCCACTAGGAGAGCACATCCTGGGCTGGAGCGACGAAGGATTGCGGTAGTGTACGCAAGGATTAAGTTTCAGAGCCCAAGGGCTCTGGTGGTGTGTTTTTATGTAGTTATGGCAGTAGTGAGAGGACTAGAAGCATGACGTCCACATGCCAGACCTAACAGGGCAGGGATTTGGGATGGGGTGGGGAGCTCCAGGCAGTGGGACTCTTTAAGGATTACAAATATAAGAGGGGTCAAGATAGGATTGTAATAGATGTCACTTGAATTCATGGCCATGAAGGCCTGGCTTTCTGCTGAGTGAAGTCACTTGACACAGGTTCTCTTGAGCTTGGTGAACTCCCGGGCAAATCTTCCCATCTTCATCCCAGCCACTGAGTTGAGAATGTCTTTAGCAACCTCCTTCCTTGATTTCTACCTTACTAATGCTAGTGAGAGCTCTGTTCATATCAGCCTGTGTTGCAGATGGAGTGAAGCACAGTCCTACTTCAGGGAGGTTGTAGCTGAATTAGCTGTGCTCTCAGGTCCTGCTGGAGAGCTGAGGTCTGCATATATGGAGTCACTGACTTCACTGGACTGGCATCAGTAGGCAAACACTGGTGGAGGTGTGAGGACAATAAAGTGAATTTTAAAGCACTACTGGAAAGCAGAAGAGAGTTTGCCAGGAATCCCAGCCCATGCTGGGAGTAAAAGACTTTTTGCTCTCCCAGTGTGCTGGATGAGGTTCTGAAGTTAGGGAGTGGCAGCAGGTGATGGCCAAAGCTGAGGGAGGCAAGAGGACCACATCAGCACCAGCCATGACCCCAGAGCAGGGAAAACAGATGGCAAAATCCTGGCACCCCAAAATTCACCGTACCACTGAGGCCAAGGAAGTTCCTGAGAGAGGTATTTGGGCAGTGGGTGAATAAGTGGTTATGCCCAGTGAAATACATTTACATCATCCCAAGTTTGAATTCACCGTGAGCATCAGAGGCATGGGTGGGGAAAATGTCCCATGGTGAACTGTGGGAGGACAGTGAGAACCTAGCCTGCAGGTGTCACCTGTCCTCACCCTCTGTAGCTGATCAGTTTGGCTTTATAACCGCGCCTAATGCCTTGCAGGGGTCTGGTGTGGGCAGTCAGGGACAGGCCCGAGCATACTTACGATGTGTGTACTGTGCCCTGTAAACATGGATGAAACAAATGCTGTTCCCAAAGCTTGCTTGTAGTCTTTATCTGCAACCCTGCATCTGGATGCCTAAGGACATCTGTAGTAGACTAGCAAGAGAACAGTAGCGCGCTACCAGAACAAAACCCAACTATCACTAGGTACTACAAAATCAGCAGATATTCAGCACCTTTCCGGAGAGCCCCAATTTCACACCAGTTAAGTGCCCAGAGCTCCTCCAAGTCCTGCTACGTGCCCCCCAGCTGCAAGTTTTCTGAAGCATGGCGAGACAGAGACAGCCTCTCAGGTACCCACTAATCAGACCTGATGTGTGGTGCGAAGCCTGACGTGGAGCTGACAAGGGGTTTTGAACATCTTTGGCATCAGATTTAAGTGGAACATGCAGCACAGGCCCAGAACAAGCTGCTGGGCCATGGTTCTGCTGGGCGTTCAATGCCTTATGCCATCTGTGACATGGCCTCTGTGGAAAACCAAGGCTGGGCTGATCTCTGTCCTCATGCAGGCAGGAGACTTCTGCCTGGGGAAAGAGCAAGGCCCAAAACAATGCCCTGAGTGACATACTTTAGGATAGGCTGGAGGAGTGGTTCATGGTAGTCTTCCCTGTATGGGTCTACTCCCTTTGTTCTTTTAGTTGCATTTTTAAACCAAACTCTTTAACTGTGTGACTTTTTTTTTTTTAATCTAATTTGCTTTAATCTAATTTGCAGACTTACCGTCTCATCATAGAAAATCGAAACAAAAAAATACAGTATTTCCCCTCCTGAACTCTTGAGAGTTGTCTTTCCTTAAATAGTTCGAGATGTCAGACTTTCTCAGTATCTCCCCAACCTTTATACCTGGCTCAGTTTGTCTAGTCACCCACTCAGATGGACCCATACGTGTTTCAGAAGGGTTCCTTCCCTTCTTTCCAATAGATGAACATGCTCAAAGGGTTTTGATCTGCCTTTTGGAATGTATTAAAACAGCCTTTTCTGGATGGCATGACAGTATCCCCTGCCTGACTGAGCACCACCAGGGTGGCAGGCACTCCCAGCATCTCTCCTAGCCTACAGCCTTCTGGGGCCACATCTCCCTGGCTGAGTACTGCCAAGGGCAGGTCCTTCTACAGGGTACTCAGGCTGTCCCTTGGGCCTCTGGGCAGGGTAGAACAAGCTCTGCTCCACTTGGGACATTGCATGGTCCTGTAACAGCCTAAGTGGGACTACAATTTCTAAGTCCAATCTAAAAGCCACTAGGATGTGGAGTTCATGCTCCCAGAGTCTGGTGATAAAGAACATGGGGTTTGGTGGAGTTTTTTCCAAAATGTAGGAAAAATCCACCTATCTTGCCTGGCTGTGTAATTTTTAGTCCTGCTGTATGGGAGCTGGAGACTTCAATGCAGAATGGAGGACCCATGTGCCAGGTGGAAGATAAGAGCTAATCCCTACTTTGAAAAAAGCATCATCTACATAAGCAAGATGAATGCAGCCAAGTCCCATCCCATTTTCTAAGCACACAGAGAGCTTAACTGATTTTCCCATTGGCACATCCTGAGCCGCAGGATGCCTTAATACCCCGATCAGCTGTTCTCATACATTAAAGAGATGGATTTAACCCAAAAGGGCTGGCTGGGTCCTGAAAACCAATCATGCAGCCCACTATTCCTCGATAGCCCAAGGGGAGAACAAGTCATCCACCGCCAAATTTATCGACAGGAATATGAGGGCGTTGCTTCTACTGGGGATATTGTGCCTAAGCCTTTAATCGTGCTGTGAGTACTGAATGTTACATCTGAGCAGAAACAATCACAGGCTTGATTGTGGCCAAAAGCTGGAGAAGCCAAGAGTCAGGATTGTCCACCCATGCTTTTCCAGCAGGGAGCAGAGCACACTCCACCCTGCGAGCAGCCCACACACCACTTGCACAGCAGATGGTTTACACCCCCCCCCCCCCCCATTTACTGCACTGTCTCTGCAGAACTCCATGCTCATGACAATTTGATAACTCACTATTTATTAAATGTGTCCACTGATGTTCTCTTGAGAAGTAGGGCACTTGGCCCTGACCTTCAGAGCTCTCTTCAGAGGCTTGATCCTTCTCCAACCTGCTCTGTTTTGGCAAAGCCTACTCAGATAAGGACTTCCCCAAGGAGAGGGAGAATGAGACCCCTCATTTATGGAGATGACTGGCTCATCTGGTTGGCTCAGCAGTTTGTTCCTTTGGGAACTATTTTTACTCACTGTCAATGACTAAGAACATTGTTTTGGGGGCTGATGTTTTTTTCTTTTTCCGCTCTTTCTTGGATTTATTTTTAGGTTCCTTTAGGAGGGAAAAGAAGTGGAGTGCAGACTGAAAGCTTAGAGGACAGGAGACAGGCATCAAAAAAGAGTGGGGAGATGGGATTTACCTCTCCAAGCCTCAGGGTACCTTACTTCTCATGGGGCTTAGTAACCCCTTGAGGAATTTTATAGAGGGAATAAAAAAAAGCTTTCAGGAGCTTGTAGGATTTCTCCTTCAGAAAATAAGCAGGGGAAGGTCCTGCTAATGGTTTTGCAGAAAGCTGGAGTAGGATTTGAGATGGAAGACTTTCTCACGGGTCTTACAGCACTTGATTATGCTACAGCCCATGTCTTTATAACGATTACAGGAGAACTGCTTTGGGGCAGGAAACATCTTTCTATTCTGTTCATTCAATGCTTAGCACAAGGGGATGCAGGTCTTGATGCCACAGTATTACAAGCAATTATTCATACTCATTCCAGTTTTTATTTGAAAGGAAAGTGGTCCTAGACCTCATGTTTCAAGGCTTACACACATGACCTTTAAAGACACCCAGAAAAATAGGAGTGTTAAAATAATGTGGAATATTGAGGGGGTTTTATTCCTTATGTAATTATTTTTCAAGCCAGTTCCCTAATTCTGAACAGTGACATGAATGGTTTTTGAACCACCAATGCTGCATATATGCCATTGTGATCCATGCTAATAAATCTCTCACTGCTCACACTTAACATTGAGAAAGACGATGAATTACCAAAAGTGCTCAGCAAACTGTAAGGCTGACCTGGTACCCAGAGAAGAGAAAAAGCAGCCATCCAGCCTCCCTGATCTTTCAGTTCTAATCACACTGGGGAACACACCAGCCTCTCTTGATCCCACATTTCCCTACATCACTCTGCTGCCTCCTCTTGCCTCCTCCAGATCCCTTCTTTTTCTCTGCTCACCCTCCATCCCTGCCTGACATTTAAGAAGACAAACAGTCCTCCCCAGACAAATGAAGAGCAGGCTCATCAGTAGCTTCCATGGCAGACAGCAGTCTGCATCCAAAGGGTTTCATTGTTTCTTCAGACCCTGAAGGAAGGATGCTATGCACAGCTGTGAGTTGCCCAGGTCTGTTCAAGCCCTCCAGAACAGCTGACAACAGCTGGCAGTGGCTCTGCCTTCCTGCAAATATCTTAACCCATAGGAACATCACTTTCACCCCAGCACTGCTTCTGCTCCTTAGCAGCTTCTTGGAGAGAGACCTAGGTCTTGTCACAAGCAGACCTAGCACTAATAAAACCCTCTTTACTTTGGCAGGACCCGACATCACTCTGGCAGCAATAAATGCCAAACCAAAGGACAACCTAGCCTTTTTTAACCAGTGAAGCTGCCTTCAGAGGGATTAAACTAGCCTTGTGCAAATTGGACCCCTTCCAGCCTGGGAATGCTGTGGCCACACAAGAAGTCCCCTCATATCATGGTAACCCACCGGGATGAACTTCCTCCTTCACAGGAGCCAAATCTGCCTGTGAACAGCTGAGTGAATTACCATACTTATTTCTTAGCTCAGCACTTTGCATGTAGGCTTAAGGCATTTCCAGGGGGTTTCCCTTCCCCTGCGGATACTGCTTGCACAAACTTTTGTCTTACCCAGCCTGCTTCCAGTACTCTGGGATTTCTCTACGCCCCGCCCCCAGCACCCCATTGAACTGACTGTTGTCTCAAGGCCACCTGTGCTGTGCTGGGCTCTGCTGCTGCAAGGTGACACACCGTGTCCTCATATCCTCGCCCTCCCTGTGCCACAGCCACGTCCTCACAAATGACCTGCAAGCTGTCCCTGCATGGCACCAGCTGCTCTCTGGCATCACATCCCTGGGGGGATGCTACTGCAGCACCCCAGAATCAGATTTACACGCAGCTCCTAGGGCAATAGGAGGCAGCAAGCATTTCCTTGATCCTTGTGTCAAGCCTGGGCATGGCCAGATCCCCTGGGCTTGTCCATCCTTCATGACATCCTCTCCTAAAGCAGCCCCATGCCCTATGTCCTGCTGCCAGAGTGCCTACACCCCTGCCTGCACTGGGATGTGCTCAGTGGCAGAATTTATCACCCCACACAAACAGGATTTATTCCTTTTCCATCCCTCCCCCACAACCAAAGCACTTTCCCCCCCCCAGTGCTGCATCGCTCCTACCTTCCCTCACCACAACATCACCCCCACACGTCCCTGCCACACTTGCTTCAGACTTTTTCACCCAGACCCATGGGAGCAAACCTGCAAGCCAGGCTGCATCAAGTCCCTGCTGCAAAGGTCTCTGTGGGTGATGCTGGGGAGAACGGGGCTCAGCATTTTCTCCGGCCGGCCAGGCAGGGCAGCTGCTTGGCCGGGGCTCAGGAGATGCCCTTCCCCAACGGGGTGCTAGAAGAATGCTCCAAGCAGGAGGTGACGTTCCCGCATGGGGGACACGAGGAGAAGAGCTGGAACACGGAGGAGCTCTATTGCGCGCATCATGTTTGGGGGGAGGAAGGGGGCTGCAGGTTGACCTTCCCAGTCTAGAAGTCCTACCACCCCGGCCCATGGGTGCCCCCCCCACCCCGCGCTCCCCTCCTCCCGCAACTCCAGCGCCGAGGAAGCCGAGCCGGAGGCAGTGCTGAGCCGGATATGCAGCGACTCCGCGCATCCCTCCTTGTGAGTATCCCTCTCTCCTCCTGATGCCTTCGGAGGACGGATGGACAGACAGACTGGCAGCCAGAGGTGGACTGGTCTTTCCTATTTGCAAAACTGAGGTGGGAGGGTAATCTTTTCCCACAACCCCTTCCCCATCTTCTGTCTTTATCCCCTCTTCCTCCTCCTCCTCCTCCTCCTCTTCGGCCACGATATTTTTTCCCTTCCCAAAAAGGGGGTTGGGGGGACGGACAGACCTGCTGGCAGGTGGAAAGAATCAGGAAATCCTCTGTAATCCCGCAGAGATGAGGACTCAGCAAAATAAATAAAAGCCCCAAAATAATAATAAGGCCCCACCCCACCCCCCCAGAGGGAGGGCGAGGGGCCGGGCTGCTCTGCCGCACCGAGGGACCCGCTCCGTCCGCAGCCGAGCGGCCGGCCCCGTCCCGGCTTGGGACAGCAAGCAGAAGGCCCCGACAGACAGACAAACCGACCGACAGACCGATAGGCGGGCGGAGAGGGCTGCGAGAGGGATATGCAGCGCAGCCAGCTGGCAACTGCCCTGGAGCCCCCCGCTTCCTCTCAAGTGTTGCTTTCTGTTTCCATTTGTTTCCTTCTTTTTTTAAAATTCATTGCCCCGCTCGTGGCTGGGGCGCAGGTCACGCAGGACAGCGCGGGGGGAGGAGGGCGAGAGGGAGGGATGGATGCTGCCGCTGCTGTCGCTGCTCTGCCCCCGCCGCGGGGCCAGGGCCGGCAGCTTCGCGGTCCCCAGGCGTAGCTGTGCTCCCTCCTCCCCCTCCTGCCTGCCCTCCTCTCCTCCCTCTCTCCTCTGCCCATTCCCTTGCTCCTCTCCCCGCTCTCTCCTCTGTCTCCTGGTCCCCCTCTCTCTCCTGCCTTCCCCCTGACATCTCCCCTTTTCTGCTTCTTCTCCCCATTTTTCTTCTCCCCTCTCCTGGTCTCTCCATCCCCTCAGCCCCGTTTTTCACAGGGGGGCTTTCACTTTGCCAGGGCAGAGCGTGGTGACACCACGGCAGCCACCACGGAGAGGACACAGGATCCCCCCCTGGGCCCACCGTGCCCCTTTGAGGGGGTGGCCTGGACCCCGAGACCTCCCCAGGCCCCTCCGCAGGGTTGCTTCACCTGCATCGCCAAGCCCTCAGCTCTCCGGCAAGGTTCGCCCATCCTGTCTCCCTCTTCGGCTGTTTATCTCATGGAGAGCAAGAGCTGCAAAGGAGACAGCCTGCGGCCAGCAATCCCCTGCAAGCACTCAGTGGAGAAGAAGACAATGACCAACCCAACCACTGTCATCGAAATCTACCCTGACACCACTGAGGTGAATGACTACTATCTCTGGTCCATCTTCAACTTCGTATACCTCAACTTCTGCTGCCTCGGCTTCATCGCCTTGGCCTATTCATTGAAAGTGAGTACTGAGCGCAAGGCGCAGGGTAAGGGGTGGCAGGAGAGGATGGAAGCACCTCTGGGGGTTGTGCCTGATGTAGATCACATTTTTGGACCCGAATGAGAGGTTGCACTTGCTGGGGATGGGGATAAGAAGAGCCAACTGGGGATGGGGAGAGCCACTTGGAGCCAGGGATGCTGCTTCAGATGGAGAACAGGCACTTTGACTTGCCCCAGTACCATCAGAGTCTCCTGTGTATTATGGCAGCAGGGTGACCAACAGACAATATCTTGTGTGCATCCACATGCACCCCAGCACTCGTTCCCTTCCTGATAGATAGAGATCTTGTTAGAGCAGGGGATCTAGCAGCATTGGATGGTCAGGCAGAAGCAGTAAGAAGCAGACAGACACGATCAGTTGGTGCCTGGCGAGCTGTGGTGGGGAGAGGCTGCCAAGGTGCAGGGCAATCATGCCTGTTGCCTTCTTGCCCTCTCCCTAATTAGAACATCAGAGCTGGTGGCTAGCATCCCTGCTCCGAGCCCTATAAATTCTAAGGCAAGCCCTGGAGACTTGCCAGCATTGTGGCAATGAGCCCTGGCTAGTTGAGGGGAATTTGAGTGCAGCAGGGCTTTGCACAGCATTTGGGCTGAGGAGAAATAGAGCAATGTTGATGGAGAGGGTGACGGCATGGAGCACAGCCAGCAAAGGGGACAGGACTGGGTTACTACCCGTAGTGGTAGAGGAGAGCAGCCTGGCATGGATGGCACCCAGCAAACAGGCAGCCCCTTGGCACCTGCCGGGATAGAGGGGCCTGGGTTGCCTTCCACTTCCCTGCCTGCCAGCCTAAAACCTAACTGAATGGATGTGCAGAGAGCCTGGGGCAGCTGGGTGGCCCAGGAGAGAAGCTAGCTGATATGTTTACACAGGCAGCATTTAGAGGAAGGCCAGGACACAGATGGGCTTCATCACAGAAGCAGATCAATTAACCCCATCCAGTTCCTACAAGCTGAACTGCAAGCACCCAACAATGCAAGGAGGCTGCTCGCGAGTCTATCGGGGTCTCCAGCAGAGTCAAGTCCACGGATCCATGGCCTAGGCTTGCCCAGCACTGGCACCATCGTGCCTGCCTCTATTTCTCCTTCCCAGACAAGGGTGATAGGCACACATCTGCCACCCATGCAATAGCTTCACTGCTACCTAGGCAAGGCATTTAGTAGCCTAAATCATGCCAGAGCTGAGCGCCCCCACAAGCAGGACTGAACCAAGGGCAAATCCAGGCAGTGGCAACCAAACACAAGTTGGAAGGGAATCCCTTAACAGCCGCACTTATTTAGCCAGCAAGAGAAGAAACTGGCTTTCTCCTTTTTGTGTGTCTTTGTTTGTCTGAATTTGCCTCTAATGTTCAACAACTTTCCCACACAAGAAGCAGGGTCACAGAAGCTGATAAAGGGTTTCACATCACAGAGATGCAGAAGTAGCTGCAGCGGGTATCTGGATAGATGTGGTCCCTCAGCTGCAGCCAGCAGTGGGGGCAGCACAGCCTGAGGACCAGGCTTACCCATCCCCAGGGGACAGTAAGGAGTAAGGTCTGTCCTACAAGGTTTTTAAAGGCTGGAGCCTTCACTGTCCTTGAAATGAGGTGTAAGGAAGGGCAAATCCCAGCAGTAACCCAGGGCTGGAGCCTCATGCCAGAGCAGAGATGTGGGTTTAGGATGCAACTGCAAAGGTCCAGAGGACATAAACTCCAGTGGGAAAAAAAAAAAAAAAAGCACTGGCAAAGGAAGGCATATGGGCAAATATGCTCCAAATCATGGAAAGGAAAATATCAGATGGTTGTCAAAAAAACAGCCTTGGCTTTTGGACTACAGAGACCGTAGCTGAATGGATATAATGGTGGTATCTGAACAGACATGGAGCTGAGCAGGTAGAAATAGCCTGATCTGGTCTTGGAGCTCCCCAGTTGCTGTGACTCCGTGGCAGCAGAGAAGAAGGAACATGTCCCTCAGAGGCACGGAACTGAACTAGCAAGTGGCTGAAGGGATGGCAAATGCCCTTGTGGGCTGCTCTTGGGGTGGGTGGTGGGAAGCAACAGGAATGCTTGGGCAGTAAATACTCTTGCAGGCTGCTGTTGGAATGGGTGGTGGGAGGCAATGAGGGATGCTGGGACAGTAGCAAGTTTGTCCTGGGGAAGAACACTGGGATGTTAAGAAAGGTGAGATCCTTTCTCACTCACAGCTACTGCAGAGACGTTCACAAGATTCTGGCCAGGCTGGGTGTTAGGGCTGTTTCTCCAGAAGCCTGTTGTTTTCATCTCTTTTACAGTCAATAAGGTTTTCCCCAGAAGTTCAGAGAAAGCAGAAGCAAGGAATGCCCGCGGGACAAATGTCTCTTTAAACAGACTGTTCTCATTCTTCTGCAATTTAATGTAAAAACAAGTTAGAAGCAGATAACTCAAGTCCCAGCCTTTTTACCAGAGACTGAGCAAGGTGCGGTGCGAGGGAGAGGAGCAGCACCTTCCCCGCCTATTTTGGGCCTTCTGACAGCAGAGTACTCAGCCAGGTTTCCATCAGGGCTCTGACGGCATTTCACAGTTCCCAGGTTATATGTTTTCCATTTCCTTTAAATAACTGAAACACCTAGGAACCTCTTTTTTTCATTATAAGAAACAGCATTTTCAATGCCCTGACATAAACATAATCTGGTTTTGCCAGATTCATACTATTAATAAAGCAATAGCTCCTTCATGCCTCAAGTTCATGAGATGTTTCATTATGGACATTAGCCCATCCTAGTATTTCCACCAGTTTCAGCAACACAACACCCACACTGGATGTCAGATGTTTGCTTAGGTACACTCAAATATTACCGTAAAGCCATCTCCTTCCCCATGCCTACTTTTATCAGTTTCAGCCATAGCTGGGAGAGCAGTACCTCCATGTCTGTCTGGCCTTTTGCACACAAGCTGCAGCTTTCTAGATTTCTTTCTGCAGGGAAATGCTATTTCACAGTCATCACCATTTACTAAAAATGCTAAAACCCCACCCAAGTACCAAAGAATTTATCCTCATACTCAAGGAAACACTTAAAGTCAGGTGAGGGCAAAGATTGTGGCATCCAAGCCAAGTACTCTGTGTGACAGACACCCCAGCCAAGTGCTCTGGATAAGAGGGTGATGGCATGCCTTGTCTTTTTTTACAACTGCAGCGGGCCAGATCCTCAGCAGATACAGCTTGCTGGGCTGCAACAGAGTCTCACTGACTCACACATCCCTCCAGGGGTTATTTCTAGCACCTCATGGTTAGCCTCCTGGAGTGCAAGCAAAGCATTCTGTAGGTGCTGGGGAAGAAGAGATAAACAGCAGGAGCAGGGAAGTTAGAAACCCTAAAATAACCTAGTCCCAGCCCAGCACAGATGCAAAGATGGTTCCAATTGCAACACTTTGGATTCAGTTGGTTTTCATCAGGAGCAAATGCCATGGCCTGATATTCGGCAGCTCCCTCCCTTCCTCTTTCTCAGCTCCAAGCAGTAATGAATGATGCATCAGCACATTGTGGCAGGAGATCTTGCTTCAGTCATTAGGACATCTGTCTCCAAAGACTGTCAGGGTGAGCCAAGTCCTTCTCAGTACCCATTACACCATGAGGCAATAGATTAGAGTGTCTGGGATATGAGACAAACCTTGGTACGGATGCAAAGTTGTGGTTGTATAGAGACAAAGAAGGCAAGACACCCTGCTGGCTTTTAAGCCCCAACAGCATTCCCATAGGATTGCTTACAGAGTTCTCCCTGTCCCTCAATGCCAATTTGTAATGTGATAGCACCTCAGGAGGGCTTAGCTCTCCTGTCCTCTTTCTGCCCTGCCCTTAGCATGCAGCTCTGGGCACAGCTGTTTACCTTTGCCTCTCGCTGTGTGTTGACCTTCCCCATTTTGAGTGGAAGCTGACCAGCACAACTCTATAGCTATTTATTAACCTTGAGAAGCAGAGAGGCTGACCAATTCACAGTGCAAATAAATCCCAGGATCCCATCCAGAGCTCCTTATGTGTAGCAACACAGAGCTCTGCACGGAAATGGGTTTACAGACCACCAGCTGTGTGCTGCATGCTAAAAGCTGGGCTGCCTAAAATACACCCTCATTAGACTCACTATCAACAAACCATTTGTCTCCTCCTGCAAGCTGAGAAAGCAACTTGTACCCACACAGCAAGTTCCTTGCTCCCAGAAACAAGAGGGGCTGAGTCCCAGAGCAGAGAGATGGGAGGTGGCTGCTGGGGAAGGGATTGGGAAGGAGCACAAGGGCAGGAGTTGAGGGGAGCACTTGGATAAGAAGCTGAAGTCAAAGCCCCAAGGGGAGGAAGGGCAAGAGATGGTGGTCAGAGGGAGGAGCCCTCAGGCACAAGCATACTGGAGAGAGTGGAGGACAAGGTGAGCAGCAGGGAGGTGACAGACAAGCAGAAATGGAGGGAAAGGCCACTTTTGCTGGTGGGAGAGAGAAGGAGGAACATTTACATGTTTTGTGGAAGGTTGGGCATGGAAGAAGAAAGGAAATATATAAGTTGTCAAGCTGGGCCAGAGATGAGCTTTGCCTTGTCCAGGGTCAGAGTTCCAAAAGGGCCCCCATATATCACTTTGGGATGCCTGAGGAAACCTTGCAGTCAGCAGATGCCTGATAATTATCCTTATGCACCAGTCATCTCAGTGCAAGGCAGAGCCAAGAATCCCCAAACAATTACTGGCAAGTTGAGAAGAGTCAAAATGACAACAAGAAAAGAGTTTGTGACTAAAGAACCACCACATTTGGATTTGGGGCGTTCAGCCTTATGCCCTTCTTACCCTTGGTCCCTGGGGACCACCTTCTTGGCTGCGGAAAGAAGCATCTTCCAAGGCTGCAAGAAGCTCATGCTCCAGCTGCCAACACATTATGGTAATGGTGGCCATAGGAGCATGAAAACAGGAAAAGCTGGGGCTGGGCTATGAGGAAGTCACTGCCATGTCCTTAAGGACAGAGCTGGCAAGGAGCTGAAACATGTCTCTGATTTCCAGGAGAGCTGTTCCTCCAGAGCCTGCTCAAATGCCGCAGCACGACATTGAAGGGAAACGTCTGCAGCATGTAGGGGTGCAAGGCCAGCTAGGTGAGATGAGGCCAACCTGGAGAGATGTGGGACGCCGGGGCTGTGAATGGTTGGGAAGGTGAAACATCTTCTCTTTATGCTTGTGTGCCACAGGGATCCTGGCACTTGTCTTGCACTTAGAGGCTCCGTTGCAATATAAATTATAATGGACAATGAGGGATGACTTGCATGAAGAGGACCACTGAAGCCATAGGATGTATGGGGAAATAATAAGGGAGGAGAGTATGGGGACCAAGGACTCAGCAGGGACGAGGGATGCAGGCAACCAAGGACAGAGCAATTGGAGGAAGTGAAAGCGAAAGGAAAGGGGGGGGGGGTGGGGGGGGGTGTACTGCAGGAGACAAGGGATGCAGGCAGAGCACCACGTGCTGCGTGGGGCTAGCAGGAGCAGTGGATCCTGCAGGAGAGGCTGGGATAGGAGGCAGCCGGGTGCCCTTTGGCAGGAGTCAAAGACAGCTGTCTGTACCTTCATTTTGGCCCAAACAGCAGCGAAGAGATGGGAAGGAAGAAAAAAGGAACTTGGAGGAAACGGTGGGTCTGGGGAAAGGGCAGCCCCGGGCGCCCCTCGCTGGAGATGGTGATGAGCAGCAGACTGGAGCAGGGCCAGAGGGAAAGTCGAGGGCGGGGGATGCTGAAGCGTACCGTGGGAAAGAGCTAAAGCGCCAGTCGGGAGAGGCTGCTGGGAGCACTGGGAAAGGGCTGGGCACAGAAATTAGGGCGGCAGAGCGCCCCGGGGACAGGACGAGCAGGAGGCGAGGAGCAGAAGAGAGCTGCTGTGGCCAAGAGGAACTGACTCCACAAAGACAAAGCAAGCGACTCAGCAGCGGGAGATTTGCAGAGCTCTGTGCGTTGGCTGCACCAGTCTGCTGGAGAAACCTGTCTGCCTGGCAAACAAACACTGGCTTGCCTGCAGCAGAGAGCTACCTCTCCCAGCCATGACTGGGTTACGGAGAAGGAAGAGGCAGAAGGCATTTGCTCTGCGGAGGGTTTGCCTCTGACAGACCCATTACTGAGAAAAGGAGAGCATGTGAGAGCTTCAAAGAGCCTGCTGGGAGTGGCAGGCAGGACTTCTGGCCTGAATCTAGCGCCCCTGAGGCTCTGGCTGGAGGGACCTCCACACTTCTCACCGGCGGGTGCAGAAGTGCTGGCTTGCCCAGTGCTGCTGCACCCGGAGGTTTTCTGGAGGGTGCTAAACCTACTGAATAATTTCAAAGGTGAGTTATCCCAGACACATGGCTGACAAAAAAAAGGGTATGCAGGTTCCCAGGCTGCCAGCTTGCTGCCTTCCGAGAGGTCATCTCCGCTGCTGGGAACACCAGCCAAGCATGCCACAGAGCCATGTGCATTTTGTGATTGTCCTCGATCCCAGAAGGATGGCCTGAAGCTGCCAAACGCTCTACCAAACGCTCAGCAGCAGGGTGATGGATGGATGACCCCAGCACCAGCTGCAGGCCCCCAGGAGCAAGATGCAACAGAGGCTGAGGACATGGCACTGCAGAATTTAATACAAGGAGGAAAATGGAGCTTCATTTTTGTCTATGTGCCTGGCAGCGTTAGCTCTTGCAGGTCTCATGCCAGCAGCAGTGTCCCTACACACAGTCCAGGATTAATGAACAGCAGGAGTTGCTTGTGTGCAAGGAGGTGTTCCCTGGGTGTAAAAGAGGAGGTCATGTTGCTTGAGGGTATGAGATGGGGCTTTGGAGACCTCGTGAACCAGCATGGCTCAGTGGGAATGAGGGGTTCGGCCACACTTCCCCATATACAGCAAGTGTCAGAGGCTTTCAGGACAGCCCCATGGGTAAGCATTACAGGAGAGAAAAAGTCAGTAAGATACGGTCTGAATTTGTCGCAGTCTTTCGGAAAAGCTCCTGTTCAGTAAAAGCTGTTCGCTATTTCTAAGTAGGACTCTCAGGCTGGTTGTCGCAGCCTGCCACCGACATCTAGTGTTCAGCTCACTCTGCCAGCAGAAAAAGCAGCTACGAAGGACACATGGCCCCTTGGCCTGCAACCCTCTGGCTGCAAAGCTGCAGCAAAGCAGGTGCTGGGTACTCCAGTCAGATGTGGGAAAGGGGAGAGAGATAAAGTCTCCTGGACCTTTCATCCCACATCCTCATGGCTCCAGTTGCCTGCGTCTGGTGCGTGCTGCCTGAAAGGGCAGTATGGGGACAGGGACACATCCCTGCTAGAAAGGGATGGAACCCAACCCCTCATCTGTTGGGCTCAACCTGCAGCGCTGCTGCTGACAGGCAGTGTCTTCAGCTGCCTGGCTGTGCCATCTGCTGGCTGATGATGCCGTTGCTGCCTGACAGTGCTGTCACTGCCTGCTAGGGCTATTTACTGCCTGGTAGTGCCATGCACTGCCTGACTGTTCCATCCACCGCCTTGTTGTGCCATCCTTGCCTGCTACTCGCATCACTGCTTGACTCTGCCGTGCACTGCCTTGCAATGTAATGCAATGCCTGGCAGTGCCATTCGCTACCTTTCAATGCCATTTCTGCCTGTTAGTGGCATTGACACTTTGCACTGCCATGCACTACCTGAAAATGAACACTGCCTAGCTGTGCCATCCACTGCATTCTGGTGCCATTGCTGCATGGTGGTGCCATGCACTGCCTGGCAGCCTGGAGGAGGTGGGGAAAGGTCAGTGACACAGACATGCACAATTGCTACCCACTGCAGAGCTGACCCAAGGCAAGCCCGTGAAAGTCCCAGCCTGCAGGATAAATGAAGAAATGAAGAGAGCAGACCATGTTGTCAGGATGAAAACTGCCAGTGGCAGAGATGCTACACGAGCCACATAAGACCTGCAAAAGGAACTCATTAACCCAGGACTGCTTAATATGCTGGAGGTTCACACACAGCCCTGGAGCTGCAGTAGGATGTTATGCCAGGTTTTAGCCCCTCAGTACAGGCAGAGGCACGGGGATGTACTCCAAAACTACAGCCAGCAAACTTGCTTGTGGGCTGGGGGAGCTGACACCTGGCGCCACTGAGTCAGGGGGGCTACACACAGTGGGAAGGAAGCTTTAGTGTCCATGTTCATGGGATGCAAAACAGCACCTCAGTTCTCTTGTGCGTCCTCAGGCTCAAAATGACACTGCCCCGCTCCAGGGGCCAGAAGAACTTGGTTTGCCTGATTAGTAACAGGTCACTCTTCCAGCTCTTCTCCAACCCCAGGGGTTTCTAGCCCACAGGTGGTATAGCGTTAGGCTTCACAGGCCCCATCCATAGCAAAGTCAGGCTGAAAAAAACCTCAGCTAAGTGTGTTTTACGGCACCCTAAGTGTTCAAATGCAGAGAGACACAGCCCAGCCCTCACCCACTGTACAAGTACCCTTCAATTGCATTGGGTTTTGTAGGGGTTGCTTGAAACAAGTTACATCTTTTATAGATGTCCCAATTGTTTTATTTATTTATTTATATATTTATTTGGTTTCAGGTCCGGGATAAGAAACTCCTTAATGACTTAAATGGAGCAGTTGAAGATGCCAAGACAGCACGGCTTTTTAACATCACCAGCTCAGCCCTTGCCACCTTCTGTATCATCCTTATCTTCATCTTCCTGCGATACCCTCTCAATGACTATTAGAGTGAGGCCAACAGCAGCAGCTGCCGCCAAAATGCCTCTATGCCAGAAGTGTCTGCAGTTGTTTCTTGTAGCAAGGATGCAAAAAAAAAACCAACCACACTCCACCTTGATTGCAAAATAAAAAGCCAATTAAATGCATAAATAAAAATTAAATAAGTTTATCAGCGCAGCTGAGCATACCTTTCCTGCCCCCAAAGAGTATGTGAACTGCTGTAGGAAAGTGTCTCACTCTTACACATGCACATGGAGAAAAATAGACCAAGAAATATTTACTTTATGGCCAACAAGTCATGTGACAAGAGCATGCAAAGCCCAGAGTGATGCATGCCTAGCAGCACACAGCTGAGCTCTGGGGAGCAGTGGGGTCCTGCTGAGTAGAAGGCACATGCAGTGATGGATGGCAGGGCTGGCTCACAACATATCAAGTGTGTTCAGACTGCCACATCACCCCTTGATGTACAGAGGTTTCTTTTCCTTTTCCTCTCTTGAATTTCATCCACTGGATCAAACAATCCTCAGCCCTGAGAGCTGAAGGTGTTAGGGAAACCCCAGTGTGTTAAAAGACAAGTTTCTTCTTGGGATCTCCTGGCAAAGCTGAGAAGGAAAACACCTTCTGGAGAATTCACCTAAGCCCCCTAAACTGAGTGCTACCATATTTCTGTAAACAGTCAATAAAAGATATCTGATGCTGCTGGGTTAATTCCTTCCTTAGAATTGCTGAGCTCCTGGTCTCTACAGACTGGAAACAAAAAATGCTAATGTCACCAGTACGTGCTTGGGAGAGATTTAGAGTGGAGTGAGGGATGCTGCTGCAGGTCAGGGTTGCATGCAGCTGTGAAGGAGGGCACAGATCCAGATTTAAGAGCTAAGACCTTAGCAACTTCCATGATGGTCAATCAATGGCAAGCCAGCAAAGGCAGCCAAGCAGGCAGGTATTCCCTCCCCTGATAGGACCAATGTTGAAGGCAGAAATAAATTGCCACAGACTGAACCTGCTGCTACCACAGCACTTTCCAGAATTGTTATTGAGAGCAAGATTTCAGAGAAGCCGTGCATTTGCTACTGAACGATGCAGGAGGTCTCACTCCTTTTGATAGCTGCCTACAACTGCTTGTGATGGCTGCAAATCAGCACACCAAAACCAAACAGCAAAACTAGGATACAGCTTTTCAGCCCCTCTGACAGTTCATCTCATTTTGTATGCTGCAGCTGCTTCATCTTTTTCCAGATTTAAGATGACATTGCACCAAGGGTGACCAGTCACTGCAGACTGGAGTCAGGAGAAGGCAACAGCGGTTACCTTTGTGCCCACCGTGAAAATGAAGGTGCAGCAAGAGACAGGGAATGCTGACAGGCCATCATGTGACAATTAATCATCTGCTGAGTGTGTGCTTAAATCTACGTGCTGTCCCTGGGCTATGCCATAGAGAGCCATATGGAGAGATCATGAGGATGCTTCCCTGAAAGCCTCATGAGATGTCACCTCCTTCCTGCCCAGGACTCCACACCTTAACCCTGGCCTGGGCTTCATTTATGAGAGAAGTTATGGGCAGAAGGACCTGAAGTCCAAACTAGATCAGGGGTCTGTTTTGCACTGAAGTTTCTGCTGGCAGTGCAGTATATGGTGCCTTGGAAATTGTCTCAGCTCTATGATCACTCATCCAGAGGTGAAGACTCTTCCCAGGTTCGTACAGTTCCCTCTTGCTCCCTTCCCTGAAGCAAGATCTGAGGGGTCATAGCCATTAGCATTTCCATCCTGATATATAGAGGCGATGTATCCAGCCCTTGTCCCTGGCAGAGGAAGGAGGTGGCCTATCACGATGGCAAGGCAATGCCTCCAAAGAGGGTGCAGCCAAAGGGACTCACTTTGCAGCCACCCTGAGCTGGCATCTGGTGATTGGAGCAAATTAAAATCCATTGGTGCTAGTTTAGGCAAGATCCAGACTAGTCATTCTGAAATCCTCTGTGGTTTAGGAGCGCAGAAGTGAAGTTGCATTACCTTTTCCCTCCTCATGTTCCTGCACTGAGCTCACATTGGCCATTCCCAATGTTCTAAGTCAATATTCTTCACCATCAATGTACCCATTGTACCTCTTAAGCTTTGCAGTCCAAACTCAAGCCTGGCAGGATGGGCTTGTTGGATAACACAAAGGGTAACCCTGCCTGCAGTGCTGGGATCTCAAAGCCACCTGTTTAGGTTATTGCAGGACCAAAGTGCCTCTTGCAACAGGTGCATTCCTTTCTATGAGCTGGGACCCACTGGAGACATGTTGCAAATGTTTTTGCACTCAGAGAGCCCCCGACTCTACAAAACCTTGTGGGGATTGTGCTACCATCCCCACCTCCTGTGCCACGCAGGAGAGAGCTGCCCTGTTTGGCATGCAGGCATGGGGCTGCTCAGATAAAGGCAGAGCTGTCACAGAATTGGAAGTGACCCAAAGCCAGCCTTTCCTACATTTAACAAGTGTGACAAATGAGTTACCATCATCCCTTCACCTGACGGACTGTCTTATCTGCAGGAAAATGAATGTTGGTTTAAAGAACCGGGGGAATATTGAACAAACTCTGCAGCAATTTTACATTTATAAACCATCAGGAATGGAGAGGGTAGGCTATTGTTAGTAAACATCATATTTACTATTTGCTGTAGGAGGTATGAATGCTGAAATTGCTGTGCTGCAGCAGGTCGGAGGTCCATCCAGACCTGCCTCAGACAAGCAAAAAGTAGCAGAGGAGGATGTAGTAACCCTGTGGCTGGAGGATGTGATGGTCCACCCTAGACAGATGCTCAGCTCCACCATAGCCCTCAACACAGCTCCACCTGCAGCTCTGGGCTGGAAGCAGCGAAGCCCCCGTGCTCTCCTCTCTCTTAGTGCCCCCCCTGCAATCAATTTCCTCTCCAAACTCATGTTGATAGAGGAGCATACCCCCAAAATGGAGAAAATGACGGGGGGGGGACACACACAGATTTCCAAGCCTGACTAGGAGAAAAAAAAAGTCATTTATTCATGCAGAGATCTTCCATGGGCAGCAGCATCAAGGGGCTTAACATTCATTTCATCTTGCCAGTGTTGGAGAACCCCAAACTGAGACAGCAAAACTGCATTCCTAGCAGGTACATCCCAGATTTCAGCAACTGTGCTGTTAAGTGAAAGAAAGAACTTTTTTTCATTTTGAGGTAAGAAGGGAAAGAAAAGCAACAGCCAAATTCGTTTTTTTTTTAATTTTGCAGGAAAATTCTAGAAGTTTAGGTTTTGCCAAGGCTGACACCTGATGCAGCAGAAGGCAGGCTTTTGAAGGTCGTTTCTCTGCCTTTTCACTTCTGCCACTCACAATGTTGCGTTGCGCTCTCCAAATCACACCTTTTTTTGGCTGCGAAGCTGCAGTCTCTGTTGCACTTAGCATCCAGGAGAAAAATTGAGAGGAGGGGGTGGAAGAAAGGAATAGCTGTATGCTGCTTGAGAAGCTTCTTTTGAGATGGGAAAGATCTGAAGATCATGTTGCCATATAGCGATTTAATTGTGTTCTTTCAGGAAAATGTGTGACAGCTTGATGAGGATTTCTTTTTGCTTTTTCTTTAGCTTGAGGGGAGAAATGGGGAAGATGGGGAAGTGATTGTTCACTTTTAGTCGACATTGTGAGATTGTGCCTAAAATACTGCTGCTGGTTTGGTGCCCCAGTACAAAAAAGCCGTTTGGGGTGAGCATGGGGAAAGGCGACCGAGCCTGGCGAGGGGCACGCTTGCCCGGGAAGGAGATGCTGCGGGAACGGGGCTCGTTCAGACAGCGATGAAACTGATTCGGGGGCACTCTCTGGGCAGCCCCTGCACCCCGGAGGAGGTCACGGAGGGAGGGAGTCGGATGCCGAGCCGGGGCTGCTCTGCTGCGGGAGGCAGGCAGAGGGCCCCCTCACACCGCTCCACCGCAGCCGGCAGCTTGCTGCCCATCGCCGCGGCCTCTGGGCACGTCAGGAGGTTCGGGCCTCTTGCCTCTGGCAGGGACCAGGGGTCCATCCCCGCTCACCCCGAGCAGCCGAGACTCCTCCTCCCAAAGCCCCACCGCCCGGGAGATGCAAGTCCCAACTCAGGGCGAGGGCTGGCATTTGCAAGAAGCAAATGTGGGGTGGCTCACTGCACCCTAAAACCAGCCAGGAGCAGGTGGGGAGGCGAGGTGACAGTCCTAGCCCCCTGCAGGGACTGCCCCTTCACTAGCTGGGATGTGTGCGGCATGGGAGGGCGCAGGCACCGTTAGACATTTACCCTCTGTGCTGGTAGGGTGAGGTGGATGGGTGCAACAGCGCCCTGGGCAGGCATAGAGCCGCCGCACTTATGCAAGCCTCAGTGCTCAGCCATGGCTCTGCCCCAGCTGCCACGCAGGGCTTGGTGATGCCACCCCTGCGCTAACGCTGCCGAGCCAGTTTGCAGACAGCAGCTCATCAAATCCCAGCTGAGGTGAACTGGTTTGCATTTGGTCAGTAAACATGACCCTGCAGCTCTCCTACATCTGGGGGCTGGAAGTAATAAAAATTGTGAGCTGGAGATAATTCAGGTAATGACTTTCTGGCCCAGTGCCAGCATCTGCCAGTTCACATGCTGGAGGTGAGCTGCAAGGCGTGCAGGCAAAGCACATGAGTCATGGTTGAAGCAACCCTCGGCGTGGATACCCAAATTAACAGTCAGAGAGAGATGCAAATGGTAACCTCAGTTCTTCTATAGGGCATTTAAGCCACCAGCAAAACTCAGCATTGAGCTGTTGCATCCCTGCTTCCCATGTGCCCTGTGGCCAACAGGCAGAGTCATGGTGCCAGCGTCTCTTCCCAACCTTGTGCTGATGTCCTGGGGAACCGAAGTCCCTTCACCTCCATGTTTTCTCCTCCAACACTGTTTTATCAGTTATTGGCTTCTCAGAGGAGGAGCTACAGCCTTTCTTAGCGGCACCAGGCTCTGGGCTTGCCTGGGACCTTGTCACCGTGGCACACTGTGACCAGTGCAATTGCAGCAGTGCCCAGAAAACGGCCAGCAGACATTGGTGAAAAGCAAGGTGCTAATGGAGCTGCCTCTTCCCTCCTCTCCATCCCCGGACACTGCAGGCCTGTGTAGGATACGTGTAGGAGTTTGGACACTGAAGAGTGCTGGGCTCTGCAAGCAGACTATGGCAGTGCACAGCCCTGCCGGGGGGAGGAAAGAGAGGCACAGATGGCAGCAGATGCTCTCATCAGTGAAAATGATTGAAGCAAAACACAAAACAAAAACCCTAGCAACTGGTTAGCAGCCTAACAAAAATGAGAATGGGGTAGAGATAAAGGGTCTAGACCTGATGGACCTGGTCAGGCCTCACCTTGAATACTGTATACAGTTCTGGGCCCCCCAGTTTGGGAAGGATGTTAGGATACTGGAATGTGTTCAGAGGAGAGCAACGAAGATGGTGAAGGGGCTGGAGCACAAGCCCTATGAGGAGCAACTGAGGGAGTTGGGGCTGTTTAGTCTAGAGAAGAGGAGGCTCAGGGGAGACCTCATTGCTCTCTACAACTACCTAAAAGGAGGTTGTAGTTGGGCAGGGATTGGTCTCTTCTCTCAGGTGACCAGTGACAGAACTAGAGGGCATGGACTTAAGCTTCGTCAGGGAAAGTTTAGGCTTGATATGAGGAAAAAGTTCTCCACTGAAAGGGTGATTGGCCATTGGAATGGGCTGCCCAGGGAGGTGGTGGAGTCACCGACCCTGGAAGTGTTTAAGGGGAGACTGGATGAGGCACTGAGTGCCATGGTTTAGATGATGGTTGGTGTTAGTGTTGGTGTTAGTGTTAGGTTATAGGTTGGACTTGATGATCTCAGAGGTCCTTTCCAACCTTGTGATACTGTGATACTGTGACCTTTGCACAGAGCCTAACTCTATGCTGCCTGCTGGCCCAAGGTAATGTTTTTCCCATCCCCAATTTACATATGGAGAAGAAAGGCCATGCCTTGCCCGGGAGCACTGGGCAGTGATTATTTAAAGACTTGGATATATACTGAAAGAAAACCATTCAGTGTCTCTCCCCTTCCCCTTCCCCTGTCCCTGTCTTCTCTCTTGTCCCTCTCCCATTGCTTTCAGAGGAGAAAATATGACTCAGGACCACTTCTAGGCACACCAAAGCTACTCGCCTACCCTCATCATCTAGGGCAATCCCACATGCATGCCAACACGGCATGCTGCGTCAGCACTGGGGGCGAAGGAGCAGGCACAATTCCTACACCAACGGGGTGTTACTTCAAAGCCTCTGTGTGGCTTAGCTGCTGCCACTGGCCTTGGCTTCCTCTTGGCATGATCTGTTCACTCCAGTGCAAAGGTCCTGTTCCTCCACCCCTCTCATCCTTGACTTTGACCCATCATGCCAGTATTCTGAAACTATGCCCCAAGTATGGCACATCTCTATGCTCATGCACAGCTTTTCTAAGATACATTCAGGCTGGAGGGAATCAGAGGGAATTTATTCAATGTATGATTTTTCTTTCTTTTTTTCCTTTGGCAGGAGCGCCTTGCAGCACAGTTGGAGTCACAGAATGAATACTGCAGCATGCACTGAGCTGAATGGCACAGCACGCAGCTCTCCAGCCTGCTACTTCTGCAATTAATTGCACGGAAACTGTTTTAGCAATGTGCACGTACAGTTCCACACCCTGCAAGTGCTGAGCCACGTTATGCATGGGCAGATATTTTTATTGGGAAAATAGAGAAAGATCCAGGTCAGCACCCTGTGTGAGAAAAACAGCTGCCTGGTGATGCTGTGTCTTTTGCCTGCTCAAGCTCATCAGCTATCTTTGCTAATGAAATGACACCATTTTGAGCTTTGCGGGAGGCAGCATGCTGGGATTCACTGGGAATCCTAGCCATGGGATGGGTGGGCAGGAGACCTGGCTCCTGGGGAGCACATGGGCAGGATCCAAAGAGGGGAGCAAAGCTCTTCCCACAGTGGGATGCACAGTTCACCACAGTCAATACATTTCATTACAAAACAGGGCAATACACAGCCTGGTAAACCCCGTCCTCCAACACTTTACCATGCCCCTGTCCAGGACACTGCAGCGAAGGTGACTGGCACATGCATGGCAGAAACAACCACACTTGGTATAAACAGAGCCATGTCAGCCCAATGGTCAACCCTTGCTTCAGACATCAGCACAGTTTCAAGGTGGAAACACAGTGCCCCATGCCACAGCCAGTTCTCCCGCTCGAGGGTGATGCGAGGCTGTCTCAGCCAGTGGTGCAAGGAATTGCATCTGAACATCAGGCAAGGTTAAAACCAAAAAAATCTGGCCATTTAATGTAAGTTCAGATTGGCAAAATGTCTCTCCTTTTTGATTGATAAGAGAGTTTGGCACCGATTTCTTTTTCCTAGTTTTAGTTCCCTTCATGATCAAATTCTGATTTTAATCCCTGTAGGATGCAGGAGGCTCCACTGTGCTTTTCTGCATTTGGCTGCCATGGCAATTAGGGGGCCTGGAAAATATTTAACAAGAACTATTACGTGTACAAGCGTAACTCTTATTTGAAACATGTAGCTAAGATGCAATCCATCTTTGAATGTGCCTGAAATCTAGGAAACAGGAAAAAACAGAGTAGAGTGAATTATTTTTTAAGCGCTTTACCTGAAGTAAAGCACTTCCCTTTAGCAATAAGCAACTTTCTGCATAATTTTTGCTCGGCTTATGATGGTTGTGATGGGGAAGGGGGGATGCTAGCCCTGGGGCTGACACAATAGATTCACATCTGGTAGATG
The DNA here is from genome assembly GCA_033556795.1 of Tapera naevia. Classification (NCBI taxonomy): domain Eukaryota; kingdom Metazoa; phylum Chordata; class Aves; order Cuculiformes; family Neomorphidae; genus Tapera; species Tapera naevia. Next base: position 1,266,392 of record JAUMJJ010000040.1, read on the forward strand.
GGATATTACAGCATGAAGCTTCTTTGTTCTGACTGTCTGGCCATAACTGCATTGTTCCAGCTCTCCCTGCTTATTTTCCCCTGGGGAAAATAGGGATGCTGCTCATGAGGTCAGCGTGTCCGAGCCACCAAGAGCCAACTAGGTGTGCTCACAATGCTCCTGTCATCCATGTAGCCATGGATCTGCACCTGAATGTCAGACTTTCTGGTTGAACAGGATTGGGATCTAAATACGGTTAGCTCCTGATTTTGGGAGGCAGGTGAGATTTAGCAAGTCTCTGCCACTGCCTGCTTCTAGCCCCTGTGATTCTGGGAGCAGTTTAACATCAGTGAATCATTTGTTTTGGTTTTTCCCCACCATGCGCTTGTGTGTAGCACCTCACACAGAAGTAGTGGGTGTGAGAGAAATGCACAGTTTGGCTTGGCTCCTGGGCTCGAACCTCTCCCACCAGCTGTGAGAACCAGCATCCCACTGGTCCCCAGCCCTGCCAGAGCATCTCCTCATGTTTGCTCCCATTAGGGATTCTTGTATGGGTCAAATCTCCTGTGTCTGCCATCACCCAGGGATATACCAGGGGGTCTGTAGGTGGCTATGGAGAAGTAGGCAAGTTCAAGAGAGAGTTCAGCTCAACCTCTTGCTGGAGTGAACAGTCCAATGCAAGTGTCTGGCAGCCCTTTGGGACACCCCATGCTCTGTCTCTTCCTCACTACATTCCCATCCCTTGCCTACTGCCAGCCCAGCATCCCATTTCCTTCCTTGCACTCCTCCCTTGTGCCACAGGCCAGCTGGGGAACAATCTTCCCAGTGGGTTTGGGAGGCTCATTTGGCAGCAGTGTGCCAGGCCCAGGGTTGGAAACATTTATTTTAACTGGGGTTTGGCATGAAACTGTTGAAACTCTCTTCCTTCTGCAGGCTTTGCAAGCTCATGGCTCCCTGCCTAGATAACAGTTTTTACAAGGAAGATTTGGGATTTTCAAACTCTTTCCTTTTCTCCTTTTATTTTCTATTTTACCCCTGAAATGAGGTCTTGGGCAGGGGAAAAATTAGCCCTAAACTGAAGCAAGAGTAGTCTTTATCAGGTTTTCCCCATCCAGGGCATTCAACATGGCTGCAAAGAGGGAGCTGGGCAGGAAAATCAGGAGCAAAGCAGAGAATGGAAGAAAGACACCAGCTTTGTTCCAAGTCATGCTGGGGATGCTCCTGCTCCCAGTTGCACCAGGACCAAGTGCTACAGGGCCGCTGGAGGAGTGAGAACATACTTCTCCAGCACCTTTCCACTGATTATGGTAACTGGGCTGAAATCCATGCTGTTTAGGTAGACTAGCCCCGCTTTTGCAAAAGTTTGCTTGCTGACCGCTTTGGGTGATCTGATTTTCTGTAGCGAGAGAAAAGTGTGAACTTATCACTGCTTATGCAATGGGGAGAGTGAATTTTCCTAGCATTCCTGAGGTTTTATACCTCTGGTGCCCTACAAGAAATGACCTTCCTGGGCAGGACTTTGCCACCAGTAACTGTGGGAGCTCAACATCCTTCTTAAGCAAGCTGCCAGCAGCATGTCCATAGAGATGAGAGTTAATTTTAAAACATCCGGCATCTATATCGGCAGGGAGGAAGGTTCCCTTGATTTCCTAAGCACCAGCAAAACCTAAGCTTCTAAATCCTAATCCGTTTCTAAGCTGGAGATGCCAGGCCAGGGCCAAGGACAGAGAAAAACCCCTGCTGCATTAGCGAAACCAGCTGTGCGGCCCTTTGGTGCCACTGCAGTGGGATGGAGATGAGCTCAATCCAGCCCGTAGCCGACCTGTGGACCAGTCTCCTGCTGAACCTCAGCTTTTGGGTCACACTTTGCCATGTCGTCCTCTGAGCCTGTGCCTCATTTACAGCTGTCCTTCCCAGCTTGAGTACTTCAGAGCGAGCAAATCCTGCTGGGCTGTCCCGCAGCCACCCTGCTGCTGCAAGTTAAGTACCGGGTGTTTGAGGTGGGCACAGCTGGCATATACAGCAAGAAGGGTGCACTGACAGGCAAGAGGGGTGACCCTGCCTGCAGGAGAGACTCCGAGCTTAGCATTGCCTGCATCAGGCCAGAAGAGCAGCCCGGGAAACATCTATGAACTGAAAATACACGAAAGCGCATTTTTTTTTGCCGGGAGCGGCGCGGCACTGTAAAGGTGCCCAAGGAACCGCAGCCGCAAGTAGGATCAACCCCCCAAAAAGCCCTTTGCTGCTTAGGCCACCCTCTCCACGGGGTAACCCATCTCCTTGTGAGAGGGCATCACCCAAAACTGTCGGGCTCAGATGCCCCCGCTGCAGCCCAGCATCCGGGGCTGCCGGAGATGCGCGCAGTCACAGCGGGCGCAGAGGGGCACGCAGCGGTGGGGCCGTACGAGTTCCGTGGAGCCGTGCACAGGCACGAAGGGATGGCGTGGCATGGCATGGCAACGAAAGGAATGGCATGGGGAGGGATGGCACGGCATGGCATGGCATGGGAGGGGGGAGCAGCGCACCGTCCCTCCGCTCCGCTCCGCGCCCGCGAGGCTGACGTCACCCTGCCCGTGCGCCGCCCGCGCTGATTGGCTGCGGGTGACGTAAGTGCAGTGTGTGTCCCGTTCCCCCCCTCGTTCCCGAGGCATGACCTCATCACCGCCGCGCATTCCCGGCGGCGCGCGGAACAGCGCGGAACAGCGCGAAGCGACTCCCTCCCCCCTTCCCCCCACGCCCGCCGCGGCATGCGGGCCCTGCGGCGCCGGCAGTGGCCGCGCCAGCGGAGCCCCCGTGGAGCGCCCGCCGCGCCGGTCAGTGCAGCCCCTGTCGGTGCCCAGGGGGGAGGAGAGGGGTATACGGAGTCGGCAGCGCGCCCAGCGCCGGCGGGCAGCGCGCAAGCAGATATATCTGTGTTTGTGATATAGGGGTCTGAGCGTGTAAGGGGGCTGGAATTATTCTGGTGCTGGGAAAAACTGGGGGTCGCTGTGGCTGGGGAGGGAGAAGCCGTGCAGCGAGGGGGGGGCAGGCGCTCCGCGCATGCCGGGTGCGCTCTGCTTGGAAATCCCCCCGCGCCTCCGCGGTGCGCGCTCGTCGGGCGGCAGCGGTGCAGGTGAGGAGGGGGTGAGGGAAGGTGAGGGAAGCTCCGGGGGTGCCCGCTGTCTTGTGGGGCCGGGGGGCGCGGGTGCAGTGGTTTGGTCGTGGGGGCTGAGGGCTAGTGCGTGAGGAACTGGTGTGAACAGCGTTGTGGTTTTTCTGATGATCAAAGAGGTTGGAGTGTCTCCCTGTGTCCTTGGCGTTTATACGAAGCCGGCATGTGTTCAGCAGCGGGTTTTCATGCACCACTTAGCCGCTGCGGCTCCAAAGCGCTGCTGGCGATTAATGAGTTAAGCTGTCCATTTAATATAATCCCCTCCATCTCCCTTAATGTGCGTGGACTGATTAATCACACCCTCCTAGCCCCCAGTTGTTATTTAGTGATAAATACTGCTTTCTGTGCTGAGTGTTGGTTGGTTTTAAAAATTTCTCATTATTTCCCTTATTGATAAATAAGTTCCTTCTCCTTCCTGCTCCCCTCCTCCCTTTTCTCCTCCCCCAGAATTAAATTCCTGAGCAACAGCAAAAGCTGATGTCAGTGCTTCAGCTTGCATTGGGGGAGCTCTGTGCACAGGTCAGTAATTTGCGGTTTTGTTAGAAGGAAGAACAAACGCGGTGCAGTGCTGTTCTGTTGAGGATATTCTGATTTTTCTGTGCACAGATGTGTTTGTCCTTCGTACCGGTAGTTATTAACGGCTCCATGGTGGGAGCTAGGTGCTACATGAGCATGTGTGGAGGAGATCATCCCCTTCCCAAGCAGCTAGTGATGACAAATGCATCAGGAATAGATGCTGGAAGTTTCGATCTCCCTCTAATTTGGGGTATAAAGGCAGACTTCCCTCAGGAGACAGTTGGGATATCCAGGAAGACCTGAACAGGTAGTGGTGAAGATTGTGCCTGGCAGTCCAGGGGCCATGTTAACCTTGAAAGCAGCTTGCCAATGGAGTGGCGTTTAACATTCGCTTGCATTGTCTCATCCTCCTGCGCTAAGGTAAAAAACTCCGGGCATGGCTGCCTATGCACCCAAACGAGGCTGCAGAGAGCTTTGTTTTCAGAAGGACACAATGCATGGGAATTGGCAGTTAAGGCTTTGGCCTTGTCTCTGTCTGATGGGTTTTGCTTGCACTGTCAGAGGGCGTCAGTGCCCATCTCTCTGCAGAAGAGGTTTGTTGGGGTTTTGGGTCTGGCTTGGGGTTTCTGCACTTGCTTTGGTTTTGCGTGTAGCCGTTCCCAAAATGAAATAAGCTGCAGCACCAAGAAAACCCTCCTGGCCATAGCTGGCCATTTTGAATTTTAAAATGCCTGCAAAGTCTTTGCAGGTATCTTGTCCTGAATTTTACGTGATACAGCCATGCTGGCAGAGCCTGGTTGTAGGACTGTCAGAACGTCTGGGAACAGAAAGGACAATTCGGCGCGTGAGCAGCAGATAGATGCCCAAACACCTCTTTGCAATGGCAGTAGGCAGAAATTCCTGCCCTCAGCCAATCATTAACACACTTAAGCAGCACAAACCTAGGATTGGAGGGTCTTCGAACCAAGGTGGTAGCATCTTGCGCCAGAAGGCTTTTAACCCAACAGATTTTCACCCCATGGCTTTCAGTTGTCCTTGCCTTGATGCAAAGTAGGGAGTAGAGAAAGAAAACCTGGACCTAGCATTGCTATTTAAAATTTAGCCTCAGCTATGCTTGGGAGAGCTGAGCAAAGCAGTCAGAGTCCTTAGGAGCGTTCACTGGGGGCTCTGCATGGAGATTATTCTTGCAAATACTGCACCATGTTTGTCTGCAGAGGATGTTTTTGCTGCGTGCCAGGCAGCTTGCAGAGAAAGCCACTGAGGTGCCTACCTTTGGAGAGCTTAAACTCGACTGAGATTAAATGTAACACCACTATTACTACCGAAACACCCCTGAGGGCTGGGTAGGACTTTGCAGTAGTGTCTGTCCCATATTGCCAAATTGAATCTTCAGACGTGGGAGAAAACTATAGCTTTTCTCTCTGCAGCCACATCCCCCCAAACAGACCTCCCCAGAGGCTTGAAGCCCCTTGTGGCTCTGGATTTCTGAAATTACTTCTCTTGCTGTGAATATGAGCAAGTCCACACTACATCACGACCTCATATCTCTGCACCACCTGCTTTAATTTACGTAAGAGTTAGGGAGTGTGTTATAGGTGCACTTCCTCTCTGGAATAACCTTTAAGCAAGAGATCAGAGGTTAGTTTCTCCAGTGTACAGCCTGGCTCCTGAAGCCCTGGGCACAGGCAGGTGCAGAGAACATTAGCACTGTCAGGGATGGAAGTAAGAAAAAGACATGCTCCCACATTTGGCAGCCTTGATGTATGGTGCAGGCTCGTAGGCTGCTGCTGTCATACTGAAACAGTTTGGCAAACTGTTTGGAAGGAGGTGACAAAGGGAAGGAGTTTGTGGATGCTGACTTCTCTCTGCCTGGTAGGACAGCTGAGAGGTTGCACTAGGAGAATCTATAGACCTTTTTTGCATTTTTCTATGGGTTTAATGGTAGCACTAAAGGGGAGATGACTGCAGACACTCTGGTGCTGCTGGTCCTCCAAGTGCAGCTGCTGGATCTCACTCTGTTCTTTTCCTTGCTGCTATGCAGAGAAACTCCTGCAGCCAGAGCAGCAATGCCGTCATCCTGAGAGGAAAGCTTCAACGCCATCCTCTGCAGCCCCGTGCCCTCTGGGTTTTAAAACCTGTTTTTCAAGCTTTACATTTCTTCTCTGAAGATACACCTGTCCTGCGTGATGCGAGTGGGAAGGAGGCATCTGATGTAATTGCAGGCAGGTCTGTGAAAGGGAGGTGCATGGCCTGGGAGCATTCATCAGATAAGAAGCTAAACAAGCTCTCAGCTCAAATTTTCTCAAGCTTGCTCAGGAAACCTGGGTGTTATTTCATGTGCAGGGTTATAACACAGGCAGGGGAACATGAGGGTGGTTAAAAACTGACTGAGCCAAAATGCTCTGTACCAATGATATCAGGGGCTGCCCTTAAACCCAGGCAGAGCTTGCAGCATGATTAGAGGCAGCGCAGGTTCCTGCAGGGATGGCAGGTGGTGTATTGCATCCCATCGATGGCCTGATGGCTTTGCCTGCTCCTGTGACTGAGAGGGAGACAATGGCACGTGTCACATTCCCATGGGAGAGATGCTTTGCCAGAACTGGGCCAGCAGCTGAGATGATGGTGGAACGTGCCAAGCTCTAGCTACAGTGGGAGCCTTGGTCGCCCTGTCTCGTCTTTACCATGACATCATGGAATGGAGAACAGAGTCTTACCTCCTATTCCAGTAGATGTTGGTAGACTTTCTACCCCAAGCCTTTGGGTCTCTGCTGTCCAAAAGGCTCCTTTGGCTCTCAACCATCTCTCCTTTGAACAAGGAGAGTAAGAGTAGAGGAGGGCCAAGTTGCGGGTTTGTGCCTGGCACAGAGCCCTCCTCAGCCTAAGCTGCAAAATGCCATGGTTCCTACAGGATGGCTTGCTCCATTGTTTTGCTATTTGGTTCTTCCTCTAAGATTTTCTAGAACCAGCTGGACAGGGTAATCTAGGGTGTTGTGGAGGGAGCTTCTTCCTTTGCTTTGCCCAGAGCTTCTGTGGGTTTTTTATTGCTCTGGACCTCTAGTTTCGAAAAGTGGCAGGTAGGGCTCATTTGCATGGTACCTTAGAAGCATCAGTATTTCACAAGATAGGTGCAGTTTTAGTCCAGGCTGGAATTGGAGGAGACCCTGGAGGTGCTCACTGGAAACTGGTCCAGTACATTAACAGTCTTCTAGTGCAAACAGGAAGCAATAACAGCACAGAAATGCAGGAACTGTCTTGCATGAGGGCAAAATCAGTTATGCATTTTGCATTGACTTAAATTAAGAGCATCTCAGCTGAAAATCTTTCCTTGATTCTTTCTTTTCTTCTCACTCCTCTTAGGCTTTTTTCCGTGTTGTTTGCTGCGGCCTCACATTTCATATTTGCCCACCCTGATGTGTGCATGTATGACTTTTCTGCCATCTTCATGTACTTTTAAACTAAGCCTTCAGGTCTCTGTGAGCAGAGGCCTTCTGTTCTTTAGGAACTTCTCCGGAGCCCTTCAGGGTGCCATAGCAATTTGCAAAGGAGGCTCTCTCATTACTGCATGCTGAGTTATGAGGAGCATAATTTCTGAGCCTGCTGATGACTGGGAACAAGTTATTTGGTGACCAGAAGAATAAGACAACCTGTTCTAGTGTTGATGTTAGCACTCCTCTAAGGGAGAGGGGGGTTGGACCAGATGAGCTCCTGAGATCCGTTTCAACCTAAATTATTCCGTGACTACTCCATAAATACTCACCATCCTGCTTCTCCCAGGCTGTTATTAGGAGGTGATGGTGAGGGGATGTGGAATGAGGTGGACCACTGCTTTGATCCTGTATAGAGATTCCAATGACAGTATGACCGTGGCATCTTCTCCTCCACAACATGCGTCCTTCAGCCCTGCTAATGATGCAGTGCATCCTTCTGGTTAATCTCTGCTGACCCACATTACTCATCTGGCATGTAGGTGCACGGTGTGCCTGCATCCATAGCTTTTTATCTCACCTTTTTTCTTGTTTTTAATAGGGGATTTAGTTCTTTGAGGAATGTTGCTGTCTAAAGCTAGCACATGATAATTCAGCTGATGCAGCAGAAGCTCTGGTAGAAATTGCAGTCTGTTTTGTAGGTGATTACAAGGCTTTTTTGTCAAGCAGGTCAAGCCCTTCCCACACGTTAAACCTGCATCTGCTTAAATCGTTCATCTCCCTTTGAAATCTAGCCCCTCCTGAGTAATGCCAGGCAATGTTTGCTCCAGACAAAGAGGGTCCATCAGTCCTTGGGGAGTGCTGTTGAAAAGAAGCAACTAAGAGGTGTCTACAGCATCTGATTGTTTTTGCATTGCCTCTAACAACCCTTATTTCCAAGCTTGCAATGGTAGCCTGGTCCTCCTTGAGCCATAGCTCGAGTGGAGCTATTCGTGCCATCTTCATCTGCCTTGGCCGGCAGCCCTGCGTGGGGAACAGACAGGCACAGCCTGAGCCTCGCTTGGCACTTGAGGCTGTTGAGTAGAGGGCTGGTGTAGAGAGGGTGCCATCACTACTGACTTGTGAGCTAGCCTGAGAAAAAACATGGTAACGGCTTTGCTGCTGTCAGTGGACCTTGCAGAGATGTCCCCAGCAGCTTTGCTAGATCAGCAGGACTGAGAACTGAGACCCAGAAACCAAGCAAGCCTGCAGCTCTTCTTTAGACCTTACCTGCTGCTCACCTTGTCTGTTCTGGTGTAAAATCAGAAGGACACAGCAGGGCAGGAAGGTGACCCAGAGAGACAAACCTCTACCTGAAACTGAGATGGGGCTCTGGAAGTGGTAGGGGGACAAAACACCTCCCACACACCAAGGGAAGTTGACTGCTGGAAAAAAAACCAAATGCAAATCTCTGGGCAGAGTCTCCCCAGATGTCCTTTTGTAAGGCACTTGCATTGTACCATTAAAAATAGATTGGTGCATTCTCCACTCGCTTGCTGGATGCTGATGCCTGTAATTTTGTGTCATCATTGCAATCCTTTCTGCTTTGAGTTTGGCTGCCTCTTTGTCTGGCACCTGAGCAAGGTTCATTCAGCAGTAACTGATATAGAGATAAATGTGAGCTCTGTTGGAGACTAGCAGGACAGGCAGGAAGGTGAGGAGGGCTGAACTGATCTTAACTGGGAGTTAACCAGCAACCCTAAAGTGGCAAGGCTTGGTATGATGACCCATGCTTTCTGTTGTATGCTCAGAAGCAGGGATCAGTGAGGCCTGCTGGCATGGAAACAAGTTGGAGGATGTTGAAGCTCTGGGTGGGTGTCATCATATATCTCTGGGGTTGTTTTGAAAGTGAGGTTAAAAAAAATTATATATGTTGTGCTTCAACGTCTGCCTGGAGTTGGTGAGGGGAATATTGCTGCTCATTTCCCTCAGTGAATGAGTTCATCTAGTTTGCCACCCACAATAGTAATACCGATACAAATTAAGAGAGAAGGCACATGTTACAAAATGGTCTAATATCCAGCTCTCAGTAAAGAGGCTAGGCTGTAGGATTTCATGCACTAAGAGCTATGACATCTGACCAGAAAGCCACAGCTTGGTGTGGTCAATGGGCACGTGCTTGTCCAGGGTGGTGGGGATGGAGGAAGACCTGGAAAACACTTTGTTTGACCCCTGTGTCACCTCAGATTAACAGAACAGCCTGAGCTGGCAAGTGCTAATTCATCCCAAACACGTAAACAATTTGACTATTGTATGCATATAGGTAATTCAGCAAGCCTTGAACCAGGTCAGAAGAGTCTTGCAAAACATATATACTGTCCTGAGGAGTGTCTCATCCCATGCAAAGCCAGTGTAGCCCCTTGCATTTGAGTTGAATTCTGGGCCTTCCAAGGAAGGCCCAGAGTTTCAGCAAGTGTAGGGTGATGTAACTGTGGACATTGACCTCTGTTGGCTGGAAACCTGTGACAAGATTTGCACCTGCACCTCATTTTGCACTGGTTATCATCAGAAACTGCATAACATTGTTCTTTAGTGAGGCCAGGGGACCTATTTGTCATTTAAATATGGGGGCTAATGACACCACGCTGGGTAGGTGCCAGGAAGCTGCCCCTATGTTTGTTAGGTGCTTGCCTCACCCATGACTGTCCCTGGCGCTCTGCTGAGATGGACACTCATGTTGCTTGGGATTGTCTTTAAGAAGCGAAATGCTGGCGTATTTATGTGCAGCCTTGAAGAACCACAACTTAATGCTGTGCTTTCTTTCAGTTAGCTTTTAAGTGTTATGGGAAAATAGTACACAGACCCTGCAGACCCTTTCTCCAGGAGGCTACAAATGCTCCCACCAGGTATTTATGATGTCTGGTGTCCTAGGACAAGAGCACCGGACCAGCCCTGTAGAAGTATCTGACTGCATACTTTTGGGGCTGCCTCTGTCTGCTCTTGTTGCAAAAAAGCAATTAAGCTACTGAAGATTCCAGTAGATAAGGATTCTGGGCTCATGGGGTCATGCAGCAAATGCTGCAGATGTCAGGCAGTGGACAGCAAGGGCCTTGAAGCATCAGTAGGACTAGATTTTCCTTCTCCAGTGTGACATGTCCTCTGTGATGTGTGCCAAGCTGCTCAAAGCAGAAGGTGCTTTCAGCTCTGAGATGAGAGTCTGGCTAGCTCTCGGGTTGGCAGGGTGAGGATGGAAGTGGGATAGCTTTGGCATTAGAAAGCAGCATGCTTGGGAGCTCCCCCCTCAGCGTGGGCAAAGGCAGTGATTAAATGTCTGGCTGGTCATGGATAATCTTTGGTCTTGCCTTTGTAGGCTTTAAAATGAAAGCTTGTGTTTATACTAAAGGGGAAACCCATATAAATTATGTTAAAAGCACAAGACCAAGAGGAGGTGATACTGGCCTTGTCATCTAGACTCTGGCTAGATACCCTTCCCTAAATTCCTGGCTTTTCCTGACTGAATCTCCAGACTGACCACCACAACTGCAGTCAGAAATTTTTCTGGGAATGGCCAGTCTGCTAATCCTTAAATGCACCTGGGTCGCTTTGGTGGAAGCACTAGGAAGCAATTACATTTGCAGTCATAGCCCACCCAAAGCTGCTGACACAACATCAGGTGGTGGGATGAGATGAGGGACCTCTTCACCTGGCTTAGCTGCAACTATAAGAGTCAGTCTGCCTTGTGGGATGAAGGGCGCATGGGAAAGACTTACCCCTTTCCTTTCACCCCTGTGTTCCTGTCTGGCTTGAGCATAAGCAGCCCCTGAGCTGCCCCATGCCACCAGCCATATACCTGAGTCTCACCACCCCCATGCCAGTGCTGCCACATGCCTCCACGGTGTGTCCCTCATGGGGTGTGAATGCACCAGCTGGCACTTTGCAGAAGAACATCTTGGTCCTTCAGTAACGTCCTCAGGTGGAAAACACTTTCTGGACTGAGGCTGCAGGTGCAGTGGGGAAATGGGAGGTGCGGGAAGGTGAGCGGGTGCTGCTCAGATGCAGGCAGCTCCTTGCAGGCCTCCCCACCATGCTGCTTTCAGCCTATGGGAACTGAGAGGAGGAAGGGAAAAAAAAACACATGAGGTCAGGTGGGTCTGAAACCCTGGCAAAGGTGCAGTGGCTGCCTCCTGGCGATGTGCTGTGGAAAGAAGGGGAGGTCATCCCTTCCTCCCTTCCTGAAGCCCTCTCTGCATAGAGAAGGTCATGTCCCAGGGGAGGGGTGCTTGCAGTGTGTAGAGAGCTGAGATGGGGATGTGAGGAGGATCAGTGTGGATGAGGCTGGGGAGAAGTCCTCTGTCTGCCCTGGGAAAACTCCTGTGGGTGTAGGGAGAGGGTTAGAATAGGGCAGTGGACTGCAATGCCATCTCCCCCACATCTTCATACTGCTGGGCCTTGGGAGATATCATTACTCCCTGTCCCTGAGATTCACAGGGAAAAGGTGGACAAGGGGACTTTGCATTTGGGCTAGTGGATGTGGTTAGTTGTATTTCCCAGCCTCATTTTAAGTAGCAAGAGAGAAAACACGCTCCATTTTTTCTGTCCTCAGGCAGAGAAATCTTTTGTGCTGCCTTTTAAAGGGACCTTGAGTAGATGCAAAGAAATCATCAGTGGTTATATCACTTCCAAAGTGGTTATTGCAGGCACCTGACAGCTTTGTCCACTGCTACCCTGGAGGATCATGAGTACTCCGAATTCCTTACCCTTGGAGAAGGTTCACATCACTTATTGGGAGGGAGAAGCTACTATGCAGTTTATGATGCTATGAGTGGCAGAACATGGTCAGTAGATGGGCTGAGGTTCCCAGCAGATGGGATCGAGCAGGGGGACACATCCTGGAGTTTTCCTAACCCCATCCTGTTTGCTAAGTGAGGTTCATGAGCCCTTGCCGGAGCGTCTTTCTGGGAGTGAGCCGATGGTGCTGCAATAGCATCGCCTTAGGCCGGAGTCGCAGGCGTTTCTTGGCAGCTGCAGGTTTCCAGGGAGACCAGAGGTGCTAACTTGTTAATGAGCCTCGAGTTACTGATTGCTGCTGCAAAATAATAATAATAATTAGTAATAGGCCCGTGATTTAGGAATCCTTCAAACAGCATGAGCCTGCTGAGGGGAGTTCACTAAGTGCTGAAGCACTTGAAAGAAAGGAGGGGATAGAGAGGAAAAAAAGAATGGAGGGCTTGGCAAAAATGCTGCATTTTACATCTTAATAAAGTGCCTGGAGAGCCGGAGGCCAGTGGGATCCTGCAAACATCCTGGTGGTATGCCTGAGGCTGATGGCAAGGCTGGCCCAGGTGTACGTAGGAGCCTTGGCCAGACACCATCTCACTGCAGGGCTCAGAACACACAGATATTTCCCCAGGTGGGCTGCAGAGGTCCCCAGTGGAGATGGCAATTCTTCAAGAACAGCTGCTTTTGCGGGTTACTGGGGACAAGTGAGAAGGCATATCTCTGTGATGCTTTTATCCCTCAGTAAACTCAAGGTGGAGATGTCACCAGAAGAGTGTGTTGTTGAGATGAGCATCAGAGGGAGCATGCTGTAGATCCAGTCTCACGTGATAAGTATGTGTTCGTGGGGTCAGAGCTTTTTCCTGCAGCAAAGTTGGCCTGCCTTAGGCAGCGAGGGAAGCATCTCCTCACTGGACCATGTGGGGAGGGTAGAGCTCTCCAGGACACAGCTACTAGCTTGATGCAAAGAGTGGACATGCCAGCTAGTGAAGTTTATGGTTGCTTCAGAGACATGCTGGCCTTCCAGTTCATGTCTCCAATACAAGAGAAACTAGATCTGTGCTTTCCCCATACCATATCTCTCATCTGGGGACCTCGTGCAAAGTGAGATATTGAGGGAAGTGGTCTCCACTTCGGTGACTTGTGTGGGGCCAGCACAGGGATGAGTTCCCATAGTTCATTCTGCCACACAGATAGACTCAGGCTGGGACTTTTTTCAGGTTTTCTACTTTCTTGCCTGGCCTGACCAGAAGAGGGTCACAGCCAGGTTGGACATTTGCCCTTAGCACTGCCAGTGTACATCTCTGTCACGCTTGTGATTTGTGTGACTAGCACCCCTCACTTGACATGCACGTCCGTGGAGGTGACGCTGAGGACAGAATCCCAGTGAGTGGGCAGTTGGCCCAGCCTGTATGCTAAGCTCTGCGTATCTTTCTGTCCTGTGGCTGCAGCATGGCATCTCGTGCTTGGCTGTCCCCATTCAGCTAAGCCATGTGCCATCTCCTCATAACAGACACTCCAGGGAGAGGTGGGATTAAAGGATTATGGTAATGTTCTTCAGGAACTCTCAAGAAGATTTAGATGTATTTGATAAACTGATAAGAGAGGGACACAGCTATGTTTCTGAAACCCTAATTTAGGTTCCAGGTTAACCTTTTCCCCAGGTCTCCTGCTACCATGGTGAGAAGATTCCTTGCTTCAGCAGTGCTCCATGGCTATGCCTATTCCTTCAGTTTCCCTTTTGACCTATTTGAGCAGAAACATAAAGACATCTTCCTTCCTTCTCCAATAGTCTTCCCAGGTTGTTCTTTATTCCTTGTTCTTTTTAGAGACCATCTCACACACAGCCTGCAAGGTACTGTGAAGGTCTTGTAGGCTCTTCCGGTTCCTGGGGTACCTAACAGGATGAACTAGGGATGAACCCACGACCTCTCAGTCTAGCTTTAAAATGTCCTGTGGCTGCTAGCAGAGAAGTCTGCCTTTGACCTGGATGGACATACTTTTAAAGAAGTCCCTGTGTCTTGGGTCTAATGCTCCCTATGAACTGATTCAGTCAATCATCTCCATACCTAGCAAAGGCTCCCAGAAAGAGGGGCAGAATGGGACTACCTTGCTCTGCTTTCCTCCACATCTTTTGGGTGGAGCTGAGAGTGGGACCTGGCTCATATGTCACATCTGTCTGCCACCAGGTCCAGCTGTGTGTGCTGGAATGGATGTTTGTCGAGTTGTTCTGTGGGAACAGAATTGTTCTGCAGGGCTGCTGTTAGCTGAGCTGGGAAACCTCTTTTGTCTTCTCCATTCTCTTCCACCCAAGCTCCTAGTCATCTGCCGAAACTTCATGCATGGAAAGCCTCTTCTGAACAGGCTTCTCTCAGAATGGTTAGGCAATCAAGGATCAACAGATCCCAGACCCGTTTTGTCTGAGATCCCCCCAAAGTCTACCCCTTGTTCATTATCTGAAGAGCAGATATTGTGTTATTTGCAGAAGTACAGTGCAGTATTTCCCCCATGTTGGATCACTCCTTCCTCTTGCTTCAGTCTTTCACTCTCATCCCTCTGCCGCAGTGTTATCCCTATCTTTTTTGTCTGTTGACTCTCTCTATTCCCTTTTTATATCTTGGATGTAATTGGAAAAGCTGAGAAGAATTTGCAGCCTGGTGTCCTGATGGAGAAGGGAGGCAGAAAGTGATTTGGGGAGTGGGGTGTGAAAGGAAGACAAGGGGAAAAGCTGGCTAATTTGCATCCTTTCTGAGTGCCCTGGTTCTATAGCCAAGGTACAGCAGGGGGTCTTCTGGCAAGGCGGTAGCGACGTAATGAAGTGTGTCATAGCCCAGCAGGAGCCAGCCTTGCTCCCCTTTAGACCCCCTAATTAGAACTGTTTCAATTTTTAAGTCCTCTTGGAGGAGAGCTGGGGGATGCGGGGGGAGCAGGGTTCCTGTGGCGGGGCGGGGGGAGCACCAGCCGCCCGCTGAGGGGGCAGCTCTAATTGGAGTCACCACGAGGAGCCGCAGAGCGATACAAGCTCGCCCTGGGGCCGGGGACACAGCGATGCTGGAGTGCCGCGGGACTGCCAAAATGCTTTGTGCCAGAAGGGGCCATAACTATTGCAGTTTTTAGGGGCTTTCTCCCCCTCACTCCCGGTTTGAATTAGCGTGTTGGCAGAGGGAGCAGAGGTGTGATACAGGGGCAGGAGAAGATTGCACATCCTGTTGTGGCCTTATATTGGAAGCTTGGATCTTGAGGCTGAAGCCTGAGACATCTACCCCATGATTTTGGAGACGGGTCTGGTAGCCCAGGGAAGCTGGGGCTGTTAATGCTGGACTCATGAGCCAGAGCAAATGCTGGAACTCCCATCCTCGTGTTCTGTGCCTTTCCATCCTTTTCCTGCAAGCTGGCTGTGTCCTCAAGGTGGTGTCTAGTAACTGGGATCCCTGTCATTTCACGCAGTAGCATGTCCTACCCAAGCATATCTTTTGTGTCTTGAGTTACCGTTGCAGTAGGTGCCTGCACCCAGAGGCTTTGGGTGTAGAAGCTTCCAAGAACTGCTGGCTTACTCAAGATCATGGTGACTCATAAGCCTCCTCTAGTCCATAGACCTAATCCTGGCCCTGCAAAAGTCAATGAAAATCTTTACGCTAGTCTTCCTAATTCAGATGCATTAAAGCTTCCATGGAGCAGCTTGTGGGTTCTTTCTAAAACACCGTCTGGCAGGAACAAGAGGAGCCTGGTAACAGGCCAGGCTTGTTTTCTGAATGACTGCAGCAGCATTAAAACCTAATGCCATTTAAACATGCCTGCTATGACGTGTGCCACTAAAACCTAAGAAGACACCAGGAGCTGAATGCCCTCCAGCCTGTCTGCTGCTCTTGCAGACACCTTGGGCTGGACATGGAGAAAGCTTGTTCTTCTGGTAGTACTTCAGAGAGCACCAGGGTCAGCCCTGTTTCTTGAAAGCAGGAGTGAAGGTCACCTCAGCTTCTTGATTTCCAAGGAACATCATCTTCTCTTGACTTGCCAGGAGGCAAGCTGGCAAGATACCCATGAGCAAGCTGTGATAAAAAGGCAGGTGAAGTCCAGTGTAACATGATGGATGTGGGTGAGCAAACTTGATTTGGCAGTGTGTCTGATGGGCCCCAAACTAGCTATTTACCATGCAGTAGCGAAACCTTAGAGCTATGCTAAGCTGCTTTTGTGAAACCATTAGCTCTGTGCTCAGTAGAGGTCAGAAAAAGCAAATTGATGGTAAGGAGCTGTTGGGTTGGGAACAGCAAAAGGAGGAGACATCTTGCCCTGTGCAGGTCCTCTCAAACATGGCACGTTTAGGCTGTTTAGGGTGGCAAAAGATGCATGTGCAACAGGCAGTTCTATAGATGCTGTGACCCTGAAAAGCTCCTAAAAGAGGTCTAAATGTGGTGAGAACCATGGGAAAGATTATTAGGGAATGGACATGTGTAACCTCTTCCAGTACAAGTAGTAAGGGTCACCCAGAGGAGCGACTGGTTAGCAGATTTGGAGCAGATCAGGGGAAGGACTTCATCATAGCTAGCAAACCATTCCACTCCCTACCACTAGCCACTGTGCCTGCTAAAAGCTGACATGGCTTCAAAAAGCAATTAGGTAAATTCATAGAAGGCGGCTCCGCTGAGGGCTATTAAATACAAAGAAAAAAACTCTGGCTTGGGCAGCTCTGGAGAAACGAATGCCCACAGGCTGGGAAAACACATATATAAAGTGTAGTTTGTTGCACTTTTACGCTCTTCCGAAGGCCAAGCCCCTGGGGATTGTGCCCAGCTGACTGCTTGTTTTCTTCTTTCCTCTCTTTCCAGGTTCAGCACAATGAGTTGGCATACTGGGTGTTAGCAGTGTGAAGAGACCAGGACGGGTGCTGCCCTGCTCACCTCTTACCCCCTTGCTCATTCCCTTTGGGGAGACGGGTGCTAGCATCCCTTGCCCTGCCGTTCTGCCCCTTGCCCCCTACTTGCCATTGCGGGGGTAGGCCCGTTATGGCTGGGGACAGGCTCCCACGCAAGGTGATGGACCCAAAGAAGTTGGCCAGCCTTCTGAGGAATGGAGCAGAGGGCACCCTGGTCATTGACAGCCGCTCCTTTGTGGAGTACAACTCCTGGCATGTCCTCAGCTCCGTCAACATCTGCTGCTCCAAGCTCGTCAAGAGGAGGCTCCAGCAGGACAAGGTCTCCATCACAGAGCTCATCCAGCCCACCTCCAAGATGAAGGTAGGGGGATCTGGCCCTCACCTTTCTTGGTGGATGCTCGAACCCTCTTCCTCAGTAGAAATAGGCAGGGTGGGGTTGACCTAAGGGGCTGGTCTGTGCCTGGTATGTCCATCCTCCTCCTCCATCCGTTAACTCTAATATCTTCTGGCATCTCCATGGCACCCTTTGCAGAGCTGGAGCATGAGCTCATGCGGTCCCAGAGCTGTCCTCAGGGATGTCTTCGTTGCCCCCACCCCAGTGATATGGCTCCCTGCCCCAACAGCCCTCCCCAGGCAAGTGTAACAGGTATATCAGCCTTAGGAGTTGTCCTACACCAGCAGACAACCCCCCAAAGCTTTCCTGTAGCTGTAAGCTTAATCCCCTGCTAAAAACTCTTCCCCTCCCCTCTGTCATCTCTAGCGCCATTCAGGGACATGTAATCCTCCTCCCCTGTGACGCCAGAAGCTCTTATCCGGTGTCATGGCATATTATCTCTCCTAGGCTCCTCTCTCTATCGCTCCTGGTTAAATAATAGAGGTGGCTCTGAGCCACGGCGCTGGGCTGGAGCCTTGGCCAGAGCGGCGGCGGGTGCCCCGCAAGGCCGAGGAGATGCGGGATGTGACCGATCGAGACGGGATAGGCGGGGCAGAATGCGGGAAGTGTGACGATGTGGGATGCGCAGAGTTGCGGGGCGGGATGTGCCGGATCGGGACGGCACGGGGGTGGTGGGGGAGGGTGGTTTGCTCCCTTTTACCGCCCACCCCCCCCCGCCTTGTAATTTTATGGCAAAGCGAGGGTAATTCAGGCATTAATGAAGCGCGGGGCCCAGCTGGAGCCAACTGCGTCCCCCCCCGTCCCCCCTCCGCCGCCGCCCATTGGCTGCCGGTGACATCACCCCGGGCGGGGGGGGAGGATCGCAGGGGCTGATTCCTGCGCGGCTTTAGCTGCTCTTAAATCCCCAGGAGAATAAAGCAGAATAATCAGTTTTTCGCAGGCTGGGAGGGTCACCTCTGCAGTGGCCGCCGTCACGTGGAGCGGCAGCAAAAGCGATGGGCGAGGATCAGGATGATGGGGAGGGGGGAGGCATGGAAGAGTAACGGCAGCTTATGCCGCCTGCCTGCAAACCTGCAGCTCGGCAGCCGGAGAGGAGAGGTGGCTCCCGAAGGAGTCGGCTGCTCCGTCCTGGCGGTCCCTGCTGTGTCCCCATAGAAGGAGCAATCACCTCCTCCCCGTTCCTGGATCATTGCGTAATGGTCCAGGTACCGGCTGGGGACGTGACTATAACCAGGGATGCGAGTGCGGCGGAGGAGAGGTGCTGCCACCGTCTTTAATTCACGGCTTTTGCCTTTACTTTTCTTTTTGGTACGGCTGCAGTGTCTCCCAGTGCATCCGCATCCACTGTGCGCATCCCCTGCCGCGCTCCAGCGTGCACGCAGCCTGGGAATTAAATAAGCTTCAGGATACCCTTGTGAGGTTAAGCCGCTTGCACTGAGAAGCCGGAGTGGGGAGCCTGGGGGGCGTCACAGCCATATCCTCATCTGGCACAAAGCAGGGGTGGTGGCTGTGGCTCGGGGTGTCCAAACCTTTTTGTGCATCTACCTGCAAGCTTGCATTTTAGGGTGGAGAACTCTCCGCCTTTCTCCTTCTCCCACGCCTCCGATTTCAGCCACTTCGGTTGTAGATGTATTGTGGGACCCTCAGAAATCAATATGGTCTGCTGCCCCAAGGTGCACAGCCCTTCGGAGGGCCTCTCTTCCCCCCATATCATTCCCCTGCCTCCACCTGCCATCGCTGACCACCCCCTGCCCTGTCCCTGCGCTGCCCCTGGCTCCCTGCACTGAGGCTGGGGAAGGCGGGGGGGCGGCTGGCGTTGGGAGCAGATGGCAGGAAGGGTGACATCAGTGGCGCGATTGTCCAGCCCCATTATTCCTGCTGAGGGACCTCCCGCCTCCTCCTGTTTCCTGCTCCCGGCCGGCCAGGGCTGCTGAGACAAAGGCGGCCGGTAGCGACACAGGGGCTGCCCGGGCAGGGAGAGGACAGCCCTAAGCCCTCGCCTCATCCCTCTCCTCCTCACCTGCCCAGTGCAAAGAGAGCTGTGCATCCCGGCTCGGTGATTCCCTGGATGGTGATTGCCTTTTTCTTTGTATTAGCCCCTGCCTCGTTCCCTTCCCCTCTGCTCTTCTGCAAGCAGGGGGAATGAGGGTATTTGTCTAATTCGGTTTTCTCCATGCTCGCACTCTCCTTTTTCACACCACTGTTAAGGAAGGGTATCATTAATGATGGTTCTGGATGCTGCAGTTTGGAGTGATGTTGTGGGATAACAGCAGCTCCTGGCTTTTTTGGTGCAAGGAAAGGAAAGGACCATTTGGTGGGAAAGAAAAAATGAGGTAAATAAAAATCCCTTTCTTTTTTCAGTAAAACATGCCTATGATCATGAGCATAGCTAAGCCACCACTCCTCAAGCCTCGTTGTGTGCTGTCTTCCCATGGTGCCTGAGTACGGAAAAATTGCAATGGCAATTCATTTCCCAGTGAACAGTAGTCTCCATCCACACAAAAATGGTACCAATGTACTGTTCTGGTTTTGGTTTTGAACTCTTCTCCCAATACCAGCAATAATAAATTCTCCTAATAATAAATTCCAATAACAACAGGAATAATTTAGCTCCTCAGTGCAATTTCAGGGGCAGAGGTTATGGGAAAATCCTGGTTGGGATTTTTCACTAGCATTTCTTGAGGGAAATGTTGAAAATTTCACTTCTTCAAGATTCCCCTGCAAATCTTTCCACCTCTCGACCTCTTCTCGCTTCCTGAAATATAGCTGTCTCCAAAGCAGCTCTAACTGTGGTTAGAGGCATGACACGGGTCTCTTTGGGCAATGGGAATATTCTGTTTATTTGTGTTAGGAGCATGGCTCTGCAAGCAGCTGTTTTGCTTGAGGGAAAGTTTGGGCTCATTTTTGAGCCACGTGCCTGGCTGCTTTTTATGTTGATGGCAGCCCTATTATTTCAGTGGGGTGATTCACTGTGTTTTGAAACAATATGTGACTAAGATGTCGATAGTCATTAGTATAATAACAGTGCTATTATCTTAGTCCAGATCACCTGTAGAGCATCATCATCCCTGCTTGGCAGCCGAGGAGAGGTGGAGCTGGGCCCTGGACTGTGTTGAACTACCCGGTGCTCAGGACCAAATGTCCATAATAGAATTAACCTCCAGCCAGGGCTGGGAAGGATGTTTGGGAGCACTGGACTTGGCATGAAGGTAGTGGATGGCCTCAGCTGAGGTTTGGTTTGAACTATTGGCTGGGTGGTCCCTGCATTTGGCTGGCCACTACTCCCACACACACCAAGATGCTGACAGGGAGGAGGTTTCTCCCTGGGGAGGTGCTGTAGGGCATCTCCAGCACTGGAGTGGGCAGGAGATTTTCAAAGGCATGCATGGGTTTGGAAGCCTCATTCACCGTCTCCTTGTGGCTGAAAGACTTGCTGTGCCCTGGCCCCACTATCCCTTGCTGGATGGATTTGGAGACCCTTTTTGAAGGGTTACTTCAGGAGTGTTGGGTGAGCCCCATGAGAGAGCTTCCACCATGGAGATGCTGCTCCTGGAGGGACTACTCTGTTGTCAGCCATGTCTCTGCCCTATGTCAGCACCTGGGAGAGACAGGAGTCTGCCCTGAGCATCTCTTCAGCTTTATTGTCCTCCTCTGCCCCAGTTAGCTTTTAACCTCTGTACATTTAACACCAGAGATAGGGCTGTGGTTTTCCATGCATGTCAGGAGTGTGTGAGGTTAATAGGAGCCATGGACCTGATTAAACATCTCTCCCTCATTTCCCTTTGTGGTGAGGAGTTGGGATGCAAGTGCAGACTCCTTGTGTGCTCCACAAGGGCTCCTCAGGACTATTCCTGCAGGCATCCTTGCCCCAGCAGGCTGGGTATTTATTTTCTGCAGCCAGGCCATGTGAGGCCAGCGCTTGTTTGGCATTTACATTGAGTGAAACCTTATAACTGTAATAAGATGTAAACTGTATTGCACATTTCTACCGTCGCTCAGCAACCCTGCAGTAATGGCCCAAACAAAGCCTCCCCATACAGAGGGAACACTAAATCCTATTGTGGGATAATTCTGCTCTGCCAGAGCTGATAGCTCCCCTGCAGCCACTCTAGCCTGGACCCTGCAGCCAGGAGAAGTCCCTGCCCTGCCGCAGCTTGCTCCCCATCTCACTGTGTCTTTGGGGGAGATGCTTTCACTGGCATAGGGCTTCAGGCTGTGGACTGGGGTTTTGGGATGTGCTAAAGGAATAGTAGCCGTACTAAGGACTGGTGAGCTCCTAGCTCCAGGCTAGCTCGTCAGTCACAGTGTTTTTCCTCCAGCTGTGCTTGGGATGGCCTCTCACAAAAGTCTTGCTTCAGGAATGGCTGAGGAAGAGATGCTGGAGTAGGTCCTCAGCTGGCTTACCCCTAGGTGGCCTTGGTCATTTTTCAGTGTCTTAATTTAAAATTCCCACATTATTTTCTCTTCCTTCTTGTCCTTACACTGTCTTTTCATCCCTTCCATCATCCCACTGAGCTCTGGGGCGAATTTTGCTCTCCAGTGTCTGGTGCCACGCTGGGTACAGGTGGCACCCTTGAGCTCCTACTGCCTAGTGCAGAGCTGCACATTGGTGCCCAAGCAGCAATTTCTGTAAATGCAGGGCCATCCTTCCACTGCGGCGAGGAGATGTGATTAGCTCAGCTAAATCAGGGTGCCCTGCAGTTTCTTTTGGATGGCACTCACATTGCCGAGCAGGGTAACACCTGCAGCAGGGTGTGAAAGCAGCATTAGTATCAACAGGAACCCTGAGTGAATCTGCTCTAATGGTAGGATAGGGCATGACGGTGAGACAGCAATAGGAGGTGGGTGTCTGTGCATGGTTCCTGGTTCAAGTGGTCTCCTAAAAGGATTTCAGAGTGGGGCGGGCACGGGGTGGGCAAGAAGGAGACGAGAGTGTCAGAGACGCAGACCCTCCTTCTCTGTCCACTGCTGCCTCCTCCTTTCCACAGCATAATAGATGTATCTTACCCCACCAGCTGGGAGGACAGGTGCTTGCCTGGCATATGCCATCCTTCAGGCTCTTCAGCGAATGCGCTAAGCTGTGCCTCTGCGAGCATTTTTGTCTTCTTTTCATGCATAGACCTTCAGGCAGACATAAGAATGGCCACCTTGGGTGCTCCCGTTGCAGTCCAGGCGTGGGGGTACTCTTGCCTGTAGACAGCTGCCTACCTGCAGGCTACCCCACCATCTCACCTGCCTTGGAGACCAGCAGCAGGCTGGGTGGTGTTTGTGGCATGTAAAGTCACATGAGAGCAGCCCAGGAGCTGCCAGACATAACAAACTGAAGAAGGCATGCCCCTGAACATCCACCAAGCTAAAGAAGAGATTTTCCTTTTCCTTCATCCCTTAGGGGTGATCCGCAGATTTGGATTGAGCTTCCAGAGGGATAGTGCTTACAGAGGTGGTACTGTGATGGACCTGGTATCTCCAGGTTGAACCCTGAAGAGCTGTTGCTCCAAGCCAATTCTCTCCAGCTGGGAGCACTCCTGCCCTCAGAACTACCCCCAAATCCTTATGACACCAGCCAGGCTGCAGAGGAGTATCTGAGGGCAAAGGCTTGGTGGAGAGGAGGTGGTGGAAGAAGTCAAAGCAGCTGGGGGGGTATGGTTAAGTAATTGTCCACCCTCAGCTTGCCATGGGGAGGAGTGACCCTTGCTTTGCATAGGATGCTGAAAAGTGCTTGCAGTTGGTGGGGCTGTTCCAGTGGGCATCTGTACTGATATGCTTGTTATTAGCTGTGGAGCAGAGTTTGAGCCTAGCTGGGCCCTTTGTTTTGTGAACAAAATCAGCTCATGAGGATGATGTGTAGCTGGGGTGTCCCGCTTGTGTGACTGCTAAATTCAGCTTTGCTTCCCATGCTGGTGTGGGCAGCAGCATCCTGAGCACTCAGCCTATTTCTCTGACACCTGTTTTTTGCCGTTCACCTGCAGGTGGAGGCGGAGGAGCACCAGGACGTGGTAGTCTATGATCAGAGCACATGGGATGTGACTGGCTTGGCTGCTGACAGCTTTCTCTCCATCCTTCTGGGCAAACTGGACACCTGTTTCCACAGCGTCTCCATCCTTACAGGTAGGAGTCCTAAGTTACCACCTCACCTGGTATTTATGCCAATAGCCTGGAGTTACAGAGCTATGTTGATCTGCACCTGCTTTTCTGGCCACCAGTGGTGTAGGGAAGCCTCACACATGGACTGAGGAAGCTCAACCCACGCTGACATCACTGGGTCCTCCCCATGCATTCATTCCTTCTACTGCCCAGCGCCCCAAGAGAGGCAGGTATGGAGGGGTCATGGTGGCATGGATCCAGCCATCCAAAAGCTGCCCTTTGTTCCCCCATACCTATGCTGCTTCATCCCTGATGAACATGCCAAGGGCTGGACCTGATTGGGTGCTCTCCTTCTTCTCACTGGTGTTAAAGGGCAGGCAGGAGAGGAAATCCATGGATGAGCTGGGAAGGGGAAGAGGAGGGAGGGTAGGGGCATCACTTGGTGAGTCAGGATCTGCCAGAGATTATGCTGGAGATGGTGCTCTCCGGATGTGAACATGCAGGCAGGAGGAGGCACGCGCTGCCCTAATTACAGCCCTTCTGCAGAGTGAAATGGGAGGCAAGCATCTGATGAATGAAACACTCCAACCCAGCAGAGAGGAGGAGAAAGAGGCAGTGAGCTGCCAAAGGGAGAGTTAAAGCTGCCTTCAATTGCTTATGGCTGGGATAGCCAGGCATCTGCCTGGCTGGCTATCCACCTCTGAGCTTTCTGCCCACAGAGGGGTGGACAGCCGTTGCCCCACATAGCCCCTTGGTCCCACTGGGCTCAGCCAGGTTCCTAGGTAGTGCCGAAAGCACAGAGATGGGAATCATCTCGATTCCCCAAGGCTGTCCTCATCCTGTGGTGATTCACTACTCCTTTGGGGCTGAGGCAAAGGGTACCAACTGCTATGTCGCTGGGACATCGCAGGGATGGAGGGAGCAGTTGTCCCTGCAAACCCAGCAGTGTGAAAGACCTTGGGAAGGGGTAGTTCTGATGGAGAAAGTGGTACAACCAAGTGGCGTCCAGGGAGCCTTGCCTGGGCAAGGCGTGGGTAAGTGCTATTGAATTGTTGGAACTGCATTGTGATGGGAGAACAGAGCAGAGAAATAGCAGGAATAAACTGCCTGGTTCAAGGGTTTCAGAAGCAGGCAGGGACTGTACGAAATCATGTTAAAGGTGATTAACATGGCCTGGGTTGCAGGACCTCTGCTGAGGCCAGTTTTAGAGGATGTGGCTATGAGCTTGCTTTGGCAGCTCCCAGCGTATCACAGTAGCCACGCCTGCAGCTCCAAGGTCATCATGGCATGAACAAGGGTATGGCTTGGCAGTTGGCACAGGAGAAGGCAGATTGTTTGCATCTGGGAAGGAGCCTGCTTAGTCACCAGGATGGGTCAGGGAACAGCCTTCGCAACATGACCACAGCACCCCCCAACTCGCCACCGCTTTCATAGGACTGGACCAGGAGCAGCACTCTGTGCTGGCTGCAAACCTCCACTCTCTCAAGTCCTCTGGAGTTGGGACAGGGCTGGCTGAGGTAGCTCTGAAAGCCTCGGAGCTTTCTCCCCTCTGGGAAAGTGAGGTGAGACTTGGGGACCCCCATAGCATTGGTGCACCCCAGCCGCAGACATGGCGTGCCCCATGCTGACTGAGTGCCAGCAGCACACCACCTCCCCACAAGCAAACCTGCACCCTGCTTGGGCGCACACATCCTCCATCTTCAGTGTGACCATTTCCATCTCTCTGGGCTGCAGGAGCCCAGACGCTGAAGCAAGGGTACAGCTGTGCTAGGTACCAAGCAAAAGCTTAAAACTTTCTAATTAAAAGCACTGCAGGACTGCAGTCTGATGAGGAATGTGGGCTTCCAGCAGGTGGAAAAAATGGGAGCCGAAATATAGAACACTGGGTCATGGCGGCAGCATTTTACTTGGAAATTGTGATGTGAAGCAGCTGTGGGGAGTGTCTGGGGAAGGCTGGACGTGCTTGCCGACAGGCGCAGCTTCCTCCTGCCTGTGATGTACTGTAGCAGCCAGGTTGTTTTAGAGGCAGTCCTTGGGAGGTCTGAGGGTGGATGTGTGGGCTGAGCCTGATTCTGGCCCCTTGCTGTGATGGGGTTTAACCCCTCAGCCTGTCCACTCCAGTCTCAGGCACCTTGTCCTGCCCCAGTTCATCCCATGTCCCAGAAGAGGGGCCTGGATCCTCTCAGTGTGGCTTGTGAGCCCAGTGAGGAATCAGGCTGGCAAGGGTCCTTTGTAATCTCAGCCCGTCCCTTAGTGGATCTCATCCTGTCCCTTAGTGGATCTCATCCTGAGGATCCCCAAACCTGTGTGCCAGCCCTACACAACCCCAAAACCTCCCAGGTCCCTCCATGCTCCCTAGACCTCCTCAGCCCCATCAGGTGTTTCTCCAGGGGTGACACACATCCATGTCTCCATCTTGTGCAAATGCTGTGCTTGGCCATTCTTGCTCACCTCTGACCTGTAGTCCTTCAGACCCTTGAAGCAGCTGATAGAGGATGATGGGTGAAGACAGGAGAGTGGCAGCAGGGACCCCTTAAGGGTTAACATCCCAGAAGCTGCGGCTGGGAAGGAGGAATCTGAGTCAATTATTCCCGGTCTTGGAAATCATCAGCTTCTCTTATTTTTTCCCTTTTTTTTTTTTTTTTAATTGTGTAAGTATAAATAGTGCTGCTTGCTGCCTTCCATCCGTGGGAGCAGAAAGCCTATTGATTTATATGGTTTTCCTGACATCACATGAAGTGGTGGAAAACTGAATGGAGCCAACATTTTTCCTGCATTACGTAATGCCCCCTCCCTCTCAGCCCAGTTCTGCTATTCCTGCAGGAGCCTGACTGTTCTTTAACCTTTCTTTACTTCAGCACAGACCTTAGCTTTTTTGCTTGTTTTTGGCTATTTTTTGCTGGATTTTGCTTTTTTTTTTTTTTTTTTTTACTTTGCTTCCCTCCCCCCTTCTTCCCTTTTGCAAACTCCTGCTTGGTTTTTATTAACAGCCATTATCTGTTTATAAAGCAGTAGCAGCAGTCTGGCTCCATCCTTCCCTGATGGCTCCTGCATGCTAGTTCTGGCTGGAGCCCAGCCAGAGCTGTTGGATGGTGCTGAGCTGCTGAGTGCTGAGCTTCACCAGCTCCTTTCAATTTGACCAGCTGCAGCAGAGGGTGACGAGATCTTCCTTTTCTCCCATTCAGCAGCTAAATGTGACGGCTGAGGGCTTAGGATGCTCACCCAGATGATGCTCAGATACCCATCCTGTCCCCATTCCTAGTCCTTGCGCCAAGCACTGGGCTCCTCTCTTCTGCGCCCGAAGCCAGCTGGAGGTGAAACTGGAGTGGCAGTGTGGCCAGCAGCAGTGGTCCCTGCAACCCAGGCTGCTGGGGTTGGGACTTCCTTGCACAGCAGAGACTCTTTTCATTGTGGTTTTGTGCTCTGGGGGAGCTTTATCGACACAATATTGTGCCATGGGAGATTTATCAACAAAATATTGTGCTCTGACCCGAAATAGGCCCCTTGCCTGCTTTCTGAACTTGAGTCATGAGCTTTTCATCTGGCTCAGGAGTGCATGTGAGATCATCTTCAGCACCACCACCCCCTTTGTGCCAATTCTTCAAGGAATGTTTAAATTTTCCAGTCCTGTTCTTTCTAAGTTTGGAGCGTCTGTTTACTCCCAGGATTTGGAAAGAATGTAACAATATCATCAGCGAGAAATCCCTCCCAGCCCTCTGCTCACCATCATCCTCCTCAGCGAATGGGCTGGCCTCAGCAGCACTGGCTGTGACCTAGGTCTTCTCCAGCCTGGTGGTGCTGGCTGCTGTGGCCAGGGAGAGTTGTAATTGCACAGTGCCAGTGATCCAGAGGGGGCTGAGATTTAGGGAATTTTAGGGGGATCTACCAAAGGCAGGTGACTTCAGAGCAGACAAAATCAAGTAGCGAAAAAGGAAGGGGAATTTCCATTGGAGGACCTGACTTGAGCTGCCCAGGCATGAGTGGGTTCAGCACTGACTGGAATTAATTTAGAAACAAGGACTCAGGGACAGATTATTTTAATTAAAAATAAAGAAAAAGCACTTTCTTTTTCTTTTTTTTTTTTTTGCTGCTTAGGGACAGTCCTAAGAGGAGGTTAAACATCAGGGCAGCTGAATGTGACTTTTCTCATTCTTGGCTGACAATACTGTGATGCTTTTGCACATCATGTTGGTGAGAAGCCACATGCCAGCATCACCTCTTCCTTGCTCCCTGCTCATTTTGAAGCACGTCAGGCTGGGGCTGTTTTAGAGGAAAAGAGAAAATGAGTGAAAGAAGTCTAACTAGGCAGGTACAAAATAGTGCATAGGCAAGGCAGAGCAGAGGGGGATTTGCTTTTAGTCAGAGTGCCAGGAGCTGGAGACAGCATCTGCCTCCAAAAGGCAGCAAAAATACAAATGAATCTGCAAAGCTTGTTATGGCTGATGCTGAAACTGAACGCTTAGCAGGATCTAGAAGCAGAATTGAGGCATCTTTACAAATCAATGTAAGAAAAAAAAATCTAAAACCTAAGAAAGAAAATACCCCAAACACCCACACTTTTGTCATCAATCAGAAGCTGTCCATTGGGAGTAGGGAAGCAGGACACCACTGTAGCTGATTATTTGACAGTATCTTTCCTTATCACCCAGTCTGGATAGCATCATGATTTCATTTGACAACTTCAGTGTGTGAGTGAGTCTCCTGCGGACATTGCACATGCAGGGTGCTCTAGCTGGTGGATTTTGTCCTCTGATTACAGCAGAGCCTCTGCTCAGTACATGAGATGCACATGTAGGTCAAAGCTTAGGGCTATTTCAGGTACCCCCAGACTGCAAGGTCTAAGAGCACTTGTGGACTTAGTAGTGTGATTCCATCACATGTACCCATAAATTTTTATTCTACAGTGTAATTACTGCCTCTGAACCTCCCACAAGCAGCTCTGCCCACCCACCGTGGATGTCTCCAACCCATACCGTACTGCGATGAACCAAAAGAAGCAGATCCTTGGCTGGGAGGAGTGTGGGTATGAATAAAGCAGGGCACAGGGGTGGGATGAGATGGGAAAGAGTGCTCGGGGGTACTCTTAGTTTCTTGCTTCCCTGAGATGTGAGAGTTTCAAAAAAAACAGCTTTGCAAGTAATGTGCATGGGGATCCTAGTTGTTATTCATCTGCCCACATGATGCTTGGGAGTGGAAGAAGGGGAAGATGTGCTGTGGAGGGAGTTATATCTGGCTTTTCTCAGGCTGTAGGTGGTGGGCTGCAGGGAGATTACCTGCAGTGATGCTTTTCTTGTGACTGTTCAGAGAGATGGAGGTAGGACGCTACTGCCAGCCTAGTCAGAGAGGTGTTATTTTTAAAAATCAAATGGTAACACCAAGGTTTGTGGTTTTTACAATCCTGGAGATTTAGGTAACTTTCCAAACCTCCCTCTTTCACAAAACATCTCTGGGACCGTGGGACCAGAGGGGTTGCTTCCTTTCCTTGCAACAAAGCCATCTTACACCACATTACTCAGGGTAGAATCATGTTTTCTCATCATCCAGCCCCCATCCACTGAGTGCTGGCATTCACCCCTAGCCACCCAGCCCGGTGGTTGACCTAGGGATTGCTCCTAGTCTCCGTGGCCCAAGGCGCAGCATCAGGGTGATGTGCCCTGTCCCACCCTCTACCATAACTAGGAGATGCCTGGGAGGGTTTTGGCCCTGGCGGGACTGGCAAATGCATCTCTGGGAGGGGTTAAGCCAGGTCATGTATGTGTGAGCTGATTGTATTCCAGACCTATGCTCTAAACCTCCCTGTTTAGCAACACTGTCATCAGACAACTTGTTTTCCTGATTCTATAATTACCCCAAGGAACTTCCCCTCCCCCTCCAGCTGCGTTTTTAACCATCAAACCCAGAAAAGGCGAGCAAAAGGGCTGAAGGCAGAGAGGAATGGAGGAAAAGGGGCTTAGGGAAGAGCAGGCCTCTGGTTTCCAAGACTTACAAAACCACCATGTAATTTCGTTTCTCTTTTCTGGAAGGCTGATGGGAGGAAGGCAGCTTCCCCAATAAGAGATCCCGATGGGCAGAAGCCAGTGCCCAGTTATGGTTTCCTTCCTTTTGAGAAACCTGCCTCCCCTTTCCCTGGGCCCACACCACACACTTGTAAAAGGTCAGCACTGACAATTAAAATAAAGTTCTGCCGTGGGTGGAGAGAGGAGCAGCTGACCACTGCCCAGCTGGGCTTGTGCCAGGCTATAGGTACTGTCACAATGGCTATACAGGTGCTGAACAGGGGCTCATTCTGCTCTGTGCTCTTGGAGGTGGATTGCATGAGTCTCTCCAACCTGTTGCAGCAGATGTTTTTCCAACAAGTGCAGTGGCAATGAAAGCAAAGCTGGGGTGGTGGGGCTAGGCATCTCTCCCCAGGTGATGCACCTCTGTCTCCTAAATAGAGGCAGGATAGACAGCAGCTGGGCCAGGGAGAGCACCTAGGGGAAGGGGTTGAGGGACAGCAGCTGATGTTTGGGATGTATTTCTGCACTATGGATGTTGCCTTTGTCTACTTGCCAGCTCCCTGATGTCCCAGCACCAGCTCCCAACCCCTATTTGTAGTCCTGGCAAAGGGATAAAGAATATGGGGAGGGAGTGGGGAGGAGGATGCTGCCTGGGGAATGGTGGCGTAGGTGGCATCTCTGTGTGGCTGTACCTCACATTGGTGGAGGAATGGGGTTGTCAACTACTTGTCAGTACCAAAATAACCTGTACAGAGGCTGAGGGAGTTAGGCAACCAGAGGACAGCAAGGGAAGGCAGATGCGTGCTTGTGCACTGCTGGGCTGGGGACAGGTTGATGAATGCATCCCCTAATTCACAATGTGTTTCTTGCAGCATGCCCCTCATCTGCCACAGAGCAGATGGCCAGCCACTGCCCCTACATGACCCAGCACCCAGCAATGGTTTCCATACCAGTGGAGCTGAACCACAGCCAATGGACTGGGTTGCAGCCAAATCACCCAACAGTATGGGTATAGCAACACTGGCACAGCAGTGGTAGAAGATGGAAGCATCCCCATTGCCATGAGCCATTGGCACCAGCCACCAGCATTGTGTGCACTCCCTTAGAGGATGAAGGTGGCAAATGTGGGGGACCACAGACCCACTGGGGAGCTGCTGTGGGAGCCACTTCCCAAGCATGGCTCGTGGGGGAAGGCTGCTCCTCTCTCTTCCAGCCTAGTTGGAATATGCTTTGAATTTTATCCAACCTCTGACCCACATCTGATAATAATCAAACCGTATTTGCTACACCAGCAAGGCTCATTAGGAGCCTGGCTCTGCTCAGGCTTGGGGGAGGGGGAGCACTTAGTTAATGTTGATGACCTCATCTCATGTGATGTCATTCAAAGGAAAAACACTGAAGTCACTCACATATGGCTCAGTCTGGTTTTTTTCAGCCCATAAAGCTTCAGATTTGCAAAGGCACAATACATGCACACTCCCACCCCCACTACAGTTCCTCCACTTACTATAATCCTGAATAACTTTCGTAAGGAGCTGTGTAGAGATGTTTTAAGGAGTCCCGCAGGCAGGACAGGGAGGACAAGTAATTGTCTCCCTCAGGTAAATGCAAAGATGAGAACACATCATCCCTCACCTGCTTCAGAAGCCACTGCTGATGGATGGATCCCAGTGGGACTGGGGTAACCTATTCCTACATATTCCCTCTTGCTGGACTTCGGCACATGAGAACGCTTTGGCACAGGGTCTGTCTACTCCAGACCACAGTCCTGCTCTGCTGGGACCAGGCAGATAACTTCGTTCAAGGTGGCTGCTCACAGATGTGAGCAGCCCAGCGTCAGCCCCTTTCCCCAGCTGCTGGGTCCTATTCACCTCCAGCTGTTTGAAGCAACTCCAGGATGAGCATCCCTCCTGGGTGATGCTCTCAGTGGAGGCATCTAGAGGAAAGATGAGCTGATGGTTAGGGACCTGCTGTCTGGTCCCCAGTTCTGCCCTGTAGCAGAAAATTATGGAGAACTTATTTAATCTTTTGAGTCTCATTTTCCCCCTTGGGAAGGTGAGATCATGACATTGCCCTTCCTGAGGTGCAAAGTTAAACATATTGCAGAGGATGCAGGTTGATCCAGCTGGGTGCGTCTGTGGGAAGGGGACAGGGTGGGGCAGAGCCGTGGCATGCCCATAGCTGGTCAGGGGGCAGCAGGGATGGAAGGTGGTCCTGCATCCCCCCTTTAGCACAGGGTTTGACCACAGACCGCCCTGGCTGGTGCTAGAATGAGGTGTGGGCATCAGCTTCCTCCCTCCAAATCCCTGTCCCCAAAATAACTCCGCGAGGCCAAATCCGGCGTGTTGCAGCGCTCCACTGCGGGCGAGAAATCGCGGTTGCGCCTTTAAGCAGGGATGTCAGGCCCGGCGTTGTGCTGCGTGTCTGTGTGCTGAGTAAGGAATGCGGCCGCATGCCTGACCCGTTAGCTATGAGCGGTGGATGCATCAGCAGGGCTGTTGCTCACGGGCTGAGCTCATTCAGGCTGCAGCGGGAGCCGCGCTCGCAGGGAGCGAGGCGAGCGGGAGGGCTGCCCCTGCCCCGCTCGGCTGTCTTTTAATGCTTTTTATTTTTTCCACCTTAAGGCTGGAATCGGGGGAGGGGCGGTGCTCTGCCGCAGGGGGGCTTTGGGGTGTTTTTTTAGTATTTTGTTTGCCCGCCAGCTGTTGTTTTGCCAAGGCGAGAGGTGCAGCGCGGCTGCCTGAATGCCCGTGGATGTAATGCTCGCTCCCTCCGAGGACCAGTTCTGGGCAGACATGCGCGAGGGGCAGATGAAGCTGAAAATCAGGGTGCGGAGGATGAAGGAGAGCAGGGACATGAGAGGTTTGTCAGCCGGCCGGATCCTTGCCTTCCGATGGGGTCGGAGGGGCAGCGGGGGCTGCTCCGCCTGAGCGCGGCTTTGCTCGGGGCACGGAGATGGAGTCTGGCGAGCGGGGAGTGGATGGAGGCGAGTGGGGAATGGATGGAGGCGAGAGGAGGATGGAGGCGAGCCGGCGCCGGGTCCCGGGCACGGGCAGTATGCAGAGGTGGCAAGCCTGGTCTTGCGGACAAGGAGCTGCGCGGAGGGAGCAGCTCCTTCAGGCAGGTGAGAGATGCCTGCAGCAGGCGGTGGCATCCGCAGCGATCCCGGCGTTGGGCAGCTTTCCTACCTGGTGTGGGAGCCGGGAAGGCTATCTGGCCGAGGAGGGGAGGGCTCCGGGGTGCTTGCCCCGTTCCGGCAAGCTTGGTGAGGAACCAGACGGAGCAGAGGAGGGGCTGCGGGAGCCAGAGCAAGCTTTGCCACTGGCATCTCTGCTTCTTTGGGCAGGTTGGAGGGGTCACCGAGGCTGCAGGTGTCCACTCCCCGGGCAAGGATGAATGAGGGTGGCAAGTTGTGCAAGAAGCATTCGGCCAAAAGAGTGCTGCGCTGCTGCCTGCACCCAGGCAGCTGCTGATAGAGCCAATTCGCTTTAGTGGTGTGGTTGCAGCCTGCTTTATCTTCAGGGGAATTTCTTTCAGAAAGAGGATTGCAGCGTTACCACCTCCCAGGCCAGGGTGAAGGGCAAAGCGGAGGAACGGTATATTAACTGGAGCAGCTTAAAAACATGCCAAGCTTGGAACGACCTAGATTACCAAAGGATTAGATCAAGAAACTTCCCCTCCATCACCACTTAAAATGGGAGCCTTGGTAAAAGTGCTTGACAGGTTTTTGCGGCATGAGGCACATAACCCAGTGATGGTGTCAT
The DNA here is from genome assembly GCA_033556795.1 of Tapera naevia. Taxonomy (NCBI): domain Eukaryota; kingdom Metazoa; phylum Chordata; class Aves; order Cuculiformes; family Neomorphidae; genus Tapera; species Tapera naevia. The sequence continues at coordinate 1,299,332 of JAUMJJ010000040.1, forward strand.
TAGTAATAAGTCACTCCTGCAAATGACACATTTTTCTTTACTTAGAACAAGTAAGGCTGGTCCAAAGCAGGTACAGTCACCAGAGGAAAATCAAGGCCAGCAGCCTAGGGAGTGTGTTCCTGGCTGTGTGGGTGGAGGGCTTCCTCTCTGCCACTTTTCCCTTTTTTTTTAAGAACGTTTTCCACTCATTTTTGAGAACAGGAGGGAGGTCTGGCACCAGCCTGCAAGGCCAGGGAGGACAGGTGCAGTTTGGGAGACAGCAGGGTTGTGTAGGAGCAGATGGGCAGAGGCTGTTTGGGGTGACCGCTGGGGAAATGAGGAATTCACATGAATCCGTAATAGGGCTGATTCATTGGCTTTCTCATCCCTACTGCTTGGGGGGGGAAAAATAAAAAAGAAAAAAGGAGCCAGCAGTGGGGTGATGAAATGTGGTGCCAAGTGAAGGGAAAGAAACCCAGGGTGGGGAACAGCACAGGGACTGAGTGAGCACCAGATGTCTCTCCTATGCATTGAGATGAATGGAAGTGAAAGAGCATGAGCCAGGAGAGGGCAAGATGACCAAGCTGTGGAGCACCGTAATTTCACCCAGGTGGGTGGAAGGGCTGCCTGCACCAGTCATTGCTGGCAGAGCTGGGTAAAAGCAGATGGGACTGCAGTGCCAAGAGTGGAACAGTGAGGGTGGAGGCAAGGGGAAAACTCAGATATGTCCCAGGCAGCAAGAAGTGCTGACAAAAACCCAGAGCTTCCCAGAGTGTAGTGAGTAAGGGTGGCAGTAAGCAGTGTTTCATCATGCCACCCAGCTTAGCTGCCAGCACTGACAGGCTCCCCCCCCTGCACAGGAGCCAGGGAGACAGGATTTTGCAAAGAGGGATCTTTCCAGTGGCTCTGAGGGTTGACACGTGGAGTGCCTGGCCCCTCTACTTTCCTTCCTTCAATTCAATCTGCTGCAGAAATTCTTGGCCAAATACTTGAGCTTATTGGCCTGCCAAAGCTAGGTGGAGGCTGGGGTTTCGCAGGTTGCCCCAGCTCTCATCATAGAATCATAGAATCACAGAATGACCTGAGTTGGAAGGGACCCGCAAGGATCATCGAGTCCAACTCCTATCCTTGCATAGTACAATCCCAGCATTCACACCATGTGTCTGAGAGCATTGTCCAAATGCTTCCTGAATATTGTCAGGCTCTTGTCGTGCCACAATTCAGCAAGGTGGTTTAACATTTGGGGATGCGTTTGTCGGGGCACTGGCAGCAGTGTGTCCCTGGGGGCCTGGGATGACAGAGAGGGGGCATCCAGGCACCATCCTGGTCACTGAGCCAGTACAGCAGTGGGGGAGCCATGCTGGTGTGGCAGCTGCTCCAGCAGCAGCTGAGGCGCATGCTTACTTGCCTGTCCTCCAGCCCCTTGACACATGCCATCCTAACAGTGGCTTGCAACCACTGCAGGCATTTTAATGAGAGCTGGACAGACCCTGGCCACTGGGAACTTTAGGAGGGCAGGAGGTCTACAGAATGAGCACAGGCGCAAAACCCACCAGTGGGACCGAGGGCTGCCACAAAAGCTCCAGTGCCTGCATGGGGAACTGGTCCCTGGGCAGCTCCAGCTGCAATGAGGGTGGGCTGTAAAACACCTCTTTATTACGCCCCCATGGGTCTCCTGCTAGATTCTGGTGTGAGAGCTAGAAGTGAGGAGGTGCGGGGTGCAGTGGCTGCTGGCCCAGGAAAGGTTTCAGTTCTGGCTGTGCCTGTTCCTCTCCTCCTTGCTGCCACAGACTGATGGCTCAGTGGGGTGACGTATCACCTGTTCTTCCCAGTTTCATGCTGGAAGGCTTCGGGTTGGATGTGCTCTACCATGCACATGAGAGGCTGGCGAACAGGACATGTCCCTGTTGTTTGTTGTGTCTCTGAGGGGGGCTGGCAGGCATTTAGGAGACTCATGGGGTTGGGGTGTTCAAGAGGCATGTGGCTCTCCTGAAGAGCAGTTTTGGGGTGAGACACTTGCCCTGGGTAGTCTCTTCATGGCTTCTTGCAGTGAGCAGGGTGTAACATCAAGGCCAAACTGTTGGGTTGTTTCAAGGGACTCTCAAGGAGCTGTCTGTGGGGCCAGAGATGAACAGACGCCCTGCTGCCATCAGAGCGAGATGTGAGAGGGTTTTCAAACCACATCATTTCCCTATCTCCACGTCACACCTCCAGCCTAGGAAGACAGCCTCGGTGCAGGGAGGGATGCAGGGAACAGCAGGGAGCTTGGATAGCCTTGCTTAATGTGCCCAGCACCTCTCCTTTATCCCCAGCAGCATATCCCCTAACATCCGGTGCAGGTCAATGGGTTGTAAATCTCCAAAGTTGGGGTTTACCACCATGAGGAAAACAATGCACTGTGTCACCCTCTTTGCACCAGGGGGAGAGGGGAGCAAGGCAACTTGCAGGTGATGCCTGAAATGTTGTCAGTGTCCTAAGTGTGAGGTGGTTGTCCCCAGAGACCACTTGAAGGTAACAGCCAAAGCAGTGGAGGGGTCCCGATGTCTGGCAGGGTCCAAGCTTGTTTGACCTTCTGACCTCTTTCCATGCCCATCACCCCAGTGCCAGCAGTGGGGCTTTTTGTTCATTTTGGTTATCGCCACCTCAGGCTGCTGATGGTGCAAAGAGAGACTGCTGAAGGGGAAAAGTTGCAGGGTTCCCCAATAGCTGCAGCAGTGCTGGTACCACATGCTACTGGTGTCTTCCCCCTGGGAAGATTTTCTGGGCTGGCCACCTTCCCTCTGCGATGTCTGTTCTCTCAGGAAGTCCAGTTTCACTGGGAGGTTGTCATAGATATTCAGCTGAAAAACGTGGAGAGGAGAGTCTGGCAAAAATAGGAGTAGGGAGAAAGTTGTGGGAGTTTTTTCGCCTTCTGTCTTTGGTGCCAGAGCCATGCAGAGCAGGGCTGGGGGCTGGCTTGGAGGTCAAGACCCAGTGAGCAAAGCCCTGGATAAAAGAAACAATATTTCAATTGTTGCACTCTTCTGGCACTAAGCTGCTGATACCCAGTGCCTCGGTTTCCCTTTTTCTTCTGGGATGGTGACAGCACTCCCAAAAGTTGTGTTTCATTTCAGCTCCACCTTGAGCTGGGCACCGCTAATGGTTTTATGTCTCTGGAGACATTGCTGAATGAACCCCTCAAAGCTGGGGGTTGATTTTCAAGCAAGCCCTACTAGAGACCTACCTGATGCTGGTTCTTGGCTTCTTCTTTCTCCAGCTTCAGCAGAGGCCACAAAGTCATCCCCAATTATGGCCTGATTTCTTGTGTATAAACATCCCCCCTCTTCTTCTAGGCCCCACCTCTGCCTCAGGTAATTTTAGGAGGCAGGAGGAGAATGGATTTTCCAGGGAATGGTTTCAGGAGCCCTCTGAAGTGCTAGAGACATGAGCAGCACCATTCTGCATAGCGACTAGTTCTTCCCCAGCAAGCACTCACCAGGCTCAAGGGGTTCAGGAAGAAACCAGAGATCCTTAAGCACCTACTCCACATCAGAAATAAATCCTTCCCAAGCTTAATTCCCCACATGCCAGGAGAAATGGCACTCCTGGCGCCAGCACTGTGAATAAAAGAGGAAAGACTAGAAAGACCCAGTGCTGCTACTGATCCTCACGCCGTGGGGCTCTGCTGCTCTCTCCCAGCAAAAGCTGGGATCCATGGCCCCCGGGAATGGAAAGGGGAAAGCCCAGGTGTCAGCTGGATCCCAGCCAGGGACATTCACCGCCTTTGGGGTTGTTTTGAAGAGCTGCTTTGCTTTCTACAAATGAAAGGCATGCTAGGGCAGCCAACAAGGGGGGAGGTGAGTGTCGATCTGAGGTTGGGATGGCATTGGGTACCTGGCCCCATCTCTAGTGTTTCACCCCAAGTGCTGGCTGCCCTCAGCAGGTGGGATGGGAGCAAGCCCAGGCTTCCAGACACAGGGCTGAGGTTTTATTTGGGGCCATCTATCATCATAATTTTGGGTGCCAGTGTCCTCCGGTTGCCAACAGCATGTCACGGTGGGCACCGCAGTCGAGGGTGCTGCCATCAGTGTCTGTGAACATCTCTGCCTGCTTCTCAGTCCCCTCTGTCCATGGCTGGACTTCCCCAGGCAGAGCTGACAGAGAATCTGCTCCCAGGCAAGTGCTAACAGAGGTGGGCAAGGAGGAGAGAGTGTTTAGTGACATGCCCCAGCCTGCTTTAACTATGAGATCACTCTGCACTCCGGGCTTTTGCAGAGTCATTCAAAGCCATATGCAGCCGTAGGTGGCTCTTGATGGTTATGAGTGAGGGCAAGAGACTGGGGACTGCAGCAGGCACCAGTCCCTGGGGCTGTGCTTACATGTGCCCATCTCCCACAAATGTGCTGGAATTTGAAGAAATTCCATGTTGTTTTCCACAAGTCCAGGAGTCAGATCTGCACTCTGTGTGCTGCAGGCTACCCTGGGGGTAAAAGATACTCTTCTTGCAGGGTTTCTGCCTGAGCATCCTCTGGGCATCAGCAGTGTGCACTCGAGCACAGAGCGAAGCAGGGAGGTCACATGTGTCCATGCCAGGCCTTGAACGGTGATTTACGCTCCTTGGCAATGAGGATGTGGTGCAGGGATGAGCAGTAACTGGAGCTGCACTGCACCTGTGCTAAGCCTCCTGCTTTTGCTCTGATTTAATGTCCCAGTTGAGAGGTGACTTCGTTTCAGAGGGAGCAAGGAAAAAGGAAGTGCTGGAGAAGATAAAGTGCTTTAACTCTACCCCTTGCAGCATGGCTGGGTTTTGAAACTGGGAGCTGTGTTAGCACACAAAAGAGGGGAGAAGAGAGGTTGGTTGGAGGACACCTTCCTCTTGGGGCAGTGGGAGCTGACACCAGGAGCTGCTGAGATGACAGGTGATGGAAGACCTTGTATGCTCCCAGGTGGTGTGAGCAGGATTTTATGTGCTGCTCTGGCTTCTCCATCACTTTCCCCTTCACAAATATGTGGGGTGGAATGTCTGCAGCACCAGTCATACCCCCCAGAGGCTAGGTGCCACACCAGCAGCCAGGGAGGTGTTCCAGGAGGGTCAACAGAAATACTGACAAAGTACTGGAGAAGGTGCCATGGCTGCCTTGCTTCCAAAGGGGAGAGAGACCGAATGGCAAAGCCTTTATCAAGGTCTTGTTAAAAGGTCTTGTTTAGCTGCAAAGATGGGCCAGGGATTCCTGTGCTTCTGTGTCTGGACTGTGTTGGACTATCAGAAGGATCTTGTGGGTGTTTTCTGGTCTCTTTGACAGTCATAGGCACCCAAGCTCCAAAGTCTCTTTCTGTTGGGTAATGTCAAGCAGCTTCTGCTCATTCACATGACTGGGAAAACCTCAAGAGAGATTGGTTGGGCTAATACCACACAAAGGCCTCTCTGTTGTACCAATCTGCCACCCAGATGTCCTCAGCTGGAGGAGAATGAGGTTGGGCCACTACTAGCCAGGCCCAGCTTTACCCCAAAAAGCATGATCAGTGAGTGAGAGCAAATCAGGATCACCAGTGGCCTTCACAACCATGCAGAATGTGTGACAGCACTGAGGGTTTTCCAGCTCCCTCAGCTTTTGATCATGACAGGCACTGTGACAATACCTCTGGCTGTCAGATACCACATAGCATGGCCCCAGCTGGGAGTTTTCTCTCAATCTCAGGCTTCGAGATGCTCAAGCTGGCTCTGACTATCCAGCAGTTTGGTGTGGTAAATTGGGTAGTGTTTGCTGTCACATTCAGTAAGGTCAGAGCATGAAAAACTGCAGTGGCCTGCAGGTACCGATATGCTGGTCTAGTCTGACGTCATGGAAATTGTATTCAGCATGACTGGGCAGAGGGGACATCTTTCAGAAACCACAATGCGCAAATGTAGCCATTGCAGAAAGGTTTGGGCTGACATCTCCACCTCGGGGAGCTTTGCACCTCAGTGGGCTTGCTTGTTGTTACCATGCCCTGGCAGATTTTGCTATCAAGAAGTGACTCTAGTTTCCTTAAAATAATAGGCAGCCAAGAAAAGGACTTTCTCTTTCTGCCATTTGTCTGAATGAAGTTGTGAAGAGCAGGAGGGGGGCAAGATGTCTTCCGTGTGCATTAATATCCAGCTACCACAGGAAGAATTGGAGCTGCGTCTCCATTCATTTCTTCATGAGTGTGTGTCACAATTATTACATGTCTGCACTGGTTAGTGGTAGCTTTTTGTTTCTCAAGGCTCTGTTCACAGTGTTACAGGGTTATCACTGTTTTGACCCCAGCCTAAGGGTGCCAGGTACTGATCATCTCAGTCTTGCTGCTACAAGCTCAATGTCCTCATTTTCTCTGCAGGAGGCTTTGCCACCTTCTCATCCTGCTTCCCAGGGCTCTGTGAGGGAAAACCAGCTGCCATCCTGCCGATGAGCATCTCCCAGCCATGCTTGCCTGTGGCCAATGTAGGCCCAACGCGCATCCTGCCACATCTCTACCTGGGCTCCCAGAAGGATGTCCTAAACAAGGTACAGCCCTGTTGAGGAGACACATCTGCCCTGGCACACATGGGATCCCAGCCATGCAGAGGAGTGAGGGCATTAAGTACTCCTCTCCTGCCCAGTTTGAGGATTGCATTTGGTCAGTCTGACCATACCAGGAGGCTGAAGGCATGGAGTGCATAAGCAGAGCCCAGCACAACTGGGGAGGGTGGTCACAGGATGAGTCGTCTTATATTGGTGAGCTTTGGGGTGATTAAACTGTTCCTGAGTGACTGTCACAAACTCAGGGGTGGGAGGAGCATGGCCAGGAAAACACCTGGGCTTGGAGGGGGAGTTACCAGAGCTGGAGGGAGATGTGAGACAGGAGACAGCTTTGCACCCACTCGTATCGCCAACCAGGCTGCGGGATAACATTTTCAGCAACCCTTGGGAGCTAGAGAGAGTGGGAGCAAGCTACGGTATTCAACCACAGCAGGGCAGGTATGGGCACCTTTGCCCAGGGGCAGGGTTTTTTCAGGAGGCCCAAAAATGAGCAAAATTTTACTATGAGAAAAAAGAGAGAAAGTGCCCTTTTAAAGGTGCAGGAGGGACTGTGGTGTGATGTCATGCAAGGGAAGGAATTTTGTTTAAAGGAAAAAGAGCAGCAAGGAGAAAGAGGTATTGAAGTTAAAATACCACTGGGTGCCTGTCAGCTGGGCATCCTCGCCTGGGGCACACAAGGAAGGAAAGGGGCTATGATGCCAGAGAGGGGTTAGAGACAGAAAGGAGGGAGAGAAAAATTATATACAGGGAGTAGAAGGAAATGAAAGAGAAAAATGCCAAGAATTTGAGCCTGGAAGCTGGTCTGGCTCCACCAAGCTGAGGCTAGGCTCTGCAGAGCCTGCTGGGATGGGCAGGAACCAGCCACTGGAGAGCCAGGGCTGAAATCCCAGTGCAGTCTCCTGGGGAGCCAATGATAGGCAGGGAAAGTAGTGGTTTCCTTCCCTCCATCCCTGCTCAGAAGGTTTTGGAGCTGTGTTTTTTGCAATCCCCATGATGTGGCCAGAACACACTCTATTCATAGGCAGCAAAGCAGGGTCAAATGCGGAAGCAATACATGGGTGATGTTTCTCCTGTCCAGCACATTGCAAAGGAGAAATGATGACGTGGGCACTCTGACATGTGGAAGGAGTCTTTTATGTTTCTCCTCCTGCCTAATTCTGTGTTCCCCCTGGAATAATGCAAACCAGTCACTGAGACCCAGCAGCCAGCATAGATGTTCTTGCATTTTTTATAAGCAACCTGCCCCCGGCTGTACAGGTGATACATAGTCTGTTGGGATAGGGGAAGACATGGGTCAGATAAGCCATAAATTTGGTGTCAGCACTGCATATAGATGAAGCTGGTCATAGCCCTGAGAGAAGGAGTGAAGGTCGACGTGGATACAGCCGTATGCACTCAGAAAACCAGTTCCCTGAAGGATGGCCTGTGGGTTGAACTACACCCTCTCATTGTAGTTTTTCACCTGATCTTATTTACCTAAGGTCTCCCTTGTGCCATTTTGAGTCAGAAATATGGGCAGTGATGATGGCTATTGAGGGCCAAAGCAGAAAACAAGTCCAGGTTCACTCCAGTGTCAGAAGGAGGGAAGAGATGGTTCCTCTTGCCACCTGCCTATGTTCCAACATAGGAGCATACGTTCACACTTGAAGAACTGAACAACTAACAAATCTGTGAGAACCCCTGATGTGTTTCCGAGAGGCTTGGGAGCAGACATGGGTTGACATTAGTTAACATAGGCCCCCTTTGTTGGTGAAATTCCTCCTCTCTCCCTCAGCTGATGCTTTCAAAGCTTTCATCCAGAGTTTTTGCTGATGTTCTTTCTTGTATTTTTCTATTCCTCTCATACTCGGGTTCTTGGGGTTTCCCCCCTGTAGCCCCCTTTCAGGAATGTTTGCTCTTGCTTACTTTTATTTGGACCTAAGTAAAGATCTGCTGAGTTTCAAACCTGTGTCATTTAAATTGAAGCAACCTTCTTAGCTGGTCTCTGCTATACAACCTTACGGTCAGGCCAAGGCAGCAGTGAAATACCCGCGGGGGAATATATGGGGATGGGAAAAGTCAGTGAGTGCTTGACAAGGCAGATCTTCCACACTTGGTGCTGACTGAACTCAGCCAATCATTTGATGGCTTCTTTCTCACTAGGACTTAATGACGCAGAATGGGATAAGCTATGTCCTCAACGCCAGCAACTCCTGTCCCAAGCCAGACTTCATCTGTGATAGTCACTTCATGCGCATTCCTGTCAATGACAACTACTGTGAGAAGCTGCTTCCCTGGCTGGACAAATCCATTGAGTTCATTGGTGAGCTTTTGTTGCAATGGTTGCAGACCTTCTCAGCCTTCAAATGAACTCTTCTTTCATCCTCCATGGTCTTACTCCCAGCAACCATTTGTCTTTCATACAAGGGGGTTGGGGGTTGGGGAGGGAGGCTAGAGTAATTTTGTTCACCATCTCTGACCACATCAATGTTTTTTTTTCTCTGTTTCCTCTGCTATACTCCAGACAAGGCCAAGGTGTCCAGCTGCCAGGTGATTGTGCACTGCTTGGCCGGGATCTCCCGGTCAGCCACCATTGCCATCGCCTACATTATGAAGACCATGGGTATGTCATCGGATGATGCTTACAGGTGAGTTTTTCCTGGAGGGCATGGAGAGGTTACACCAGTATGCTTCACTCCAGGGGAGCAAAGCAGATAGAGTCCAGGAGGAGGGTGAAAGCTTCTTGAAGCTCTGTCTTGCCTTGGCTGAGTCCCAGTGAAACCAAACCAAGCCTCCCTTTTACAAAGTGCATGCTATAGGGAATGGTTTGGAGCAGTAACACTGGAGGGAGGAAGCAAACCCAGCTCTACCCCTGGGGCTTCCCGAGGTCCCCTGTTTCCCCAAGAATCTTCCTTCAGAAGTTCTGCTCAGAGGGTCCTGGACAATCCCAGTTCTCCCCAAAGAGAATGAGAGAGTAGGGGAGGACCAAGCACCAATGAGGGTGTCTGTGCCTCTTGACAGGTTTGTTAAGGACCGTCGTCCGTCCATCTCGCCCAACTTCAACTTCTTGGGCCAGCTCCTGGAGTACGAGAGGAGCCTGAAGCTCCTTAAGGCCCTGAAGTCAAAGGGCGAACGGGGCGAGGGGGACGCCCAGCAGGACCTGACAGAGGCAGCTGAGGGTGGTTGGCACCCACCACCCCCTACCTCAGAGAAGGCTGAGGAAGTGCCAAGAGGCACCAGCCTGGTGTCCCCCCACAGCGACCCCGAGCGACAAGGCGGGACCCTAAAGGTCCTGTCACCCACCACCCTACAGCAGGGGCTCAACGGCTTGCACCTCTCCTCCGAACGCATCCAGGACACCAACCGCCTGAAACGTTCCTTTTCCCTGGACATCAAGTCTGCTTACTCCCCTGGCCTGCGGCAGGACCCCCCTGGCCCCCCTGGCCCTGGGGACGCTCCCAAACTCTGCAAGTTAGACAGCCCCTCGGGTGCTGGTGGCCTCAGCCCCTTCTCCCCAGGGGTGGACAGCCCTGACCGGCCAAATGGGCCCGACCTCCTGCTGGAGGCCAAGGTGAGGCAGCGGCGGAAGCACCGACACCCAGCGGGCTCACCAGCCCTCGGGCTCAGCCTCAACGTGGCCGGAGCCTGTGCAGCACGCAAGAGCCCCAGCGCTGAGGACGGGCTGCCACCGAGGCTCGGCCACCCACCTGCTGCTCCTGGCACCACCGCCACCTGGAGTGGTGTGCACCTGGAGTCCCCCAGCACCCCCTCCAGCGAGGCCGGCTGGTACTTCGGCATGGACTCTGGCGGCGCTGGCAGTAGCGGTGGGAGCCTGTTTGCTGGCACTGGCCCATATCCACCGCCGTTTGGCTGCGGTGGGATGGCAGGCGGCTGTGAGATCAGACTGAGGGACAAGGTGCGGGCCGAGCCGCGGGATGGGCGGCACAGCTGGCACGAGGAAGCTGGTGCCGAGAAGCAGTTCAAGCGGAGGAGCTGCCAGATGGAGTTCGAGGAGACCATGTCTGAGGGCAGGGCCCGGGAAGAGCTGGGCAAAATTGGCAAACAGTCCAGCTTTTCAGGCAGCGTGGAGATCATTGAGGTGTCCTGACACCCACTTGGCGTGTCTGGAGACTGGGGACGGGGACAGAGCAGGGGGCTATTTAAGCTGGGGGGAGGGGGGGGTTGGGGGGGGGGGGGAGTATTCATACCCATGCGTGCATTTTTGGGACCGCATGTGATGAAACCGAAGTGAAGGCAGATTAGTCTTTCCAGAGTCGGGAAACATAACGGTGGATGCTTAGTGTCCCTCCTGCACTCACCCTGGTCTTTCCCCCACATCCCCAGGCCATCCCAGCCCTTGGAGACCCGCACTCGAAATTTATGCATAAAATTTGAGTGGCGAGGGGCAGGGGTTGTAATCTTGGCTGTGAGGATGGGGCACAGTGCCTGTGGGAGTGACCACAGCTGCCCCTTCCCTGGACTCTGGTGCACTAAGCATGCTCTCCCGTGTTTCTCTGGCTTAGTATCCTAAAAATGCTGCACTGGAGCAGCCCTATACATATATAAATATATATTATATATAATATAAAGAAAAAAAACGAAAACACACGAAGGAAAAGGTAAATGGTTTTACTGCAATTTTTATTGAAACGTAAATAATATTTCAATTTTTTGTTTTGTTTTTAATTTATTGAAGCTGTTCATTCTAGCAGTGATTTGCAGACAATGTAGGGCGGTACTTTCAGCTCTATTTTTACTGTGTATGGTATTTAAATCTGAAATACGAGTTTCTAAGCAATATCTGAGGCCTGTGGCTCCTTCTATAGCTCATGTCGATGACAAAGATTTTCCCCCTCCTTCTCTCCGGGCACAGCGACAAGGGGACAGGAGACTCTTCTGGGCACTTTTTCTAGAAATGAACAAGTGAACAAGCAAACCATAAAACCTTCTTACAAACTGAGCCAGAAAACTCTCTTCTGGGAGCTGCTGCTGCTTTTTCACCCCTTGGTCTCTTGTTTACTTCTTATCCCCATTCTGGTCATCACGCCCATCCCAGCCATTGTCTCCATCCTGGCCATCACCCCATCCCAGCCATGCCGCCCTCTCTTTCCCTGGGCTGCCCATCCTTACTGGAGAGGGCAAGGAGGTGATCACTCAGAGGGAAGGGTGCCAGGTGTCGCCTCCAGCTGCACAGGGAAGCAGAGGACACTAGGGGCTGCCACAGCAGAGTCAGGGAGGGGAGGCTGGTGGCAGTTGAGATTTCCTCTTGGGGGCTGTCTTGCCTGCCTGCCCCAGCCCCTTGGCTCCCTCTCACCTCAGCCACCTTGCTGGAGAGGTATGGGCACCATTTTCCCTTCAGGGGTGGTGGATTTTCAGGCTTCCTTATCCTGTGCTTCACATCCAAGAAATTCTTTGGGAGCATGTTTGCAGGTGCTGTGACTTCCCCAGCCCTATTCTTCTCCAGGCTGGCTCCCCTTCTTCCAGCAAGTGGTAAGTCAGCCAGAAACAAAGCTCTGCAAGCACACAGAGGGCACAACTGACTTATTTTCAGAGGCATTTGACTGCTTCCCCCCATACCAATGGGGAGCCAAGCTCTTGCCCCCAAACCCCAATGTCAAGCTTGCTGAGAAGCTGCTTTCTGGAGCTGTAGGCACTGAACTGCCTCTGCTGCGAAGCACATCTCTCTCTGTGGCTGTCTTTGCTTTCTCCCTTGTCTCGCACTCATTTGCAAAGCTAATACCTCAGGGGTCTTTGTTCGTGCATGTATGTGTCCTGTGTCATCCTTGGAGTGATGTTTTATTTTCTTCTCTGGGTCCATATGGTTTCTCTTTCCTTCCCTTTTACCTCCTCTTATCATTCGTTTCTACCTTTAAATCAAGCTACACATGACAATACCAAATGATCTCAGGTTTAAAACTGAACACAAAGCAGAGGTGTGTAGAGCTGCAGTTGTGGAAGGAGGGGCTGCTTGCTTCAGCTCATTGCTTCCCCAACCACCTCTGTGTCTGCAGTTGAGGTGAGTCTCCCCAGAGGCTCCTAGGTCTTTTTCAGGTGAGATTTAGTTTTTCTGGTTTTCTATGGGGCCATTTGGTGTGATGCTGGGGTCCCCCATGTGCTCCTGCCTGGTTCCCTGAGGTGTGGAGGTGGCTGGAGAGCCAGGGACCACCTGCCTCTCTCCCCATATCACTTTTTATAGGGGCAACAGATCTTGTACTCATCCCTTGAAAGCACCCTACCACCCATCATTGCCTTCCGCAACCACCTCGATCCAGCTCAGTGTTGCCAACCTGAACACTTCCTTCTGGCTATGAAAGGATGAAGGGAGCTTTTTAGATTCCAGTAAGCATTTGAGTCCATCCTGTGAACGAGGCAGCTGTTTAGGACCTGCACTCGCAGCAGCGTCTCCTAAGCAGGCATTGATGTCAAGTCTAAGGAGGGAGAGAAAAAACTTCATCCTCGCTCCAGGAAGCCCTCTGAGCCCAGGGTGAGTGTCACCTGCCTCATGCCCAAGCAGTGCTGCTGGTTCCTCTTCTCCACCTGCTGTGCTTCATGATGGCATCTGTTCCCAAGCATGCCAGAGGTCATTGCCTGCTGATCTCTGCCCTGTATCACTCGGTTCCTGCCCCTCCTGTAGTCCTCCAGGGCTGGTGCCAGCATGGATCAACTGAGTTCAAGTCAGGCAGGTTTCTGGCAGGAGCTGGTTAGGTGAAGCTTCAAGCAATGAAGAAGGGGCTAGATGACTTCCCAAAGGATGTAATAAAAAGAAGACAAGTTACACAATCAGATGGGAAGATGAAATGAGGCACTAACAAGCTCTCAGGTAACTTATCCCATTAGCTGACACTGCGTTGCAAGTGAAAAAAAGTAGCTGGAGTAAGTCAGAGAGAAGAGCATGTGTGTTGTAAATGAGATTCTGCAAAGAAGTGAATATGTGATTTGCTTTTTGCCATCTCCACTCTGCCATTCCGTGGATGTTCCTTAGCCATGCTTGAAGCTTTGGGCATTATGTACTTTTTTCCTCTGACACCAGAGCAAAAAGAAGTAAATTTTAAGATTAGTAGATCATAACTGCCAAGAGACATTCATGACCCAACTTTGCAGCCTTATTTCGATGTACTTTGTGTTCATCCTTCCCCTTTATGTTGGACATGTGTGCTAGAAGCTCTCTTGTGCAATATTTTAAGGCTACATCTAGAAAATATGTCTTGATGAAGCAGTCCTGTCTGAGTATCTCCTGCCAGTGCTGACCCAAAGCCATTAGAGTCACTGAGTGGCTTGCAATTAATTTAAATGATTTTTTAAAATCAAACTCTGTCTAGTAAACCACTTTGTCCATGAATCAGAGAGCTATGACTTACCACAAGGATGGATATGCCAACTGGTAGCACTCCCCATCATCTGTCAGCCAAGTCTTTTTATGGGCTTTCACAGCAAGAAAACACAACCCAAGGCCTGACTGGAACCAAAAATAAACTTTCCATGCTGAACTGATGAAGGTGCGTTTATTACTAGGGACTCACAGTGGCAGAAGTGTGAGCAGAGGACAGGAAAGGTTTCTCCTTTTAAGGGATGAAACAGAACAGATGTTGAATGCCCAACAGTTGAGGCAGTGGCAATGGCTGAGCTGTCCACCACACAAAGAACAGAGCAATCCATGGCTTTCCTTCAGGCTAGAAGGGACATTGGTGCCCTTGACTCCAGCCCCCACCTGTCCCCAGAGCTGAGTCTCCCGGCCACCTTCTTCCCAACCACCTTGCAGTCAGCTGAGCAAAGCCAGTAGAAGGGCAGCCATCAGGTTGGCAACACTAAGCCAGAGTCTTGGGTCAGAGCAGGCTTGACGGTAGTATCAGCAGCAGCATCCCCAGCCCCTGATGCTTTCCCAGCCCTTTTCTTTACTTGTTTCTTTGGACATCCATCTCCATTACATTTGGCCCTTAGAAGACAATGCCCTCACAGAACCCCCTCCTCCTGTTCCCTTCCTCCTCCCATCCTTAATACTAATGGTAATAAGCTATCAGTGTTGTCATTGCAATCTATGAATGATAGATTTGAGTATTTATTATTATTACGGTTATTATGGTTATGATTCTGTACTTTTTTGCTTATTACTCTTTGTATGTTGCTCTTTGTTTCTCTGTTGTGAATAAATGCAAGGCCCCATCACATCTCTCTGCTCTCCGCAGCCCGGCTGGGGCTGCTCTAGGCGCAGCTCCCAGCTGTCCCAAGCCCCAGGAGACAAACCCTTGTCAGAGGAGCTGGAGAGTGGTGCTTCCTAAAGGTATAAAACTACCCAAACCGGGGGCAGATCCATTCTTGTAGCTCTTCCCTCCCTGTGGTTCCTCTCCCCTCGGGTGTCTGCTTATGTTTGCAGGAGGCAGGAACCCGCTGGCACCAAGAACGGAGAATTAAATGGCAAAAGCTTAAATTTTTGTAAAAGCTTTGAAGAGTATTGGCCAGGCATCCAGCTCATGGAGTAGGCTCCTTCCAGGTTGCAGTCCTTCACTGTCTTCTGCTGGCTGCACCTACAGGTTGCATCTTCACCCTCAGGGCCTTCTTGGTCTACTGTTGCAACTGGTTTGTAAAGCTCCCCCCGTCAGCCTAGCCTATGACTGGTACCCCGTTTTAGCCAGGTGACCTGGGCTTTCTTGGCTTCAGTGCCCTCCTCACTCTGGTGAGCACCCCTGCCTGGGGACAGCAGAGCCTGAGAAGGACATGTGGCCTGTGTTAGAGCAAGCTCGGTGGCAGGGCAGCAAGGAGAGATGTGAGGGGTGTCCAGTACCTGGAGGGATTCAGAAAGGGCCTGGGAATAGCTCCCGACATGAGACTGGCCAAGTCCTCTATCCCACACTGATAAATCGCAGTTTCATAAACTTCCAGTGCTGCTTTTTCACACCAATCATCAGGGCTCCTTGTACACGCTAGAGGTTTCCAGATGACTGTAAGGTGAAGAAGGAGACATTTGGGGAAGGGAAGAGGAACCCCGTCTGCACTGTGGTACTGCACCAGCCCCATGAACAGTCATTTTAATTTGCAGAGTGTAACACTGCCCTTCTCCAAGCAGCCTGGGCACAGTCTCTTGTCTCTGTCATGACTTTGCTTTGCTGTGGGTTGGAGTCCTCATCATGCTATGCGGAACTCATTTCTGAGGTTGCTCTGTAATCCCAGTAAAAAGCAGAGAGCTCAGGTCTCACCCCTCTCTCGGGGGACCCTGGCAGACTCCTGTTGGGGTCCTGGTCCGGCGTCACCCTTCCTACCTCACCTGCCTTTGGGGCAGCCATGGACGGGGAGGGAGCAGGCAGGTCCTGACCGTGCCAGGGCTGAGCCTCCTCAGCTCCCACCCCCGTCCCTGCAGGATCAGACCCTTCCTCAACAAGCAC
Source organism: Tapera naevia (assembly GCA_033556795.1). NCBI lineage: Eukaryota > Metazoa > Chordata > Aves > Cuculiformes > Neomorphidae > Tapera > Tapera naevia. The sequence continues at coordinate 1,315,188 of JAUMJJ010000040.1, forward strand.
AACATGGGGAGTGGGTCTAATGCTAACCCTGGCATACCTAGGGACTCCTGAGCAGGGAAGAGAGGCTCTGTCCACCAGCCCCACCACACTCCTTTCCTTGCTGCCCATTTGGCCAGTGCTGGCATCGGATCTGGGGAGACACCCTGTCCCTGCCTTGTCTTTATTTATTTATTACCATAGGATGTAAACAGCAGTGCTTTTCTACCCTCTACTTTCTTTTCCTTTCTTTTGTATTTTGGAAAAAAAACGTGTTGTAATAAATACCCAAATAGGTGTTTTAACAGCTGATGTCAGCCTTGGTTTTTGAGGGTCAAGGTGAGGCTGGAGGGTCCTCTTTGGGCGTCTGGGGAGGATGATGGATCTTCGACTGCATCAATGGGGGTCAGAGTTGCTGAAGAATTGGACACACAGCCAGACCTGGTCACACAGTAGGACTTGGATGGACAACCAGACCCGTGTCTATGTTTAGGGCCCAGCAGCTGGAAGCTGCATCTGGACTTACTCAAAGCAGAAATAAGACACATTGCTGAGGGAGTAGGGGGATAAAAATTAATTGGGGCATTTATGAGTCCACTGACTGCAAACAGCCACTCTATGGGTTTCTGATGGTCTGGGGTGTGATTTGTGGCTCTGAAGCTGTAGGCAGGCATGTGAGCAATCCCTTTCTAGGACTGACCAGATCCTGCTCCTGATGGGTATATACAAGTGTAGGGGATGGTACAGATTGCCAAGCTAAAGACCACAAAGGCACGGAGTGTTTATATTCAAATATATTCTCTGGTTAATAATAGTAATTTTATTATAATTAATAATAATAATTATTATAAATGGGTTTTTTTTTGCCTTCAGCCTGGCATGGTGGCAGTGTGTAGCTTCATGCTTGCTGCACACTACAGCTAAACCCTATAAACATATCCCAATACCCCTACAGTCAGCTGAGCTTGTTGCCTTTTCCCCACAGCAGCAGCCATGCTCTGCTTGGGGAATAGCCAGCCGATGCCAACCACAGCCCCGTTTGGCTGAGCTGTGCTCAGGCGAAGGCTGGTAGAATCATTTCCCTACTTCCCCCTGCAGCAGGTTTGCTTTGGAGGGAGGAGAAGGGACGAACAGGCTCCCTGCAGTTCTGGCTCCTGAAAGCCGCTGCACTTATTGGCTTAAATGCAAAAAGGACATCCATCCTCATGGCTGTTTTCCACAGGCTGGGCTAAATCACAGTGTCTTTTATAAATTCAGTCCTCTCATCCAGCTGCAATTGCTGAGTCTTTTGTAAAATCTCTCAAAACTACTGCAGTTGGCTGCCGCTAGGGTAGAAATTACACTGCCCAGCGTGAAACTTTGGCCTCCTGCTCAGCTGACCCCATTGGGGTCAGCTTCAGAGGAACTGTTTGCACGCCTTCCTCTCTCAACCACTCACTGCTGTGCAAGACATGGAATGGGGAAATTATTTAATACAGAAAGCTGAGTGATGCTCCCATCTCCCTCCGCATTTATCTGTTCCTGGCTTCATGTTTTCAAACCCGCTGCCCTGGGTAAGATGCTGCAGCTAAGTCCCCTGGGCTGACTTCTTGTGTCACTGGCACAGCTAAATCCCCTCGTGTTTTAAAGAGAATGTCCATCTGGGCCAGGGAACTCCTGGGCCATGCAGTCACCCACCGGCAGCAGTGCCCATGCGGAAGGGGACTGAGGTAATGTTGTGGGGTATCTGATCTTAGCTAGGGCTACAAGCATGCAGAGGTTCTGTCCCCTGGCAGAGGCACCCATGGGTGGAACACCCAGTACAGCTTCCTCCCCCTGCTCTAGTGCGAGACTGCCTCTCCTCTCGTTCCTCATGGTTTGCATGGCAGAAACCATTATTGCTATGAGAAACCCAGGAACAACCTTTTTCCAGTTCTCAGGTTTTTATTGACTTAGAATGGCTGCCAAGCCTATAAATAAATGTTCCTTGAGCTAAATATAGCAGCCACTGAAATAGCCTGCTGGCTATTTATTTAGCTTGTGGCATCTTTGAAAGCTTGCCAGTCCTTACTGCCTCTACCTTCACGCCATCCCACCCCAGGCTGCGGCCACCCACTGTGGGACCACGGCTGAGAGAGTGTGGAGAGAAAGGGTCACAAAAGATTAGCCCTGTCTCCACAGGTCTGGAGAGTCAGGGTGGCAGAGTCTAGCAGCCAGAGGAACTTCAACCCCCAATACCACTGCCCCAGAGAGGTGGGAGGTCCCCAGAAGGGACATTTGCTGGAGCAGTCGGGCAGGGTCTGAGTCAGCCACAAGCCAGTTTCTCTCCCGGGAAGACTTGGGACCTTCTTCCAGCAGTGGAGCCTGGAAAAGAGAATTTATCGTCTCCTGCAGGCTTTCTAGCATTATGTGATGTGTATTGCTTTTCCATGCTTTGCAGAAGTCTAAATACTCCTGGTGCACAATGATGCTGTGTGTCAGGACCCTGAGGGCACCCGGGGGCATGAATTGATCCCCATCAATGCACTTCTGCTTGAGTCAAGACACTGAAACCTTTACCCTGACTCATGCCACAGCTGGTCTCCGGCCCCAGCTGCCAGGTGGACCTCAAGCAGTGCTGCAGCCGTGTTCCCTGTTGGTTCTGGCAGGACCCTAGGTCAACTCCACTTGATTGTGTTTCTGGAGATGCCATCTGACATGTTGGTGAGATAAGCCCTTATTAGGGCACAACACTGTGAGGACCTTCACAGGATGTGTGTTCCTCCAGAGCCCCGTTGGTTGTGGATTGGTGCAAGAAGGTATGGCTTTCACCCCTTCAACATCGGTAAAAAGTGAGATGAGGACTGCTGTTGTGATGTAGACATTTGTTGTACACCCTGAGCCTAACAAAATTAGGATGCTGCTTACCTTGGGTTGTGACGACTTCATTGCAGCTCCGTACTGGTGAAGGGAAAAAACCCATTACTCCTGGAAAGCCACATTCAGTCCAGGACCAATTCAAGACATTAATAACACTTAGCACTTACAGGGAGTTTTGCTACACATGAACTAATTCTTAGAACACCCATGGGAAGGAGAAAGCAATTGTTGCTGTTGGGCTTGGTTTTTTTCTTTCCCGTGTACCACTGCATATGGGGATCAGCTCTAGCAACTCCAGAGAGCTCTGGAAATTGGAGGAGGGTCCCACTTATCCCATCTTGTGCAAATAAGAAACCTGGACGATAGGTTGTTTGCTAAAGGCCACCCAGGAAGACACAGTTAGAGTCGAACTAGTGCATGGGAGAAATAATGGCCCCTAATCCTGCTCCTACTCCACTAGGCTATAATTCCCCAACTGATAGGGTAGTTTTGGTCCTCTTGTGGGTCTTCATCTCTGGGATGTCAGAGGGATGTGGATGCCTTGTATCATTGCTTACCTTCCTCTCCACAATGCCACTTCACAAGGTGGTGAGATACCCTGTTCTCAGTGGTGCTAGATGCAGAAAAGCTCCATCAGTATATTGGTTTGTAGAATTAATGCAGTGAGTCCCAAATTCCCACCTATGACTCCCCTTCTGGAATCACAGCCCTGGGCCTGCTGCCATGTGTGGTTGACCCCACCAGCTCCCAGCCACAAGTAGCCCTTTTTGTTGTGATCAGTGCGGTGCTGGCAGCATGAGGGGAAAGGAGCTGATGGGCTGGTCCTTGGGTTTGTTGCAGCTGTATGGTGTTGGAGCGAGACTGGCTGAGAGAGCTGAGACGCTGCTGGGGTCCCTCCTGGGGCATGAGGTCCTGGGGCGCAGAGGGTCTAGGTTGGGATGCCCTGAGTGTGAGCAGAAACCAAAATAACAGTCAACTGCCTGCCCAGGTCCTTTGTAGGGAGAAAGGGCAGTTTTAGAGGGTTCCCTAAAACCAACAGTACTCTCTGGCCACACTCTTCTCTGGAGCTGAAAGCCGTGCATTCTGAGTCTGAGTGGAAATACTGTGTGTCAGTGGTACCCAGATGATGTCATTTAGTTTTCCAGGCTTCTGGGCTGAGCCAGCAGCTTGAGTCAGTATGACTCGAGATGTTTTATTTAGAAGGAGCCCAAGTGCAACCGAGCCCATGACTTCGCAGCAGCCTTCGGCCACCTCCCTTCCCTGCTGATGCAACAACAACCGCAGCAAGTATGTCAGGCTGCCTCAGAGGAGATTGTTCTTGGGAAGCTCAAAACGGGACCCTGCAGGTTGAATAGGGAGGGGGAGATGCTTCAGGGGGCAGGTGAGGGTGATGCTCAGTCTGTGTAGCCTGATGTTCCCGGGACTAGGGAACCTCCAGGTTCCTCCAGATGATGTGTATGGCCAAGGAGTACTCTTCTCCCTAGCTGCCTTTTCCCTTCTTCTAGCTCCTGGAGCAACTCAGCCTGAGCTCTCTCTTGTGGCAGCAGCCACCATCCTCATTCTTATGCTTGCCATCTCCAGGATGGCTTACTGCAAGTGAACCTCAGACTGGCTCTAGGGGCTTTTCAGTTGGAAAGCAAATGTTTTCCCCCAATGAATCCCCTTAATCTGCTTCCTCTCCCCCAGCAGCATCTCCTGACTGGTGAGAGGCTAAGAATAGCCCTTGCGCTGGCTCCAGGCTAGTGCTGTTTGCTCAGTGACTCAGAGCTGGCTGGGCAGGCAGTTACTAAAAGAGCCCCATTACTCATCCTTTTGCATTGCCCCAAGGACGGAGTTTGTGTCTCTCCCTCACTTCTCCTTTAAAGAGGCTTTATTTATTTCTTTTTAATAAAGCACTATCTACAAAAAGAGGTAATTATCCTGAAGTGGATTTGCCACTAAATATGTTTTCCCCAACCCAAAATGCTGCAACTCTCATTGATCATGCTTGGCAGCCTCTCAGTATGGATCCTGCTCACTGCCCTGCTAGGAGGGAGCTGTGTGGGCTTCTGCAGGGCAAGAGAAAATGCCTTCCAAAACCACATTTCATGGCACTAGGGTAAGTATGCAAACAAAAATGCTCTCCTCCAGAATCCATCTCTGTTGAATGACAACATGGATCTGGCTGTGCTCAAATCCAACTGGCCCCTCAGATGCCCATGGCATGACCCGGCTCCTCCCATCTCACCCACAGCCCAAACTAATTGCAACCCTCTTTTCTCTCCGAGGAGTGTCTCATTGCCCAGTTGGTGCTGCAAAACACCTTGGCAATCTGAAACAGGCCTCTATGTTAAACAGTGGTTCCGCTTCCAAACAACAAAAAAGCACCATCTTCCCCATCTGGTTTGCTCCCCTGAGGCACTCTCTGAGTCACAGCCAGTCATGCTGGGAATAGAGCTGCATCCTGACAGGTGCACATCTGTGTCTGCAAGGTGCTGCTGTGCCAGCGCTGCCACTATCAGGGGAGGACATGGCTCCTCTGCCTGCCTTGCCACCATGGGGACAGTCGCTGGGGATGTGGCAAGTGTGTCACCAGCAACAGAGCTGGAGGAAGAATGTTGGGATGGCATTTTCTTCTCCTGCTACTGCTTCAGTTCCATAGTCCCCCTATTTTGCTGTTCTTGCAACCAGCTCTTCCAAGCCTGCTGTTTCATGGCATTATTTTTCAGCCCCTTGAGTCCAAGATGCTTCGTGAAGCTTCAGCAGCACAAAGAGGGCTACCCAAGAGCAGACACAGCTTCCATGCTGGGGCACACCTGTAGTAGCCCAAGCCAGGTTTGGTTTGTGTCTTGCAAAGATGCAGTTTGGGTGCAAATGGGTCCACCCGCATGGAAGTGTGCAGCTGGTCTGAATTTGGCCTGTGGCTGAGTTGATTGTCCTCACCAACTTGCCCTGGGTCTCTACATAACAAATGCTAGGGCCTGATCATGCACCGCTAACACAAGGGGAGCCATCCATCCATCTGGCATGGAGGAGATAGTGTCCTCAGCTTTGCAGCACTGAGCTCAGCCAAGGCTGACAACAGCCAGGGGTGCAAGACAGAAGGAAGTTGGAGCCTGGCAGCTGAACTGCCTGTAGGCTGGAAATGAATCCCCTGCAATGCCCTGGTAAAGACATATTTATGGGCTCCTTCCGCCCCAGTGACCTCTCAATGTCAGCCTGTGAAGTCATGTGGTGGGGCAGGACCAACCTGCCACACTTGGTCCAGCCTCGCAGACCCCACCACCACCCCACGGCATCCATCACACTGCCAATGGCTAGCAAGCAGCTGGTGGCAACCCCAAGAATTGAGGGCACAGCAAAGCCAGGCTGTGCTGGAAGAGGCAATGGGGCATCAGTGGCCCGAATTAGAGCTTTTTGGGATAGCTTTCCCTGGTACCTGCCTCAAAGTAGCCCTCTGAGCAGGACTGCAGGGAATTACTCAAGCTGTGTCTTGAGCAAAAGCCGTGCCCTGGCCCCAAAGCGCCCCGCAGCCCTGGCAGCACCCGATCCGCAGCAAGGCACACGAGCAGCCTCTAGTGGCAGCTCCCTACGGCTCGGGAGCTCTTTAAACCACAAAAATTTTTGACTGTGCAATACCAAGCGATGCAAAAGAAAGCTTACCCTCATTTCACATCCTTCAGAAGCAGTCGAGGTGATGCTCAGTGCTGGACGAACCCTATTTTGCAGAAGTGCTGAAGTAACACACACTGCAGATGTTTTGTTCAAGGAGGAGGAGGAAGGCTCAATGGCTGCTTGCACACCTTGTTGGACAGATGCATAAGTTTGGGGAGGGAAGCTGTCTGCAAAGTGATAGCACATGGTGGGACAGGAGTCCCCCACCCGGCTCTAGCCCCACTAGGCTGTGTAACATGAGGAAGGATAAGTGCCTACCTTCATGCTTCAGCTATGAACTCTTTTGCACTGTACAGGTGCGAATTACTGCATAAGAGCAAGGTCATGCTCAGTGTCTCTGCAAGCAACATGCCCTCCTGCAACCTGGCTTTAAAGGACACATCACCTCTGATGTCCATGGTGTCCAGCTCCTATCTTATCTCCAGCACACAGTAGCAGGGATGGCAAGGGATCCATGTGCTCCTAAGAGCCACATTTGTCCTTCTTCATTCACCTGAATCATGTAGTTCAAGTCTTTCACAACTCTAAAGCCACTGGGGATGGGGTTTGGGTTGGGTTATTGGCAAACTCAAGGCATCAAGTGTTGGGTTGCTGGCAGGTGATTGTACAAGATGCGACAGTCCTCTCTACTTCTAGGAATCCCTGTTCTGCACCCTAAAATCATTTACTGGCATTCCAGCCTGCCCTCTTAATCAGCAAGAGAGGTCAGGGACAGGTCCTCACTGCCTTCCAGACTCTGTATAACATCTGTGACCTACGTGTGCGATCCTCACCACTGGGAGCTGAGAGAAGCTCAGCAGCAATCCTGTCTGGCTCAGCCCATTATTTTGGGGTGTGCAGAAATGCTGCTTCCTTCAGCCTGGCTTCAAAACTTGGCTTCGACTTTGCCCCAGCACAGCACAGTAACGAAGCATCTGCACTCAGGCCAAGGGAGCCTCTACTCAGTCACTGCTTTGCAAACTTGCTGGTGCCCTGAGAGAGGTCCAGATGGCCTCATCTCCAGCCAGAGAGCACTAACCTTCCCCTGCCAGCGATACTCCTGATGCCAAGCAGAAGTATATCATAAAGTTGAAGTGCTGCCACAGCTGCCTCTCCCTGCCCTGCATTCCCCATTAATTTCTGCACATGCCATTCATTAGGGACAAGGGTAAAGCACCCGGCATGCCTGCTTCTTACTTACTACAGACTTCTGGGACAGACTGTCACAGATGCACAGGATATATCGGTCATGTAGCCCCTGATAAAACGCCCAGGTACCCAGGGCTTTGCACCACTTACACATGCTGCAGGGAGAGCCATGGGTTCAGCCCTAGGCACTGCACTAAGAGGGGGACACAGCAGGTACAGATGAGTCAGAGATGGGAGAAGAACAATTTCCATCAGGGTGAAGGCACTGGCTGATGAAGTGCAGTTGTAGCTGAACCTGTAATATCACTAGGCCAGCACAGTGGGATGCATTGTGAACTTTCTGCCCCCTGCCCCTCCTTGGTCCCAGTCCTCTGGGTCACACAGGGTTTGTGAAGTGCTTTCAGCTCTGAAGAGTTTGCTTAGTTTTGGGTACCTGATTAAAAGAAAGGAAAATCTGGTATTCCTCTGCAAATCCTGTTTGTTGTGCTTCCCTGACTCCCCATGCTACAGCACTGGGAACAAGGCTGGCGCAGGGGAGGCAAACCTCACCAGACAAAGCAGGAGCAGGCAGCAAACAGGAACAACTGAGGCTTAGGTGCCTGATAGACTCCTGATGGTAATCGACTTCACCCCAGTCACACCAGTGTGTACCTTGCGTCCCTCCAAAGCCAAGCAATCAGTTGCCCAACAGGGTAGCAGCGCAAGTACAGAGAGATCTCTCAGGTAGCAGAATAACCTCCGCAGGCATGAGTAGCTTCCCTCTTCAGGATATTTTATAACAGAGTGGATTAAAGGGGCACAGCCAGCAAGATAACTTCGATCACTGCAGTGAGCCATCTAGCTCATATAACCTCTGTGGTTTCACCAGCTCCACTGCGTATTGATAGTACTCAGCCAAAGATCAAGCCTTGATCCCTGCCTCACCAGGAAAAGGTCCATGCACAGAGAATTAATGAAAAAGGATCTTCCTGATGCCTCCTGTACCAGGCAGCATTGCTGACAGAGCCACAGAGATGGTATCAAGCCTTTTGCCGACATGGATTGGCTGCCCTTGGCTCTTGCACCCAGCAAAGCTATTAGAAATGAGCTCACCCCTCTATTATTGCTGATCCAGGGAGTCTAGAGGCTCTCGGAAGCATAGCTATCGATCCACACCTCTTATGCACCCCTCTCGGGACTTCAGTTTCAGGAAACATCTTTGCCTCTCCTCCCCTTGTCTCTCCTCCACAGTCTCCAAGAGTGCTTGTCCAGGACCTTGGAGCTGGGAGTTAAGGGAAAAGCAACCAGGATTGCAGTTGGAAGGATGGAGGTTTGGCCTGTCCAGTGCCACCTGTTTGCTGTAGCTGACTGTGTTTTATTCATCCTTTCAGACTTCCTCAGTGGAAGAAGGAAAGGGTTTTTTTCCCCTATATTAAGGTTAAAGGGAGGGAAAGCCTGGTGCTTTGCATGGGAACCAGCCAGAGATTGTCTCTGCTCACTCATGGCATTGGACATTCTGAAGAGGCTACGCCTGTGGCATTGTCCTCTCCTCCCACTCCCACACTTGCAAATGCAAAGGTGACATGACTTGTGCCAACTGGTAAATGGGCAACTCTGCCTCTGCGCAAACTCAACCCGTCAGCACAAGCAGACAAGCCTGTTAGTCTGCCGGGGAGCACTCAGTTACAGGCAATGATCAACTCAGCAGCATCCTGCTGCCCCTCAAAGGACAGCCCTGCTTCCCTCGGTCCCCCTTGCTCAAGAAACCAAGTGGTGGGGTGACTGGGCGTTCGGGATTTAAAAAAGACTGTTGGAACTACAGTCAGAAACCACATCATCTGCTCTAAGCTCCTTTTCTAGGTATGAAGCAAACAGCTTGCTGCCTGGCCCCTTATAAAATGGGCTTGCTCACTCACCCCAGATCCCCAGGCAGATTTTCAGGTGCTCTTCATAAATGACTAATGAGCCATTGCAAACATAAGCACTACAGCCAGCTGCCAGAAGCAGACTGAGGTCAAGCCCTGCCTTGCATCAATCAGTTCCACCTAGGAAGCAGACTTGCCTTTGACAACAGCCAGATCAAGAAACAGTCAGACAACCAACTATCCATTGTCCTGACTGGGCAAACTCTGAGGCTGGCAACCCATGGGAAAGAGTGACTATTGGAAGAGGGAGTAAAGCTCATGTCTTGCTACAGCTGTCTTCACAGAGCTCCTTCAGAGAGGGTGATTTGGTGGTGGCTATGTTTTTCCTTGGAGATGGATTAGGGTAGCAGGGAGAATTCTCTCAGTTTTGGGTGGCTTTGTGGATGAGACAGCCTTGGAGCCTGTAGTTGTCCTGAGGAAACCTCCATGCTCAGCCAGAGGCTCTGTGTGCCCAGCACAGAGGCTTTCATATCTTTCTTTATAAACTGATCACACAGCTGTGGCTTGCAGATGGGGTGCACAACTTGGAGCAGAGGTCTGGTCTCATAAAAAGACTAATGGGTGCACTTCCATATCACTATGAAAATAAACTCCAAGGAACTGTTTCAGCTAGTTTTGTGTGCGTGAATGATGGTCCTACGTTAACAACCAGCAGCATTTTTTTGGGTGATGATGCAGTCAAGGCACCATTGGATCCCCATACATCTGAGGAAATTGCTGTGGGCAAAGTTTTCTGATCCTCGCTCTACCCTCCTGGATTTCATATAGCAGCCCGTTACCATGCACAGGGGCCAGAATTTAGCTGATTCCTTGCACTTACTGTCCTTGCAGTTGCCAGATTCAGAGGAGAATGAGGACAGGTCGCCTCCCATTGCTAACGCTGCGAAGTAGACATGGAATATATCTGACCTTCATTTACAGCATTTGCTGGAGACTTCAACACTTCCTATACGCAGAAAAGTCAATGAAATGTCACTTACCAAACAAATCCTCATTGATCTTAACCAGGTGGATCAACAAGGGCCTCATGTGAACAACCACGCACCCAAAATCCTCTCCAGCAGCTCCAGCAGGAGCTCAGCCTTCTGGCTGGTTTTGGGAAGCCTCAGCAGCACACTAGATTTTAGCTGGTTTTGCCCTGCAAGCTGGCTATCACTCACCCTTGTTTTCCACGTACCTACTCCAGAGGTGCTGCTACTTCTCCTGCTTCTCTTGGCTTGAGGAGCCAAGTGAAGAAGGGGGTAGCATGCAGGCCAAACTGTCCCACCTCTGAACGCCTCCCAGAGCCTCACTTTCTCTTCGGTAAGACTACTATCCCAACCGCGACTAGCTAAAAACCTGTTACTGGTTGCGAATAGCTCTCACATGAAGCATCCTCCCGCTGCTCCATCTCCAGGAGCAGCTTTTACTGCTTGCTTTTCCTGCGGCCATCGGATGGTGCCATTGAGTCTTCTTAGGATGTGAAGCCCCGAAGACAGCAGGCTGGCATCTGAGACCACACTGGCATCTTGCTCCAACTCGCAGACAGAGAATAGAGTTTTATTGACCAGTGACAAACATGGGAAAATAAAGAGATTTTTCTTCTATTACAGGTGTTGGCAAAGTAAAGCAAACGTGAGGTTTCTGTTATTCCCAAATAAGTTAACAAGAATCTGGGTCACTTTTATCTGTTTGTTTTTTTTTTTTTTGCACAAGTTTTACAAGACTGGCTATCTTCTGGAAGCTTGGTTCCAGTCATATCAGTGTAGATGCAAGTGATAGCAGCACAGGCATTTCAGCCTCAATTCCCACCCACCCCTAGAAAAAAAAAAGAAAAAGAAAAACGTGTGTTCACTGCTGAAAAGATTCTGAGTTCATGCAACAGGGCCAGAAATGACAGAGAGCAGCTGTGTCAGCGAACGCTCCCTTTCCCTCCTCAATAGCAATGTGGGGTACATGACATGTCCTCCTTGCACAGTCCTAGGGAGCCTTCCAGATGCTCGGAGGTGACCATGTCCCCTCCACATCACCCTGTCTCTTCCCTCCCTTTCTTTTTTAAGCAGAGTGCACTAAAGAGAAAAGAGGCTTGTGGATCGAGGCATGCTGCTTGCCAAATGCTTGTCACATTTGACACCTCCCCTCTTGATGTGGGGCCAGGACTTCCAGAGCTTTGGTATTAATAATTCTCATTGGGTTTTTTTGCAATGACCAGAGCCTGGCACAGGCAGCCCTGCTGTCCAGCTGAGAGGCCTCTACCTGACATTGTAAATATGCATGAATAATAACTGATTAGTGCTTTTCCTGTGTTGGTTTAGATGGTAATTGTGGAAGAGGAAAGAGGAGAAAAATCCTAGCAAGGTGAGGAAGGAGGGAGAGGGAAATAATTACAATTGCATTTAGTCAGTGATAAGAACGGCTGATCAGCTAGCCTGGGTAGATTCTAAGCACGGTAGGAACCAGTATATATTTCATAGCATAATATTTCCTGCGTTCTTAAAATAACTTCTCCCTGCACCCAGGGTGTCACAGAAGCTGAAGAGCAACGCATGCCCCTTCCCTACGCAGCCTGCACTGCTCGGTGCTCGGTTATCATCCAGGGAGGGTTTTGAGAGCTTTTACGTCACACGTGTCGAGCCAAGGCACTGAGCTCCAGCAGACAGGGCTGGAGCAGAAAGGAAGGAATGTTCTGCAGACCCAGACCTGTGGTCTCCCTGGGAAGGTGGGAGCCTGGGGCGAGCTAGCTGTTTGAGCTCCTCCTCGATGCCTCGTGAAAAAGCAGCTTCCCTGAACCTATCGCAGAGATGGGACCTCTTTATTGTTGGGGCTAATTGCTCATTTGAGATGTATTTACAGAAGCCACTGTTTGTGCAGAGCCGGCAGACAAACAGCCTCCTGTTCTGCCAGGCACCCTTTGTAATCGGTGGGGGCTGGGGACACTTTAATGCAGCCATTGGAGGCCTCATTTCTACCGCAGGCACCAACCCTGAGCTGGGCGGTGCCTGTGGGGTGCTTGAGCCCTGTCCTGCTCCCCATCACCAGCAGGAGCAAAGCGCAGGGCGGCTGGCGAGATTCAGCCCACTCTTCGCTCTAACACACGGTATGTGAGCAGGCCGAGGGCACACAATTTGCTCCAAGCTGGGCACGACAGGACCCACAAAGCAAATCCTTGGGCGTGATCCTGGCGTATGAATCTCATGGTCATCCCATGACTTGCAAATCCAACGCTTTTTTCCATTGGGACATGCGGCTGTGGGGGACAAACTCAGCACTGCAGGAGAAGTGCCCAGTGCATGGTGAAATGGGTTGCCCACCTCTTTGCCGTGTAGGAGACATGACACAGACTGTGAGGTCACTTCAAAGGTTACATGATGAACTGCTTTACCTGTAGCTGTACCAGAAGGAAAGACATGCCATGAAGTTGTTCTTCGCCTTTGCGAACCATGTCAAAGACTGGTTAAAAGCACCCAGGACACTGAAAACCACACTTACAACAAGCTCTTTGCAGCCTGCTGGTTTTTTTTTTTAAGTGGAGGCCTATGGGGAGTTTTGCCATCTGAGAGAGAGATGCAACATTAAGAAAATAATGCTGGGAGCAAACACCTGGGACACAACAACCCCCTGCAGCTTGGGGAAGCCTGGCTGGAGAGCTGCCTGGTGGAGAAGGACCTGGGGGTGTTGGTTGACAGCTGGCTGAATATGAGCCAGCAGTGTGTCCAGGTGGCCAAGAGGGCCAATGGCATCTTGGACTGTATCAGAAACAGCGTGGTCAGTGGGACCAGGGAAGTGATTGTGCCCCTGTGCTCAGCGCTGGTGAGGTCACACCTTGAGTACTGTGTTCAGTTCTGGGCCCCTCACTACAAGAAGGACATTGAGGTGTTGGAGCGCACCCAGAGAAGGGCATCGAGGCTGGTGAAGGGGCTGGAGAATAAGTCCTATGAGGAGAGGCTGAGGGAACTGAGGTTGTTTAGCTTGGAGAAGAGGAGGCTGAGGGGAGACCTCATCACTGTCTACGGCTGCCTGAAAGGAGGCTGTGGCAGAGCGAGTGTTGATGTCTTCTCAGAAATGACAGGTGATAGGACAAGAGGAAATGGACACAAGTTGCATCAGGGGAGGTTCAGACTAGATATTAGGAAGAATTTCTTTACTGAAAGGGTTGTCAGGAACTGGAACAGGCTGTTGAGTCACCATCCCTGGAGGTGTCTAAATGTTTAGATGAATTTTTGAATGACATGGTTTAGCAGAGGATGGGTATGGTTGAACTTGATGATTTCAGAGGTCTTTTCCAACCAGAAGACTCTGAGCTTCTATGATTCTAATGTAAACAATTTCCAGCACTGTCTCAATCTTCCTGGAAAACCAATGGGGATGAGCAGACTCTGGCTCCCACTTATATGTGCAACACGCTTTCATCCTTCCAGGTAGCCTACAACCTAACCACACTGAGTGGACATCGTCTCCAAACTTAAGATTCTGTCTCTCTCTTTCTCCTATGCCCTTTTCTCTGCTCTTGATACCACTCTGGCACAGTCAGTAGAATAAGATACACTAGAGAAAGAGCTTACCAGTAAGGAAAAACAGCCTCATCAAGCAAGCTACGAGGGAGAAGGTGTGTGGCTCCTGCTACCCTTTCTGAGGGACAAAAGGAAACCCATGCTCATACAGTTTATAGAGCTCTCTGACAAACGTGGGTCAGCCCAGGCATACTGACCCCACAGGTGGCCACTGGCATTTCCTAAACTTCTCAGATGAAACTAAAACTCTCTTAGCTATTACTGGATTCACTTTAGCATAATTTTTGTATTCCCTGCTTGGAAGAACGGAGAAATCCATCTAATTTTAGGAACATCTAAGCAATGAAGATTTCCAAGCATTTGCACATAGGTGCTCACAAGACTTTGTAATGCAGAGGGAAGTGTTTCTTTCATTTTCCAGTTGTGGAAGCTGATGCATGAGGAAGGCATTCTCACTAATACCTAATTAGCAGGGGGGTGAATGAAACCCAGTCATCACTGGTCTCATGCTTTAACATCTGCTCACGTGTTGCTGTCTAAAAGAGGAAATGTCTAATACTTTTATTTTTTTGTGACTGAGAAAGAGTCTACCCAGAGATTTACTTTGTTCAGCATCCCTGGAAAAGAAGACATCCAAGGAGAGAGTTTCAGCCTCCTTCCTGAAGCTTTAGCTCTCTCTCGGACATCTGAATATAAGCTATCACTTTCCAGCTAGTTCAGGACTCTTTTGTTTCCAATCTGGTCCTTGGTAGGATTGATTGTCTTGTTGCAAGACTGTATCTAAAATGTCTTGCTATTACTGGCAGCAATCAATATTTATAATGAGTCACAGTGGTTATTTATAAAAAAATCAAATGTTCCAATGAAGAGAGATGCTGTTATTAATATCCAGCATTATTAATAATTACATTCAGAGTTGCAGGCAAGCCCACGCTGTCAGACTCATGCACTTTGCTTTTTCTAATGGCTCTGCAGGAATTTGAACCATAGCATGTTTCATGCACAGGGACAAAGACGTTTTGTCCCAGGGAAGGAGTATGTGGATGTTTTTGACTTAAAGAGCCAGCGCCTCATTCAGAGCTTCACAAACACACTATTTTGATCCAAGCCCATCAGTCTGCCTCATTTTCCCAATGAAAATTTCCCAATCTCCTGTTGCTGAAGACCCAGATCTGAGCTTCAGATTTTCAGCTCACTGAAAAATGCTACGCCCTCTCTATGTCAGGGCAGCCATCACCTGCTTCTCTTCTACCCTCTGGAAATACCTCAACTAGGCAAACAGGTTCACATCTCTCTGCCTACTGAGTCTTCTCAGCTATCCAGGGTAAGATGAGCTTCATGGGAATGACATCTGTACAGCCCTGAGAAATGCTTTCTTTCATCCTTTGCTTGTTCCTTCAGTGCCAGCACAGATACTTAGGGAGAGAAGAGGGAACACACAAAACAGTTTTCAATATGTCAGATATGAAACTGCTCAGCTCCACACTAATGGAGGAGGAGGAGGGACAGGTGTTTCAGTAAGGGAGCAAAGTTCACTCCTGCTCTGCCCTGAAAAGTGATGTTTGCCCACCTGTGCCTTGTGCTTTTCCTGCTGCAGGAGGTAATGACAATAAAATTAGAAGCAGTAAAAGGACAGAGTTGCAGACAGACCGGTGCCTTCATTACTTCCTCATAGCTGCTTGTCCTCTGCAGCACCGCTTTATTACCAGACAGGCAAAGCAAACTGACTGAAAAGCCAATACAAAAATCAGCTCTATTCCTTGTATGCCAGACGTTGTCTGTGCTATTATCAAACACCCTGTTTTGCACAAATCTGGTCATGAGAACCACGGGAGGGAAAAATAAGGAAGGAAACCCTCAGGCTTGCTATTCCAAGGCAGCTCTCACACAGTGCTGAGCCAGTCTCAGGACTGCAGTGCCTCTCTGCAAGGGTTATGGGACCTAATGGAGCCCTCCAATAGATTGGGACAGTCCTCAGGTCCATGGTTCTACTATGATCCCTACCTTAACTTTTATACTGAGCTCTGCAGAGCTTTACATGGCTGTCAGGTCCTCATGTGAGAGGTTTGTCTTCTCCAACTCCTGTGTACTGGTCTGCAGGGGATCACCCCAGCCTCCCATCAGTTCTGGAAAAGCTCTGGTGCTGCTTAGAAACACTTGGGAACAAAGCCACCCTATTCCTGGAGGCTGGAAAGAGTAGAGTATGCACTTTTTCAGCATCCTCTCGAGACAGTCACGCCTGGGGATATCAGTAGCAGAACAAGTGGGAGAGGAGTGAGTGAACACAGTATACACCACAGGCCAAAAAGCCTTACAGTCCAGATCTTACAAGCCCTAGGGATGTACTGCAGCCTTTCTGCCTAGACTGTCTGGCAATAATCTTGTGTTTTAAATCCTGTTAAATACAAGTAAGCTGTGGAACAGTAATCCAGGGAATAGTCGGTGTGAAACCCTCCAACGTCAAGCATTATAAACTTTCCCAGTCCTCTGTGCTTCCTACCACATCTGTATGCCAAGAACTGTCTTTTCTTAAGCACCTTATATTCGTGTCCTACAGGGTCTTGCCAGCCTGTTGTCCTGAACAAGGAGCAGCCTTTCTTCATGCATGTGCACAGGGCCAAGCACAAAAGAGCCCCAGGATCTGCCAGGCTTGCTGTTGTCAAACAAATAATTGCTGTGATGCAATTTTTAGAGGGTTTATAAACGGAAAGGGAGTTGCAGAATGACTACTGGAGACTGCTCGTGGATTGGCTCTTCTTTTGCTCCTCAGAGCTACTCACAGAGGGACCTGACTGAATAAGGATAAATGTGAAATTCTCAGTCTACCAGAGGGACTTCTGGGGTTTCCAGTGGCTGAGGGAAGAAGGAAAAAGGCAGCAGGTGTCAATTTGACAAGGGACAAAAATTATAAAATAATCACCTTGGGTGAGATATATATATAAATGCCTTGTGCTATTTGAAGATAAAATACAAAAGATTAATGAAATAGATGTTCATTGTTTGAGTTTCTCTTGCATCAGTAATTCTCCTAGTGCCAGTTGCTGCATATTTTCCTTGATACAATCAGGAGGAAAACAGCTAATCTGACATGACAAACTCATTGTATCAGAAGTCATCTCTGCTTTAAAACGTGTGTTGTACGACTAAACACCCTACGCCTGGTACAATGCACCCCACAGTAAAATTGGATGGAGCTCATCTTCAAATGCCCTGCCAAAAATACTCCTAACAAAGCGCAACAAGAAAACATAATTCGAATGAGGGACATCTGTTCTCAAATGTTTGCAGATAATGACTGGATCAAGTGTCTGCATAAAGGATGATTATTTTCTGCAGATGGTTTGATCTGGTACTCTAAACATTATAAAAAAAATCCTCATCCTCGTCACTCAGTAAAGTATGTGGGGTTTTGCTGCAAAAGACCTCTTTCCTATTCTCTGCTACATTCTCCAAATGCAAAGATAACTAACACTATAAAAAACTAAAACATAAAATGCAGGTGTTAAAGAAAAATATTCTGTTTGAACACAGACAACATACATTTTAAAACTCTCTTCTTCCACTTCTTGTATTACACTGCTGGATACCCAAATAATTCTCAAGGTGAAATTTTGTTAGAGAAGAATGTCAAAATAAAGCAGTTGTGCATTGTGCAAAGGGATCTCTGGCAGATTTCAGAAGGAAGGTCAGTTCCAAATATTACAGCACAATATGGTTTTTAATACATAATAATGCTACTGCCTTTCCTCAATACAGAGGGATACAAAACAACCCTGAGCAAGATGTTCCTACTAGATCATCCCTGTAACACCTCCTTGCAATGCATTACTAGCCCCAGCATAACACTGCTTTTTTGAAACTGATTCTCCCCAAACAAGTGGGGCCATGGGTGGATGAGGGACCGTGGGGACCCCCACACTCACAGCACCACAGGGTGGAGGGCACGGCAGGGTGGAGGAAGTAGGGCAGGGGAGGAGAAGCATGGCTCAAACAGCCTCTGAAACACTGTCCTTCCCTCAGAAATTTGATGACTGCAGGGAGTCCAATGAAGTAACAATCACTCTCCCGTAACACAGATTATAATCAATATAAATCCCCAAAGCATGCGGTCATCCTCACAAAATCTGCCCCTGTAAACCCCTCCACCTAAGCAGGTGCTGCTGATTAGGGGAGATCAGTGAAGAGGATCCATGCCCAGTCCTGAACAGCCTTTGGAAGTGCTGCACCGCAGTGGTTTGCATGGAGAGGGTTCCACTTCTTTAAAATAGTTAGGATGGTTTACATCTCAGACAGGTGTGGTGTGGGCGGGTGTCTCCCGGCCTTGCAAAGGCAGTAGTTGGTCAGTTACTTTTGCAGTTAGAGAAACTGATAAATGGAAGATTTTCATAGAATGAATCACAGAATCAGAGAATGGTTTGGGTTGGAAGGGACCTTAAAGGTCATCCAGTTCCAACCACCCTGCCATGGGTAGAGACACCTTCCACTAGACCAGGCTTCTCTAAACAGCTTCTCTAAACAGTGGCCTTGAACACCTCCAGGGAGGGGGCAGCCACAGGTTCCCTGGACAACCTGTGCCAGTGTCTCACTGCTCTTACTGTGAAGAATTTCTTCCTAATGTCTAATCTAAATCTCCCTCCTTCCAGTTTAAAGCCATTCCCCCTCATCCTATCACTACTTGCCCTTGTAAAAAGACCCTCCCCAGCTTTCTTGCAGCCCCCCTTCAGGTACAGGAAGGCCGCTATGAGGTCTCTCTGGAACCTTCTCTTCTCCAGGCTGAACAAGCCCAACTCTCTCAGCCTGTCCTGATAGCAGAGGTGCTCCAGCCCTTTGATCATCTTCAGAGCCCTCCTCTGGACCTGTTCCAACAGTTTCATATCCTTCTTATGTTGGAGATTCCAGAACTGGACACAATACTCCAGGTGGGGTCTCACAAGAGCAGAATAGAGGGGGACAATCACCTCCCTTGACCTGCTGTCCATGCTTCTCTTGATGCAGCCCAGAACACTGCTGGCCTTCCGGGCTGCAAGCACACATTGCTGGTTCATGTCAAGCTTCTCATCAATCAGCACCCCGACTCCTTCTCTGCAGGGTTGCTCTCAATCACCTCATCCCCCATCCTATATTGATACTGGGGGTTGTTGTGACCTGGGTGTATGCACTTGGCCTTGTTGAACTTCATGAGGTCCACACAGGCCCACTTCTCCAGCTTGTCTGGGTCCCTCTGGATGGCATCCCGTCCTTCTGGTGTGACCGCTGCCCCATTCAGCTTGGTGTAATCCACAGACTTGCTGAGGGTGCACTTGATTCTGCTGTCAATATCATTAATGAAAATATTAAACAGCACTGGTCACAGTGTGGACCCTTGAGGGACATCACTTGCCTCAGGTCTCCATCTGGATATTGAGACGTTGACCACTACTCTCTGAATACTACCATACAACCAGTTCCTTACCCACCAAAAAGCCCACCCATCAAATCCATATCCTTCCAATTTAGAGAGAAGGATGTTGTGCAGGACTGTGTCAAAGGCTTTACAGAAGTCCAGATAGATAACATCTGTTGCTTCTCACTTGTCTACTGATGCAGTCACTCCATCATAGAAAGCCACTGGGTTGGTCAGACAGGACTTTCCCTTAGAGAAGCCATGTTGGCTGTCTCATCAATCACCTTCCTGTCCTCCATGTGCTTTAGCATAGCTTCTAGGAGGATTTGTTCCATGATCTTCCTGGGCACAGAGGTGAGGCTGACAGGCAGGTAGTTCCCACGGTCCTCCTTTGTACCCTTTTTAAAAATGGGCGCAATGTTGCCCTTCTTCCAGTCACCAGGGACTTACCCTGACTGCTGTGACTTTCAAATATTATGGAGGGTGGCTTGACTACCACATCAGTCAATTCCCTCAGGACTCTGGGATGCATCTCATCAGGTCCTGTAGACCTGTATATGTTGAAGTTCTTCAGATAGTCATGAACCTAATCTTCCCCTACAGTGGGAAGGACTATAACCCCCTGATCTCCATCTTGTTGTTCATTGACCCTTGAGGAGGGAGGAGAGCAGTCGCCAGTGAAGAATGAAGAAAAAAAGTTGTTGAGTACATTAGCCTTCTCCTCGTCTGTCAATATGAGGTCACCATTTTTGTTCATCAGTGGGGGTACACTTTCTTTAACCTTCCTTTTCTGGTTGACATACCTATAGAAGCTCTTCTTGTTATTCTTTGCTTCTCTTGCCAAGTTCAGCTCCAGCTGCGCCTTGGCCTTCCTGACCCAATCCCTACACAACCAGGCAGCATCCCTATGCTCTTCCCAGGTTACCTGTCCCTGCTTGCACTGTCTGTGTAGTTCTGTCTTGGTTTTAAGTTTGACCAGCCGGTCTCAACTCAGCCACGCTGGTCATTTCCCTTCCCTGCCTGATTTCCTACTCTTGTGCTCTATGGAAAGCATGCTTAAATATTTGGCAGCTCCGTACTGCTCTCTTATCCCTGAGAACCGTTTCCCACGGGCTACTACTGACTAACTCCCTGAAGACCTGGAAGTTTGCTTTCCTAAAATTTAGGGTTCTTAACTACACTCCTCGCCTGTTCCATATCCCTCAGGACCTTGAACTCCACCAGTGAGTGATCACTGCAGCCCAGGCTGCCTCCAATCTTGACATCACTGATGAATTCACTTGCACTGGTGTCTATCAGGTCCAGTACTGCATCCCCTTGGGTAAGGGTCTCTGTTATCTGAGTTAAGAAGTTATCATCTATGCACTCTAAGAGTCTCCTGGATTGCCTAGATCTTGCCATGCTGCTTTTTCAGCAGATGTCAGGGTGGATGAAATCCCGCAGTAGGATGAGAGCTTGCAAGGATGAAGCCTCCTGTAGCTGGAGGAAGGAGGCTTCATCAGCAGGCTCCCCTTGACCAGGTGGCCTGTAGTAGCCACCAACCACAAAGTTACTTTTGTTGATTTGGTCTTCTAGTCTCACCCATCAGCTTTCAACTGCTAAGTGGCTATTCTTTAGGGACATCTCTTCACACTCAATTGGTTTCCTTATGTAGAGGGCAATGCCTCCCCCCCTCTTTCCCCATCTGTCCCTTCTGAATAGCCTGTAGCCATCAATAGCCACACTCAGTTATGACATTGATCCCACCAAGTTTCTGTAACTGTGACCAGACTGTAGCTTTCTAGCAGCACGGTAGCTTTCAACTTCTCCTATTTGTTGCCCAAGCTGCATGTGTTTGTGTAGAGGCACCTAAGCTGAGCAGTTGGGTGTATCACTTTAGTGGAACACCTCTTATTTCCCTTAATGTGTTTCTTGGAGGTTTCCTTGTTGATTCCTACTATCTCAGGAACCTTCAGCTCATCTCCACAAGTCTCCAACTGTGCTGCAGCATCCCTGAGGGAACAGGTCCATAGCGGTACCCCATGATTCTAACCATAATGTGTCAACGTGCAGCTTGTCATAGACAAGCCTGATATTATCCTCCTCTCCCTTCACATCTACTTTAAAGCTTTGTCAATGAGCCCTGCAAGCTCCTGAGCGAAGACCATCCTGCCTCTTTGAGAAAGGTGGCTCCCATTTGATACCTGTAGGCCCAGTGTTGTTTAGGCCATTCCATTATCAAAAAACCCAATTTTGAGTCAAAAAGGTGATTCTGGAGCACAAACTGCAACCAGTAGCAGAAAGGTAAAGGCAGGTTAGGATGCAGCCAGCTCCCGTCCCATGTCCAGGGCTCTAGGACTCTCCCAGGTTGCCAGAAGTCAGGAGCGGAACAGTGGTCTCCAAGCAGGAGTGGCTTGGGACAATGGCTGGTGGCCTTGTGGGAGCAAAATTGATGCACTTTGGCTTGCACACAGAGAGCTGTAACCACCCCAGCACTATCGCTAGGGTCCTGACATGGAGTTCCCCTCGGGAGCCTGTCACACAGTGAGAACCAGAGTGCTGAAGCCCAGTCCTACGTGGTGAAAAACCCCAGGATGGGGGAGAAATAATGCTGGAGGGCCCTGGCCCAGGGACCAACAGCCTCCATCCGGGAGGAATCATAGAATCACCTGGTTGGAAAAGACCTTTGAGATCTTTGACTCCAACTCTACCTGTCCACTACTAAACCACATCCCTGAGTACCTCATCTACCCGTCTTTTAAACACCTCCAGGGATGGTGACTCTGTGCCACTGCCTGATCACTCTTTCAGTGATGACACTTTTCCTAATGTCTAGTCAGAACCTCCCCGCCGCCCCTGAGGAACCGAGGCTTGCCAGGGCCCCCGGGCCCTGCCCGGACTACATTTTCCGGCGTTCCCCGGCGGCGGCGGGGCGGGTGAAGGTGGGGCTGCTTCCGGGTTGGCGGCGGGCGGTAGCTAGTGCTCTGTGTTTACTTCCGGCTGCCCCAGTGCGCGAGTGTCAGGCGGAGCGGGGACCCGGCGTAGCCTGGCGGCCGTTCCGCCCGCCGCAGCCAGGCGGGAGGAGGGAGCCAGCGAGCGAAGGAGGAGCCCGGCCCCCATGAGCGGGCGGTGAGCACGGAGTCGGCGGCCGCGGGAGCCTCCCGGCGCGTCGGGACCAGCCATGGACTGGCTCATGGGGTGAGTGAGGCCGCCCTGTTCTCCCGCGCCTACCGGAGCCACTGCCGCCGCGGGCAGCCGGGAGCCGTGGGGGCAGCGCAGGTGCCGAGGCAGCCCTTCCTGCGGAGATGCCGGGCGGCGCGGGCCCGCACGGCGGTGACAGCGGGGGGAAGCGCCGGAGCGCGCAGACGCAGCTCCTTTGGGTGCAGCCGGCTGCCCCTGAGGGGAGGAGGAGGCGCAGGGCAGTCCTTGCCTTGTCCCGAACGGACGCTCGCTGATAAAGTAACTTTTCCTTCCTGTTTTGGGGGTGTCCAGGCGTTGCAGGTCCCCTTGCTACCCACTGGTACAGTGGGAGAACAATACTTCTGCACTAGAACAGCACTTTAAACCGAAAGGCTTGCCCAGGTTTAAATGGCTTTCTATGGAGAAGAAGAGACCTCGGCAGAGATTAAAGTAAAATCAGAGGGGGGCTTGGATAGCCTGGGATTAATAGTGCTAATTACATCGAGACAGAAGGCAGAAGGTGCTTTGCTGCTGGTTTTAGGTCTGAAGACCTCAATGTAAGAAAGGGAGGTGTAGTTGATGGGAGTGACCTGGTGTGCTACCGGTATCTCAAGCAAGATAAACTTGGTTACTTCTTGCATGAATTGTGCTGGTGACCTGCACTCAGGTGAACTGTGAATAATTATGCTTCAAAACCGCATGAGCAATAGGTTTGTGCTTCTGCAAAAGCCATATTGCAGCGATAACTTGCTACGCTTAGTTTCTTTACAGTTGTTTGGTCTAGTTCCTGGATACGATCTTTACCTTGTCTATTGCCATGTGCCTAGAATACAAAACATGCAGTGCAGTTGGTAGGTGTAGTGTATTAGAAAGGTCACTTGTGTCTGTGTTGCCTTTTGTCAAAGTACGGCACTTGTTACTTATCTTCAAACTAGATTTGGCTAACTTTTGAGCTAGTTGTCAATGAGAGTTATATTTTACTGTAAGTTTGACATCTCAGTCTGATGGAGTGAGTACTGAATATCTGTGGGGCAGATACTCATGGTTGAGTTTTCTTCTAACAGGCTGGACAGTGAAAATGCAGTATTTGTGTCATGTGAAGGGCTCTGTATGCAATGTACTGCAACATTGTCTTGTAAGTCAGAGGGCTACATTCCATTATTACATGGTCTTAATGAAAATATAAGTGACAAGCTTGTTTTGATATGTTTCATAAAAACTGCAAAATACAGGTGGTCTGTTGTATTTACTCTGTAAAAGTAAAAATGAACTGTCAAAGTGCCACTGTAATTATAGGAAGAGTTAAACCCAGGGTTTATGCAAGACATTGAGATGATTCAAAATGCTTCATTTACGCAGTCATACTTATTTTGTGTGAATTATAAATTTTAGTTAAGCCAGATCCTTAGTATGTTAAAACGCTGTTTTTCTCAGGTAAACTATTTTGGACTGTTTTATATTTCTGTGGAAAAAACTTGCATTTGTTCTGGGGACAGGTTATGGCAGGAAGGAAGAATATTGATTTTTTGAAGGGAGAAAGGGCAAAAGGCCTGAGGGGACCCTTTCTTATTCTGCCCAAGGTATGGCTGCTGTTACCAACTATGTGTCTAAATAGAAACAGCCTTCTTACTGCTTGAGAAACTGTAGGTTGTTTGTCTTTCAGGGCAGAAGTTTCAGTAGTGTCACTTGCTCAGCCATTCTTTCAGTGCAAACTTCAGCTTTTTGGGTCTCTTTCATCTAGAGAAAAACCTACAGAAATAGTAGGAAAACACGTCACTCCCAGTCGCCCATCAGTTTGCGTTGATGCCTGTGGAGAGCAAATAGTATTGATCTACTTGGTGTTGCCACTCTTTACCGAGTAAGTGTTGCTACTAAGAAAAGTGCTGTGATCTTTCTTATTCCTAACTGCTTTGGGAATGTGCTGGTTTACTTTCCACGTGCTTCTATTATGTCTCACGTAATTGGTTGTGCTTTCTTAATGGATTGGTGTGAGAAACACCTTCTGTGTTTTAACTTCGTTTTCCTGAGAAATTAACCTTCTAGTGCAAGTGTGTTGAATTAGGCAGAAGTTAACAGTTGCTTCTGGTCTAGATTGTCTATCCTTCAAGCTTCAGTTGCAGAGTTGCAGATGATATAGAGTGAATATTTGTTTTATTCCTTGCTGGTTCTGCCCTTCACTTGTGGTCTCTTGGTATGTGGGGGAAGGGTACGTTCTGTTTCCACCACAGAGGGCAGCAGCCCAAGTGTCTCTGATTGCCTCAGAGTGCTTACTATACAACAAATGGAAGCTGAAGCTTATAAACAATGGTGAATTTATTATGGATTAACAAACAACTATAGGCTTACATGGGCACACAGCAAAACTTCTATGGGAGCTGCCTTCTGTTTGGTCAAGTGCTTCAGAAATCCAGTCAAGTCCTAGAGAAGAAAGCTGAAAAAAATTAGCTACTGGCATGTTACAGTACTTAGTTTAGCACCAAAACAAACCAAAAGTCTTTTCTGTTGTTGGTTGGTATGTATCTTGTCCTTCTACTGAGTGTAACCTTAATACTAATATTAGTGAAGGACTATAGTTCCTTCAGTGTATTCTCTTCATTAAACAAATGAGCTTTTTTTGTTGTACATGGATATATTTTCAATTCACCTTTGACTAGAGATCAGTGCTGCTTAATTGCTTTGCTCACCAACATCTGATGGAGATCTAGATTACTGTCTTTGGAGGAGATTTCAAACTTCTGTGTTACGAATAGCATTGATCTGCTTTTGAAGTTCAAAGTAGCAACAAAGAAAGGCATTTTTCCTTCAGTTATGAAACTTGCGTTTTAACTTGTTTTAAAATTCACAATTAGAAAGGAGTAAAATACGTTAATGGTACTCGTAAACCTGATATGGTGTCAGTTATTTTTAATCTTCAGCTGTGATGTCTGATGCTGCAACACATTTTTTTCTAATAGAGGAGGATTCTGTTCTGTAGGCTTTTTTTTTGTGAACTGTTAGGTAAAAAGGGGAGAGTGGAACTATTTTACAAATTACCTGTCAAAGAAAAAATTTAGGGCTACCCCTGTACTATGGACTTCATAGTTTAGCAGGTTAATAGACTATGCTGGTTGAAACTAAGAAAACTGTAACAGCGTAACACAGTTGTGATGGCAAAACATCTGTGTAGATGCAGCTTAAACTGGGAAAGAACCTTGCTTGTGCAAAAATGAACTTGAGAGCTTTGTATAGGCTATTTGAAAACCCTTCAACGTGTGAGCCAGCCATATAAAAAGGCACTTTTAGTGAAGGAAGGGCGGAGGGGGAGAGCTCTGTAATTTTTTCCTTTGCAAGAAAGCTTCTGTTTCCGTAAACTGCAAACATTCAAACTCAGCTCTTACTGGAGTACCTCTATGCACAAGAAAAACTCTGCATCCTCGAGAAGTTAAATGTTACGTCTAAACTCTTCAATGGAGATTATTTTCTGATGAATGTGTATCAATATTTTCTCAGAGGACTGTGTTATTCCAGGATCATAGAATGGTTTGGGTTGGAAGGGCCTGAAAGTTCATCTAGTTCCAACCCCTCTACCATGGGCAGGGACACCTCCTACTAGATTAGGCTGCTCAAGATCAGTGTGAACATCTCTTGTACTTGTGAGCTGCAGTGTCCACTCCTTTCACAGGCACCTCTGATACCGTGAAAATGTCAGTGCCCTCATCCATGTGGCTTGGTTTTGCCATGGCACTGAATACTTTTTTTTTTTTGTCCTGAGGGAAGATGGCAGCACCTAGCAGCTTGTTAAAAGTAAAATTTTTGTTGCAAAATTTCTGTTATGTAATAAAACTTACTTTCTTTTGGACAGCAGGGTGTCTAGATCTTGTGGAGGAATTTATGACAGAAATAAGTTGTGGGAGCATGCTAACGTTACACGTGTACCATCTCTCTGCCTTTCTGTGCCTTACAGTCACTTGACAAAAGACAAACTGCTTCTTCTCCCAGGCTTGGAGTGTAAGTGGAGTAAAGGAGAAGGGGCTGTGTGCAATAACAATTCCTCATGTCTTTAGTTTTTGAGCTATAGGTCTTGTTATCCATACTGTTATTCCATCTACTGCTCAGTTATCTCTTCCTTCCTATGTTACCCTGGTGGCTTGGAAAGGATGGTCTAAAAATGATTGAAGACTATCCTTTTCTCATATCCTACATCTTCAGCCTTGAGAACAATTGCAAAAGCAATGGCCTATAAAGACCAGGAAGATACAGATGGCAAAAGGAAGAAGCAAACTCCTGCTCAGAATAGTTGTGTCTGAAGACATCACGGCTATAGCTTCTGTCTGCTCAGATGCTCTTTGATCTGCAAGATAGAGCAAGTGGCTACAGCTGAAACTGGAGATGTCTAATCCAATGTAATAGCCTTCACACTTGCAAATTTTATTTTAGGAATGCCAATTAATCCATTACAAATACCACATCTATGTGCTGCCTTGCACAGTTTTTCTTTGACCAGGACAGGTAGTTGGTAATTATGTGCTAAGACAGCACATAACTATGCAAATTTAGTCTTTTTGAGTATCACAGTATCATAAGGTTGGAAAGGACCTCTGAGATCATCAAGTCCAACCTATAACCCAACACTAACACCAACACCAACCATCATCTAAACCATGGCACTCAGTGCCTCGTCCAGTCTCCCCTTAAACACCTCCAGGGTCAGTGACTCCACCACCTCCCTGGGCAGCTCATTCCAATGGCCAATCACCGTTTCAATGAAGAACTTTTTCCTAACATCAAGTCTAAACTTTCTCTGAAGAAGCTTGAGTCCATGCCCTCTAGTTCTGTCACTGGTCACCTGAGAGAAGAGACCAACCCCTGCCCGACTACAACCTCCTTTTAGGTAGTTGTAGAGAGCAATGAGGTCTCCCTGAGTCTCTTCTTCTAGTAGATGCTATACTGATGAATTTTAACAAACAGTTCAAGAGGACTTCTTTAGGTCTGCGCGCTACTGTCTGCGTAGTACAGAAGGCCTGTATGTCATGCTTTTGTTTTGTTTAGCTGTAACTGTCAGGGGCTTAAGATAAAGCTAGCAGGTTTTTTTTATTTGTTTTGGATATTTGGGTTTATATTATCCCAAGCAGTGATTTTTGAAGGCTAGAAGAAAAGTAGCACATACTGCTTGTTTTATTGACTTCTGTTCTGTGCTCGTGGAAGTGTCTTTAAGAAATTTCCTCATAAGGCCTTAAGACACTGTCCTATTCAAGATACACTATGGTGAAAGTCCTAATAGAAGTCCTAATCTTGAACTAGAACAGCTAAGGGACTAGATGTGAGAAAAAGCATGCTAGTGTTCTAGTTCTGAGTCAATAAAAACCTGATATTTTTCAGGTGTTATACTAAATCTTTGTTGCTGTTGAGCAGGATGCATTATCATAAAATAATAGACTGTCTCAAGTTAGAAGGGGCCCATAAGGATCATCAAGTCCATTAATTGCAATGAAAGCATCTTGTAGTGGAAAATGAGAAATTATGCATCATGCATAGCTGTCAGCTTGACTGGTGTGTAATACAGTTGAACTCTGCCTCGCAGACAAGGTAGCCAATGATTTTTGTTCTAGATACTGTTTGAAAGGTCCTAATTATAGCAAATATTTCCATAAAAAGGAGGAACATTGGATGTTCTTCAGCTGCTGTAACCATAAGGAAAGTTTTGCCCTTTCTTCCTTTTAGTCATCTTCAAGGAAGAAAGTCTCCTGGCTTTGTAAGGCAGTTGTACCTAGAAAATCTGCCACAACCTCTCACCTTTCACAGTTTTCATGTTGCATGTATATTTATTGCATTTTTTTAACTGAACTCACAATTGTTTCCCTTGCATTACGTTCCCTGCAAATTCTTGGCTTCACAGTCCATGTTCCCTAATTTGAGTGAGCTGCAAATAACTCAGAACTGGGAAACCATACACGTCGAGTCACATTGGGCAGGAAATATTCATCTATTCCTTATTTATTTCCAATTATAGATGTAATGTTACCTATGGAGTCCCGGGTTGTTGATTAATCTAGATCTGTTTACAAGCCACTTATATGCAATTCACTGCTTATTTATGTGACTTCAATATTATTTAATACACTTACCAGACATGAGTGGTAACTCTGCTGAACCATAAGCTAGCTGTAAAAACAGCTAGTGTAAAATAGTCTGCAGGTAAAAGAATATCTCCATTAAATATTAACTTGTAATATTCATTAGTATAGTAGTGGAAAGATGCTGTTAGTTTGAAACATGAGTTTCTAGGGCTATCATAGTTATAGAAGAGGAGTCAGGACTGGATGACAGCAATTTAAACTTTTCAGGCATGTTGTTCGCATATGTCTCTCTGCTTCTGACGGTGCTTGATTATATTATGGCTTTTCTGCTGTAACGCAAATCAAATAAAAAAACCCCAAAATTGCACAGCCTTACTCCCTGAAGTGTTCTGGTATAGTTAATTATGGATTTCTTGGGAGAAGATGCCAAAAATCTTGCATTTTGGAATCCATGTTGGTTTAGCAAACCACAGCATTTGTACCGGTGAGTCAGTAGTTTTCCTTTGCATGTGAATTCTGGTTTGTTCTTATGAGAACATTCTTTTTCCAACAAGGATTTTATTGAGGGACAAGAATAGTAGATCAGTCTCAAGGTCCCCAAGGTAAAATGAACTATTACTTTACTTAGAGAGTTGAGCATTCTATAAGGGTAGCAGTACTCCTTCCTTGCGTCTCTTTGTGTTACCTTCCTTTGTCCTATAGCATGACTATTTCGGTTAAGATACTCATTTGACTGAAAACTAATTTTTATCTTACCCTTTTTCCTCTCCTAAGGTTAAGTTTCAGCTGAGTTCCTGCAGCATGCTTGTGTACCTACATGAATAATGTTAACAGCACCGTGAATCTAGTGAGAACATAAAGCTTAGGGTATGCTCTTTTTGGTGGCAGCAAGGGCTCAAATCAATTGAATGTAATCATGTAGTAATGTGATTATTAGTGGTGATTACTCTAAATAATTAGCAGTTTCCTGATGATACATGTTTGTGGTTGAATTGTTTGGAAGAACTGCTTGATGCCTGAAAATAGGAGGTGCTATGACTAGGCTGGTATCTTGGAGCAGGTAATGGCCTCGGATTACTCTTGCAGTTGCTGTCCTGCTGTGTTAAAGTGTAGTGGATTGGCTTTTGGATTTTTCAGATCTTCCTTAAAAAAATGGCCTTTATAGGTCTTCCTTAACAGTGGAGGTCAGGATCCACGGAAATATTCCATATCTTCCTTTAACGTAACACAACATATAAATAAGGTGTAGATAAGAGAGTACGCTCTCTTCTTCTTCCGGCAAGCTGGAGAGCAGGAGCTCCTTTGCTGCTGGTCCTGTCTGGAGCTGTGGCCTGCAGTGGCTGCCGTTGTCTGCCCACGCGTTGGGAGAGAGTCCTGGGTCGTATTTAGCTGTCCTGCTTTCCTCAAGGGAAGTGGTGAGATTTTGCTAGTTCTTTACTTTGTTAGTTACTGGGTGTTATAGTTGTATGCTGGGTGTTATATAGATCCTTTTTGTCCTTTTTCCCATTTTTCCCTTTTCCTTTCTTGGGAGTTTTGCATGATATCCTTACTGTATGTAGTTCTTTGTATTTAGAAAATATAGAAATATGTATATATAGTGTGATTTTGTTTTTTCTATAGTTTTTTTTTCCTTTGAAAGGGGGGAAGTTTGGGAAAGAGGCAGACTGAGTGGTTGGATAGCTTGGGAAAGCTAACTCAAACCAGCTCAGATTTTGGTAGCAGAGGATGGTTTTGATCCATTGACCTCTGGGTTATGGGCCCAGCACACTTCCGCTGCGCATATTCTGCAGTCATTGCTGACCTGTTAACTTAATGTGGGTTTCTGGTAGTGGAATACTATTGAAGTAATCTTGTGCATCATTTTTAACCCATATTTAACCTTCTACAATCAGTGATAAGGTGGTGAATCTTACTTGCTAGGTTCAGTTTTTCAGTAACATCCTTAGAAATTTTTCCACTCATACTGCAATTAAAAAAAAAAGTGTGTCCTTTACCATACTAAGCTTTATAATGAATAAATGTGATTTTTAAAAAAAGTGTAATCATGTTGCTATGTAACAGTTTCCAGTAATATTACACAGTGAGACCACTTAAGGAAGAGCTGTTGCATTACAATTTTGTTCCAGCACTTCAAACACTTGCACTCTAGGAGCTTCCTTTCTCTTGAGACAGTGCAAAATAATTTTAAATAATTTAATTTAGGATTTAGAATAAGTATAACCGTAAATGGGTGAACAGCAGTACTGTAATTTTAGCATTTGGAGGGGAAAAATTGTGAGTTTTGTCTGAAGTTAGTTTTCTTTTATTCTGCCAGCCAAGAGAAACTGGTCAGGGTGCAAGCTCTTCACACAATTCACAAACCTTTGTTTCTGACTGTGGAAAAAGAGAACATAGACCTTTAAAAAACAAAACAAAAACCCAAACAAACAAAAACCTAACTCAGAATTTAGATAGAATTTTCAGGGCCCTGAAGAATGTCAAAAATTAAACTGGGATCAAGACAGGAATGACTGTCATAGGTCAAATTCCTTCTCACTCTGAACATTTGATGAGTAAATCCATTAAGCTAGAAGGAAAGCACGTGGAAAACTGTTTTTAAATGGTCCAGGTTCAGTAACTTGAGCTCTTCAGAATATAGCTGCATACTTCTTCCACCACGCTTTTCTTCACTATTCAGGTTAGAAAGGTGTTAACTGAATATTTTTATCATCAGTGTTCAGTGATTGGATCACTACTGTTGCTTCTGCACACTGAAATGTGTTAATAGGTGGGATTTTTCCCTGAGAAGTCTTGTAGTATTTATACATAAAGCACTGAATTTGTGTGACCTCAGTAGAGGTGACCTTGACACCAATTTGTTTTTTTAAAATCCTTCATTTTACAGCCTTCATGTTCCTTCAATCTAGAATTCCCTGATTTACAGAACTTTCTTTTGTGTGGTTCTTTGTAAAACAGAAAGGAGTTGTTCAGGAAAGGCTCTGTTCTGTAAAGTGTATCTTTAAGAGGTTATTCAAAACTGGGTAGAGACGTTTTTTACACAGAGGTGTTTTGTGTCCGCTTTGTGGATGCGCTCAGGTTACAAGAGTTAACTCTCTGGTTTCAGGTTTGTGTCAGTCTTCTCTCTGATGATACCCCGTTATTGCTAGAACTCCAGTAATAAGCTTTATGATTGTCATGTCTAATGAAGTGTTACTGTGTGACTGCTTTCCATCAGATATGAAAGGGACAAAGTTTGTAGTGAGGGCTAATAACTTTTATTAGAGCAAGAAATACACTTGGAGAAGAAAGAAAAAGCTTCTGGACATACTTCTGTCTCTTGTTTATGTTAATAGACTGTATAAACAAAACTATGTTAGTATTATAGCTCTGTGTCAGCTGGATAATTCTCACTTGCTGATTTAGCAACGGGCTGGTGCCTTTCTAAGGAGCTGACCAGCCTACATTCAAAAAGCCACCTCTAAGATTACCTGAATCTCTTATAGGAAAGGAAATAGATTTGAAACGGGAGTATTTGCTGGTTTTGATGTAGGGTATCCACATCCTCAGATATACCTAATCCCCTACAATGTTGTCTTTTGCTCTATTCCATGAACCAGCCTTTCTTGGTTCACTTGTAATTTCTGGTTGGGGTGCATATGCTAACCTGCAGGTCTGACATATTTATGGATCTCGTCTGTGTCTCCTTTTTGTTGTAATCCGATAGTGCCATTTTTTGGGTTAGCTGATTTTTGAGGTTTGAAAGAGGACTGACTAGTAATATGAACAGAAGAAATAATGATAGAGTGTCTGTTGGATGTCCCTCTGCTGCTTGATTTTTCGGATGTTGATGAGTAGTGTTTCTTCTGCACAGTATTGCTGGGCAGGCATTTAATAGTAGTTGTCATTGTGTCCTTTCCTCAATTTTTGTGGTGCTGTTGGTTATAAGCAATTTTGGGTGACTAACCTGAAATTTCAGGGGTTTTTCAGATGTACTTTTTTTTTTATTAGGCATACGATAGGCTTTTACTAAGTGGTCTGGCATAGCACAGGTTTTAGCTTTGAGTTTTAGGTGTTGTTGGAAATGCTCAAATTGATTTGCATTCTTACAATGTGAGAGTGTTGGTAATGAGGTTCTCTTCTGCCCCACCCTGTTGAATATGAAGGTACCAGCCCTGAGACTCTTGAGCTTGTTGAGGCTTGAGGTGGTGGAGTAAGATGCTATGACAACACATCTCTGAGTTTCTGTAAGAAATTTCTGGGACATTTTGTGTTAATGCTTGTGATATATAGCTAGATATTTAGTTGCGAGTTCATTGGCAATATGGTTAGTTTACTGGGTACCTTTCCTGTTTTCACACAGTACTGTAAGATGGTGGATTTTGTTTGCCTTTATTTAAAATGTTTGTTTTCCAGGTTTGTTTCAGACAGGATGTGCTCAATCATCTACTAAAATGTAGGCAGCTGTTGCTGTATGTGGTGTAACTTCCCAGGTGGGCAAAATGTTCAGACATGTATTTTATCATTATTGTTAGTAGAATCAGTGCTTTTGCTTAAATCAAGTTCATCTTAGTTTTAAGTGGGGTGAAAACTTACTAGATTGACTGGTTGGGAATACTTGAAATTATCCACTACCTTGCAGGGCAAAATCACTTACTGGTTTGTTTTTTTTGGTAGAAATATATGTAGTCCTTCTACTAAGCAAGAATATTTCTTATTTACTTAGAAAATCTATTTAATTCCCATACTTAAATATTTTGTTTTGAAACATGGGCTCTTTTTATTTTCTAGTTAGCAAAAATTTCTTGAGAAGGAAGTAATTTTGTTATAAAGACAAATTAATTTCAACACATTGGTGGTTCTTGTTCAGGGTGTGTTAGCTCTCTGTAGTATTTCTGAACTAAGCCAAAAATGTAAAGTAAGCGGGCATCGTGAATTAAGTTAACATGGAGGTTGCTTAACTTCTGAATAACTTTCATGAAGGTTTTAATGTGTTTTAGAGAATATAATTCAGATTCACTCTAATAACTTGATTAGATTTCCTGTGAAAAGCACTCTTGTAGTGACAAACAGTAAAAAATAATTTTTTTTGGGGAACAAACCTGAGAGTGCGTGAGAGATATCACCAGGCTGATGGTCCCCAGTGCTAAGAAGTGAGTACAGCAGTAAGGATGGTGCTTATACATGGAATAAAACTTTGCTCGCATGTACAGAATTAGTTCCTGTCTGGGTATAATAAAGAAATAATAATTACTTTCCATTATTACTAAGACCTTGGTATTTTATAAAAATACTACACACCATAATGTCATATATAGAATGATTCTTTGTAATTGAACCATAGCTGTCAAAACAAACACATGAAGAACTTGGATCCAGGGCTTTCCAGTACATGCCTGACCTAAAGCAGTAATTTATTGTTCATCCAGATGAACAATATGTATGTGGCCTGATTCATGACTTGTGCACAGTTTGCAAATAGGTGCCTACAGCATGCTACCCGTGTATCAGTGTTGCTGTCTGTTGTGACTTTTCAGTTGCCTGTGCCTGCAAGCCTGCCTGTGCCTGCAAGCCTGCCTGTGCCTGCAAGCCTGCCTGTGCCTGCAAGCCTGCCTGTGCCTGCAAGCCTGCCTGTGCCTGCAAGCCTGCCTGTGCCTGCAAGCCTGCCTGTGCCTGCAAGCCTGCCTGTGCCTGCAAGCCTGCCTGTGCCTGCAAGCCTGCCTGTGCCTGCAAGCCTGCCTGTGCCTGCAAGCCTGCCTGTGCCTGCAAGCCTGCCTGTGCCTGCAAGCCTGCCTGTGCCTGCAAGCCTGCCTGTGCCTGCAAGCCTGCCTGTGCCTGCAAGCCTGCCTGTGCCTGCAAGCCTGCCTGTGCCTGCAAGCCTGCCTGTGCCTGCAAGCCTGCCTGTGCCTGCAAGCCTGCCTGTGCCTGCAAGCCTGCCTGTGCCTGCAAGCCTGCCTGTGCCTGCAAGCCTGCCTGTGCCTGCAAGCCTGCCTGTGCCTGCAAGCCTGCCTGTGCCTGCAAGCCTGCCTGTGCCTGCAAGCCTGCCTGTGCCTGCAAGCCTGCCTGTGCCTGCAAGCCTGCCTGTGCCTGCAAGCCTGCCTGTGCCTGCAAGCCTGCCTGTGCCTGCAAGCCTGCCTGTGCCTGCAAGCCTGCCTGTGCCTGCAAGCCTGCCTGTGCCTGCAAGCCTGCCTGTGCCTGCAAGCCTGCCTGTGCCTGCAAGCCTGCCTGTGCCTGCAAGCCTGCCTGTGCCTGCAAGCCTGCCTGTGCCTGCAAGCCTGCCTGTGCCTGCAAGCCTGCCTGTGCCTGCAAGCCTGCCTGTGCCTGCAAGCCTGCCTGTGCCTGCAAGCCTGCCTGTGCCTGCAAGCCTGCCTGTGCCTGCAAGCCTGCCTGTGCCTGCAAGCCTGCCTGTGCCTGCAAGCCTGCCTGTGCCTGCAAGCCTGCCTGTGCCTGCAAGCCTGCCTGTGCCTGCAAGCCTGCCTGTGCCTGCAAGCCTGCCTGTGCCTGCAAGCCTGCCTGTGCCTGCAAGCCTGCCTGTGCCTGCAAGCCTGCCTGTGCCTGCCCTTTAATCCTTAGGCCAATAGATCTTGTCATGTGGTTTGTATGTAATATTTTCTTCTACTTGTGGACTTAGCGCACTTAAGGTGTGAATGTGGTTTGTTTGAGTCTGTGACTTTACAGACAAAGTTTCTAGTTATGGCAAAAATCAATGTATGCAATTTGATGGTATCACAAGTCAGGCCCAAAGATACTACTGATCATTAACAAGAGCTAGAACAGAGAAACACCATCTTCTGAATGATGTGAGATTTGAATTTCAGGGCATCTAACTAGTAGATCAGCATGCCTCTTGTGGACTACACGGTAGCTGAGTGGGAAAGAACCTTTGCTTTTTGGAAGGGTTGATTTGATAGTGCAATTGAAAAGGAAATGTGATTGGGCCAGAATGTGCAACTTTGTGCAAAATTCTGTCCTCTGCCATTTTTTTGGAAACTAGACCTGAATAAATGCCTCGAGTTTGCTGCTCTTATAATGTTGACCAAGTATTCTAGAAGTCAAATTAGACATCTGTTAAAGGAGCAATGAAAAAGTGCCTGAAGCTTGGAGGAAGTCGAAGGTTTTTGCAAAGAGGAAGTCAGACTGCACATGTAAACCCAAATCCACTCAGAACGTTCGGTTCCAGCAAAGTGAAATGCAAAGATTACTTGTTTTCCTGTTTCTCTTAATTCTGTGATCCACTATCCCAAATCTTGTGCTTTTTAAAAAATGTCACACAATGTTTTATTGTTACTAGGTGGATGGAGGGAGAGTTAATTTCAGCTGTTTGGTATTGCTGATCATCAATGAAGTAGATCTGGTCTGTATTTGCTACAAGAAGAGGGATCATGCATCCTCGTTTTGATATGTTTTGTTTGAAAAATACTGCATCATTAGAAAAGAATGTTGCCAAGATGAAGTTTCTCAGAGTCCGACTGAAATGGACTGTCCCCTAATGCTTTTGCTAGAATATGTGTGTGGACCTTTTACATGCAAAAAATTTAAAAAAAAAAAAAAAAAAAAAAAGAAAGGCTTGACCAGACAGCTGTGAGAACAACTAATCCAGATTGGATCCATGTTCCTACTGAAAGTAATAATGTGGTTGCTTCCAGGAACTATCCCCATGGCTTGTTTCCCTAAGATCCCTGGAGACTAGCGATGTGGGTAGAGTGCACAGGACCATGGAGTAAAAATATTGTGAGATAAACCTGTCCAAAAATGAATCTAATCTCCACGGAAGACAATGGCTATCATATAGCCATGGACTACTAATTAACTCGGGGTTTCTAAAGCCAATATTATTCTTGACTGACAGCCAGCTACTAACATGAAATTGTTATTTACTTTTTGCATTCATTTTTTGGAATTCAGTGATAAAATGACAATGTATAGCAGCAGACACTGTTTTAGACCTTCAAAGAAAGAATTCTCCGATATAGTCTTCATATTAGCTAGGTTTTAAAAAATACTTGTTCTATCCTTCATTATGTAGAAAAGCAACAGCAACTTCAGAAATGGGTGTAGAATAAGGCAAAAGTGTGTTTAAAGACAATTCACATGCTGGCATGCTTTTACAATAAAGAACGACTTTGTCTTCTTGCTTAAAAACAGAAGGCTGGAATATTAATACATAGGAAGATTTTTTTTATACAACCCATAGTTGAGCTATGAGGTTTAAATTATATGATTCACTAAGGTAAATAATAAGGTTCTGTAAAGATTAACTGCATTAGCAAGAGTCCTAAGATAGGATAATACTGGTTTTCATTCCATGCATCAAAACTGATCAGTCAGAGCCAGGAAGAAATTTCTCTTTGGATGTGGTGTTGGGCAATTAGCTGCTTTCCAGACATTTAGAGAGTCTTCTGAATCACTTCAGTGTTGACCATTGTCAGAAATTAAATTTGTCTTGGTAGGCTGTTGTTTTGCATTATGCATGGTCCAGTGATGCAGAGAACATATTCAGAACATATTAAGCTTTATTTATTATGTTAATATTTTCTTCTATTTGCAAATATCTACCCTTTCAATATACAGGAATTTCAAATACTTCATAAAAATCTGACTGTTACAGAAGGACAAAAATATAAGTCCCTTCTAAAATAACTATTGTGATGCTTATTTCTAGTATCTGTTTCTTCTTACAAAAGTTCTAAATGTATTAGTTGGCAATTCAATTTCAAGCTTGGAAAACTTTGAGTATTAATGGAGTGGTTTTCCTCCTGATTTTTAAGTCAGGGCTGTTTGTGCATTTGCAGCTCTGTGATGTATTAGAGAAAGATTAAGAAATTGATATCCTTTCTTCCTTGGTTCAGATTAATACTTTTTGGACTAAGGTCAACTTTTTTTTAGATTTATTATTCATCAAGTCAGCTGTCTTGTTAGCATATTTCATTCTTGCATTTGTTTAGATGCCTTGAATTTACAGCATCTGGTTCCTAAGAATGACAAAGTCATACCTTTTCTGGTGTTTACTATTCCCTGTAGTTGAAATGTCACCTTTGAGACTGCCACTGTCATTAGCCATATGTTAATTATTGCAGTAACTTTTAATTATATTGATAATGCAATGATAATGAGGGAAAAAGATTAAATTGGTTCTTGGGGTAGAAGATTTGAAATTTCATGGAATTAAAAGTATCTCAGGATGTTAGTATTGAATCATGGTGGTGCTATTCTTTTATTACTAGTTTTCTAGAGGTGAAATACACCAGCTTTTTTCATCCTTCCTCAGAAGGAAGTAAGAATTAAGATGGAGTCTATTTTAACATCATCAGGCATAGAATTTAAATTGAGAAATGAGATCATTTCGCTATATATGAGTTGTATTATTGATCTACTGTTGTAGATCAATAATCTGTACTTGCTTTTTTTTGTTATTATAGCTCTTTTTCAAAACCAAGTTTCTACTTGGATTCAGAGATGCCAGATGGTTCATTGGCCTTGGTCTTCTTGAATCTACAGTGCTTCCCGAACAACTTAAATACTTAAAACCTACATATTCCTCTTGGCTATTCTGAGCAGAAGCTACTGAAATTTTAATAAATGTTTGTCATAATCTGAAGGGTTGGTTTTAGTCTATGGTAATTTTTTGTGATTTTTTTTTTTCCAACACCCCCTCTCCTTCAATTCCAATATAATTTTAATGTTAAGCATGATTTGCTAATTATTTAGTAGGAATTCAAGCATCTGCAAATACAAAACTAAGAGATCATGTTTTGAAGGTGCTTTCTCTAAATGCAGTTGCCACTTCAAATTATATAAACACTAAGCTGAATTTTCTCTCTCTCGAATTGCTAAGGGGTGAGAATCCTTGATAGAAAAGATTAATGATTATTTTTTGTCTCATTAGGTGATAGCATCACTTGTTAGTGGTTTTTCTGTGTTTTTTTTAGTATATACACAGGAGATCTTGGCATGTTATCTAAATACACTTTATGGGTAGTAACATGCTTGTTTAATAATCTTAGCTTTGTTTTATATATTTAGTATAAATACATGAGAAAAGTTTTGATCAGTAGACATATAAATAGTATACAAGCATGTAGATGAAGAATATATTCTGTTGGGTACTGCAAGGAGTAATACATAACCAAGCCAGTTAAAGCAGCTGATCAGTTGAATGTTACCTCTGATTTGTTGATGTCATGCTGAGAATAAATCAGGTTTGTGTAGTGACTGGAAATGACCTTTATATGTTCCTTGGAACTGTTTTCACTCTAGGCTTTTGAAAACCCACTGCTCTTCCCTAGCTTTGTTCTTCAGTAGGTTTTAAATGAAACTGTTAAAAAAACTTTGCATGCACTTTATTGTCTTTGTAGATCTTATGAGAATTTACATTACTTTAGGTAACTCAGTTCAAAAGACAATTAAAGTATGACAGCGTCCAACACTTGATCCTTGTACCTCAGTTCTTCCTGCCTGGTGAGATTCCATTTCCTTAAAAATACTGTAGGACTGGACTCGTTCAGGTATTATATTCTCCAAAACCTCTTGGAGAAGATTAAGTGCTTTATCATCTTAAAGGCTGACCTCATCATGTACCAAGGGAGCAAATGAGGCTGTACCAGCTCTTATGAGCCTTTATTATGAAAGCTGTGTAGTTTTTAAGCGCTATGTCTCCTTTGTCCTTTTTCCTCTCGAAAGGCATACCATTTTACCAAAACAAGTCAGTGATGAAGTTGCTGATAAATTCTTTGGATAATTTTGATGGTAGTTCATGTGTGCAAGTGCATGGGAAACAAAGAAGAGTTAAAAATACAGTGTCCACTTCCTCAGATGCACTGTGGTAGCAGCATGTTTGTGACCTCCATGATGAACTTCAGTATGATATATCTTGCTAAAAAAAAGCTTTCTCAATTTTTAGCATGGTTGTGTCAAATCAGGAGATTTCCCTTTTTATAGGGGAGAGCTCTTGCTTCCTATTTCTTCAGTTTCTCCCTCCATTGGGTTTACTGAGGGCAGTATTTTTTTTTTCCGCACCTTGGAATATTAAAAAACAGAGCTGATGATACTGTGATACTGTGATAAACTAGGAATGGTTTTGAAGAGTGATTATCTAAAAAAAAAACCAAAACAAAACAACAAAACCCAAACAAGTAATGATGTTGGTATTTTAGATTCATCTGTGTTAGACTACAGCTGTGAGTTTCTCAGTGTTTTGGGTGATGCAGTAAATAAATCTGGGTACAAAAATTGGAAGGTTGTCCATATGCCACAATAGCTTCTGCTTGCCTTAATTCTTATTACTGTACCTATGATGGAGATATTTTTACCCTGTATCTGACAAATGAATACAAATTTCTTTCATGTGTGTCATTGTCATAGCTTCTTTGTCAGAGCTTGATATTATGAGAACAAAAGAAAGCTGGGGACCCTAGTGAGAATGAGAGGGATTAAGAGAGCCTTGTAGCTATGGAGTTAAGCGGGGCTTGTATATTTTCTCTGCCAATGACATCTTGATTTATGCATAGTAGGGATGTTTTAAAACACAGAAGCAATAGGAAATAAGACAGTTTGCTTCTAGACTGTGTTTCCTGTAGGGCTTCTTGGCTTTGGCTTCCGGTTAGACAACAGCATTCAGAGCCTAATCTTGTTGTTCCATCCTCCTTATTGCTGTTTATTTGTTTTGCCAGTTATGTAAAGCTCTGGGCTTGAAATCTGTTCTCCTCTTGCCTAAATCTTCCTTGAAGATGTAAGTTAGGAATGTGCATGCAAAAAAATCTCTTGTGCACATCCTGTGTTCAGATTGTGTTGTTTCCTTCAGTCTTGCACACCTACTGAGCATGTGGCTTTGAAGGATGTCTTGTGCTTGTATTTGACAAAGTTGGTGAATCCTAAGGATAGAAGCGCTTATGTTTGTAAATGGTGTAAAAGTTGAACAGTTAGCAAGGTTATTTTAACTAGTTTGTATCTTTTAGAAGTATTTTATGATGATACAGCTATCTAAGT
Source organism: Tapera naevia (assembly GCA_033556795.1). Taxonomy (NCBI): domain Eukaryota; kingdom Metazoa; phylum Chordata; class Aves; order Cuculiformes; family Neomorphidae; genus Tapera; species Tapera naevia. The sequence continues at coordinate 1,355,737 of JAUMJJ010000040.1, forward strand.
CTAAATTGTGGGTCAGGTATTTTTTTTCCTCCAGGTGCATATTAAGAAAAAAGTAGTCTGGTGGCACTTAGAATATTCATGCTGTCCTTGTGGAATAGCGTAACCACAGATGAAATTGCACAAGTACTGAAAGCAGCAGCCTGGAACAGAAATATAAACTTCTTCCTTCCTAGTGCTTTATTTGTTTCAAATGTATAGATCGTTGGGGTAAGCGAACCTGCAAAGTTGTGATAGGTTAGCCACTACGTAAGTGTTAACTGCAGTGAAAACAAGCCCTCTATCAGTTACCAAGCACTTATGAGTGGCTGGTTGCTGGTCACTTGCTAAAAGGTAGCCTAAGTTGCAATTCTGACAATGTAACAGTCTGTTCATGCCGTGCTGAAATAATTTTGAGGATTTCAAAATATCTCACTAGAAATATATTGATATGATTTCGCTTCTGTATTTAAGACAAAGCAGAATGATTAGTACATATTAAGTATTGCAAAAGGAGGAGCTTTAAGAATGTATCAAATTTTATTAGGAAGATGACTGATATTAACCTCCACCCCTCTCTCGGTTGTCTTTGGTATTAAATTGCTAATACAAAGATCATCCCATTCAGTGAAATTGTGTTGCTTCATCTTCTTTTGTAGGCTACTGTAAAACCTCTTAACCTAATGTAGTTAGTGTTGATAAAAAATAAAATATGCCTTCATCTATGAAGAAGTTTGTGAGTGCAGAAACCTTCCTGGTCCTTTAAGTGCTCTAAAACAATAAGACTGTGTTTTGCTCCAGACACAGGGAATTTAACCAGAATTCAGCGGTATGGATTTCATAATCCAGCCCTTCCTTGGTGTTTGTCAGTCATTTCTGGTGCTGTAACTAGGACTTGTTGTGTACCACATAGAAACTGTGATATCTCTTATGTTTGAGCAATGCTAAAATTTAGATAAGTTTTTATTATAACAGTGTTTGAAGCTGGACATAATGAAATGGCAAATTTATAATGCATATTTTTTTGTTTAATTTTCTTACTTTTTGGATTAGAATTCTTTCCTCCCCACCCCCTCTTTCTCCTATTGAGAATATTTTGTATCGTTATACAAGAGAAGTGGTACTAATGTTTGTTTTGTCATATAATGAATAAATCTGGTTTGCAAAGTTTCTCTTCCTAATTCCTATCTTTAATGTCTTTGTTATGATTCTAATTAGTAGATATTAGCATATGTATCAAAATGCAGAATGTGCAACTCTTTGGAAAATTAAATGCTAGGTTTAGCTTATCGTTTTGTATCATTTGGGTTTATTTTGAACAAAACATTAGCACACTGAAGTATGAAAATATAAAATTATGGCATAAAATCAGTCTCAATAAGAATTAGTCTTATACACTGCTTTCCCTCTTCTAGTATTCAAGCAGCTGGGCAAAAAAAAAAAGCAATATAACAAATGTGTTGCTGCTTTTCATGACTGAGACAGGCTAAGGTAAAGTGGAGTTATCGATGCGGAGTTAAAAAAAGGTAGAAACATTGAAGTCCTTTTATAGTTTTCAGATGGAGGAAATGGTGAAGAGGAGAACTCTTGAGGCAAACCCAAGCATTTATTTGCTTTGCCATTTGCAGCAACGTGCCAACCCAGCATAAACGTTGGCACTACTACATCTGTAATAGCCACAACCCTAGAGCTTGAAAGGCAGGCTGTAGGCCCATTGAGTTCTGGCTACGTTCAGAATTGTGCCCAATCACTTCTACTGTGATCCTTCCTCTGTTTTTAGAAACTCCTCTTCTGGAGAAGATGAGAAGAGTGACATTGGCTGCTGTGAAACATCTTAGTTTTGTTAGACTTGGAATAAATACCTCATGGTTGATACTTCGTTCTGATCAGGATGAGCTAATATATAAATCATAGAAGGGTTTGAGTTGTAAGGGACCTTAAAGATCATCTAGTTCCAACCCTTCTGCTATGGGCAGAGACACCTTCCTCTAGATAAAGTTGCTCAAAGCCTCATCTCCAGGGCCGAGGCATTCATGACTTCTCTGGGCAACCTGTTCCAGTGCCTCGTCACTCAGGAATAAATTTCTTTGTAATATATCTAATCTAATGTCACTGTATTCCCTGATCAAGGGCCCCTGCTCAGCTGTAGGTCCCCTTTAAGTACTGGAAGGCTGCTTTAAGGTCTCCCAGAGCCTTCTCTTCTCTGGGCTAAGCAAGACCAATTCTCAGCTCTCTCATGATATACTTTACTTTCTCTACAGAAGAGGGTTTTAGCAACAGCTGAAGGATATGTAAAGACAAGCTTGAAGAGTTTTCTGTGGAACTGACCTTTAAAGGTACAGTTTCACGAAGAGTAACCGGTCTTTATAGGAAGCACCACAGTATCTATAACAAAAATCTTCATATCCCACAAAGACTATGTATTTTATGCCATAGTAACCTGAGCACTTTGGGCCAACTAGACTGCAATGAGGTGTGCTTTTTTCTTACTATTCCAGGTTTTTATTCCCTTCTCTGAAGTCAGCTTAGGTGCTTGAGGGATCTCATTGTGAATTAGATCGTGCTAGTCATGCAGCTTAAAACTAACAGAAAAAAAGGGCGTTTTGATTTGACTCAGATCAGTTCCTGATCCAATGCACTGTACTGCTGCACAAATACCTCTGCACAGGAGATGCCCAGAGGTAATACTGAGAGACCAGGAATGTTGGAGGAGGTGTGGGATCAACTGTAATGGAGGTATTGACAGTTTGCTGGCTTAATGTATCTGTGGAACTGTGACATTGGGCGCTGTCTTTCACAAACTTGTTATGTGCTAGACAAGATTGAGCACTTTCTATGAAGCAAGCTTAAAAAAAAAATCCATTTTCAGTTAAGTAATATGTCCTCTTAGAAATAAGTAATTGTTCAAATGTCTGTAAAGTTGTTCCTGTCATTTGCTACAACTGTGGATCCAGAAATGTCAGTGTGACAGAATATGCATTGCTTTGGAGGAAGAAAGTAACTTCAAATCTGATAACAAAGTGCAATGAGTCAGGATGGCAAAATCAGGCTGCCCTAGTAAACAGAAGAGTACAGGGACAGAGTAATTGCAAAAACAAGCTGCATATCAGCTTGCCAGGTATCTTATTTAGTTGCTGCAGATCTGATGAGGCTCTGTGGTGATGGTTTGTACATACATGTGTGAATTTTGGGGAAATGCTATTAGGTTGATATATTTTAACAGATGCTTTAGCACACTTTCCATAAATATAGTTTCTAGCTGAGATTTAGCCTTTATAATGATTATCATTGTTGGAAGAATAGTTTGTATGTCAGCTTATTTTTTGCTAAGATTAGACTAGCTCTTTTATATTCAAGTTACTTTGCCACAGCACAGTGAATGCAAATCAGACTCATTCTGTATCATTTCTTCTGTGTTCTGTCACCCTCCATGGGAACAGCCAGCAAAAAGCTCAACTCCAAGTCTAGTGGTAGGTGTCCCTCCTCATGGCAGGAGGATTGGAAGTAGATGATCTGTAAGGTCCATTAAGGTCCATTCCAACTCAAGCAATGGTTCTGTGTCTCTTTTTTTTTTTTTTTTGCTAGTTTTTAGTGATGACATACACAGCATCCCTGTTAGGGAGTGTTATCCTGGGGACAGGAATGGATTCTCTTTGTGGGTAGTCAGGTGTAGTCTTGTTAGAGGACTGAATTTTATAAAACACATTGCCTATTTCTGGATGCGGCTATTATGCATGAAACCCTATTTATTAACTATGTGGTAATAGAATAATAATGATATATGTCCTCCATGTCGTAATTCCACAAACTCATGCTGGTCTGGGGACCAAAGAGAAGGTAGGAAATAGGATGTGCATCATGTTCTGTCTGTTGCCACATGTTCCCAGCCAGATGTTTTGTGATGTGAAAAATACAGTGTGTAATTTACAAAAAAATATTACACTCTAATATGAAATGTCATTAAATTCTTGACTAAAATCAATTATAACAGAACATTCTTAATTCGCTTTCTTCAAAAGTTGTACTTTTGTGTGAGTCAGTAAAGATGAGTGTAACATTCTCCAACCTGAATTTATGTATCTGCTGTTCAGAATACATTCGTTCTTGTGACTCAAACTCAGGTCACTGTTAAAATTTCTGATTTAGTGCACTTTTTTCCAGTAATATTTGTACTTCCACAATGCAAGGGGCAGTGTGTCAATGCACTTGTTACAGGACCAAGCATGCTGTGCTTGGACACAGTGCTTTGGAGTTCTCCAGCATATTGTGAAATGTAGCTGTGCAGGTTTATCAGGAGCAGCTGTTTTTGTTCTGTGGACAAATCCATCTGTGGTGGAGGCGGGGAGAGAGAGTGTGTTCTCGTGGCTTTTAGAGATTAGCTGGTGACAGTTTTGTTTGGGAAGTGGACCAAGTTTTAGCAGAGCTACTGTAACAGAGATAAATGGAAAAGGACAGTGAAAAAAACAAGCTCTACTAATCTTTTTGTGTCAGAAGAAGCCTTCAGGATTTGGTTATCTGCATGTGGGTCCAATTGCAGCCTTGATTAGAGGAGTGCCTATCGCTTCCTACTTCAGTAAAGATCTGGCTGAGCTGTTACAGATGACATTTGGACATACAAGGCCTAGATGAGGAGTCGGCGCAGCTGTGTCCTTGTGCAGGTGAGAGAGAGGCTGGCTGGTTTATTGGATTACCTCTTGTCAGATCATGGCAATGCATGCTTCTTAAATCCTTTGGGGTAGGGAGGGACTGTCAAAGAAGGGATGGCTTTTTTTAGGTAAACTGATTTAGACAGCAGTCCATTTTCTTATTCCTTTTCTGCTGAGAAATGTTGGAACATTTCACGAAAGGTTAATGAAAGGGTAGTGTTCAGTCTTCAAAATGCTCACGCCTGGTGTTGTGGTATTTTGCGGGCAGAAGCTTCCTGACCAGGTACGAACTGGGCAGAGGGCCTACAGCAGCTTGATCAGTTTCTGTGCCTTTTGTTTAAATTCAGGAAGTGGTGGGTGAGTGCTTGCTTTTGATGCTATTCCTACTCTCTTGCTTCTCTGCTTATCCTTTTCCCTAAGCTTGTGCTAGTTAGGGGTTGACAGTAAGAATTTGTTCAGCTTACTGCTTCCTTTTGTATTAAGGGGTAACTGTGACATCTTTACATAATGAAACCACAATGAAATATTTCTGGATTTAGTTTTTGGCTGTTGGAACCTCATATTTGCAGAAAGTGATAGCGGTTTTGTGGGATCTTTAGCATTCTTGAAGCCTATTGTAGAGTTATTACTATGCTCAGGTCTTCTATCAGTTTCTTAATGTACAAAGCAAATGCTTTGCTCTCCTGAGCAGAAGGGACTTGAGAATAATGTCTTTCAAACAAGTACCATATTTTGGTTGATTATCTTTATCTTGGAAAGCACAGTCTAGGGGCTCACTGAGGCTGTGGTGCCAAAGGAAGATAGGATTTTCCTGAATCACTTCTGCTACTAGCAGACTGTTGCCGCTGATTAGTTTATCATCCTTAGGAGACTTCGAGATGCTGCACCAACCGTTTGTGTTTGCACTCAATGAGTAGGGGGGGGGCAAGAACTTTGTGGGATGAGGGAGAGAGTAAATGTGGGGCAAAGAAATGCAGACATGCCTTTTAATGTTGATAATAACAAACATTGTTTGTAGAAAATGGCAATTAATAAATCATCTATGGGTGAATAGTCCCATATACAAATGTAAAACTGTAAAGTTTTGGAAGCTATTTGGAAGGAGTTTGTAGAGGATCACTAGAAGAAACTGATAGCACTTGGGTGATTCTTTAACAAAAAAAATTGAAACACTTGGAAGAAATGTTTTGAGTGATCTGTGTGGATTTGAGCAAAAAAGATATGCTATATCCAGGTCTCAGCAGTTTCCTAAGATCAAGACTTATAAAGTCATGTAGTTTAATTGTAAACTTTACAGGTTTTTTTCCTCCTCACTGTAGTGCTCTACTCAGTGTAATTTGTGCCTTTTTACAGTGGTAATGAACTTGGCAAGAGAAGAGCCGTTTGTCTGCTGCCAGGATAAAGCAAATAAACAAATAAGGAAAACAAAAGAAGATCCCTCCCTGTCCACTGGCGTTGCAGGAGCGACTGGCACCGCTGGCCATGCTGGCGGAGTGGTGGAATGTCCTGCTGTGCATTCCACACAGATGGCCTGGACTTCAGCCACTCCAGCAGAGCAGAAAATACCATGCTGTCAGCCATGCCACTTGTGATTTATTTGGAACTGAAGCTAACTTTAAAATGTAGTGCATCATCAATTAAAACTGTTTTTCTGTGTTTCCAAAAATTACACAATAGTTTTGGTCTCCTTTTTTGCTCAGGAGAAGTTGAATTCTTCCATCAGACAAATATTAGTGCACAGATGTTAAACTTGCAGCCCGCGAGCTGAATCCAGCCCTCCACCTTGTTTTATCCAGCCTGACACCTTGTTTCTACCCAGCAGCAGCACTGAGCTCCTTGCCCCTGCGCTCCTGGCCATGTGGGCAGCGTGTGATGCGCCTTACACTGCAGGAGCAGGAGAACGGCAGGAGCCATGAGTTTGACATCCCTGCTGTAGTGGGATCTTCATCTTAAGGATAACATCTTTACTTTTTGGGGCAAGTTGTTCCTAACAAATTCCCAGTATCCCCATCGGAAAAGAGCACAGGTATCACCTGAAAAGAGTAATTTTTCTGTAGTCACTTGTAGTTCTCAGCAAAATATTGCCCTTCTGCTTTAAAAAGGGTGAAATGATGCTTCCTGTTAGCAGATACCAGTGCTGTTGCTCAGGAGCAATTGACACAGCTGGTTGTACTATCAGACTGATTTATATATAGAGTTGTGATGATCAGTACTAACTCTTCATTAAACAGAAGTGAATACAAGTTGTAGTACTTTTGCTGGAACTTGTGAACAGGAACTCTGAAACTGGGGTCTCAGTATTTTATGTATTAAGATTGTCTGTAGAAGAAATGTGCTGGTTCTTGCAAGACCAGGTATATATATGAGCTTATTTTGAGTTTTACTGTCTGTAGCACTGACTACAATAACAATTTCTTACCGTAAATCAGATCTGCACATAGCATGAGAGGGGAGTGGTGCTCTTTTCCTGTAGTTTACATATTATTGTTCAGTCAGTCACCATTAAGAAAGAAAGACACCGTAACTTTAATACAATAATGATGCTTTGTAGTTATTTAGCAGGCACAATCTGACACCGTTAAGGAAGTAGAACACTGTGTCTTTAACTAAAGGATATGATAATGATGCTTTGTAGCTGTTTAATGGTCAAAATCTGTGGTTAGTGTCACGCATAGTTTTAGAATCTGAAGAATGAGTAGCTAATGTTTGTGGGATGAAATAATCTTAGGAAGAATCAGGCAAATGACTTTGCCTAATTATACAGTGCAGTCTTTACACTGTGAAACACCCAATGGTAGTCCAGTACCACCTCATTTTTGGTAGTAAATTGTTTCTCACAACTGTTGGAAGTATAAAAGCGGGGGTCCGGCTTCCACTAAGCCTCTTAATGACTGGGATGACAGTGTTGTTTAGAAAACTAAGTTCAGGTAGTCTGTTTCCAGCAAAATATTTCAAGAATGCTATGCAAATCCATATATTAGAATAACAAAGCATGAATCAGATTGTCTTGTAGAGACCAGTGACAGTTTAAGGCCAATGCCACCCAGGCAGCCATTGAAAACCTTTAAAATAGGTACTGGCACCCTGCATCCCTCTCATTTGCACGCCCCCAGTGCAAGAGTGCAGAGGGAATGGTGAGCTCTTCAATGAATTCTTTGGCTTGCAAGATTATGTTGTGGCTTGATGCACTGGTTCATGGGGACTGTTCAGCTGTGCAAGAACGTAACTGTAAGCTGGAGGTATGTCCATGTGATAAAAACAGCCAGCAAGTGTGTGTTGCTTTTCCAATATTTATGCTTCAACCTGCAGGTCTCAAATTCTTACCAACCTTGACAGGACTAGCAATTGTACAGATCAGTTTGCTTCACTTTTACATAAGCATGGTTTAATTGTAAAAGTTTCATTCTAATGTTGGCTATGACTACACTAAACGTGTAATTTACTATGGAATGTTTTTTTTTCCTCAGTTTAATATTGCTTTCAGATACAAACAAGAGAACGAATACTTGCAGTGCCGGATAATTTTTCATCAGCCAAATACAAATCTATCTTTTTTTTTTTTAATTCTGTATTTTATAATGTCTGTTGTTCTAGAATGTCCAAAGGCAGTTACCAAACCAAATCAGTGCTGGAGAATTATAAGAGAAATGTACTGCCTAGAGCCACTGACTCTAGTATCACCTTCTGGCTAACAACGATTAAAGGAAAAAATGTTAGTTACTCGGAAAGGGCAGCAGTCCCTGTTTTAACAAGACAGGTAGCTTTTTCTAGTGTTCTCAGCATCCCTTGGCTTGCTCAGTCAAGCTCAAGAGAGAAACCTGAAAGTACACTGTGCATCTGTGTGTTGTGAATGGCTGTTTCTTCATTAGCTATTGCTCTTCACCAGGATTTATAATTATGGTGCTGTCAATTCTGTTAACTAGTGAATTTTGGGTTCTCTTCAGTTTAGCTTTTCTTGATGATGAATCAGTTTTTCTGACCTTAGTTGCTTGGAGGAATGTCTGTGCACCTATTCTGCCAATGCCCTCCAGAAAAAAAATAGTCTCTGAACTTTCTCCTTTGGGCAGGACCTGATGGCTGTGGGCATGGTAGCTGACCGCTTCAAACCATGATGACACCCACTGAGCAGATGAAGCTGCTGCCACCAGTGCAAGCTTCATCCAGCAGGCCTTGGAATACTGATGGCAGTGGGGCTGTCATTACTTCAAGGGCGTCCTCAAGGAGTAGAGATTTTTCAGCTTTTTGTGTGACAATTTAGCAAGCATTGCCTAATATTTTTCAGCACAGACAAATCTCTGAACTTTGCTTTTGAAGATAAGAGAAATAGAGAAACATACTATCCATAAACACAAATGTGACAACATGCACTGCAGCCCTTACTAGAAATAAGAACATGTGTACCAGGATACGTGATACTCCATTCGGTTAAGGGCTAGGAGGTATATTTATGCACAAGTGTACACATGTATTTGAGAGAACATAGGCTGTTCCAAAATATGCCATAGTTTCAATAATGTCTTGCAAAAGAAAGTTTACCAGTTAATTTTCTTGACAAGCCTAATGATTTGCAGACAGGACTCTGACAGTTACCCGTTAGGTGGCTTCAGACGCATCTCTCCAGTTCCTTTTTGTCTTTCATTTGCTAACTCTAAAATGGTTAATTCCCAGATAAGTCATTGAGACTTGCTGATAAAACCGATTTCAAAATACTTGGATATCATTATATCCTTGAGATTGTTAGTGTGCAACTTCTTAAGCGGGTAAGAGGGCTGGATCATTTGGTAGGGATGTTAAGCATCTGGATAGACAGAAGGGCTAATGAGGTTTTTTTTTTTGTTTCCCTAGATGAGTGTTAGCATAGACTATGGTACCAGAAAATGTAGTGCATCTTTAATGTTAGTAAAGTGATGCCACCAGCACTGTAGACCGGGGCATCAAAGTTGCGGGCCAAATCCAGCCCTTCACCTTGTTTTACCCAGCCCATCACCTTGTTTCTACCCAGCCGATCTCCTTGCCCCTATGCTCCTGCCAGCACTGGTCCTGTGTGCGACGTGTTTTGCACCACAGGAGCAGGAGAACGGTAGGAGCCATGAGTTTGACACCCCTGATCTAGACCGTGTTTGAATTTAATACTATGTCTTCCCCAGTGTAAGACTGAGCTGCATAGGTTGCAGTTTATTTCCAATGGTCACTACTCAATAGGTATAGTTGTCTATATAAGCTTTGCTCTGTGTTGATTTCGGAGACACTTCGAGTGTTGGTTCTACAGTGATGGCTAATAACCTACATATACTGTTGTAGCAGTGCTGTGGCAGGTCCAAAGAAGGAGCAGTAGTCAGAAGAATAACAATTTTCAGGTGCTAGAAAGAATCTTGCAAACCATATCAAAAGTATGTTTTAAAAGTGGCTGTTCTCTGTACATCTTGCACTCTTTAGTCTAACAGGTAAATTTTTATTGGGCAATACCCTAATTTGCAGAAGCAATGTTGTACACAGTAGTGAAGAATCCATGCACTGTTGGATTCCAGCTAAATGGAAAGTTTAACAGCAAACCAATTGAAGAAACAAACTGAAATTTCTGTATTGTACAGATATATTTATATGGGTTTCTGGAAAATTATACTTCATAAATGGAGTCTTTTCCCTAAAATAGTGTGGCTTAGGAAAAAAAGACAGATTTTTGCTATCAAAAAAGCATGTATTTTGATTAACTGGATAATAAGAAATAACTGTACTCTTGTAGCCCGTGAAATAAGTGATAGTGAAGGTGATGTTTTGAAACATAATGACTTCAATTCAGCTTGGCTTGTTTATACACTTAAAGTAAGCAAGAATTGGCAATTGAGGTACTGTTGTATTTTGTTTCTGAGTTATCTAAAACACTAGCAGGAATTTGAGATACATCTGGCATTACAATATACTGAATGAGTTCTGGCAGCATTTACAGTTGAAAGCTCTATAAAGTGTTTTGAGTACTTCATTTTTCAGGGTAGATAAATCTCCTTGCTCCACATTTTCAAGGGAGTCTCCGAAAAAGGTAGTGATGCAGCAGGTTTGTCAGATGCATACTTTACCATCCTGGATGTGTTGGGGTTTTTTTTGCCTAGAATATCTGCAGGCCTGAGTAAGAGGGAAGGAAATGTGACACTTGGGTCCTGTGACTTCAGCTTAGATTTCCATCTATGTTGCTCAGGCTTTGAGTTTCTTATTTTTGCTTTACAGGTAACATGATAACTATGAACACATTTTTCACTAATAATTTTTCCACAATAGTCTGGGACATGCTTGTCTGAAAAGAAGGGTATAACAGCAAACACCGTATCTAAAATTAGTCGTAAGTCACTTGTGTTTAGTTATCTTCAGAAAACTTAGTACCCAGGTTTTCATTAAAAACCCCTCCATTGTCACTATGAGCTTTTAAATCTGTAATACATTTGCCTGTTAGATAATACATGACTTCAACATATTGTACATGACTGAGGGCTTTCAAGGGCGATTTCCATCTGCTGTGGGCTACTGCATCTTCACAAACATTTCCTGCAGTCCATGAGAAGTTAACTTTTTTTAAAGATTACAGTGTCTAAAGAGGTGGTTTCTGTCATAAGGGAAAGTAATTTCAGGCCGAGAACTTTAAGAGGAACACTACCACTAATATTGAGGCTCTAAAATATTAATTCATCTCCTCCTGACATGCAGATGAATTTTGCTTCAGTTTTTTAATTTAAAGCCATCTTTTTTGCTTGTCAAGAAAGAATACCACCTAATATGAGGTGCATCTTGTTAGATGTGATAACCTTTTTGAAGTGGAAACTCCTCTCACCTTTTGCTTTGCTGCTGCCCTGTCTTTAAACTGCTGCCCTAAATTGACAGCTATGCAAAGCTGTATAGCTTCTTAAGCGTAGCAAGTTATAAATGGTATTCATCATAATGACCTTGGGAGGTGAATATTGTGTTTCCAAGGCATGCATAGAGAAGATGAAATTGTTACGCTTTGGGTCTCTTAGGGACGTATTTCCAAAGGAGCATTGTGCAGCCTCAAGCAAATCAAGATGATGCATGTTTACATGAAGGATGCTGCTGCTTCTATTGCAGGTATAATTCTGGAAGTGTAATGAGAATGAGAGGAAGTGGAGGACTTCCTGCATTAGTTTTTGTGGCTGTGTGAAGGAACTCTCTAAATTGTAGCTGTGTTACACAACTGGTAAAAGTTGTTAGGCTCAGCTAAGTCTCTTGAGATGTGAACTAATAGACCTTTTTGTGCTGCATGCAACATGGTTAATTGTAGCTGTGTTAACCTGGAAGTCAGAACCACAGTAATAATGATCGAATATGTCTCTCTGTTTTATAATATATTAATGCTAGAGTTAAAGTATAGTTTACACCTTTGGGAAAAGCTTCCACAGTAAACTTAAGTACTTAGCATGTGAGTAAAGTGTCTGGATAAGGGAGGGAGAAAGAAAAGACTAAGGAGGTCTTTTAACATAGTAGTGGTATGTCCCCCTTACAGGTCTGTAGACAAGAAAGGAAGAATTACTAATTGGAAAAGGATTAATCTGATTTGAAAGAAGCTCAGGATATATGTGGCATGCTGAGGGAAAGATAGTTACTTAAGGTCCTTTCTGAAACATCCGAACTACTTTTATCTGATTTCTAGATTTTGGGTTGTGCTTAAAGCTGTAGTGGATGAGACTACCTAATTAATGATTGTATTTGACTCCTACATTATGGGTTTCTAAACTGAATTGATGAAATGTTACTAAATGTATTTTATTGTATTTTTGTTGATGACTGTTGAAATGTTTAATCATGTTTACCTAGTCAGTGTTTTGTTTTACAGTATCTTTATGGTAACTTAGGTATTTTTCTATTTACTCGACTTAGCGTTTGTTTCTTTTTTGACTTGTAAGTTTGGCTGTATAAATTCTTTTATTAAAGTCTGGGACCTTGATGAACTTTAGGGTTGAAGGGTGATTTTGAGACCAGTATGTGAGACATTTATTTGAAGTGTAAGGAGAAATGAAGAGTGTTTCTCTTCTGCCTTTGACCTCTGTGCTTTTGTGGGTGTGTGGTTTTGTACCCCATATAAGCAAGGGAAGTGCTTCGGAGACTGCAGAGTTTGGAAAGTGCTTTTTTTGTATCTGTGAATGAGAATTATTAGTGTGCTGGTGGGCTCATCACTGAGAGAGCTTTTAGAAACAGTAAATCATGCCGGATTTAATTAGCTGAGCCTTGCGGTTTGATTTGTTGTTTGTTTGGTTTGGGTTTTTTTTTGAGTTGTCATAAGGGTCACCTTGAAATAATTTACAGAATCAAATGTCCTGTAGTCATACTGGGGGAGGAGGGAAGGGAGGAACGATGGGTGAAAATGACTTGTTGCTTCTGGGTATTTTTAATCAGAGAAAAAAATACCTTAGGAAAACCAACTTGATTTTCCTGTCATTGTGCTCTACTGCGCTGTCCTGCAGGTGTGGATATCCTGTACTAAACAAGGCAAACTAGAACAGTGCTGGTTCCCAGCAACCCAAAGGGTGTGTGTTTGCCTCCGATAACAGCAGTATGTTTGACATCACTTATTCAAAGATAATTGAGGAGACCTCTACTTCCAATGCAGAGTAAGATGGATTAGGTTGTTCTCTGTTAGACATATATTGCTGACCTTGCCAATTAGCTAGACACAAAAGATTTTATGAAGAGATACTGATCTTATGTTTTAAGTTACTGTAAAAAAACCTGGAAGATTTTTTAAAAGCAGAGACCAAAGACAGGTATGGCAGTCACGCTATAAAAGCTGCTCCATCATGCAACATTAGGATGAAGAGCAGCAAGGAGAAGCTGAATTTCTGGAGCCCAGCTGCCTCCCTGTGTGCAATGCTGTAGGTAATGGAGGAAATAATTAATATGAATGTGCATTCAAAGGTATGCTTGAATTTTCCAAGTGCCTAAAAAGGCTGGATGTCAAGTTTTTCATATTCATTGCAGGCCACATGTGTTTACCTTTTTGTGTGTGTGGATGTCTTTCTCAATAGCTTTACTCAGGACTAAAACATAGACTTACTTTTCTTTAAGAGGATGATTCAGGAGTTGACCCTTCCCCACAGGCTTTATCAGGTGGTAAAATTAGGATTGCTGTCAGTTCTTTGGGTGACATTAAGATTTTTTTATCTAAGTAGATGTGTAAGTTCAAAACATGGACTAGTCTGCCTGTACAGCTTGCACGCATTAGGATTCTTCTGTAACATCGGCTGAGGACAGAGTTCCAGAATGTCAGTCTTCTCAGGCTTCATAAGAAAAGATCTCAATGGTCAAATAAAGCAAACATGCTAATTAAGGAGAAAAATATTTTCTTACCATACATTCATATGTCAGTAGTAAATTCAGAAATTACTTTTATGAGAATTTCTATTTATTACATCAGTGACTGACTGAAACAACCATTTAGTATTTTCTCCAGTTATTTTTCTTTTAGGAAACCTGTTCCAATTGGCTATTGTAAATTGTAGTGGTTGAATTCTGTCACAGTATTACAGACAAGGTTTTGGGTTTTTTTAACTGCATAATCTTTCCTGGAATGGTGTTTGGTTTCTTTTTTTATAGCTAAGAGCTGCAGGCAGCATAAACTTAATTGCGCTTTGCATAAATGAATATGAGTCAAGATACTGGCAAAAGAATTATTTAATGTCTTCAGTTACTAAATATATGAAACTGATGTAACACATAGAAAGATTCCTCAGTGAAACTCATCTAATCAGTCATAGCAGTCCACACTCCTAATCTGACTTCCTTGTAAACACGCAGAAGAGGCCTACATGGATTAAAAGTCACAGTATGGGTATTGCTGTCAGAGTGCATCATTATGTCAAAATGATGTATTTTGTTCCATGTCCCAAGTCTTTCTGGGTTGTAATTTCTCTGAAAGGGGGAGGTGAATAAACTTGTTAGTTTTTTTACTGTAAGGTGACATGGGCATGAATTTCTTGTGATTCTGGATTTTCAGCTCAATTCTCATACTCTGGGTGAATTACCTGCTCAGAACACTTTTCTTGTAATCATATTGTTTGCATGTAGTACTTTGTATAGCCTGGTAACCTGAGCCTTAATAAAAATAAGTTTTAATGTTTTAGCCATTCATGATGGAGAGGATGTGCTGAAAAGTGAATTTGGAATATGCTTCTGGGGATAGACAGGTCTCTCCTGTGGTTCCTTGGAGTGGTCTTAAGAATTTAGTGATTTTTTATTCTGTAGGATGATAAATGTAATTGAAATTGTGGGTGTTAAAAAAATATACCTCAGTTCCTGCTAGCCCTTTCATGCAATGGATGCTTTTCTTCTGCTTACAGACTAAGCGACTGAGCAGGCATAGTATCTCCCAGCCGAAGAAACTAAGCATATGGCAACTGAAGTGAGTGATAAAGCATGGTAAGGCTGCCAAACATAAAGATACTGCTATAGTGACAAAGTGTGTGGCAGCACTTGGGGCTTGCAGAGAGATAATCCAGCTGTCATGCTTTTGATTTCTAAGGAAGAAGTTGCTGGAAACATGATGCAGTTTTATCTCAACAAGACTGATTTGACTAGGCTAGCTGTGTTGTTGCTTCCACTGTTGCAGGAATCATTTGGCTGCATCGACCTTAAAGCATATACATAGCTCTTCCTAAAAAAAAAAAAAAAAAAATTACTGAAGATATTTCTTTTCTCAGCTTCAGTGTGTGCTTCAGTTCTGTGGTAATGAAGTGTACCTTTCTGTAAGTGAAATGTGGTCTATTTTTGAATGCAGTGATTAGTGCTCCAAATAAACTAATACAAACCACCATATCTGATATGTGCACACAAAGCGTAGCTGAAGCAAGGTAGAGGGGCCAAAGATTATTCACATTGTTGATGTTAATACACAAATGGGCTTTTGGCCTCCTGTCCATACATAGTGGTTTTGGTAGTGTTTTTGTTATTGGCCGTTTTGGTCCTGCTACGTGAACTATAAAAAGTAAGATAAATTTCTACATTTTGGAATAAAAATACATTTGGAATACATTTGGATTTTTGTGTGTTTTTGTTGTTTAGGGTTTCATTTTAAAGATCACAATGTGGTCTTTAAAGGTGAGATGAATTGGTTCATGTTATGTCCTGGGGTATATTTAATCTCTTCTGTTAATTAAAAAATCTATTAATAAATTTAATGTTGTTTTGTTCTACTGTATCTAAGCTGTTTTTTGGGTAACAGCAGCAAAAGTGAAAAGTATAGAGGTCTTCATAGAAGCTGTGAATATTTTTTGCTGTAAAAGGCTTCCCAGGCTTCACCCTCTTGTTTTTTTGGATTCTTTTTGTATTAAAAGGGGCAACCAGGATCTGCATTTAGCAATCTAGGATGTGTTCAATTATTTTCTTTAAAAGAGAAAGTCTATCCTTCCCACAGAAGCATTGTGTGAGGTGAGAGGTCATTCAAAGTTGGAGCTAGTATAGCTTAGAGAACAGGAAGAATAGAATATTCAGTGTTGTTTCAGAGAAGTAATTATTTTAATGTGTTGTACTTAACCTGCTCTCTTAGAAATAGATTAGATGGGTACCATGCAGCAGTGGGTCTCCTTGCCACGTGAGTAATTGCTCTTTATTTTTTTTGTGATATGGTGAGAAGTGAAACTAGGGTTGGGCTCTGTTTACTGTGTGTGACAGTGATGGTCATTACCTTTTTGGGGAAGGGGACCTGGTAGCCAGCCCGGCAGCAGGCTCCCTCTGCAGCCACTCCATGCTAGAGAGCACCTTGGTGAGGTTGGGGCATTCTGGATGACTTTAAGAGAATGGAGTTTGTCTCTGTCTATGGAAGCTTGCTGAAGTGTCCCCTGTGTCTGCAAAATGTCCTTAAAACTTTGGGGATTCCTGGCTGAGATAGGGGCTCTCCCCGCTCCTGGCTATAAGAAAACTGACATGCTTATGAAATGATGGACTTCCCTCTGTCTTGAGTGACATGCTACCATCTTTTCTACCCTACATTCAGACAGTTCAAACTTTGTACTCATTAATGTGCCAAACCGATGTATTTTTCAGTCAAATCATTTATGTTGCTGAAAATATGCCACTTTCAGATTTTATCCAGTATTTAGATCCTTAAATTAGTCAGAGTTTCAGGTTGTTGTGAATGTCTAAATATCAAAATAGAGCAACGGATCACAGATAGAAACATTGCAGGGTTTATATCAGAGAAAGTGATGTGATTATTGTTAATAAATATACCACAATTAGTTATTGATTACTAATTCAAAGAATTGAATCGATATGGATATACGTTCTTTAGTGTCTTGGGTTTACTACACAAGAACATCTCATGGTGCTGACATATGCCTGGTGTACTGCAGATGACAAAGGAAAACTTTAATTTTCCTGGGGGTTATTTTTGAACAGCTATCTGTTCTTTTTTTTTTTTATTTATCTGCTCTTATGTTGCTAAAAACATGAGCTGTGTCTGCAGTGCATTACTGCAACAACTATTTTTTTCCTGGAGTCTATATGTGCTGGCATGATGTTACAATATATACTTAAAAACCTATCTGCTGTGTTTGTAGCCCTCATGGGGAAGAAATGGGGAAAAAAACATGATAAAGAACATGATAAAGCATCACCCTGAATATCGTAAAGGCTTACAGAGAAGAGGGAAAACACGAAAAATGAGGCATGTGTCAATGAAGCAGAAAAATACAACAGAGTAGTATAAAAGTTGCTACACTTTCCGTGTGCAGGCTGCTCTTTCGGTAGAGGGCAGTGTTGGTTCAAGTTTCTTCTGAAGTACACTAGCTGCATTGGCAGAATACCGTTGTGCTGTGCTGTTCTCAGTACAAGGTTTTAGGAATGGTTGAATGCAGACATTGAGTGAGTTTGTAATATAAAGCGGGGAAGGATTATGAATAGCTTTCAGAATATCTGTGCATAATTATGGTGAATCTAATGTGACAAAGTGAAGTTTGGTTAGTCCTTTATCGGTTCTTAATGGCAGTTTGCTATATTTTTTGGTTTCTCTCTCTTGGCCCAGTAAACTTGTCTGTGATTCCCTGTTTTTCTGCTTATGAACAGCAAGTGCATAGGAACTAACAAATGTGGTGAAAACAAGACCTGCTCTGGAGTGCTGCCGGTACTATCTGCTGGTTCAATGCATAGATGACTATTCTATAGCCACAAAATAAAATCAGCTTTTCATTTGATTGGCAATCCCCCACTGCTTGTTCTTCTTTTGGGGTCAAATGCATTTTGGAGGTTATCTTACTGTATAACTAATCACAAAGTGTAAATGTCAAACGTGTTATTAATTGTAAGCCTGGTTTGAAGTCCTGTTCCCTCTGGAGCTTATTTATATGTTATAGGCATCTTCCACAAGGTGGAGCTTTAAGGCTCTGCACCTGGGAATTTTCCATCTATGACTAATATGCAGAAAGGTGATGGAGATTGTGAAATCTCTTAAAACAGGTATAAAATGACCATTTCAATGCTTTTCAAGAAAGTGGGTGGGTTTAGAAAAGTACAGACTCAGCAGATATTTGGGACTCAATATATCTCAGTCACTGAAATGAATGTTGTAAAAGAGGAAGAAAGGATTGGTACAAATAGTTCTCATTACTTATTCTTTTGGAGTTACTCTTCCTTTGCTTTCGTATTGACTTATTTATTCTTTTGGAGTTACTCTTCCTTTGCTTTCGTATTGACTTGAAAGATAAAGATAAGCATTATCAAAGTGCTTGCTAAATTTTCATTTATTGGGAGGAGTTGGGTTTTTTTTTTTTAAACAGTCCTACCCTAAAAGAAGAGGACAAAACTTTAGGTATCAGCTGTTCTAATACATAATAGAAAGGCAGAAGCATTTTCCTTTCTTTTGTGCAGCTGTCTGTTCAAGAATGAACTATGAATGCCCTTTCTCTAGAAAAGAATGTTTTCCCGATTTTTACTCTGTGCCAGAAGTTGTCTTGATGAAGTTTGGAAAAGTGCTAACAATATTTCAGGTAGTGTTTCAGTAATCAGTTATCTTGGGCTTCCCACATTTCTTTGAGTACCTAAACTGTGTACTCCATTGCCATCCTGACGGAAGTCCCCTGCTCTTAATTTTATTGGAATGGAATTAATCGTCTGCTCACTGTACTGCTGCTGGTAAGAAAATTTTATACATCAACTAGCACAGACATGTGTGGACATGAGCTGGTACTGTGCAGACAAACACTAGGAAAGAGCTTAGCTGAAGAGGAGGAAGAAGGGCTGGATGGGGGTCGCAGTAGGGAGGGAGAAACTGAAGTCTTGAGTGTCTTTCCTGTCTAGCTTTTCTACCTCAAGCTAGCTTTTTCTGATGATAACAAACGTTAGTAATATGTTTGCCACATCTTTGTATGAAACAAAACTTGAGAGCAGAAGCAATTTACTGAGGACTTTTTACAAGTACTCTGCCTCTCACCTTTCTTCAGTAAACTCCCATGTTACTCCCAGTATGTTTAGACCAAGAGACTTTATTAGTACTTTCTGCAGGCTCTGTGTTGTCACTTTGTGCTTGACTTGAGGAGCTGCAGTTGAAGGTTATGAAACATTTTCTCAAAGTATATGTTTTGTGCTATTTCTTTCGTGCTTTGCAGGTGGTGTGCTAGTAAGCCAGAGATAAAAAATTGGTTATGATTTTTCATTTTGTGGTTTAGGAGTCTCCCTAGATTAACAAGTAGGACTTAAGTACTTGGAACAGAAACTGCATATCAGAAATCCACTTTCTTCCTTTCTAATATTGCTACCCCCCTTTCTGATAGTCCTCTCCAGTTTTAGGTACAGAAAATAGCATAGCATGTGGCCAATGCAATAAAAAGCAGATGTTCTTTATGCCTTGTTACAGTGAGTTAAGAGTCTCTGCACAGACTGACTGCTACTGATTTCTAGGCTTCATGTAGGCCAGTGGCTGAACCGCTCTGTAATGCTACTGCATCTTACTGGATCTGCTGCAGATCAAAGTTAAGAACTCTTCTTTAAACTTCAGTTTCCTCCCAATGCTGTCACAGCCATGATATATTAAGAACTGTCTCAATTTATTTTTATTTTGGTTCAATCTCTGATTTTTTTCTCAGGTGTTCTTGATGTGCAGTCTGTTTAAGTGTCAGATGGTCACTAGTTTGAGTAGATATATCTCTTGATATGGAAGACGTGGTCGGCCATTTGGGTAGTTTTATGAAGAGCCCTTCCTGTAGTATAATGTTAGGTTAGATTTCTGAACCACAGCCTCAGAATAGATATTTGACTTGCACAAAAAAAAAAAAAAAAATGAGCAGGGTGTGGAGTGAGCTTGAAGTCATGGGTTTTTTTCCCAGATCTTATGGGATATGTGACTGTGTATGGGCAAGAAGTCTTGCCCTTCTCTCCCACTGCTTCTGCCAACATGGATGTCCAGTTTCCAAGAACTCTTAAGTACTCCACCCCTCCCATTTCCTGGCACTAGCAGAAAATACCTTTCTTTTATGAAAGCAAAGGCAGTATCAATTACTCTAAAATACTGTAGATGCAAGCTTTTACATAATCCTTAAATTTTTTAATGTGAGTTGTTCTATCGCAGTTGGTTTCAAACTCCAATTATGGTCTGTAAAATTGGATAAAGAATTACTCCTTTCCCACACAGTGATTCTGACAGGGAGTTTTTGGATGGAATGGAGATAAAGTGAAAGAAACTGCAAGTGTGTTTATTGGGGATAACTTTTTTTTGGTATTGCACAGGCCAATGCCCTATTGATCAAAACACCCTCAGCAGAGTTCAGAGGCATTCCTCTGTTGGTAACAGAATATGATTGTCTCAGAGCAAAGATTTTCTTAGCACTTATTAGACAAGATATAATAGTTGCTATATTTAAACAAACTTTGGTATTAAGATATCAAGTAACAGTCTAAACCAGATGCTTCCAGGGAATACACATGGAAAGGGGTTAAGTGTAGCCTAACCACCCTTAGAGAATGGAGTAGGCAGTTGGTGACTATTTACCTGGATTCCCTTATGGTCCCTTTTCTCTGCAAATCCTATTTTCAGAATAGAATGTGAAGAGGATGCAGTGTAGCCATTTATTTAACTTAGAATCACTGAAAAAAAAAAATCCCTGTGCAGCTTACAAAGAAAGGTGGTATAGTGAGTTTTTAGGATGATAGTGAAAAATGTCATGACTGGGAAAATAAATGCTGTCTATAATAAAGCTGCCTGTGGCTTAAGCTTTTTTTGAGTTTACTAATGTATAGGATTACCAGCCCATCTTCTGTATGATTATCTTGCATTGTTTTTTCATGTTGCTGGTAGACCTAGACACTCATAAAACTGAGAGACTTGCAATATAAACTTTACCCTTTTGTTCTTGCTCTTAGTGTGCTATTGTTCTGGGCTGTGATACAGTTGCTATTAGAGTTGTTCCTGCTGAATTCCAGCAAAACCATTTGTTATGATGCAAGGAGAATGGTCATTACACAGTAAGTGCTAGTCTGATCTTAGCTTTAAAACAAGAATTGAAATCACGTATAAGGAAGTAACGCTCAAGTTCCAATGCAACAACCTCTTGTGTTTCCCACTACTGTGCCAAAACCAGTTAGTGCAAAATTATTTGTCTGTTCACTCACCCCGAAGTCTGTTACAGCTTAGCTGTAATTGCTGGACCAGGTATGTGCTCTTTCTGGATTTCAATCTGCTCTCTGTGAATTACTCTCACAAGTCTCACAAGCTTTCATCAAGGTGTCTGTTTAGTAAATGGTTGATTTAAGTAAAGAGAATTCATCTTTCCAGTGGTGAGGGAATGTCTTGCATCATAATGGGATGGTTTACTTATGTTATATTGACTCTATAGCTGATGGACTTGATCTTCTATGATTTCAGTATCTGGCTCAGTCCACTTCAGTTTTAAGCAACATAATTTTTAGATCGGATTTTCAATTCATGGAATTGGATCATGTTCTAGTAGTAGTCAGCCATTGATTGTGTAAATTTAATTGAAATTATTTCTCATGAAGCTACTTTTTTTTTAATCTGTCAAAAAAAACTAAAGAGAGGAGATAAAACAGGAACTTAAAAACAGTTCATCAGCTACAGCTAGTGCACAGTAGATGACTAAATCATACAGTGGACGTTTCATAAGAGCACATAAATCTCAATTAGACAAGTGTTTCTGGGAGGAGCTATGAATATCATCTTGCAGTTAGTGTATTACCTGAACGAGCAAATAGATTACTCCCTTAAAAGAAAGGAGTTATACAAAAAGGGTTTGAACTAGTTGAAATTAGTTATGAACCTTTAGTTATGCATCTCTGAAAAAGAATGGTTTCTAACACTGTAGGAACGTGGAGGAAAATAAAAATATAGTATACATGATAGAAATCTAGCGAGGGTACCGAATATAGCTTGTTTATAGTTTTTGGTTTTCAAATTACCACATAAAGGAGTGGTTAGTTTCCTTCAAGTTACTACTTGTGTGATTTTTGGTCAAAATGAGATCAAAGATATTCGGTCACAGGCAGTGTTATGAATGTTGAAGGGGACAGAAGGAGATAATTGACTGAGCTGGTTTAAGCTAGCTTTCCCAAGCTCTCAAACCGCTCAGTCTGCCCCTCTCCCAAACTTTACCCCCTTTCAAAGGAAAAAAAATTATGGAAGAAACCGAAATCACACTATATATGTGTATTTCTATATTTTTCTAAATACAAAGAACTACACCGCAAGGATATGCAAAGGAGGAAGGGAAATGGGAAAAAGGGCAGAAAGATCTATATAACACCCGGCATACAACTATAACCCCCAGTAACTAACAAAATAAGGAATTAATGAAATCTTACCACGCCAACCCCCCCCCCCGTGGAGAGCCAGACGACCAAATCCGACCTGTTAAAAAGTTTTCCGCAGGCTCGGCAGCGGACAAGACCAACGCAGGGACCTTCTGCTCCTCCGCCTTGCCAGAAGAAAAAGATTGTACTCTTATCTGCACCCTATTTATATGTTGGGTTACGTTAAAGGAAGATATGGAATACTTCCGTGGATCAAAAGTTAATCCATTACATTCTCCACCCTTATTCCATATAAGTTCTTTAACGCAACACCTGTACATTTTGTTTATCTGTGTTCCGTGCATAGACACATATATATAGTCATTTTATTTCAAAGTCTGTTACAGTTTTGGTTTTGGGCGTAAAGAGTTCAAGCTTGGAAGATCTGCTGGTGGCTGTTTCTCAGGTAGTAATGAGAGTCTCGTGTGGTGCAGCGCTGGACTGACTCGACTGGGCTTGGCTCATCACTGGAGACTGTATCTGCTCTGTTCAGATCTTTCTCATCTGGTGACATCTCCTGTAAAACTCAAGACATGGAATTAGTTTTTCCCCAAGGATAGATTTCCTTGAGGCACACACTGGGTCTCTCCATCCTTTCTCATTACCTACCAGGTGTTTCCAGGTCCTTGAGCAAGAACAATCCCACGAATGGGTTTGTATTGGCCCGAGGGAGGAGTAATCCAAATGGCCTTACCTAACATACCCCTCAGATGGATCACTGGAACTTTGTCTCCATCTACAGTTTGGAGGGATTCTTCTTGGGCAGGCCCAGCTCGGTTGACAGAGCCCCTGGTGTGAACTAGCCAGGTGGCCTTGGCTAAGTGCTTATCCCAGTTTTTAAAAATTCCTCTGCCTAGTGCCCTCAGAGTTGTCTTTAACAGTCCATTACACCGTTCGACCTTTCCAGCAGCAGGTGCATGATATGGAATGTGATATACCCATTCAATACCATGCTCCTGTGCCCAAGTAGCCACTAAATTGTTTTTAAAATGAGTCCCATTGTCTGACTCAATACGTTTTGGAGTACTATATCTCCACAGGATTTGCTTCTCAAGACCCAGAATAGTATTTCGGGCCATTGCATGTGGTACTGAATATGTCTCTAACCAACCTGTGGTTGCTTCCACCATGGTAAGCACATGGCGTTTACCTTGGTGGGTCTGTGGCAATGGAATGTAATCAACCTGCCAGGCCTCTCCATATTTATACTTATACCAACGTCCACCATACCACAGGCTTCAACCTTTTTGCCTGTTTGATAGTGGCCCAGGTTTCACAGTTATGGATAACCTGAGAAATAGTGTCCATGGTTAAACCCACCCCTCGGTCTCATGCCCATCTATAGGTGGTGTCTCGGCCTTGAGGACCTGAAGCATCATGGGCCCACCAAGCTAGGAACAATTCTGCCTTCTGCTGCCAATCTAGGTCTACTTGTGATACCTTGACCTGTGCAGCTCGGTCTGCCTCTCTGTTATTAGCATGTTCCTCATTAGCTCGACCCTTGGGCACATGGGCATCTATATGGCGGACTCTCACATTCAGGTTCTTCACTTTGGCAACGATGTCTTGCCACAGATCAGCAGCCCAGTAAACCCGATTGTCTTCTTGGTCCCTCTCCTTCTCCTGGCAGAAGGCAGGGCCCCTCTATTGGTCTTGATCAGAGCAATTGTTGCTGGACTTTGACTTTGGTTTCTTGGAGGCTTTTTTGTCATCAGGGAGGTGGATCTCCATCGTCTTACCTTTCGGCAATTGCGGCTTCTTATCTAAAGATTCTGCGTCTATCACATAGATAACTTTGTCAGTATCCTTCTGTCTCAGCTCCTTCACTCTAGCTTCGAGCTTGTAAGTGGGTTCACCACCCCACTTCTTCATGTTCTCTCCCTTACTTGCATAGGTATGCCCATAGTTGGCTACGTGACTGACGCTTAAGGTTTTCTTTGCCTCTGCATGGGGATGATGAAGATCGTGAACGAGACTGAGGTCTAGGTCGAGGTCATCTCAGTCTATCCCACCATGATCGTTCTGTTGGCCTTTCTCTGTAACCTCCATAATGTCTGTCATCTTTGTCTCTAGGATAGTCCTCATATCTGGAGTATTCATAATCTCTCTCTCTTCTTTCCCTATCGTAGATAGGTCAGTATAGTGAATCAGAGGAGTCTTCCAGACTTTCCGCTGTGCGCCTTATCCAACAACACGTCTTCCACGCTTGATTCACCCGTCTTTGGATCATATACGGTTACCAAGCAGTAGGTGTATGGTTTAGGGGCACCTTTAATTACCTTTTTTCACATAGACTGTGTGCAGGGGACACGCTCTGGAGCTAGGATGTCATAATAGTCAGGATCAGAATAGAAAATCTCCAACATGGCTAATTCCCGTAGGTATTGGATGCCTTATCCCACATTATTCCACCTTCTTGGAGAACTCGACAGATATTCCTTAAATGGGTATTTCACCCTCACAGCGTGGAGGATTCGGACCGGAAGACTGGACGCCATTCTCTCCTTTGCCATTTCTTGTTCTATTACAGGATCTTGGGCAAGAGATCCCAATTGTTGTGCTTCATGACCTTCAATCATGTGACTAATAGCTCCGTTGTCCCAACATCGCACCAGCCAAGTGAGGATTTGTTCACCAGGCAAACGACTGTAATCTCTTCGTAAATCTCAAAGATCTCTTGCGGTCAGTGATTGTGTAATTTCACTTTCTCGCAATATTTCTTGTCCATCTCTCCTGCGCAGAATCTTTTCCACTTCTCTTTGTGCTCTTCCGCTCTTCCGCGGAACCGTTCCCACCTCCTCTCTGTATCTCTCATGAGGAGGTGGAGAGTGAGCATGCTGTGGAGATGGACTTCTACGTCGTTCACCATACCCAGTAGATAGAGGTAGCGAGTAGTCTTTTGGGTGCTGAGATGAAGGCCTCAACCAATCATCAGGTGACAATAGTTGTCTCTCAGGTTGAGGGAAACGCTTTTGCCCCTTCTTAGCATCTTCCTCTGTTCCAGCCACTTCTTCCTCACTCACAGCCACTCCTTCTTCCGATACTGCCTGCATGGATGGGATAGGCCCTTCTACTCCTTCCTCCTCTTCTTCTCTTTCTTCTTCCATACCTTCCAGTTGTGGAGATAGGTCTGTAAGTTTTACTGTCTCTCTCACCAACATCTTCTTTTTCTTTATAGGAGCAACAACGATTTTCCTGTTTTTAACTTGAGTCCCAGTTCTAGTAGGCTTAGTAGAGACAGCTTCAACTTCAAGTTGTGCTTGGACCCCAGTTTCACAAGTGGGCCCAATAGGGACGTCACTAGTTTCGGGTGCCATGGTTTGAGTGCCTGTTTCAACCTTAACCTTCTGACAGTGATCTACCGCAGCACGATAAGCATTAGCCAAGCCCCAGCACAAAGCATAAAAATTGCATGTTTGGATTGTCATACGAAAGACAACATTTCCATCAAACAACGCATCATCTCACCAGGGTTGAACACCTGCTCTGGCACAAAGTCCCAAGCAATAGGAGGTGTCACATCCCACCAGTTTACCAAAATCCAACCATGCTCCCTGCCATCCAAAGACTGACCTGTCCAAGCTCCTTTCCAAAGCTCCAGTGATTCCTCCCAAGATTCGGCCCTTCTTAAAACAAGGGAACCAATGCAACACCACTGCTCCAATTCTAAATAGTGGTAAAGGCAGCAGAAATACTAATATCATTGTTGCTAGACAATTTAAGTATTTGTTAGAGCTGATCTTAGGAGTCCTTTCCACCAAACCTTGAATGACACCATCATGGAGATCATTTACTAGGCTGTCAATGTCAAAATTGAGGAATGGAAGCCATTCGTTCCATTCATCTGAATTGCTCCGTCTCCCAATAGAATATCCTGGGACAGGTACAAAACCAGCTAGAATAATGAAAAAAGTTAGGAAAAAGGACATTGTTGTTATTTTCCTTCAGGTTGTTCCCAAACAAGTTTTTCTTGGCTGCTTTCCCAGACTCTAGCGGCATTCCCGGACACTGTTTTCAAAACAAACAAGCCATCAAAACCATCCTCTGCTACCAAAAATCTGAGCTGGTTTGAGCTAGCTTTCCAAAGCTCTCGAACCTCTCAGTCTGCCTCTCTCCCAAACTTTACCCCCTTTCAAAGGAAAAAAAAAATCTATGGAGGAATCCGAAATCACACTATATATTTTTCTAAACACAAAGAACTACACTGCAAGGATATGCAAAGGAGGAAGGGAAATGGGAAAAAGGACAAAAAAGATCTATATAACACCTGGCATAGAACTATAACACCCAGTAACTAACAAAATAAGGAATTAATGAAATCTTAACACACCACCTCCCCCGTGGAGAGCCAGATGACCAAATCCAACCCATTAAAAAATTTTCCGCAGGCTTGGCAGCGGACAGGACCAACGCAGGGTCCTTCTGCTCCTCCACCTTGCCGGAACAAAAAGAGAGTGTACTCTCTTATCTGCATGCTATTTATATGTCAGGTTATGTTAAAGGAAGATATGGAATACTTCCATGGATCAAAAGTTTATCCTTTACATCGGCTAACTTAAAATCAACAATAAACCTGAAGAACAAGGATATGACTAAAAAAAAAACCCCATCACAAGTGTGATAGTAGCTCTGCAGTGCCTAATGTTGTCTCTAGATTGTATTGCTTTCCCGCCAAGGAAGGTGCTTTTTTTTTTTTTGTTAGCTTACCTGGTCAAGGCCATGTTTTACTTAATTTTCCCATTGCTGCACTGTTCTGAACGTTTCCTTTGAGATGCTGGATTTTTGAAGTTCTATCTAAAATTGAGAAGCTTTCTGTGCTGCTGGAGCTTCTCTGTAACTTCTTCTCTCCTGGTTGAGTTGGATTTCACTGCAATTTGTTCTTTCTTCTTGGAGTTCATTTCCTGAATTAATCTTTCTAGCCAAGAGCTGTGTTGAGTCTTCCTGATAGCTCTAGTCTGTATATAGGGAACTGACCTTGCTTACTGTATTTGATTTCAGACTAGTTCATGCCTGAATATATTCTATTTTAAAGCATCCAGCTCTATTTCAGATTGAAACCCTTTTGGGTCTTGAAAGTACTGTTTCATTTATATGTATAATAAATCAAGTAATGTCATAACCCTTGATGTGAATAGGTTTAAAGTAGTCCTGAATTAATGTTACTAAAACGTATGAAAAGATTGCTCAGTGAACCTTCAGTTGGAGACATTTTTTTTGCATTTTTTTCTATGTAGTTTGGCAAAACTGACTCTCTCAAACAAGGCATAGAAGTCATTCTCTGAAGCCTGTATGTGAATGTATAGTGTTAGTGGTAATAGTTTTTAAGAAGGGCTAGTTATTGGGGAGAACTGGTTTGAAACTAGTTCATTGTAGGGCGATGGTCCTGGTTGAATTTGAGTATGTAAATGACTTTGTCATGTTTCAGAAATTTCTCGCAGATGACAGATTAACCCACCTTTTTCTTCTGTATATGCTTGTCAAAATAGCACCTGCTTTGTACACAGTAAAAACTGAGGTTCTGGTTGTCCTTTACAGTGTTAAGACCCCTTTCCGTTGCCCTTTTATTGACTTTCTGCAGCTTTGTAGAGAGTAGATTGTACCAAGCATGGCCCTGGAAAGCAGAGGCTGTTAAAAGATTTAAGACAAATTTGTTTGAGTACAAAGAGGGCATTGAGGAAAACTGTGGAGAGGGATTGAAGGGTTTTTGCAGTGCAACAGAGCCTTGTCTGTGCAAGACTTAGCCTGCCTCTAAGTTCCAGCAGGTTGCTGAGAAGCAAGCCAAGAAAAGACTCTCCAAGACCCTGTACCCTTCATCTGAAGTGTGCCATCTGGACAGAGGATGGCTAGAGGGTTCCTGGAACGTATGGAAAGGAATCTTGAGGGCTGAAAATAAATGCCAGTGGAGACAGGAATTGTCTGAGACATCAGAGGGTTGGAGGAGGGGAGCTGCTTAGCATCTCTGCCCTGTAGGTCACAGTACTAGTAAGGGGTGAGAGGCAGATAAGGAGAGTCTCTATCCTGCTCTTGGAGGTGCACAACCTTTCCTCCGAAGCCTAAGCCTCCCTCTGTGTACCGCTTTATATGTGCAAGGGTGTTTTTGTTTATCTGAGTGATTTGGGTCTTATCCCCTTGTAGGAAAGGGTGCATAAATTTGTAGCTCTTGGCACACTAGGGATTTTGAAATAGCAAAGGTTTGTAGAAAGATAGAATGGTGCCAGCTGGTCTTAAATTTTGTATTGATACTGCCATGTTTGAGTTGTTGCAAAGCCGTGTATTATTTAAGCATGTTTTTTTATAGGGTCTGTTGCAGTCAGATGATGTTCTGAGTGGGCTATACTGCCCTCAGTGGCTTCTCTCATGTTGTAAAGCTAATAAGCTGGGATATTTTATTCCTTTAGAGTGTTATATTACTAGAGAACAGTATTCTTCCTTTCAGGGTTATGATGGTCGTACAGTCTTTGCATTTTTGTTCTGAGAAGGGTACAACTAATTGTATCACCCATCTTTTCCTCCTATAAGAGCTTCTTAAATCTCCAGAGAAACCTTATGATGAAAATTGTTTGCGTCACCTGTTGTGACTTTAACCAGCCAGATAATGGTAAATTTTTTTGCTTTGTGTGCTGTCCTTTAAGTATTAAGTTGAATCAAGGTAAGTTTTCATTTCTCACAGTATTTCAAAGAATGTGGTCCTGAAGCAGGTCTTTTCTATTAGTGAGCTTTTCAATGCACACACTAAACAAGTTTTCATAAGATTTTTTTTCTAAAGAATGCCCTTAGAAGGCCAAGACGTTGATTCTAGAGAAAGTTAGACTCTATGCATAACAGCTGTTTTCTTTCACTTAAAGCTTCTGAAAAATGAGGAATGTCCTGAAATGTTTACTGTATATCCCATGAGAAGGTGGTGGTACATTTCTTATTACTGACCTTGGAAATGGAGAGTGCGTTAAGTGGCAGCACTTGCTTGCTAGAACTCAGCGGTAGCAGAAGGTCTCTTCTGGTTTAAGAGAGGAGATTTCCAGAGTAGTTGTATTATGAGGTAAATGTACTGTCAACCTTCTTGGGGAAGTCATGGCAGTTTATGGTTTGATTTAAATTTAATGAGGGCATGATGCCTAAGAGTAGAATGCACAAATTTGGAATAAGGATCACATCAATAAAACAACAGGAATTTTCAGTTTCTTTACTTATTTGGTAAATTAGCCTGTTAATATCATGTTTTAATACAGTTCCATGGTAGGATTATGTAGCTGAAAGACTGTGTATCTGACACAAATCTAGTCTAGAAATTCTAGTTTACACGTTGATCAATAATTTCAAATGTGAGAACCATGTGAATATTACAAACTTCTTGTAAAGGGAGAAGCAGATCCTTCTACAGCAACATCTCTACTGCTGGAAGGTTTGTCTTGTAACCGTTTCCCTCTAAATAACTCGATATATTGTCATTTACACTGTATCAGTAAGGACTGTAATTATTTCACAGGCTTTACCCACAGCTAACATTTAAATCTGTGATTAGGGGAAGTACAAGTTATTTGTGCTTAGGATAAAGTGTTCTCCAGCTGTGGTATTTATTGCAGACTCCCTTGTACAGAGTGTGGCTGCATCATGTTGCAAAGTGAAATACCAGTTTGGAAGTTTAAAGCATTTTCTCTTGAGGAAGACGTAAATAGTGGATAACATGGTTGTATTGTTTTTCTTTGTCCAAAAAAAATCCGTAAATGTTTTAGGATTGACTAGCAGTAGGCTGGATTCTTTAAGTTTGAAATTTCCTTAGTCCTTTTGAGAGGAGCAGCTTGCCAGAAAAGGAGTTTTGGTAATTTGTCAATGTTTGAATGAATTGTCACTGATTCTTCACTGAAAGTAAGTAGTGTGTTTTCCTGTTGTACGCATCTTTTGTTGTTGCAAAGGCCAGAATTTTAGGTAACTGTTGATTCTGCAGCAGTAACTTCAGAAATTTTGTAACCTTTCTTGGGTTGTGGTGCATGTAAATGTAGCACAGTGTAACATGACAATATGGGAAGAGCAAATCTTCCTTTAGATAGGAAGGAAGAGCACAGAAGCAATTTAGGATAACTTTAAGCTAGGCTTGAAAAATACCCTGGCTTTTCAGGAAGCTTGTTGAGTTTATGGCAGTGTCACCTTTCTGTCATGAGGAAATGTGCAGCAAAGACCTTTTAAACGGAATGTTTTTTGCACTGTCTATAGCAAAGGACAAAACATATTTTAAAGATTGACACTTTAGTGTTTCTAATATACTTATATATTTAAATCTTTATTTATATATTTATATATTTAAATAATATATTTAAATCTTAGTGCACATTTCCTCTTTGAGCACTTGCTGTTGCATCTTTGTGGAGCTTGTGAAATTTATCAGAGTTTTTGAGGTGCAAAATGATGGAACTTTATGTAAAAAGGTTTGTGTAAGAACACATGCATATGCTTTCTTTATAGCACATCATTGCTTTATGCCTGACCCATAGGATGAACTATCTCTGTCATCATGGATTCTCTGCAATAGCAGAGTTGCTTGTCAGTGATACACACAAAGGAAGCAAATTTTTGTGTGATTGTGCCGAATTATATGCACTAGTAAGTAGAAGAGAAGGAAAAGACCTTGAAAATAGGCTTGGTTCTAATGTGTGTGTGTGTGTAGAACTGTGATGTATGTGGACTTAAATTTAAATTTATTATTAATAATATGACATATTAATAAATAATATAATTTAATAAAAATTACGACACATTAACAAATGTCTGAATGTCACAGTGACATTCCCTAAATGTTGTCATGAGTATAAAATACCAGGTGACAAGGTAATCTGAAAGAGGCAGAGACGTTAAAGAGGTGAGGCAAGGACTATGGCCCTGAGTTTATAGCATATTGTAGGTGTTTGAATAATCATTTATTTGACACATACATCTTCAGAGGTAGAGATAATGCCATCTCATGGATTATCCAAATTCTTTGGCATATGGTGTTACTTAAGTGCGGTGTACGAGGAAGATGAAATGCTGAAAAAAATGCTTATAATCTGCAACAAAGCTTTGTAAGGCCTGTTCTGTCTGGTACGGGACCAAAACTGGCTTGTGCACTGGCTTGGTATTGATTCACAGAAAACTGAAGAGCCTGAGTTTTTCACTACTCACGAAGAATAAAGCTTTTTATCACTTAAATCTGATCTGGGTATATTTTTCAAAGGTTAACAGCAAAAGTACACTAATATCACTTTCTAGCTTTCACTGTTCTGAGCTGAGCTTTATCTTATTTCGTGACAGTGTAGTGAGTTGTTTTATTTCTGAAACAACAGATAAGCCATTACTGTACCAGGATGTGAAAAGCCTAGTGGTATTTATCAACACAGTATAACTTTTCATTCAATTAGAAGGTATGATTTTTTGAATGTTGATCTAGCCCAAGCTTTAAAATAAGAAATGGGGTTTCAGCTGTGTGTGTGTAAAGTAGGATTTGTAGGATTAAAGCATGATGCTCATTTGGTGCTCTAAATGAGACTGTAAACAGCTGTTGGGGGAATGCAGCAATCCAGTTCAGTATCTGTTCTGATGACTCCCTATGTCTGAATTTAATTGGAAATGGACAGCTCTGCTGAACTTTTCAAAGATTTTTCTTAAGAAATTTGGAGTAGCAGCAAAAGAGATGAGGGTTTCAGGTTGGAGCGAAAGGCAGGTCAAAGGTGATGAAGCCATGCACAGTTAAAATCTTGTACCCCTTCTTCATAGACCCTTTCAGTTGTCAGATGGGCACCTGAAAAGCTGATGGATCCTGTGTTTAGTGCAGGAGCTTGAAGTTTAGATATGAAGGAGAGTACAATATAAAGGTTAAATACGATCATAGAGTGACTATAGGTGCAAATTACAGATAAGGAGAAAGCTGGTTAAGGGAAAGAAATGCCAAGTTCACCAGAGGCAGAAAGGTTTCCAGTTATTAGAAGTTTCCTTCTTTCATCACCTGGAGCTGAAGTTGGCAGAGTTCTGCCTAGCTTGCTTGTCTATGCTAGCAGAGCAAATGCCATTGTGTTAAGATGCTCACATCTGGTACTGAAACTGAGTGTGGTAGCAGTGCCTGCTCAAGTAGCAGAGGTCTGCCATGGATCCAGAACTGCATACTTCTGTACACGTCCAGGATTTGAAGATGGTAGTTTTGCAATATAGAAATTGCTTTTAATATGTTTGATAGGAAACAGTTGTAGAATATATCTTCTTTTTTTGAAGAACGAGAATAGAATGATGATTAGCACCAGAAAAAAGGATTTACAATCCATATGTGCGATAAGACTGCTTTAAGGCCTGCAGTCTTCAATTGTTGCGTGTTGAAGCTCGAGTTGCTTGACATTGCATGCTCAAAATTGCTTTCATTTACTGTATTTTTGGAGATGTACCATGCAGCTAAAATCCAGGGGGGTAAAACTTCTTTACAGTGGTGATATCCCTTAAATGTTGCTCTGACTACATATTTTTTATAATTTCAGTCATTGAACTAGAAACAGTTTTAGGACAACCTGTACTGTGTCTCAGTCTTTTGTGGTTTTGCTTTTAGACGTGACAGATACAGGTGCTGATTATTCTTTATGCTTTTACGTACTTTTAAAATTATGTGACTGCAAAGATAGATGTTTTTTGCTAATTGGTTCACTTTTTTTAAGGTAGATAAATAAGATTTACTCAAAGTATAAGTGAATGTTTACGTTTCTTGGTAGATAGGCTCTATCTCTTTTAAACATATGACAGAAGGTGATGTCAGCTGGACAAAGGCATAGTGTGAAAACGGCCCTTTAAGAGCTACTCAAGCTACTGGAGAATTTTAACCTTTACTCAGCAACGCACTGTACAATTTGACCATAAGCAATTTAATCCATTTTTGCCTCATTTCACTGTCTAAAATGGGAGAATACTCCACATTGCAAAGATTTAAATGGTTTGGCTAATGATGTGATAACTGACCTTTGAAGATTGTTTGCTATTTATATATTTTTTGTTTGCATCCCATTCACAGTGCTGGAGGCAAGACAGCTTTTTTAATGGTATCTTAGTAATTTTAAGCAAAATTACATGAACTTGTAATGAAACCCAAGCAAATTTAAAAAAGATAACATCATTATCATCAACAAGAATTAAGTATTAGATAAATAATTATTACAGAACAGCATGTAAGGAGAATCCCCCTTCTCAGTTTGTTGTGCTGGCTTTCTTTTGCCCTTTTTTTAATCCATCTGTTATAAATCCAAAATTATGTTTAGAGTGGGATTAACAATTGGCTTTTGAATTAATCATTCTGAATCATGAATTCAAACTGCATTACACCCAAGACTTCAGTTTAATCTCCATGTCTAATTTGAAATTCTATAAAACGGCATGTGCATAGAAGGAATGCTGCAGACAGGTACCCAGTCTCCTCTTGAAGATAAGTTCCCAGCCTCTTTGGTTGTTAGGCCTGTGTTTCACCCCCTGCAGTTAATGAAGCTGTGCTGTACTGGAAGTATATGTGTAAATAGTACTACTCAGGTTAAAACATATGGCTGTAGTCTTAGTATTACTTTTAAATCCCGGAAGGAGCAAAGATGGAATCCATGAAGAAGAGTAGCATAACACAAGTGCAATCTTAGGTAAGCTGGATAAGTTGGTAGAAGAGAATTCTTGTGAGGAAAGTGTGAGCTAAATGAGATACGTATCCTTAGGTATGCTTAAAGGAAAAAAGAATATTTGATCATCATATGTGCATGTGAAGGTGTATGTGAGGCTAAACTGATAGTGGGTAAAATCATCCAGGAACACTCAAGAGCCTTTCAAATGAAAAGGTGATACTAACTGAAAAAAACATGTTAGTTTTGAGGCAGCTCTAACTACCCATATGAAATTTTGTGACTTCATCTGGCAGTCAAGTTTTTCAAATTTAAGCCAAATTGCTTCTTGGTTGTTCAATTTTTCATGGACTTTTGCAGCCAGATTAGTTCCTCCCCTTAAATTGTTCTTCTACATAATAGCACAGTAGAAGTATAAAAATTCTGGTGGTAGCTTAGAAGTTCTGCGTTTAGCATTGAGTTACTCCATCTTTTGTTAGGAAGAAAATGTTTAATTCCCAAAATAGGTTTATTTTTTGTTCTTCCAGATCACCTGTTGGCTACTGAACTATATTGCCATATCTATGAAGGCATTTAAGATCAGCTGTCTAGGCTAAACACTTTCAGCACATAAGACTCCATATAGGGAAGGGATAAACTATGAAAGTGAAATCTTGGGTATTGCTTTGGATTGTAGGTTTTCCCATTAGATAAGCTAGATTGACTACTTCTGAACAAACTAGAACTGTGGCCAGGCAACATTTGTGCAAAGTTTGGATGAAATCTAGTGGTGGAGGTACATTTTTTTTTAAATTCTATTTTCTGACTTGAGAATGGTAGTGTATAAAGTAAGAATGTGGTAATTATGCTTTGCCTACAATTTTGCCTTGAGAGCTGAGCTCCCTGTTCAACAAAAATCTTTAGAGACTAAAGACGTGCATATGCACAGATGAGAGAAAGAAAGGCAGCTTCTTTCACGTAAAAGGCATTCTGAAAGGCATGACGTGTAAGCAGTGAGGTTTGAATTGAGAGCTGAGGACTTCTGAATTATGTTGATTGGTGTTACAAGTTGCTTCAACTCACAGTCACTTCAAACTGTAGACTTCATTACTTCTCAGTTTCTGGCTGTCCAAGTGCTTCCCAAAGTGTTGTCATTAGCATTTTATGCTTTGGGATAAAGAGATACCAAAGTGCAAGATGTGAGGTAACCGGTAGATGTAGCAGATTCTTCATTCCTGGCCTTAAACCATTTAAGCATAGGGGAATCTAGCATTTATAGCTACCAGCTACCTAATATTGAAAGTCCAGTATTCTGATATTACTGGAGTTTTACTTCACGTTCACTGCTGTGCCTTAGCTAATATAATAGAATGAAAATGCAATAGTAGTACAGATACTATCCTGTGTGCCTTACCCAGTTTCTGTCTGCGTAAAGACAGAAACAGTGAGATTTTCATTCTGTTTCCGAACTTTTTCCTTTTATCTGCTCCACTTTATAACCATTTCCTGATGTTTTTTTTTTCCCCAGTCTAATGACTCTTATCAGTCATGGAGATGGCAGAGTTTGAAGTGACTTAAGGTTTTCTCAAAGCTCTGTAGGAATTTCCAAAAGTGCTATTTAAGTGTTCTTGTCTTTCTTTGAGGGATAGATGACATGGGTAATGTCTGGGATTCATATACAAGAATATTTTTGTTGTTGTTTAACATCTAGGGTCTTGCAAAAATGTGAATAGCAGCAGCTGAAGTCTAGTTTGGCAAGGGCTTTATTAGGATCACCAATAAAGCCTGTGTTCTGATGGTTATGTTACTACCTTTGCCATTGACACAGTATTTTTCACTGTGCATTTAACACACAGAAACTGTTTCATTATGTCCGTTAATTTACAAGTACAGAATAATCTGTAAAAGTAATATTATATTTATTTGTTTTGAGATAGTGAAATAATTGTGTTCTCTCTGATGTTATATCATATAAAGCATGTCTTTGCGAATTCAGGATCATAA
This sequence comes from Tapera naevia, assembly GCA_033556795.1. Classification (NCBI taxonomy): domain Eukaryota; kingdom Metazoa; phylum Chordata; class Aves; order Cuculiformes; family Neomorphidae; genus Tapera; species Tapera naevia. Next base: position 1,391,735 of record JAUMJJ010000040.1, read on the forward strand.
TTTTTATGATCGGAATTTATTCTGAAATGTTTAATTTTCCGCTTTTCTCCTCCTTTCATACCAGTCTGCAAAAGATAGATTAGTTTAAAGCTTCTGATTATAGTCGTGTTCCTATAATACATGTTTGTCTTCACAGTTTTTTTGCTAGTCTTTTTGTGTCCCTCACCACAACTACTCATAAGCACCGTTTATCACACATAATTCCTTTTGTCAAAGCCAAATATATTCCATGGGTGTAGAAGTGTTTGTTTAGATTTGTACCGGATACTGCAGAGAGCTGAACAGTGTTTCTCTTCCTAAGTAAGCATTTCTGCACAGATCTTTCAGAACCATCTGAATTAGGAACAAATTCAGCCACTAAGAACAACTTAGTGGCTAGAAGAGCTTCTTGTGCAGGTGCAAATGTTAAACTTCTTAGGTTTAAGAAAGTTATTTGTGTATAATAATTAGCAATCTGAACTTGAGACTTAAGTGAATTTTCTTTACTGTAGTGCAAGAGGAGCATTTTACAGTCCCATCAGTACATCCAGTGGCAAGGTCAGACAGTAATGGAACAGATGAATGGATGTTTAATGACATTGATGAGGATGTGCACGGGTAAACTCATAATCATGTTTAAAAGGATATTCAGAGAGTAGTAAGGGCCTGACACTTTTAATTTGTTTCAAAGTAAAACTAGTTTAATGATCCAAGCGCATAGTTATTGTTTATCTTACTACCTGTTGTAGTCACTAACCTATAGATGGCATGCAGTCCGTCTTATAAATCTAATTTGTTCTGTTCTTTTGTTAAAGGTTAACTTCTGGAATACCAGCTTTCTGTATTGGAATCTGGGTACTAGTTCATTATGAACAAAACCAATCTTGTTTTCATTTTTTTTTTTAGTAGAAAAATGGCTTGTAGCTTTTAGCACCTTAGTGTGAGACCACTTAGTTAAATCAAAAAAAAAGGGGGGGGGAAGAAGGGGGGAAGAAAAGGAAAGAAGCAAGTTGTGCAGTACAAAATTTAACTTCTTTCAGCTTGTTTTATAGGCTTTAGGGATTTGTGCATGCCTGATCGTGTGTAGTTAATTTTAGCTAAAGTCTCTTTCTGAGAAATTTCTCTCCTGTTCTCCCTCTGTGGTACTTCCAGACTTCTCCTGAATTGTATCATTAGCTAAATTTTGCAGCACAGACTTTTATACTAACTGGAACTTCTTGGGTGGGGCGTTTTGGGTAAGGCATACAGTTCTTTCCTGTTCTTGGACTGAGGGGCAGTGCCTGCTGTAAATTACCTGCTTGCTGCTCTTGCCAAGAAAATCAATCTTCTTTTAATATTTATTATATTACTTTATGAGCCTTCCTTTGAGATGGATGAAGTTCTGGGGGCTGATCTGAATGGGGGTCTTCATGCTCCACAGCCTTTCACCACAATTCTATAAATTAACTGCTGTCCGCGTGGCTGGTCGTAATGTGCGTTTGTGTGAAGCAGGGCAGCTTTCACCTGTCATGAAAAATTGATTTTGCCACAGCACTTTTTGTTAACACTGTGTAAGGGCCTCTCTTTAACTCTGAAACTAATTACTAAATTCTGTCTAGCTGCTTCTGTTTTCAAAACCTAGAAGTCATTTAAGTTAAGTTAGGAATAATACAAATGAGCGAATTTGCATTACATCAGCTCTTTTGGACAGCCCTTCCAAGGAGCGATCTGTCATTCGCTCCAAACCTATTTCCAGGAAACTGCCCAGAGTGGGGGATCAAAGCAGGCAGTGTGCCAAAGGTTTGTGTTTCAGACAGTCTGGCATATACTGAAAGCTTGGTCTTTCTTGTAATAAGCCATGGGCAGATGTCCATTAAGAATGAATAGGCAAAATTTATATAAAGGCCTTGTAAAGGGTGTGTGGTTTTGGTGGTGTTTTTTTCTCTTGTGTCATGTCCTGTCCCTCTCCTGTTCCCCCTGCCCTGCCACACACACACTTGAGAAGTTTTGTGTGGGTGTGTGTTTTTTCCTACATTTGTAAACTCTGGCTTTTGCCCTTGTCCGGTAGAGACTGCTCACCCACCCTTTTCCGTTTCCAGGAGGATTGCTTTTCTGTTATTTCAGTTCTGTAACTTTCTCCAAGGCTGTCCTGTTTTGCTTATTATGAAGTGCTTGCAGTAACTCTTTCAGTGCTGCTGTTATCTTTCCCTTAAATCAAAACAGGTTGTTATAGTCATTTAAAAAAAATCTTCTCTTAAAGAGCAAATTAAAGTCTTCTCACATGTAAGGGCTTTCTCTTTGTATATGGGGAATGTAATATGGGTTTCAATTTTATATTGACCATTGTGTGTCCCCACACAGGGTTTTTTCTTTTCAGTACTAAGCCAAAACCCCCACTGAAATGGGATTTCTTTACAGCTTTGGCAAAAGAATTTCCTTAGCTCTGAAGCTGAGGCAGCACCATCTTCATGCGCAGAATGAATCATCAGAATCTGGGGAAAACATTTATTTCCAGCTATGTCTCTGAGTCAATATTCCTGTTCTTCTTGTCCTCTTTCACTTTTTCATTCCCTGTCCAGCAATGATTGATACTGAGTGGTAAGCTCCCTGTTTCTCTAATACCGGTGTTTAAATTAAGCCTGAATTAGCAAAATCATTAAGTAGAAGGTAATCATGACTGACCACTGTTTGGAGCCCTTTTTCATATATGAACTAATACAAAGTGCTGTAACTGTATAAGCAAGCCAGAAAAGTAGACTCAAATTTATTTCTTGTAGCGGTTCAGTTGTCACCCGTAAGTGCAAGTTATAATGCAAGATAGTAGAAAACAGGGTTAAGCATTAGGTTGGTGGGTGTTTCCCAGAAGAAAGGGAGTAAATTGTTCTCTTCAGTAGTGGAATAAACTCAAGTAGATTTTAAGGAAAAAATTGAGGGAATGGGCTAAGGATACATGCTGTAGAAGTAACACTACTTATGAAAAAGTTATGGATCTGAAAAAAAGGGTACACATGGGTGTATTGTCCTCTCTTTCCTGACCAGATGTGGAAAACTGAGGTTGCTCATCAGTATTACTTTTTAGACGTAGAAAGATGTTTCATTCATGTGCAAAACTCCCCTGGATGAATAATTAAGCTCTGAATGCACTTTAAGTCTTTCCAAGTAGTAGAGGACTAGCTATTCTCTTTTGTACCCAGCTTTTTACTTAACATGTATATTTCCTTATTAAATGGAGAAATTTTTTTTATAGTAATGAAATGAAGATCTTTTAACACTGTTTTCAAAGTACAAAGTGGCTGGGAGACGGTTGAAAATGGTAAATCATCCATACTAATTTCTGTTATGTGAAGAACTTTAGTTCAGTGTCCGCAATAACTGTGCTAAATGGTCCTGTTGAAATTTCCCTCAGAAGCAGAGCATTAATTGGATGAATGTTTAGCCTGGGAATGAATAATCCGCACTAAAGTTTATGGATTCTGCTTGGGGAAAGGTTGTCTGTAAGAATACTTTATTTGTCGGAAGGGATCTTAAGGAGATGTAAAGATATTTTCCTTACTCCCACGTGTTTTCACCGCAGCAACGATGATTCACCTTGTGTATGCTCTCTGGAATGCATTCATATAGGGAGATAGAGGGGAAAGGATTCCTTTAGGAGCAGCTAATTGAAAGTACTGTGGAAGATAATTCATGAAGCGTATTGCCTCGCCACAGAGTTGCCTACTGCAGTGAGTTTATATATAGTCTTTATTTTCATGTTGACTAAAAATAAGGGATGTTTTATCTTTGTTAACCGAACACATTTCTCCAGAAGACCTTTCTGAAGCAGTTGTGTTAGCAAGCAGGCTTTCACTGTGTTTCTGTGGTAAGTTCTTTTGTCTGTGATAGCAGTTTGGGATTGCAGCATCAATGTGGCTGGCTCTTGCTCCGATTGGACAGTTTATATTTAGTTGTGGGTTTCCTATGATAGTTTTCAGATGGAGATGTTAAAGAACACATACCCTTGTGCTGCTGTAATCCCTGAAAGAGCATGGAGAAGTGAAAAAGGAAAAAAGCATCCATGTCTTTTGTCAGAAATAGAGGTTTTGGGAAAAAGAAAAGCTGCTTGCAACAACAGAATGCTGAGATTTATTTTTAAGAGATTAGGTAACTGGTAAAACCAAAACGCTTAGAAAATCTGTGGGTACATCACCTACATTTTCCATCCAGAAAGGAGCTTAAAATGTGGAAAGGTCTACTTTTTTAGATTATAAAATTTGTGGTTCTTAAGGTACTCAATTACAGTGGTACTGAGTTGCTATTAAGTAGTGGCTATGAGGCCGTACCTAAGGGTAGCTCCTGTGTTCCAGATTGCCCATGCACTTTGAACACAAAAGAGTAGACACTCAGAAAACTCATGTCATATATGCTTTACATATACTGTCAAATACATCTTTTCAGTGTGAAATGATTTATTTCAATTGAATCTGAAGACATAGCAGATTTACACTGAGCCTGGGTTTAAGACTTGCTCTCCAGAAACTTTTCCCCAGAAATCTTTTGCTTCTAAGAAGAAAACTGAGTTTGAGTTTTCATTCGTTTCTGGGTTTGCAAATTATTTAGAAATGATCCTTCTGTAAAATTTTTGTTTAATTAGATTTAACTATTGTTTCTTCTCTCTGTTGCTAATCAAATAAATCAGACTAATTTTCTTTGATAAGATTCCAAGAATGCATGTCTTTATCCGGCACTGATAGGTAGCTGCCTGCGGGGATCTAACCTCTAGGTCCTCTGTGGCCATAGTGAATCTTCATTCACTTCTGAGGGCCAGCAGAGATGGACCACAGCGCCTGGAAGGCTCAGACCATGGTGCCAACCACCATGTAGGTAGGATCTTTGCAAAGTTGATTGTTGAGAAGAACACAAAGTATAATCCTTTCTCATGATGTATCTGATAAAAGCAGAGCGCTGCTAACACTGTGATGGTAATGGGTTGGACCTATTTACAGTCCTGGCCAGTATAACTTACTCTGAGGAAAAAAAAATGTATAGTGTAGTTTTGCTTGAGCTAGTTTGCCTCCAAATCATAGAAATGAAAGAGATCTGTAGAAGTCACCTAGTCAGTTGCCACCTGGATCAAGATCATCTGAAAGGCCTGCAATGATAGGGACTCTGTAATCCCTTCCTGTACTTATAAAACAAACAATCGAAAAACTCTAATTCTAACCTGATTTATTTCTTACTTAGCTCAAGTCTCATTGTGATAGAACAGGAAGAACATTTTGTTTCCTTTTTTTTTTTACAGCAGTGTGCTACATTCTTGGAAGGTGTTACATTGTTTTCCTCCCTCACTTTTCTTATCTGTGAGATAGATAATTTCTTCTTGGTGCTCCCTGGGCTCCAGCTAATTCTGCATGCCTTCAATAAAGGTGCCAGATATTGTGAATGATCCTCCAGATGAGACCTGATAGATGCTGAGAATTATTTTCTATCTTGCAGATGCAACGTATTTGTACAGCTCAGTCTCATTGCCTTATTGACTTTTATTAACAGTTCACTGTAACTGTTTTTTCTCTCAACGTTTGTAATATAATCAGTCCTTATACAAGTATACTTGGTTACACCTAACTGTATAAACTCGGGCACATAGAAAGAAATTAGGCAACTATCCTATTTTTTAGACTGTTTTCCTGTAAATGTTGAATTTTCAGATGACAAATTTGAAAGAATGATGTAAAGAGATGATCAGGAAGAACATTCAGCTTGACGAACATACTGTCTTCAGACATTTGGGCCATTAAAATACAGAATAATGTTGTACTTAAGCCAGAGTTCTGTGAGACCCTATACGTTGCTCCCTGCTTTTAGGCAGTGAGTATTTTATCTTTATATGTGGCTGGTGAAAGTTTTCCTGTTATCCTGGAGTAGTTTTACCTAGGCCACAAGTGACAGTCCTTTCAATATTCATTGTTAAAAATGTTTTTTGTGTTATTTATTAGTTGAATCAGTGTTGATTTGCTCACAGACAATAAATGATCAACAATTACTTGGAGTGTTTTTTTGCTCTGTGTAGTAAATTCACTTCTCTGGTCCAGATATTAAGCTGTGCAGCTGTTTAGTTCATGGCTAACAAGGAATGGTAGGGTGAACAGGAAGGAAATGAAAATAGCCTCATTGGAGACAGTGCGATCATGTGATTTATGCATGGCAGCCTGCCCAGGACCAGACTGACAGAGGATATTTATTTTCCTCTGTAGTGTTCAAGTGCGGCTTTAGATCTGCGCATTTTTAACTTTCTACAAGGCAAATAAGTCTTTTAACCAGTAATTGTGTGTTCCTTTCCACTTATGTAGTTTCCAACTTCATATTGGGGTAAGAGAAAAACAGGAAAAAGCCTGAGTATTTGTATTTAGGGCTTCTTGTTTAGTTGCCTTGTGCTCCGAGGGTAGTGCTGAATACTGGAGTGATAGTCACAGCAGGGCTAGTGAGGAGGACGGAATAGATCCGAAGCTGCCTTCAGACTAACTAGAAGAGCAGTTCAGCAATAAAGTAAAGCTTTCTGCAAGATTTATTCTTGCACATGCAGGGAGCAGTCATGGTGTTTTATAAAAAAACATTCTCCTTGAGTTTTTGCTGCTTTTCCCTGGTGGACTCCAAGATATTGTCAGAGTTGTGTTTAGGAGATTTTACACCTCCAGACTCTTGTTTGGCTGCAGGCAGCTTCCTCTGCGCTTCCTGCAAAGTGGCTTTGGTGGCAGTTTTGCATTGTTACTCACTGATGACTCAGAGAAACAGGAAAGCAATCCCCTCGTGAACAAAATGCGCAACCACGAAACAGGTGCCTGCATTCTGGTCTAGCAGAGGACAAACCACCTCATTCTGAATTTTTTCCTAAGGTTCTTATGTGCAAGTATGAGACTCAAGAGGAATGGTTCGTACACCCTGAACGGGTAAGAAACAGCTGGCATCCTTTTCTGAATCTTCGGCACTAAAACTGTAACGGGGTACTTAATGACCAAGTCTTTTGTCTTGCAGAAGGACTGCAGCATATGAAATATGCAGCTTATTTAGCTTGTGTTCTTCTACATTTTGTTAGATTTACAGTGTGTGCATTTGGTGGGGGCAGGTTAGAGTTGTCTGTGAGTTTAAGATGAGGTGGACCTGCTCAGTAAAACCACCAAAGCAGTAGGGAATTGTGTGATTCCCAGAAATGCCTGGGATAATTATTTTAAACATTTGCCAGCAAACACCCCATGTTTTTCATATAAACAAGAGCTGAAGTCATTAAATGTGATGCTCTCTGATAGAAAATACAAATTTACTTTAAATTTGATCAGTCTGAAAAGTTTAAGTAGTTTCAATTACTCAAAACTACTGAGTTACTTCACTACCTTCGTGGTTTTAAACATACTGATTTTTTTTTTTCTCTCAGATTGATGTTAAAACCTCTCACAGCAAATGTGCCATTACTGTAAAGAAGATAACTAACTAGATATTCCTTGTTTCAGGAATCTTTTTGTAGAAAAAAGTGAAAGTGGTGAAAGTGTTTTTTATAATTACTTTTATTTCACTGAAGTAGATTCTCGTATGTCTTCATACAATGCAAATGTTATTTCTCAGCACGGTATGTGTGAACTGAAGAGGACTTATATTTCTGCAGTGCTGTGTTCACTGTTTGTTGATGCCTCACAAGTGTCCTGACAAAAATGAAGAAAGTTATTAGTCTTGGAATGTCATTTTTATTTGCTGCTTTTAACCTTCTGTACTGACTAAATGCTGTGATACATTCCTGAAAAGTCCAGATATATTTCAGAGTACAAGTGTGCAGACTAGCCCAAAACTGCCTGCTTCTTTTAAACTCGGTGCGTTGAGCGCTTGATTTGCAATCTCTGTGCAGGAGAGGCATATTGCAGTGCAAGCAGATCAGATCAGAAATACTTTGGCAGTGTTGTTCAGCCAGTCTGCACTGTCTTTTCTTGCACTGGCTTGCACAATGCCACTTAAAGGGTCTTTTACTTTGCCAACATGTGTTTAAATTTTTTTTTTTTTAAAAAAGAAATTAGTTTTCAGTTAGGTTTTTTAATGTCAAAAGTAGATGAATACTAACATCTTCCTGACTTATCCTTAATTTTTTTAAACTGTAATAACGATTCCATTGTCTAACTGCTTGCAAAATCAAACATAATTGAAGGTTACTATCTTACAGTATTTGGTTTAAAGCTGTAAGCTGAGTTTATCACTCAGTGGGATTAAGTTTGTAGTAGATAGAGGTTAAGACTATTATTAACATTAACTTATGTTTTTTTTGGCAAAGGTTTTTGACCCTTTGAGAGATTATCTTAATTTAGAGTCAATTAAGAAATGGTGCTGAAATGCAAAACATAAGGGACATTGCTTAAAGTATTTTTTTTAGATTTTGGTTATGTAGTTATGGCAAGCACAATCTTTGATTTGAGTTTTATTAAAATTGAATGCATGGTATAGAACTTCAGGAAAATAAGTTGTGCAAGATCTGTTCTGCCTTGTTCTAACTTGCAAGGTGCTTTGTGGCCCAGTGTTGTATTACACTGAGTAAAACCAGCGGCACCCAAATGCTTGCATGAAAAAGAAGCTGCAACTGTGAGTTAGTGGGAGATTCCAATATTATCTGATTCTAACATGCTGATGTGCTTTACTCTATTAAACAACAGGTGCTGAGGAGTGAAATCATCCAATTAAGAAATTCCTTTTATGTTTATCTCTTGCCTAGACTGTTTAGTAATGCAAAGTAATGGAAAAAGAGCTTCAAGTATGTTTTCCTGTTTAGCCTAAAGTTTTGGCATGTCAGCAGAAAGGCTTGTTTTGATCTTTGGCATTTTTTGTTTGGGACAGTATGTTCCAGTTATCAGGTAGAGTGGCACCCTGGCACAGGTCACTCTAGGAGAGAAGAGGGGTGGAATGTTGTAGGGCAAATAGTTATCTGCTGCAGCAATGTTCCTACACAGCGAGGGCACAGTTACTCTGGGACTACTGTCCGTAGTGTGATGCAGGAAAACAGCGCTTCTTGTATTTACCAAAAAAAAGCGCAGTGGTTTGTACAGCAAAGCATGAATACCTCAAGATAATCAGCGTGTTCAGCTGCAGAGTATGGCAGTAAACCTCCCAAGTATATTCTGAATAAGACAAGGTGATGTTCTGCTAAATACTTAATAATATTAAGACACTAAAGTTGTGCATCAAGAGTAACAGGAAGAAATTCTTTATCTTAAAAGTCACTGTGTGGCACCTTCCTACTCTATTGAATCTTTTTATAAACTAGAGCTATTGAATTGTAGAAAGTTCATATTACAGGATGTAACTTAACATCTCTGAGGGAGAGCAAGAATTCTGTTAAACCCTCAATTTTAAAAATGAAAGTGCAAGTTCTTGTTCTCCTTATGTACTGTATACAGATGTTCTTGAAAAGTAAGTAAACTGTGCCTAAGTCATTAAATTCTCACATATTAGTTTATCAAGGTGTAAGTAGCGTTTTTGTTTTAGGTGGTTCTGGTATCATGGATGGGGCAACTAGGAGGGGTGAATGGGGAAGCCCAGTGTCTAGAAGACCTTTACATCTTTTTCATAAAGGTGTTCAATTTTCCTTTTAATAGTTCTGTCTTTGACATCATAAAGTATTCCCTAAAACTGCAGATATTTGAACCAGTTTTCAGGAAAATATTGATTCTTGGTTTTAATTTTGCTTGTAAACAAGGAGCTGTGGCAAGTGTCATTACAATAATTCGTTTTCTCTTTGGGTATGATTTGGTAAGGCTCTGATTGCACTTTTAATCTCATAGAGGAGGAAGAAGACTGCAAGGAGAGCTAAGATACTTAATGTTTTCAAGTGGAATGCCCCTGCTGAGCCTTTTTCCTCTTCCATTGTATCTCAGTTTGATACTAGTGGCAGAACATGTAAAATCCAGTTTTACTTAGATACAGTGATTTCTAGGTATTGTTTGAGCTCAGTGGATGTTAGCATGTTTGCTCTTGTTTTTTGAAGCAGGTAATCGTTATGTGTTTGTAGAGACAGAGGGATCTAGTGCTGAGATTCATCAGGAGACAGAGTTCGAAGACCCACCTTACCTTGCTGAGACTGAGGTAGTAATCTTACCTGCCTGCATCTCTTTGGCAATAGTGTTGTCAGCTTTGCTATTATGTGCTAACCTGCAATGTGCTGGTTATATTTCTTTGCATAGCAAAGTTTCTTTTTATAAATGATCTCTTGAAGGTCATCTTTAACTTGGGAGATATGCCTTTATTTGCTTGATGCTGTGTTTATTGACAGTGAAAAATGTGCTGGCACTGTAATAGTTTCAGCATCTTTTTTTTTCTCTTCGCAAATGCTACTTTTTTTGAATGCTCTTGTCCCCTTAGCATTTGGAATTACTCATAGTCTATGCACATTGATAAGGTGTCAAACTACAAATACTGTTTAGTACATATATTTTTCCCCTTTTCCTAATGGCTTAAGTTTAACGAAGGGTGTAAATCCAGGCATGCATTTCACAAGATATGACTTCAGCCCACCCAAAACAAATATGCCGCCTGAACTTTGGTGTGATTCAAGCTTCCTGTGTCTACGCATTCCTATAACCTTTGCAATACTGCAGACAGAACTGTGCCCCTGCCAGTTTACCTTCACAATGTTCATGCCTGCTTTTGGAAGGCTTTGCTGCAGTGTTAAGCAGATCATACAGTCATAGAAGTGAAGAGCTCCTTTGAACAGCTGGCAACTTGCTGACCTTGCTTTAAATATTATAGGATGTACTGATAAACAGTCTACTAGGTAAAATTGTACCTGAATTGGGATTTCTGATGAACCTGGTCAGTGAGCCACATGATGCCTCTCTTCTGCCTGGCATTGCAGTTTTGACAAGACTATGCAGCGTACGCTTGATCTGCAGTATTTTCTAAATCAGTGCAGGTTTAGAAACATATGCCTGAAGATGACTATTTAAATTAAGCAATGGTCTTGACCATCTGAAACCTCATGGTCATTGAAACTGAATAGCATCTACAAGTTTATTTGTCAAAAAAATGTAGCACAAAGTAAAATGTTTAAATATTTATGAAATAATTTTTATCTTCTCATCGTTACTGTACCGGACTGCAGTGCTGTATGGCATGTTTATAAGTGCCAACGGAATGTAGCTAGATTTTGCATTCAGAAATCTGGCAGAGGTGACAGCTTTGAAAATGCAGTGTTTTCAGCTAGCATCTCAGTGACTACTGCTGAGGAGCACTTGAAGAGTTTGTGTTACTTAAGTGATGTCAGTGTTCCAATTGAGGATAGTTGGACATCTCCCTTCTCCTGCTCAGTGATGCCCTGGGTCCTTCTGAAAATGCCGATTGAGTTCTGCATTGCACAGAGATGCTTTTTTTTGCTGCATTCATCTCAGGACTGTGTGTAGATGGAGGTGATTATATATAAACAAAGGCGAAAGTAACTAATGCCTAGAAAAAATTTCAAGTTGGACATGGGCAAAATATTTAGTTATATCTTAGTGATTAATGGGTGCTCAACTGATGCTGATAAAATATTGTTGGCCCCTAGATCTGTTTCCTGTGCTCCAAGCCACTACTTTAAACTAATGAGTCTTGATTGAATCAAGTACTGAAATTGAAAAAGAACTTTTCTTGTATGCTTCTGCCTTGTACTGACACAAAACAAGCCAAGGAGAGAAAGTAATATCTTCTGTTTGTTTTGCCCAAAGAAGTAGAAATCTTAAAGAGCATAATAAGTCTGCTTTAGAGGGCTTTTTTATTATTTTATTGTTGCAACTGCAGGAAAAGTAGCGTTAAAGGATGTGACAAATGGCTCATGAAAGCCTGTGGAAATAGCTCATCTGGCAGACAGAAGTACTATGAACACCCAAATATCTGAGGAGAAGCAGCTGCTTGAACTGCTTTACAGTCTTCCCAAGTTACCACAGTTTCTATTATGAAAAAAAGGGGAATTTCTAAGGGTAGCAATACAGACCCTTACCTTTGGAAAGCACAGCACAGATTTATCAAATGAAGGCAAAAAATTTAGATTATCCACCTCAGTTTTTGTTGGATGCTTTTACATTGTCAAAAAACATAAGTCAGGATGCAGTATGCCAGAACTGCTGACTGAACTCTGCCTGACTTGAGGTGATCTTAGTACTTTCTTGGTCAGCTATAGCTGTTTGTACTTATTTGTATCTTAGTTACAGGTTTGTTCTTCCATTTTCTGAAGCTGACAGTGATTTTCATTCAGTGTGCTTCATTATGAAGTGAGGGTGGCTCCTCTTGTGTCACTATAATGCCCCTCATTTTGTTCTTTTTTTTGGAGGAGGATTACTGCAGTACATGCAGGGATGACATTTCAGTAGTGTGTTTGGGTGGAGATTGATATATTGAGGATATTTTGGCCGCTGGGTGTGTATAGAGGGACAACAGCCTCTGAGGACAACCAAAGTGTGGCAAATATTATCATTGACAAACTGCAGAAGTTACCTTTACTCTTCTCTGAGTCTCCCACTCCACTCCCCTGCATCCGCTGTTTGCTGTAACCTTACTGCTTGGTGACATATCCAGATAATCAGGATGGGATTTCAGCCTAACACCTATCCCCACATGCAGCAAACAATAGATCCAGGAAAGTCTCCTAGGTGTTTGTGACCCCTCTTGTGTGCTCTGTGCATTGGAGGTTCATTAGTGCAGGTTCTGGTTGCTGTGCTCTTCACAGTGCTCTGCATGAGAAAGACCCCTCTTACCTTGCTTTTTCTTTGCTGTAGGGACTGTGGAGAAGGGGTATGGAACCATCAAAAGCTGGAGAACAAGAATGACAATGAGCACAAGGGTCTTGAAAGCAAGCAGAAGGGCTGACACTCATCTCGCTGTCATGGTCTGGTGACAAGAACTTAACATATGCAGCAATTCCATCACATTTTGGCATTATTTCTGTATCCTAGGCAGTCCTGCTACTGTCCACCTTACATGAGAAGGTGACAGTACATTTGGCAAGTAGAGGGAGATGGAAGCGGTGCAAAGTACTGAACTACTTCTAGAATTGTAATTTTAAGTCTTTTGAGTTAATCATCACCTTTGGAAATGGGGCTTCTTTAACAGAGATTGCAGATATTATTTTTGTAGCTTTGGTCCTCTCTATTCAGCTTGGCTGTTGTGGTAGCATTTTTCCTACAACAGGACTTATGATGCTACATGTGTCGTCTTTGCATGTGTGAGCAGGGAATAGTAGTTTAAGCATTTTTTATGTTCATTAACAATGTATGTGTAAAGACTTAAACTATAAGCCTTATTTGGGGAAAGTATTATAAGCATTTTGCTTCTAAGTAGAAGATTTCATTATAACTCGTGCTGTGAGTCGTTGTTATATTAATAGAGCGATTCCAAATATGGATTTGGAACTGGGCCTTCTTCATGGTGAATCCTCTAGATGACTTACAGGAAAAGAAGCATTTAAATACAAAATGGGTTTTTGGGGTAATCTCATGAACAGCCAGTTAATCAGATCAGTGATGTAATATAATTCTGGAACTGTAGTACTTTATGCCAAATGATATTTAGTTGGAAAAATCTTTCTTGTTCTTATGTGCAAAACTGGTTAAGACACAAAAATCTTGGGCTCTGTCATGAAGATGCTCATTTTAATACAAAATCTTTCAGCTGGCCTGATTTGTTAGTCTCCTACTGTTTGGAAATATTTAAATCAAAGAATAAGCTATAGGAATATGTTCATTCTCATCCCTTATCAATGTGCAGCTAACAATAACTATTTACAAATATTTTATTAGTCTGGAAGCAAAGATTTAATACAGAACTCCACAAAGTGCACATCTTGTGTGCCATGTGTACTCTTCTCCCTCTTTTTTTTCCTCTCTTCCCATAGTGTATACACTTACTTACTGGAAATGTCTTACCTCTTCTGCCACAACTTTGTTTTATATCAAGTTCAAGGAACCTGTCATCCTTGCTCTTGTACCAACTCCCAGACGGTGATAAATGCTTCTATTAGGATTTGAGAATTACCAAGATATTGTTCCATTAACAACCTGGGGCCAGAACAGGGAACAACAAAACACTTCAGACACTTAACTATGGTTTTTTTTGGCACCTTCTATGTGACCTGCCTCCCCCAGCTAAGCTGCTTTGTGAAGTGTATATAGTCTTGTCAGGGTTTATAATGAAGGTATTATATATGCAGGGCAGGAACTGCCCACTAAAAGTGTCCATATAATTTATCTGCTGTACATAAGAGCTATTAGTGTCCCAATTTATAGCTCATTAATAATAACTAGGGGCAGTAGATTAGCTCACTCCAAACTTTCATACCAGTTAGTGTGAACTGCAGATTCAGATACGCTGTAGGCAATTTATTTTTGCTTCTTCCACCTAACTGACTCTGAGGTCTAGAGCTTTTTAATGGGATATTACTGTGAAACCATAATGAACAAATGTATTAACAATAGCCATTCCAAAAGCTTTTTTTCAGTGAATTCAAGCTTACTGTTAAAATAGAACGGGGGCTTGTATTCTTCCCTTATCTGCTATCAAACCATACCTACAATAATGATGATGTAAAATCATTTCTTTCCTCATAGCTGTATTGAGGGAACTATTGATTACGGTCTATTCTAAAGCTAAGGAAGAAAAACAAAGTAAAACCTGTTAATGGGGTTTTATTTTTTCAGATCTTCCATTCCCAAATCTCTGAACTGCCAATGATGCAATGTGAACTAGCATTTTTCTTAGTGCTGCTAGCTCAGCTAAAAGAAAATGTGAGTCCTTTAACTTATTCTGTATGGGAGAGAACAGCAGCGATGCTGATGGATGCTAAAGATAATGAAGCATCATGCGTTGGCAGGAAAGATCCTAGTGCTGAATGTTGGGTAGCGGGCAACACCATGATGACTTTATGTGCATGTCAAGTTTTATAGGTTTGGGAGTTTATTTCATGGCAGTCATACAGCATGCTACTCAAAGGTGTTGAACTTGTTCTTTTCAAAGACAAGTCTTTGCTTTTCCAGTCGGTTTTAATTTCAAGCATATTCTTGATAGAATAACATGACAGTTTTCTGAGGGCAACTTAATTTTTTTCATTATAATCTAATTTCATGGAGTTTGTAATGGGGTTTTTGTAATGAGTGGTGCCTCAAGACACTCTGAAAAGGAACTACATTGACTACATATTTAAATATTTTAACGCCTTAAATGCCATGTTTTGTAATGTGCTCAGGACTCTCGCTGAGCTTAAGGTTATTTAAAAAAAACTTATTCTCAGCTCTAAAGGACTGTTAAGTCTGACCAAGCATAAATTAAGGTAGCTGCTCAGGGACTGAAATAAATCAGATTTTTTTCAGGTTCGTTCTATATTTTTACTAAAAGAATTTTATTTCTCAGTGGTTGGAATATGGCTTTTTGAGAGAGATTGACTCTTATCCAAGTTAGCAGTCTAATACTAAGCAGTTTGGATGTTAGATGCTTTCTGTGAAGGTGAATAACATGCCAAACTTCATGTATGATGCAATCAAGTCAGGAAAGATCACGTTAGAAGAAAGAGGTGGAGCTCTGCACTGCTTCTTAGCTTGTACAACACCTGGTGATACTGGGGGTTCTATGGTGTTACACAAACATTTCATGAGCAACTTAGATTTTACACAAAATAAACCATGTTACCAAAGGAGCATTTCTTTTTTATTTGTGCTGGTTGTACTGACCATTCATGTTGCGAAGAACTTTTCTTTTTGTGCTCCAGAGTATAGTTTAAACAAAAAATGCTATTTTCAAAATATTATATTTCTAGGTGTGTAACACCTTTTTCATGGAAGAGTACTGTGTATTTGCTTTGTTTGGTTTCCCTCCTGTTGTCTGACATAGAAGGGACTGGGCAGGTTTGCATAGGGGCTGATTGTTGTTTTAGAGAAGGTTTTGTGATTAAAATTTTTTTGATACCTTTCTTTAGCCATTTCCAAAGCACAGGGTATGAAATGCCTTCTAGGGAATGCCTTGAACTCTGAAACCAGTGCTGCCTTTCCAAGGTGACCTGGAAGTCAGAGTCATTGAAGCAGTGCAGTAAGAGCTGTTACCTGCAGGACCCTGTGCCATAATGCTGGAGAAGGTTTTCTGTACTGGGAGTGGTTTGTTTCTTGCAGAGCTTGCCTGCACCAAATTCATGACCAGTCCCATTTCTAGCATGGGAGAAAATCTGCGTGGTGTGCTCCTTGCCACTATCCTCGCAAGTAGATGCAAGCCTCATGAGATAGAGAAGAAAAGAGGCAGCTATGACAAAGAGCAAGACCGGAGAGCCTGTTGTCTCTGGCCAACAAGATGGCAAACCAGTTGGATGGTCTTTCACGCTTGGAGACTCCTGGAACGGATAGAGATTCTGATGTGTGGGAAGGGGAGGGGACCTAGTAGAGGGTACATGTCAAGGTAAGTGCATGGACTGCGCTGGCACGAGATGGAAGTCATGTTATGTACGCTATGGTTGAAGAATATGTGATAAAGGTATATTATGCAAATTATGTTGTAGGCACATGCTACAGAAAAGAAAAAATGTGATTTAAGTAATTTTGAGGGCTTCTGATTAGTAGCACTTCCTGAATGGTGAAGTTTTTCTTCTTAATATAGGCAGAATAAACGCAGAAAGAGCCAGCATACTGAGCACATTCTAGTTTATTTTTCCTGCCAAATTACCAATTCGGGCTCTAAATTAGATAAAAGTTAATGTTTTCACCAAGTCGTGCCATCCATGTGTGGTGGAAAACTTTCAAAAACCTCTAAGCCTAGAATCTATTTACAGCATGTTACAAAGAGTAATCTCATGCAAAATTTTGCATTTTAAAAGTAGGCTGGGACATGCCATATAAAAAACAAGAGGCAAACTTGCTACTCACTGAGAAGACAGTCATGACTATTCCTAGAGCATCTTCTGTGTCATCCACAGCTGCTCCCATGGTTTAACTTTTTGAATTTTTCCTAAACTTGGGGCTTTTTCCTCCATGAACGGCCGTTAGAAAGCACTTCTACAGGTGTTATAAAACAGGTTCTTTATTTCTGATGTAGTTGCTCACAGAAACATTCAGACTCCAACTAGTGAAAAAAAATCCCTGTTATATAGAAATCTAAATTTTGGATTTAGTAAGTTACTTTAGGATTTTTTTTGGCTAGCTCATACACAGGTAGTTTCAAACCAGCATCTTAGTTTTTTTTATCCAGTGGAGAGCTTTCTTTTGTTCATGCTATTTTTTCCCTTGTTACTGGTTTTTAATGTAAGTTCCAGGAATACGTCTCAACAAGATCTGTCCTTCCAGATATACAAGTTACAATTATCAAATGACATTTGTAGGAAGCCCACATGCTTTTCTGTCCTAATGAATCCTCCCCCAAAGCTAACAGCAATATTGCTACTCAGATTAAGGTCTCTGAAGTGGAGGTGTAGAATGTGTGCTCTGGGGAGCTGTGTTGTGCACTTGAAGCAGTATGGTCTGATTTAGAAAATAGGGATAAAATTGCCTAGCTGCTTTATAGGGAGCTTAAGAATGAATTAACTGTACGTTATTTATAAAAGGTGTATTTCTTTGCTTTTGTTGCCTTTATGTAAAGGTAAATCAAGTCTGTGCAAGGGTCTGACCACTGGAAAACTCAGGTAAAAATAACTGACTTTTACATTTATGGGTCAGTCTGTGAGAAATATAAATACATTTGAAAACAGCAGCACTAGGGTGAGTAAGCATTACTAAGCATCCTGTCGCTTACCTTAGAGTAATTACTAGTCTGCATTTGAAGAACAAATCTTAGTGTCGCCAAACTCCACCTTTTTCCTGCCCAGTCTGTATGTGGGAGAGTCTTTAAGAATCTATTTCCTGTTTCCCAGACGAGGGAGGGGAAGAATGTGCTTTCTCCTTGTTCTGAAAAACTAAAGACAGGCAGTGACTATGTACCTGCATCAGCTGCCAACCTAAACCTGAGTGTGCAAATAGCTGAAGGCTGTTCCTTACTTTGAATACTGCAGACTGTTTCTTTGGGACTTACCCTCCAAGTTCTGTGAGTGAAACTGGCCAAAAGGTGATACAAAGAGATGAATGAGTAGTTTTATTATGTCAATTTGACCCAGTCTTTGAAGAATAGAAAAATTGTATCGTTCCTGTTTCCTTACAAGATTTCTTCCAAAAGCCCTTATTTTCAGTTTTCCAGATCAGTTTTTGTCACAGATTATTAAGCTTTGAAGACTGAGTTTTACAAGAACAGAGGATACAGTGGCAGGGAGGGAATGCATACTTAAGCCACTTAGAAAGTAATTGTAACCCTTTCCAGGTGCACTGCTAATCAACTAGTAACAACGGTAAACACGTACAGGATAAGCACAACAGAATTCTTTTTATTTTTATTTTTTTTGACTTCAAGGGATATGAATGCAGGTGTGGCAACTGTTTCTCCAAGACCAAGTCAAGATTTTGATGGCTGTTCCATTTCTGTCCCATATTTGTGAACAAGAGTAGCTCCAGTCTTTTCCCACTTCAAATTTAGAACATTAATGTTTGTGCATCCTGATTTAAAATGTTGTGTTTTAAAGTCAACTCCACTGATACAAGTTAAAAAAATAAATTTTACTTTCATAGAGGCTGCTTCAAACAAGTTAAAGTCTTCTCTTTTATGCTCTCCTTTTAAGGAAAAAAGCCCATACTTTGCTCTCTGTGGGAGAAGATTGCAGCTAATAATACAGTGCGTGATCAATAGGGGAATCACGATGCTCAGGTACAGGACAAGTAGTAGTGTGTATTAGAGAGGTCTGTGAATATGTAACAGCTCTCCTAAGAACGAAAAACAAGGATTTGGGATTTTCAGAAAGTGATTGTGGAATTATCAGTTCCCTTCTCTATCTTATGCTCAGGAAGGGCATTAGGTTTTGTGTAAGTTTGCTGCTTTTGCTCTTTCCATCAACTTGTACTCTGACTGTAGTGGTTCTGAAGGGCATTTGGTGAGAGGGAGACAGTTTTACTGGTTCAGATAAAAGTGAACTGAATAAATAAATAAATGTTGATATTTTACATGTATTGAAAATCTAGATTAATAAGTTCCAACTTTACTGTCTCGATGCTGTCAATAGGAAATAAGAAGTGTGAATCTCCACTTTTGTATGCACAAGATTGGGAGGAAGTGATTGTCTTCTGGTAATCTGTGTCTGTGGTCCTTGAGCTGCTTTCTGACATGTAAGTGTACTCTTAACAGCTCTACTTGGATTGCCTCTCTCCAGTCTCAAGTCCTATTTGTCCAAGTGTTTTGCTGCGTTCTGAGGGATTTCTGGCTTCCTCCTACGTCTTTGCAGCATGGAACAAGTGTAGTTTTTCTCTGTACACAGTTGTAATCAGTCTTATTCATAAGAACTGGTGTGGTTATACATGCTGGGCATTATCCTCTGCAAGCACGTGTGAAGCTGTTAGCGTAAGTATGCTGTTCAACAGTGCGGCTAAGCCACTATAGTGTCAAACCTCCCTTGAAAGGGGCTTCCTATCCCTAGCTGGATTGCTGCTGTTTCTCTTATATATGCATTGACTCTGAAATTGCTCCTTGGTGAGCTGATTAAACTAGCTGAAAACACATGCAAATGCACCACTTCCAGTCCGTTTGGGCAAGGAGGAATGAATGGGAATAATTCTCTCTGAAGAAGCTAGCTGATAGAGTGGCTTAGCTGTGTCACCAAAAGATGCCCTCAGAGGGTTTCAGAAGATCCTAGCAGCGTTTTGTGTTGGTAGACTGCTAAAGTAGACTTGAGAAGGATTGAAGACCTTTATTTGTTGAATGCATAAGCACTCTTTAAATATCAGTTTATTGTAAATGTGTTTTCAGAAATAAAAAAAATTCACTTTGACATTCAGATACTCTAAAACTTCTGTCTAGTTTGATTTCTCTGTATCCATTCAGGCAATTTTTTGAACAATATTTTAGCTTTTATCTAATATTTGTATTTGCACAGAGCAGACAGTTTCTGCCTTCATGGAAATGCAAGGCTGTTTGCGAAGGGTTACAGAAGTAGAACAAATACTGACCTGCTGATCAGTTTCTCGTTGCCAATCTGTTTTTTCTTGAGCAACAATCTGCTAATAGAAGCTGAGGTACAAAAGCAAATGTATACGGTACAGGAGGACAATCTGGCTTCCTTTGTGGCATGGTAAGAGAGCATGAGCTTTTGAGTTTTCTTGAAAGTTGATTGCCTGGAATTAGAAATGAGGCAGTAAATGAAGCTCCAAAGAGGATAAACTGCAGCTTTCACTTTTAGTAGAGATTTAGCATGTTGAAGCTGGGAAATGCCTGCAAGTTCTGACTTGCATAATGCCAATCTGTTAAGCCTTGGGTTTCTCATCCATCAGGCAACCCAACAGTCCTTGAAGTACAGTATATGGAGTGTGTTTATGGAGAGGGTGAGGGTGGGTAATATTGCTGAAAAACGTTAGTTCAGGTATGGACGGATATATTTTTCTCTTGAGGTCTGTACGTTAATAGGACCGTTGTTAAAGTGAAACAAAGGACAGTATTGAGGGAGTTGGGGGGCACAACTTGTTTTGGGGTATTTTTTTGCTGGTGTGAATATGTTCCTTGTAAAGGATAGGAGGCAGCATTTGCCCTTACTAAATATAAGGGGGGGGGAGAATGAGAAAGGCATCAGGAGACAGTGGGCAATAAAGTGGAACCGAGTGGCTTTTCACACTAATGGTCATGTAAGCAGATAAGACATACTCATTCAGGTTTTAGGCTGTATCATCTTCCCCACTCCTTTCTACACAGTCCCTTGGTTTCGATAATTTGACTCAAATCACTGCTGCTCTTTGCTCAAGGATATTCAAGGATTGCAGCGGAAGCAACACAGTGATGAGGAGCTAATTTTATGTGGAAGAAGACGTAATTTTTTTGCCATGTACTCTCTATTTGTTTCTTACAACCTAATTTTGAATGGTCATGCTGTGGCTTCCCTCCCCCCCCCAGTTGTGAGAAAGTGAAGAAAATACATTACAAGAAAAACAAGCTTTTTTTTCTCCTTGAGCTTTTTAATCAAAGTAGCACAACCTATGTGGGATAAAATTATCCTAATTGTTACAAAGCTGATTAAATATTTATAAAAGAAGGGCTGTGTTATAGTTTTAGCTCTTCTGCCTGGAGAATGTAAATAAATTGATGATTTTATGGATCTTTCTTTCCATGCTCAAATAGAGTACTAGCATTTTTTCTGTTGCCTTAGGACACAGATATCTAAATTTCTAAATGTTAGAAAGAAATATTTTTAACTTGCAACATTATTAAATGTAAAATGATCCTTTAATTTTTGGGGGGAATGAAGATCTAGATAAAGTTCTGTGTACTTGTTCCATTGCTATTAAGATTTTAAGAACAGTTCCAGATTTTTTGATCAGTTGTGCTTACATTGCTTGAGTAGGCACTAGGATCCCTTCTAAATTAGAAAGGCAGAAAAGACCTGCAGTACTTAAAGACTGCAGAAAAGATTTCTAATAATGAGACGTGAGGTGGTTCTTCTATTTTCTCAGAAGGTGAAGAGGTGAATATAATATCTAGCTAATGAAGGTTTTTAAAGAAAAGGGGAAAGGAGACAGCTATAATTAACAGAGAAAGGGTAATGATCCTAATTGGAAACATAAATGGACGTTAAAGTATTCAAAGGATATGTGTTTAACAGTGGACATTGAACCAAAGAACTGAGCGAAATAACTGATTTCTTTCTTGTCAGATCTACAAGTTAAAACCAGATGCCTTTCAGGAATGTGTACTTAAGTCTAATTAAGCTTTGGATTCACTACAGGGGTAGCTAGGGGGAAGGCAGACAAGAACTGCTGAAGACTGATTCCCGCCTCAGAGCCTACAGCTTTGTTTACTGTGGTGTGCTGATGTGCTGGCATACAGTGTACCCTGAGCATCTTGGGTCTGGTAGCTTATTCTGTGGCCAGTGCCTAATTGTTCCTGGAGGGCCCCTGGAAAGGAGCTCTGGACAGGGCAACCAATCTGGCCTTGGCTGCTATCTTATGTTGGCTCCCAAGTAGGAGACAGGTAGCTGCATTGTACTCTCACATGCAGTGTCTTTGATTTGTGCAATTCCAGTAAATCAGGCTTTTCAGGAAGTATTGGATATGGGTACTGTGGTGTACAAGCCTAGTGTGCCACTGGAGAAAACGTGTGAATCACCCAGTGGAAAAATTGGGTGTTACCTGTGTACATTTTGTCTCTACTCCAAATGTCTTCTGGCGTTTTGGGTTGGGGTATGAAGGAAGGTTTTTGTAGGTACACCTGCACTGGAAGAAAGTCAAGTGCAGTTATAGGCAAAATGTGTTTTTACTAGTATAGCTGGTTTTACTTGGCCAGCTCAGAGGCATGGCTGAGGGGTGGCTTCTAAACCGTGTGTGCAAAGCGCAGGTTTCACCGAAGTCCTGTGTCTACAGTAGCAGCTGCTGTTTGCTAGTGTGCTTTATTTGTGTAGGCAAAATATATTCACGGAACAAAAAAGTGCATATTTTCATTGTGAAACAAGTAGAATGTGTAAGGTATGAAAACCATAGTTGGGACACAACTGTTTAGTTTATCTACAAGACTAAAACAGATGAAGTAAAACCCTGGAAGGAGTGTGCAATGCTGATTTTAACTACCTGGCTGAACTTGTCTCTATGTAAATTTTAGGCTGTGATAAATTAATTTACAGATTTTGTCTTATCTTTAAAACTACTGTCCCTGACATTATTGGTGAAGACAAAGCAATAGTCATAGGAGGTGAAAGATAAGGAGCTGTACATTACCTGCATGTTCCCAACGCTAAATCCATGTCGATTTATTCCTTCTCCAACAGCCGATTTAAAAGGTAAAGTTTTATCTAAGGAGGCTTGTTTCCTGAAGGACTTAATCTTCAGATGGTGGAGTACAGTTTCTTGTCCCTCTTCTTTTCACGTAGGAAGTAGTCTTTTAGTGTCCTCCCTGCCCTAGACATTCCCTCCTCCTTTAGGCAGACCAGAAGGACTTGATGGGCTGCAGTGCTGTTGAGAGGCCTGAGATTACAGGGCTATGAGTGTATGTCATTGCTCAGCTGATGGATGGCAGGGCCTCACCAGTGGTATTATTTATGTCTGTTCTGTGTTTTGATGTGCGCACAAATTGTGATGAATAAGGATATTGACTTCAATTAGGTGATTTTTACTGGTTTCTTTATAAATTGGGTCACAGGGAAAGGCAAGCAGAAACATATTTAGCATAAGAAATGCTAGTCAACAGATGTACAAGCAGTAGTGCTAGCAATATAGCTATGATCAGGTTTCAGATATGCATGAACACTTGCATATGCAAACAAAACAAAGCCTAATTTGTGGAATAAAATATTTTATTTATTTCAAAAACAGCAATAGCAATGTGTTTTGAATGTTGTGTCATTAAAAGCAATAGCTGTACTTTTTTATGATAAAAGGATTCTTTTCAAACTTTGCATTTAATTGGCCATGAGTTCGTTGTATAAATGTAGAGCATGTATTGGGAAGAAAACTAAGATTTTCTTCTACCTCATAGAGCTAAAGTACTGTACTCTCATCCCCTCTGCCCCCTGGCCCTTTGAGGAAGCTGCATATTGAGGATGATTGTGAAAAAGGTTAAGATCCAAACTTTTGATTTCCAATTTAATATAACACTTGGACACACACAAATTCTTTTGAAACTGATTAGTTTTATATGCAAATTTAACAGCCTGGTTGGATTGGGAAGGCTGGAACTTGATCCTTAACAACATTCACATATTCTTTTAGATGTAGCACTGAGCATGCAGAGAGCAACCAAGAGCAGAATCTATATTCATTGTTTTGCTGTCCTCCAGCCAAAGAAATGAAAAACTTAATTCTGAAGTATAATCAGAAGCTTGAATACATAATGCAAATTGATATACCAAGATTTACTTTTGAGTGCTTAGTTTCTTCTTAGCTCTTCTATGTCTTCTTTTATGTGACTGTTACTCAGGTGTGGTTACCCTGAGCTGGCTGACTCCTTGGTAGAGATATGCGTATGAGTAATATGATATAAGGCTGCAGCTGTTTAGAAGAATTTTGCATGGTTCATACTTCTGGCCAACCTATGGAAGAATCTGTAAAGTTCAGAACATGCTTTCAATAATGTGCTATGTTTTGTTTCCAGTGCTTCTGGTTAATGCGTATAAACTAGAAATACATCCTGTTTCTTCTTTTGTCAGGTGCACACCTATCCATTTTATAAAAACATCAGGAGAAACTCCTTGACAACCCCTTTTCTGTTGAGTATATGCTTAGAAGTGAATTCTGTTACTGAAGTTTTAAGGATATTTGGGAATCAGCATGCAGATTTTTTTATTCCTGTTTTACAGTCTCATCTCACAGAAAGACAAGGCAACTGTGGTAAAGGCAAAGGAAGAATAATAGCAAAAAAAGCTGGAGGAGAATAGTTAATATCTGTTTCATCACACTAAGAAAAATAAAGCTACTAAAATGAAAAAAACCTCTTTAATAAAGTAAAAACTATGGAAAGATTGGTGCTGCCCATGTGTGGGTGTTTTTGTCTTTACGTAATGTGGGAAAAATTTTCTAACACAGTAAGAGTAGTGGTTAAATGTTTGTACTCTTGGTAGTGTCCTAGTCATGATGCAATTCTCAGCAAAATGTACTATAATTGTATGGGGAAGTTGCTAATTGCATAGTGGAGCACAATGTATTTTCTTTAGTTTCAGATGATTTTTAGAGCGTAACGTCAAAAGAGAAAAGTTTGTTTATTGTGTATTGAAGCACATTTGCTTGCTGCAAATGATGTGCCTTCAAAGTTCAGAAGTAGCTTAAGATGCAGGATGAATACATATTTTAGAATTTGCTTTCACCACCCCAATAAGAAGCCTAGAAAAATGCTAAAATACATCAGGTAGTGAATAAAATTTCATATTTAAGAGATATATCTTTATATTGCTTTGGAGAGGTGCTCAATTTCACTCGCACCTCAGAGAAAGTAGTGGCAGAGTTGGACTTTTGAGAGGTCTAGAGCCATCATTCCACTCTTGTGTTACCACACTCACCTGCCTGTGCAGCCTCACGGTAACTCTGCAACTTTAGGGCCTTTTCCTCATCATAAAGAGGTTTTCATCAAGCATTTGAAAAACATGTCTTTGCTGTATTCATGGTAATGCTGTTTCTCAGTAGCTAAGTAGGAATTACAATAGTATGACGTTGTCACCCATTGATCCAGGTCTCGGTACATATAGATATGGACAAAGTCCTGAAAGCAGATAGTTCAGGAATAGTATGTGAAACAAGGCATAAGAAATGTAGCTTATAGTAATTTATTTTCTTTGACTGTGGAATTGGGTTAGAGACTTATTTAGCCAGGTTTATGCAGAATAGTTTTGGTGGAGGCAGTAGTGTCCTTTCCTCAGTTTCTGTCCAGTACCTTAAGTGCAACTTTTGTGTTTGGGAGCAGGCAAGGCTAATTTTCTTACTGTGTTACTAAAACAAGACAAATGGCAATCTTGTCTAACCAGAATGGTGAAGCTCTTCTGTTAGCCAGTGCTTTTGTTTGCTTCCTAGTAAATAAACATCCCTTTAAGAGTTGTAATGGACTGTGGGGGGAAAAGTGTTGTAAATCTAGCTGTAGAACAAATTCTAGGCAAAATGGATATTTTAAGCAAGATGGCATGACAAAAGCTTTATATATGGCAGTGTTGCTCAGACAGATCTGTTCTTAGCAGTGTTGTCTTTAAACCTATATCTTTTTTGTCTTTTTTTTTTTCTCCATGATTGGCTTAAACTCAAGGATCTTTCATTAGGCATTCTGTAATTTTTCTTTTTCTTTGATCAGATGAGACTTGAGTTCATAGAAGTTTCCTTTATTTTATGGTATTTCTTGCTCAGATGTAATCCATGATTTTCTCTTAACCAGGGATTACAGCAGGGCAACTACATCACAGCAATAAAAATACTTGTGTGCTGTAAACCAATAATCTAGCCATAATTTGGAAGGCAACTCTGACGTAAGTAGACCTTCTCATGATGTTTGTACACTTCCAGGTGGAGCTTTTAAAAAATTCTTCAAATATTCTGAGCCTAAAAAGAAAAATTCTGATGGTTTGAGTTAATTCAAGTATTTTTGTACAGAGAGGTGATCTAGGCTTTTTTAATACTAGCATCATTTCACTCAGTGGCTGCCTTAACTTTTTGAAGAAATTTTATTTAAAAACAATGAATGTGATACAAAACCTACAATCCTATGTCAACAAGATTTTTTTAATCTACCTATTCTTTACTGAACTAGACCAGTGTGCTTCCAGCATATGTTGGTGCAGTGCCTGGAAAAAAGTATATGGTAGTCTTAACCTTAAATTATATTATCCTGCCACCTTTTATCCAAATCTGGCCAGAATTTGTGGAAGAGGTTTGAGTTCAACATCATATGGTCACGTTGGATTTTGTAAGATGCTTGAAACTTTCTACCGTTGAAGTGTGAAATTCAAATCAAGTAGGTACGTGAATGGACTTAATCCGTATGCTTTATCAGAAAATCAAAGCACAAAAACTAGCTATACTTTTAAACAAATTTTAGGAAAATTACAAGCAGGTTAGTAATGCGATACAGTTCTGTGTGGCTGTGGCTGTGCCTGTGTAAGTCTGTCCCACGTGCAGCTGAGCTCTCACACAGGCAAGACTGGAAGCACAGCAAAACCCCAGGACACTGCTGCTGTGAGAATATTAATGGGTTCTTGTGTATAACTTCTTAACTATAACCAAGTGTCAAGAATTGTCCTATTTTGTCCTGTCAAGATTTCTTTTCCAGTAACTTTACAAATTATCTTGTTTAACATACTGAAAGAGAACCGTTAATGCTTTCAAATGGCTTGTGTTCAGAGGAGGGCAATGAAGATGGTGAAGGGACTGGAGCGTAAGCCCTATGAGGAGCGACTGAGGGAGTTGGGGCTGTTTAGTCTGGAGAAGAGGAGGCTCAGGGGTGACCTCATTGCTCTCTACAACTACCTAAAAGGAGGTTGTAGTCGGACAGGGGTTGGTCTCTTTTCTTGGGTGACCAGTGACAGAACTAGAGGGCATGGACTCAAGCTTTGTCAGGGAAAGTTTAGGCTTGATGTTAGGTAAAAGTTCTTCACTGAAAGGGTGATTGGCCATGGGAACGCGCTGCCCAGGGAGGTGGTGGAGTCACCGACCCTGGAGGTGTTTAAGGGGAGACTGGATGAGGCACTGAGTGCCATGGTTTAGCTGATGGTTGGTGTTAGTGTTGGGTTATATGTTGGACTTGATGATCTCAGAGGTCCTTTCCAACCTTATGATACTGTGATACCGTGAAACAATCACCCTTATTTTAGATTTGATCCCTCAAAGGCAAGATCCTCATGCTTTTACTTCCATCACTGTTTGAAATGCAACCATGTAACTTCAGCAGAGGTGAGTCCCTCTGACAAACTACTTGTCGGTGTCTTTCTTTAGCCCTGTGTCCATCTCCATTGCACATGCTGACATACACGCTGACTGAACAGGTTTTACTTCAGAGCTCTGAAGTGGCCCCTCCTCTGGGCTGCTGCAATGCAAACAGTACTTGCACAGCTGTGCAAGGCTGAACGACTGCTGGAAAATTTTTCACATTTCGTAAATTTGAACTATTTCAGGTTTTAAGCTAGATACTTTATGGCATCATTTGCATGGCAGAAGTTATTGGCCTCCTGTCCTTCTGATCTGTGCAGTGTCTGTGAGATATTAAATCAAATTAGCTGGGATGCAGGATGTGTGTTTTGAGTTGTATGTGGAATACAGATGTGCACTGGTCTAGGTGTGAACAAAGTTAATTTTGTGACTACTGGATTTTGTGGTCCTACTCTTTAGCAGTAGTAGCTAAGGGATTATTCTGTAAGTGCCAGGAATTACAATGAATAGTTTCATTGTAATAGCTTACATTATGTAAGCTCTGTGTGTTATATTTTGTAATGCATGCCTGGAGAAAAATCTAGAATAAATTTCACGCTTATTTTGTTAATTGTTTTTCCCTCACGGTTTCATCTAAATGTGACATTACCAGATAAAATAATTTGCTGTGCTGAAATGAAGACATTCTTAGCACCAATAAGGAGGGAGGCTTGTATTTCCATAGTGGCTCTCCATCTGTCTGGGAAAAGTCTGCAAACTCACTCCCAGAATCTCCCCTTTTTCCCTCCTGTAACTTTCCCACCCAAGCATAGATAGCTCTGACCAATAGCAGTGCTGACACAGATACCCTCCTTTCCTGTGCTGATTACACCTTTGACTCCTTCGTCTAGAGTTTTGTGCCAATTTGCAATTAGGGTTTTGTTTTCCATGCCATATTTACCCAAGCCTCTGAAAACAGTAGCTGTGTTGTAGAGTTTACAGGGAGGGTTCTGTATGTAGCAAATAGTACTGAACATGTTAAACAGTCTCTGGGGAGAATGTCTTAGTCAAGTTTTAGAAGTTTTACCTCTTTATGTGACGCTTTGGGTCCAGCATATTCAGGGGAGGTAAGGGAAAGAAGTCTTCAATTTTAGCTTTCCTATGTGAAATGCATACTGCACTAATGCTTCCCTGGAGTGCAGCCTAGTTTATCTTCAAAATTAGGGCAAGAAAAAAAGAAATGGTAAAATGTGAGATGAAATTCTCACTTAGGGTATCTCTAGGGAGGAACTAACAGTGGCTGCAATGGTATAAATTGAGCATGTCAATCTTTACAGTATGCAGCCCATGCAGCCTATCAGCAGGCAGTCTTCTGAAGACTTACTTCCCTGACTTGATCTGACGTGTGTGTCGAAAGACATCCTTTTGGGCACTCAGAATAATAAATGCGTTAGCTTTACCAGCACATCTTTTTTTTTGTGTGTTTTCTTATCTCCTCATCCCTCACTGAAAGAACAGATTTTCAGTCTTTTGCCTAGCAAACTTTGTCTACGTAGAAGACTCTTTTATGAGGGTGATATATTTGAGCTGTTTATTTTCAAATGTTTTCCAGTTTATTGTTCCTTTATATAGTAGTGCCAAGAGTATTGTTTTGCAAACTACAAAGAGGAAAACTCTGCCTCCCGAGGCTGTGTTGTCGTGATGTTTTATTATTTTGGAATAAAGAAAGATACTATATAGGGACTGCTTCATCTGTCACTGAAATAGGGTACTATATAATGGTAAACAACACCTTAGTACAGAAAGCAAAGAACTTTTTCACTTGAAAGCAAGGGAATCTTAAAGCAGAATGCAGTAATCTTGGAGCTTGCCCACGATTCAGAATAGCAACTTTCACAAAAAGAAATTGTTCTTTTTATAGCAGTGGTAGGTTTTTCAGGGATGCTGTAAACTAAGGTCTGAATCTGATGTTTCTCTTCAACTATACGGAAGTTCATTGACTTGGAATCTACTTGGCACAAACTTTACTGCAACAGCCACTCAGAAAACAAGTGTTCCGCCAGTTTGTATTTTGCGGAGGACTTGTCTCACTTGAGATGAGTGGGCTGACTCAGGAGGGCTGACTGAAATGCAGGTGATGAAAATCATCTCTGCACTCTATTTCAAATCACTTCTCTGTGTAGAGTCTGAGTGTGACCATCCATGCTTTCTGATAGTTCTTGGGTACTTGTTCAGTGCTGGTGGGGTGAGATGTGTTGCTGGCTATTGCTTCCTTCAGCATATTCATGTTCTTCAGCTCTCATCCATACACACTTTCTGGTGAACCTTTCTTGACATTTCAAGAAATACAGTACCTTTGAGATGACGATTTCTCCATTTGATAAATGTATTCACTTTCCGTGTTTTCCTTTATTTTTTTTTCTTGGTAAAGTGATATTTGATGAACCCTTCATTCTTCTCATTTTGTGCATCCTTTCTAAGATGCTGTAATATAAACTCTTATGAGTTCCTGGAGAAACTTCACTAGTATTTTGAGGTATTTTGCTCTTCTTCTACAGTTGGTTGTGGATTAGGTGAAAATTTCTCTCTACCTGTTGCAGAAAAAGCCCTCACAGTATTGATGAAGCCAAGGACTGTTGTTACCAGAGCTTTCAATAAAGCCGCAAATGCAGACACCTTGTCGTGTAAAATTGTGCTGCTTTTAAGCTCAATGTTATGCACAAACTTCCTGCAATGTGTGTGGCCATTGTTAAGGCTGGTATCACAACACTCCGTGGTCAGGAAGACCAATTTCTCCTGCATTATCTCAAGAGTGGAGCTGAAAGTATACCCTTGAAATCTTTTATTTTCCCTTTGTGATGACCACCTCCAAACTACTTGAGACCGAGACATCTTTCTGCCTCTACTGTCTGTACAGGGTGGAGCTGCTTGTGCCATCTTTGCTGCTGTGTGAGGATGACAAAATGGACAGCAAATGTAATCTCAGTTTAAATACTGCTTAGAGGCAAGCTAAAGGGTAAAA